>CM062522.1:50698489-51942959 GCA_031439585.1 Pterocarpus macrocarpus
CATACCTCTGATACAAACCAGCAGAGGATGGAGAACTGCATAGATGAGTTGACAACCTTGGTGAGGCAATTGGCACTTGCCCAGCAGCCCCAGCAACCAGTAGCTATGATTTGTGGCATTTGCTCTATACTAGGACATCCAACAGATCAGTGTCCGCATCTACAGGAGAGCAATGAAACTGTTGCAGGAATTTTTCCTAGTAGGCCTTATTAGCAGCAGCAGAAGAGTTATGATCCATTCTCCAACACATACAATCCTGGCTGGAGAGATCACCCAAATCTGAGGTATGGTAACAACTTCAACCAGTTTCAGCAACCTCAGTTTAAGCAAAATTTTGCTGGACCAAGCTCAGGACAATATCAGAACCAAGCTCAGCAAAATAAACCACAAAGCAGCTCAGAACCAAGGTTGGCAGAATTGGTGAAGCAGATGGCAACCAGTAGCGTTCAATTTCAGCAACGAACAGAAGCCAGCATTCAGAATCTGCAAACACAAATTGGTCAATTGGCTACAATAGTAAATGAGATGAAGTCTCAAGGTTCTGGCAACCTTCGCTCCCAATCCGTGAGCAACCCAAAGAATGTGAGTTCCATCACTTTGAGAAGTGTAACACCCTAATAAACCCATACTACGCTTAAGTCGTATTACAGCATTTTATTAGTTGTTACTTATGCTTGTGGAAAGCTAAACTTCACTTGAAATTAAGTTATGCGGAAAATACGGTAAGATTTTTCTTTGAAATACGTTGTCGCTTTGCAACGTTTTGAAAAGTAAAGCCTTGAGCGAGAAGATAGCTAGAGAAAGAGCGTGTCGCATAAAATATATACCCCAAAATCGTAAAATATGAGAAAGGTAAACAAATAATAATTCACAAATACATTGCATTAAATAACTAACCACTACATTCATATGGGTTCATAATATATATATACATACATATCAGCATTACAACGAAGGAGGCTCATGGTCGTGCCATGATCCAAATACTAGATACAAACTGGAATCGACATCGTCCGTCACAAAAGAAATGAATGAAGATGTAGAACTACGGCGACTACAAGTCCACATCAGCATTGTCTGACATCCGCTCACAATATGGGGGATCCATACTCCACTCCACCGGATGCGCCATCGAGATCTGGTGATAATACGAAAGAATAACTAGGGTGAGAAATGGAATTTCTCAGTAGGACTCGAACCCGACACGAAAGTGTTATCGTCATCGTCCTAGCCACTTCGGTTTTATTATTGAAAATAGTAAGCATTCATAAGGTTCCATTCTTAGGTTTTCGAAAACATGAATATCCGAAGTGGATTCAATTTTAACATATTCTCTAATCACTTACATCATAACATACATGGGCATAAATATAATCATATAAAAATGCATGATTGTGCTACAAGTTTTTTCTTAACTTCTTCCCTTTCTAGGGTTTGGACCGAAGTCCCTTTTCTTTTCTTAACTTGACTTTACCTTTTACCCACTAAACATAAGTGGTAATGAGCTCATACCGTGGTCATCGCCACTATAGAATTTCAGTACTTACACTAGCTGGGTCATGCCATGCCTCATGTGAGTCATGGGTGAGGGGAGCTTAAATTAGGTCACCTTCCCTTTTGAAGGATCACACCCTTAGTTCATCTTCTTCTTATTAAGGCTTATGATGCAAAATTATTCTGATTCTTTTCCACATTTAGGCGTTACGTATCGCCATCCCCAAATGTGGTTCCTTTATGAATCACCTCTGCGTTCGTATCGTAGTCCCAGGGTGTTCATATTTATTAATTCTTTCATGTATATCATTAAGCATCATATCATCAACATATCATATTCATATCATTATCATATCATTATCATTCTTATCATCATCATATCACTATCATAATCATCATCATCATATCATATCATTGTCATCATATTGACGCATAGAGGCATACATATCACACAAAGTCTTATGAGCTTAGCTTAGTAAACTTGGGTACAAGTTTTTAATTGATTTGCTTCTTGCATAAATTCTTTTATTAGGCATAGGGCCAATTTCAATCCATTATGTAACACCCTAATAAACCCATACTACGCTTAAGTCGTATTACGGCGTTTTATTAGTTGTTACTTATGCTCGTGGAAAACTAAACTGCACTTGAAATTAAATTACGCGGAAAATACGGTAAAATTTTTCTTTTTCTTTAAAATACGTCGTCACTTTTGGAAAGGAAAGCCTTGCGCGAGAAGATAGAAATAAACGAGCGTATCACAAAGATTTCAGTATAAATTAAAGGAACAGAGATAAATTAAAATACCATACATTCACATTAATACTACAACCACATAATTATAATTAATCTCATAATATCCAACAAATACATAAAAAGGGAACTCATGGTCATGCCATAGTCCCAAAATCAAAGGTACATAAGTCTGATACAAAATGAAATACAACAGATAAGGAGCACTAATGAAATAGGCCCACGTAGACATATGCTGGCTTCTCTGTCCTTTCCATGCCCTTCAATCGGATGGACTCAGGTTCTCGAGTGCCTGGTCCCCCTCGCTCCTCGGCCTCGGGGAACACGAGGAGTGCGGATGATGCGAGGGTGCCTCGATCACCTCGGCCTTGACGGAAAAAGACGACCTGGGGTATGGCTGGCCACCGAAGAGCGTGCCTCGGAGGGGTCCTCCTCGGACTCGGCAGGGTGATACTTGGGGAGCGGCGGTGAAGCGGCCCTAGGAGTGGCTGTCGAGCTCACCTCTATCACAGGGATCTCCGGCGGGGGTGCGAACTCAGCTGCGGGCAAACCCGGCGACATCATCTCCATCTCGATGTCGGGTAATGGCTCGGGCGGAAAATCCCAAGGACCTAGGGGCTGTCCAAGGAGAGCTGAAGAGACGTCTACGGGGGCTGGCGGGTTTTCTGGCTCCTCTTCAAAAATTCGACCCAGGTAAAAATGTGTACGAACTACTATGGTGGTCGTGGCCACAATAGCGTGTGTATCCTCGTCGTAAGCCCACTCATGGTGGGGAGGGTCCATGCTCCATTCCACGGGGTGAGCCATGAGTATCTGGTGACGAGACGGAAAAACAACTAAGGTGAGAAATAAGATTTCTCAGTAGGACTCGACCCTAACACGTAAGTGTCATCGTCATCGTCCCAGCCACTTCGGTTTTATAAATAAAAACAGTGAGCATGCATCAAATTCAATTCTTAGATTTTCGAAAACATGAGTATCCGAAGCGCGTTCAATTTTTAACATACCTTCTAATTAATCGTATCATAATAATCATAAGCACAAGTGTAATCGTATAAAACATGCATGTCTAAGCTAGACGATTCTCTTAACTTCTTCCCCTTTTAGGGTCTTGGACCGAAGTCCCTTTTTCTTTTCTTAACTTGACTTTATCTTTTCACCCACTAAACATAAGTGGTAATGAGCTCATACCGTGGCCGTCGCCACCATAGAATTTCGGTACTTACACTAGCTGGGTCATGTCATGCCTCATGTAAGACCTATCCCCTATACTCACACTAGCTGGGTCATGCCATGCCTCATGTGAGTCGTGGGTGAGGGGAAACTTAAATTAGGTTACCTTCCCTTTTGAAGGATCACTTACTTGAATTAAACTTCTTCTTATTTAAGCATTATGATGCAAAACATTTCTAAGTCCATAATTCTTACAAAATTTCGGCAGCATAACGGCTAGACCGAAGCTTCCCAAAATTTTGCCAAACAGAGAAACCAATATTATACAACATTAAGCATCATATCATATCATCATCATCATGATCATCATCATAACATCATCATACCATCATCATCATCATCATCATCATCATAACATCATACTTGCACATAAACATAGGCATATTCTCAAGCAACATTTTATGAGCTTAGCTTAATAAATTGGGTGCAAGCTTTTAATTGAGGTTGTCTCTTGTGTAAACTTCTCTTATTGGGCATGATGCCAATTTCATCCATTATCCTCTTTGACACTTTTAAGTTGAATTATGAAGGCTTTTCCAATGCTTAATATAAGGGCATTTATGTCTTAAAGCTTATTTCTCCTTATTCTTTAACTTTTACCCTAACCAGTTTTACTTTTACAGTAGGGCAGTAACTTTGAAAATTCACCATAATTTCGTCTTTTACTCTTTTATTTCGAATTTTTGTGTGGATATAGTTCTCTAAGTCTATTTTTAAACAAAACAAACCCCACTTAAAAATTATTTTGTAGCTTGAGTTATGCACATTTTATTCTGACTGTTCCAGATTGAAAGTTCAACTCGGGTCAGTGGCTTGTCCACTTCACTGGGAGTTCCTCACATGGAATCTGACAAAACTGTTTTATGGGAGTGTTCCTCTATGTCTTAGCTTTCTAACAAACTTAGTCCCACTCAAAAATGTCATGTATAACTTGAGTTATGCATGTTTTATTACCTACTGCCCGGACAGAAACCTATCCAGGAATAGCAAACTTTGAAAAATCATATCTCTCTCGTTTTAAAGCCAAATCTCACATATTTTATATGTATGAAAAGCTCTTTGAGTCTACTTTTACAGAAAATTAGTTTCGTTGCATTTTGAGTTTTGTAGCAATAAACATACCGCACGCTTTACAGACTGCCAGAATTCCAGATTCACTAGTTTTTAAGTTTTTCACTTCAAGCTTATGGAGAAATTGTTATATCCCTTCAAATCACCATTTTCATGTTTTAACTCATCATCATATTCAAAGTTTGAGTCACCAAATCAGTGTTTTGAACCAAAATAAAGCAAGATACATAAAAAACCACCATACCACAAAAATCTCTTTTCAAAACAATATTTTCATCAAGGCAAGAACACTCATAAGGCAAGATGTGGTCATGAGACCTTGAAGCAAGTCCTAAAACCACCTAGCTATGAAGAGCTTAGGGGTTCTAGTTCTTGAAAAATATATGGAGAGGAAGGGTTAGAGTCACTACCAAAAAGTTCCTTTTTGAAGGCTTGGAAGATGAAGATGGTTGGAGATGGCCTCCTTCTCCTTGAGCTTGATTTTGGGGCTTGGTGAGTGTTTGTTTTGTTTCTCCAAGAACCAAAGAGGGTGGTCCTTGAAGGGCTTGTGAGAATGGTAAATGGAGATGAGTAGGGAGTAGTATGAGGGTTGGAAGAAAAATAATGAAGCTTGGAAGAAGAAGAGAGTATGAGACTTGGAGAGAGGAGAGAGCTTTGTGTGTGTGTGTGTGTCTTGAGAGAGGAAGTGAAAAATGAAATGAGGAAAGAGGGAGGGCTGATTGGGTGGCGCAAAAATGAGAGAGGGAGTGAGGTGACTTTGCTTCTTACAACAAGCAAGTGAGTGGAAAAACCTTAGGCAAAAGAGTGTATTGTGTTTCCTTTGAGTCTTGGAAATTGGGTAAAGGCCCATGTAGTGTTTTTGTCAAGTGGTTAAAAGCATGAGCTCTCTTAGGATTTGGCATTGGATGGCTAGGATCACACCAAGTGTCATTATCTTGATGAAGGAGAGTACAACTCTTGTCATGACTTAAGGGATCTACTAATATGGACTCTTGATCTTGTGGTGTATGATGAGAAGGTAAATGGATGGTTGGATATGGCTCTTGCTTTGACCAAACTTTCAAACCATAATTAAAGGGAAGTTTCTACATCTTTATAATTGTTGTAATTGTCTAAATGTTAATTAATTCACTTGGTTTAAATTACTCATTAGCACATTTTAGTTGAAAAGGATTTTTCCTCATTAATTTTGTAAGAAGATGTGAAGGTTACTGTGATTAAGTTTTGAGACTTATATGCTCTTAGTTAATTAGATTAGATCACCTTGATTTTATGTTTTTAAATCATGGATTAATAAGGATTGGGCAATTAGGCTTTTAATTGTAACTTTTAATGCATTAAATCTCAATTGTCGACTTGCCTTTAATTTACTAAGCTCTTGCTCGCGAGATTAATCGATTAATTCTCCATTAATCATTAACCCCTCTAATTAGCCGGGAACACCGAGCTAATTAACTTGGGTGAAAATGGGGATGTTACACATTACCCTTTTTGAAACTTTTAAGTTGACTTATGAAGGTTTTTCCATTATTTAATGTAAGGGTCTTAATGTCTTAAAGTTTATTTCTCCTTAATCTTTAAAACTTTACCATATCCAGTTTTACTTTTTCGGTAGGGCAGTAACTTCAAAAATTCACCATAATTTCATATTTTACCCTTTTATTTCGAATTTTTGTGTGGATGTACTTCTCTGAGTCTATTTTTAAACAAAATAAGCCCCACTCAAAAATTCATTTTGTAGCTTGAGTTATGTACATTTTATTCTGACTGTTCAGACTTGAAAGTTCAACTCGGGTCAGTGGCTTGTCCACTTCACTGGGAGTTTCTCACATCGAATATGACAAAACTGTTTTATGGGAGTGTTCCTCTATGTCTTAGCTTTCTAACAAACTTAGTTCCACTCAAAAATGTTGTGTATAACTTGAGTTATACACGTTTTATTACCCACTGCCGGGACAGAAACCCATCCAGGAACAGCAAACTTTGAAAATTCATATCTCTCTCATTTTAAGGCCAAATCTCACATATTTTATATGTATGAAAAGCTATTTGAGTCTATTTTTACAGAAAATTAGTTTCATTGAATTTTGAGTTTTGTGGAGTGAGTTATACCATATGCTTTACAGACTGCCAGAATTCCAGATTTACTAGTTTCTATGTTTTACATGTTAAACTTATGGAGATGTTGTTATACCACTTCAAGTCACCATTTTCATGTTTATCTCACCATTATATTCAATATTTTAGTTATCAAATCAGTACTTTAAAACAAAATAAAGCAAGATACATAAAAAAAACCATCATACCACAAAATTTCATTTCAAAACAACATTTTCATCAAGGCAAGAAAACTCATAGAATAAGATATGGTCATGAGACCTTGAAGCAAGCTTCAAAACCACCTAGCTATGAAGAGCTTAGGGGTTCTAGAGCTTGAAAAATACATGGAGAAGAAGGGTAAGAGTCACTACCACAAGGATTCTCTTGAAAGCTTGAAGAATGAAAATGGTTGGAGATGGCCTCCTCCTCCTTGAGCTTGATAATGGGGCTAAGTAAGTGTTTGTTTTGCTTCTTCAAGAACCAAAGAGGGTGGTCCTTGAAGGGATGGTGATGGTGGTGATGGAAATGAGGTGAAGAGTAGTGGAGAGATTGGAAGAAAAACAAGGAAGGTTGGAATTTGAGTAGGAAAGAGACTTGGAGAGAGGAGAGAGCTTTGTGTCTTTGGGTGAGGAAATGAAAAATGAAGTGAGGGGGAGAGAGGAGAGGCTGAATGGTGCACAAATGGGAGGAAGAGAGTGATGTGATTTTGCTTCTTTTGCAAGCAAGGAGGCTAGGAACCATGGGGTAAAAGGGTGGGTTGTGTTTTCCTTGAGTCTTGGTGCATGCTATGGACTATTTTGTGTTTTCTCAAGTGGACAAAAGCAAGGACCCCTCTTGGGATTGGCTTGATTGAATAAGATCACTCCAAGTGGCATGATCCTAAGGGAGGAAGGTACTTCTTTTTTCTTGACTAAAGAGATACTACTAACCTAGACTCTTGATCTAGGGGTGTATGATGAGAAGGCAAATGGATGGTTGGATATGACCCTTGCCTTGACCAAACTTTCAAACAATAATAAAAGGGAAGTTTCTACATCTTTATAATTGTTACAATTATCTAAATGTTAATTAATTTGATTAGTTAAATTGCTCTTTAACCGATTTCGGTTAATTACATCTTTAAGACATTTTTCCTTTTACAAGAATTGATCTTATGAATTATGTAATTAGGGTTTAGAATTAATCTATCTCAATTGATAAGGTAGAACAATTGTCTTGTATTTAATTAATAAGATTGGATTAGCTTAATTACATTTCTAAGTTACGAATTAATGAGGTTCGAATAATTAGGTTTTAATTAAACCATTTAGTGCATTATGATTCAATTATTGACTTGACTCAATTCACTAAGCTCTTGCTCATCGAGGTTAGCCGATCAGTCCTCAGTTAATCGTTAACCTCTCTAATTAGCCAGGATCATCGAGCTAATTAGTTTAGATAAAAATTGGGGATGTTACAATCTCCCCTCCTTAAAAAGAATTTTGCCCTCAAAATTCGTTACCTGTAAACAGGTCGGGGGTAGGCTTGCCCTTGGTGCAGTTCCTTGCAAAATGCCCAGGCTGTCCACATTTGAACCAAACATTCTGTCCAGCATAGCAAATCCCTTTGTGTTGTCTCTCACACTTTGGGCAGGTGGGATTCATTGCAGGCTTCGAGGGCTGGTCAGTGGGCCTTGGAGGGTTGGCGGAGGGCTCTTGGGGCTGGTTGCCCTTAGAACCTCCATCGTGGTAGGGCTTCTTTTGCGGTGGCTGCTTCGGCTGCTGCCCTTGAGACGCCTGTTTCCTCTTACGGGCCTCTGATCTCCGGATCGCCAACTTCCGATTACATTCTTCTACTACACGGCTCTTATTAACAAGTGCCGCATAGTTCCTTATCTCCAGTAGGGCCACTGATGTCAGAATGTCGGCCCGTAATCCTCCCTCATACTTCATGCATTTCCAATGCTCATCCGGGTTTCGCTGATATAATGTGGAAAACTTACACAGCTCCTCAAACTTCGCTGTGTATTCCGCAATGCTCATACCTCCTTGGTAGAGCCTCAAGAACTCCATCTCCTTTGCGTTCCTTACGGACATTGGGAAGTACTTCTCATAAAAAGCCACGTTGAAGGCATCCCATGTGATCTCCCTCTGAGCGCTTTCCATTAAGCTTTTCGCTCCTTTCTACTAGAACTCGGCATCCGCCTTCAACATGTAAGTGGCAAAGGCCACCTTTTGGGTCTCTGAGCAAGCTAGCACAGAGTAGACCTTCTCAATCTCTTTGATACACTCGTCAGCTTCGTCAGGGTTGAAAGCCCCCTTGAAACTGGGTGGGTTCGCCTTTCGAAACTCCGAGAACTTCTGATACTCGGCATCAACTCCATTTCCACCAACAGACTCTTCGGATCTTCGATTCAGCTGGTCCATCATATGCTCAGCAGCTGTAGCTTGAGCTTGCATTGCATTTGCCATCTGTTGGAAGGTCCTCATGAACTCGCCGAGGTTCACGTTGTCGCTGTTCTCATTGGAGGTACGTCTGCGAGTTGCCATTAGTTCCTAAACACACCATACAAAGATATCGAGTTGATCAGGCCCAATATTAAGCATAAGCATGGCAGCAACTAAAGGCAATCTCACATGACGGTCATGCATTCTAAATCCTACATCCCATCATACAGACAGGATTCTCAGCATGACTTAACATAGCGCACGTAAAGTTATGCTTGGAAGCATAGTCAGTCCAACCTCAGGCTTTAACAGGATGAACTGCTCTGATGCCATAATGTAACACCCTAATAAACCCATACTACGATTAAGTCGTATTACAGCATTTTATTAGTTGTTACTTATGCTCGTGGAAAGCTAAACTTCACTTGAAATTAAGTTATGTGGAAAATACGGTAAGATTTTTCTTTGAAATACGTTGTCGCTTTGTAGCGTTTTGAAAAGTAAAGCCTTGAGCAAGAAGATAGCTAGAGAAAGAGCGTGTCGCATAAAATATATACCCCAAAATCGTAAAATATGAGAAAGGTAAACAAATAATAATTCATAAATACATTGCATTAAATAACTAACCATTACATTCATATGGGTTCATAATATATATATATATACATATCAGCATTACAATGGAAGGAGGCTCATGGTCGTGCCATGATCCAAATACTAGATACAAACTGGAATCGACATCGTCCGTCACAAAAGAAATGAATGAAGATGTAGAACTACGGCGACTACAAGTCCGCATCAGCAGTGTCTGACATCCCACGTCATACGTCCGCTCACAACATGGGGGATCCATGCTCCACTCTACCGGATGCGCCATCGAGATCTGGTGATGATACGGAAGAATAACTAGGGTGAGAAATGGAGTTTCTCAGTAGGACTCGAACCTGACATGAAAGTGTCATCGTCATCGTCCCAGCCACTTCGATTTTATCAATGAAAATAGTGAGCATTCATAAGGTTCCATTCTTAGGTTTTCAAAAACATGAATATCCGAAGTGGATTCAATTTTAACATAATCTCTAATCACTTACATCATAACATACATGGCCATAAGTATAATCATATAAAAATGCATGATTGTGCTATAAGTTTTTTCTTAACTTCTTCCCTTTCTAGGGTTTGGACCAAAGTCCCTTTTCTTTTCTTAACTTGACTTTATCTTTTTACCCACTAAACATAAGTGGTAATGAGCTCATACCGTGGCCGTCGCCACCATACAATTTCGGTACTTACACTAGCTGGGTCATGCCATGCCTCATGTAAGACCTATCCCCTATGCTCACACTAGCTGGGTCATGCCATGCCTCATGTGAGTCATGGGTGAGGGGAGTTTAAATTAGGTCACCTTCCCTTTTGAAGGATCACACCCTTAGTTCATTTTCTTCTTATTAAGGTTTATGATGCAAAATTATTTTGATTCTTTTCCATATTTAGGCGTTACGTATCGCCGTCCCCAAATGTGGTTCCTTTATGATTCACCTCTAAGCGTTACGTATCACCGTCCCCAGGGTGTTCATATTTATTAATTCTTTCATGTATATCATTAAGCATCATATCATCAACATATCATATTCATATCATCATCATTCATTATCATATCATCATCATATCATTATCATTCTTATCATCATCATATCACTATCATAATCATCATCATCATATCATATCATCATCATCATGTCATTGTCATCATATTGACACATAGAGGCATACATATCACACAAAGTCTTATGAGCTTAGCTTAGTAAACTTGGGTACAAGCTTTTAATTGATTTACTTCTTGTATAAATTCTTTTATTAGACATAGGGCCAATTTCAATCCATTACCCTTTTTGAAACTTTTAAGTTGACTTATGAAGGTTTTTCCAATATTTAATGTAAGGGTCTTAATGTCTTAAAGCTTATTTCTCATTAACCTTTAAAACTTTACCATATCTAGTTTTATTTTTATGGTGGAGCAGTAATTTCAAAAATTCACCATAATTTCATCTTTTACCCTTTTATGTCGAATTTTTGTGTGGATATACTTCTCTGAGTCTATTTTTAAACAAAATAAGCCCCACTCAAAAATTCATTTTGTAGCTTGAGTTATGCACATTTTATTCTGACTGTTCAGACTTGAAAGTTCAACTCAGGTCAGTGGCTTATCCACTTGACTGGGAGTTCCTCACATGGAATCTAACCAAACTGTTTTATGGAGTGTTCCTCTATGTCTTAGCTTTCTAACAAACTTGGTTCCACTTAAAAATGTTATGTATAACTTGAGTTATACACGTTTTATTACCCACTGCCCGGACAGAAACCCATCCAGGAATAGCAAACTTTGAAAATTCATATCTCTCTCGTTTTAAGGCCAAATCTCACATATTTTATATGTATGAAAAGTTATTTGAGTCTATTTTCACAGAAAATTAGTTTCATTGCATTTTGAGTTTTGTGGAGTGAGTTATACTATACGCTTTATAGACTGCCAGAATTCCAGATTTACTAGTTTTTATGTTTTACATGTTAAACTTATGGAGATGTTGTTATACCACTTCAAGTCACCATTTTCATGTTTTATCTCACCATCATATTCAATATTTTAGTTATCAAATTAGTACTTTAAAACAAAATTAAGCTAGATACATAAAAAAAACCATCATACCACAAAATTTCATTTCAAAACAACATTTTCATCAAGGCAAGAAAACTCATAGAATAAGATATGGTCATGAGACCTTGAAGCAAGCTTCAAAACCACCTAGCCATGAAGAGCTTAGGGGTTCTAGAGCTTGAAAAATACATGGAGAAGAAGGGTAAGAGTCACTACCACAAGGATTCTCTTGAAAGCTTGAAGAATGAAAATGGTTGGAGATGGCCTCCTCCTCCTTGAGCTTGATAATGGGGCTAAGTAAGTGCTTGTTTTGCTTCTTCAAGAGCCAAAGAGGGTGGTCCTTGAAGGGATGGTGATGGTGGTGATGGAAATGAGGTGAGGAGTAGTAGAGAGATTGGAAGAAGAACAAGGAAGGTTGGAAGAACAAGAGAGTAGGAAAGGGACTTGGAGAGAGGAGAGAGCTTTGTGTCTTTGGGTGAGGAAATGAAAAATGAAGTGAGGGGAAGAGAGGAGAGGCTGAATGGCACACAAATGGGAGGAAGAGAGTGATGTGATTTTGCTTCTTTTGCAAGCAAGGAGGCTAGGAACCATGGGGTAAAAGGGTGGGTTGTGTTTTCCTTGAGTCTTGGTGCATGCTATGGACTGTTTTGTGTTTTCTCAAGTGTACAAAAGTAAGGACCCCTCTTGGGATTGGCTTGATTGAATAAGATCACTCCAAGTGGCATAATCCTAGGGGAAGAAGGTACTTCTCTTGTCTTGACTAAAGAGATACTACTAACCTAGACTCTTGATCTAGGGGTGTATGATGAGAAGGCAAATGGATGGTTGGATATGACTCTTGCCTTGACCAAACTTTCAAACAATAATAAAAGGGAAGTTTCTACATCTTTATAATTGTTACAATTATCTAAATGTTAATTAATTTGATTAGTTAAATTGCTCTTTAACTGATTTCGGTTAATTACATCTTTAAGACGTTTTTCCTTTTACAAGAATTGATCTTATGAATTATGTAATTAGGGTTTAGAATTAATCTATCTCAATTGGTAAGGTAGAACAATTGTCTTGTACTTAATTAATAAGATTGGATTAGCTTAATTACATTTCTAAGTTACGAATTAATGAGGTTCGAATAATTAGGTTTTAATTAAACCATTTAGTGCATTATGATTCAATTATTGACTTGACTCAATTCACTAAGCTCTTGCTCATCGAGGTTAGCCGATCAGTCCTCAGTTAATCGTTAACCTCTCTAATTAGCCAGGATCACCGAGCTAATTAGCTTAGACAAAAATTGGGGGTGTTACAAGAAGCGGCAAGCAGCTTAAGGTCCCTGATATTGCAGATTCTGCAGAACAACCAGAGGTGGTAGCAGAGAAATCTGATTCTATAGAAATAAAGACAAATGGGGCAGAACCAAGCAGTAGCAATAGCAAGCAACCTAAACAAATTGTTCCACTGCCTTTCCCCAACAGAGTGACACAAAACAAGAAGCGGGCAGAAGCTGAATTGGACAAGGAGATCATGGACACATTCAGAAAAGTGGAGGTCGATATTCCACTCCTAGAAGCCATCAAACAGATTCCAAAGTATGCCAAATTTCTCAAGGATTTGTGCACTCATAGAAGGAGGCTGAAGGGAAATGAGAAGGTGAGCATGGGCAGAAATGTTTCTGCAATCATTCAGCCAAATATTCCTCCGAAATGCAAGGATCCGGGGACTTTCACCATTCCATGCATCATAGGAAGTAAGCAGTTCAGTCAAGCTATGTTGGATCTTGGAGCTTCAATAAATGTCATGCAAAATCAATTTACCAGTCTTTATGCATTGGAGAGCTCAAGCCAATAGGAGTGGTCATCCAACTTGCTAACCGAAGCACAACTCACCCTAAGGGAGTTTTAGAAGATGTGTTGGTAAGAGTAAATGACCTTATTTTTTCTGTTGATTTCTACGTGCTAAATATGGATGATGAATTGCATGCTAATCAACCAAGATTAATCTTAGGTAGGCCATTTTTGAAAACTGCTAAGACTAAGATTGATGTGCATTTTGGTACATTATCCATGGAATTTGGAGATAGTAAAGTGCAATTTAATCTGTTTGATGCCATGAGATACCCACTGGAAGAGCATTCTGTTTTTCATATAGGCATTATTGATTCATTGGTTGATAAAGTGCATGAGAACATGTTTGCTGAATTATATTGTGTTGATTGTGATTATGATGGTAGTAATGACTTATGTGCTGTTTGTGCTATTTATGCTGAATTTGCTGCATGCTTATAAGCTGAAAATGCTGTTTCTACTGTCTCTGAATCTACTAAATCTATTTCTGCTGAAAATGCTATTTCTGTTGTTTCTGTTGTCTCTGAATCTGCTAAATCTGTTTCTGCTGAAAATGTTGTTTTTGCTGTTTCTACTATTTCTGCTGCTCTGAATTTGTTGTTTCTGAATCTGCTGTTTCTACTATTTCTGCTGAAAATTCTATTTTTAATTGTACAGATTCTGCTGTTCCTATTTTTTAGCTGTTCCAAATTTTTCTGACAAATCTGTTTCTACTTCTTCTATTTGTTTAAATTCTGAAAATCCTGCTGTTTCAGTTTCAACATTTACTAATTCTGATTTTGTGAATTTTTCTGCTGACAAATCTGTTTATGCTGATTCTGATTGTGCCATGTTTAATCTTGCAAATCCTGATGTTGAATTAAATTCTGCAGTATCAAAATATGCCAATTCTGCTACTATCTTTATAAATTCTGTTTCTGCAGATTTAAATATGGCACTTACAGTTTCTGCAGGTTCTACATTACCATTTTTTGCACATTCTGCTACTGAAAGTTCTATTTCTGCAGATTCTGATGTTGATGTGCAAATTTTAAATTTTGAATTTTCAGATTCTGTGATTTTGAATTTTGTACATCATTTTGACTCTGCTGATTCTGTTTTAGCTTCCATAGGATATGATGATGCTGTTGTGCAGAATTTTTCATAGATTCTAGGTGCTGAACCTAAACCATCAGAAGCAACTCCAAGATTAGCACCTTCTATTATAGAGCCACCTACCTTGGAATTGAAGCCATTGCCAAAAAATTTGAAGTATGCATTTCTGGCACCAAATGAGAAGCTACCAGTCATCATAGCCAAAGATCTGCAACCAGAGCAAGAAGGGAAATTGTTGAACATCCTGAGGCAGAACATGAAGGCTATAGGCTGGACATTGGCAGACATACTTGGGATTAGCCCCTCTACATGCATGCATAGAATTCAGTTAGAGGAAGGAGTGAAACCAGTGAGGCAACCTCAGAGAAGGCCCAACCCGCTTATCTTGGATGTGGTGAAGAAAGAAGTGAGCAAATTGCTACCTGCAGGAATTATTTATCCAATTTCAGACAGCAAGTGGGTGAGCCCGGTGCAAGTGGTTCCAAAGAAGACTGGAATAACAGTGGTGAAGAACTCAAAGGAGGAGTTGGTGCCTATAAGAGTGCAGAACAGCTGGAGAGTCTGCATAGATTATAGGAAACTGAACCAGGCTACTAGGAAAGACCACTTCCCATTACCTTTCATTGATCAGATGCTAGAGAGATTGGCAGGTCAGTCACACTACTATTTTCTTGATGGGTTTTCTGGCTATTTTCAGATCCATATTGCACCAAAAGATCAGGAGAATACCACCTTTACATGCCCATTTGGCACCTTTGCATACCGGAGGATGCCTTTTGGTTTATGCAATGCCCTAGGTACATTTCAGAGGTGCATGGTGAGTATTTATTCTGATTTTCTAGAGAATTGTATTGAAGCCTTTATGGATGATTTTACTGTTTATGGCACTTCATTTGATGCATGCTTGGATAGCCTAGCCAGGGTATTACATAGATGTGTTGAGTCTCACCTTGTTTTGAATTATGAGAAATGTCATTTTATGGTCAGGCAAGGTGTAGTCTTAGGACATGTGATTTCTAGTGAGGGTATTGCTGTTGATAGGTCCAAGATTGATGTTATTGCTTCTTTACCTTACCCCACATGTGTGCGGGAAGTACATTCTTTTCTTGGACATGCATGTTTTTACAGGCAATTTATCCAGGACTTCAGCAAAATTGCCCTTCCACTTTCCACGCTGCTACAGAAGGATATAGACTTCCAGTTTGATGATAACTGCAGGAGAGCTTTTGACCAGTTGAAGCAGCACCTGATTTCTGCTCCTGTTCTTCAGCCGCCGAACTGGGAATACCTGTTTGAGCTCATGTGTGATGCATCAAACCTTATAGTTGGAGCTGTTCTTTCCCAAAGGGTTGGGAAGATTCCCCATGTAATAGCATATGCCTCCCGGACCCTAGATTCTGCACAGGCTAATCACACCACCACAGAGAAGGAGCTTTTAGTCATTATTTTTGCTTTAGATAAATTCCCTGCTTATCTGTTAGGAACTAAAGTAACTATTTTTTCTAATTATGCAGCCTTGAAGTTCTTACTGAAGAAGTCGGATGCAAAGCCTAGACTCATCAGGTGAATGATGCTATTGTAAGAATTTGATATTGAGATCAGGGACAAGAGTGGAGCTGAGAACCTGGTAGCAGACCACTTGAGTCGCATTTCATAGACCTTGGAGCCTCTACCTATCTGTGAGACATTTCCAGATGAGCAACTTTTAGAGTTGCGAGGTAAGGATCCATGGTATGCTGATTTGGTTAACTAGTTAGTTGCTTTTGAATTGCCTGCCTACTTTAAAAAGCATCAGATAGATAAACTTAAGAGTGAGTCTAAATATTATGTCTGGGATGATCCTTATTTGTGGCGCATGTGTAGTGATCAGATTATTAGGCAATATGTGCATGAGCTTGAGATTCCTTCCATTTTGCATTTCTGTCACACACTTGCTTGTGGTGGTCACTTTGGACCACAACGCACTACTAGGAAGGTCTTAGATGCAGGTTTTTATTGGCCCACATTGTTTCGCGATTCTTACACTTATTGTAAGAATTGTGAGCAGTGTCAAAAGATAGGTACTATTTCCTGTAGGAATGAGATGCCTCAACAACCATTATTATTTTGTGAGATTTTTTATGTGTAGGGTATTGACTTTATGGGTCCATTTTGTAACGACCGAAAATTTATCGTTAACACTGAATTATTCGGTTTTTATCAAATAAGTGAGTTTGATCAGAACTTGATTAAACATTTCCTCAAAGCCAATTAAGTGTGACTTAGATGGATTAGGCTTGATGGAATTAGATTAGGAGCATAGAAAACCCCACAGGAAAATTTCAAACCGATTTACCGATTTAAGAGAAATCGGTAAGATTTCAGAATTTTAAACTATCGGAACCAGACCAGTAGAATTTTTCTATGAATGCCCTAGAATCAACGGCTAAGATTAGCCAAATACTCCCCTCAAGTGGCGCCTAGACAGCCCTTGATGATGGGAGCTAAACCAGATTTCATGAGTAACTTGGATCCACCAATCATATGCCTTCACTTTTCCAAATATCTCCACCTTTTATCTCCTTTTCTGCTCACTAATTTCGGCCACTTCCCCATCTGCTGAAGCTCTCCTTTTTCTCTCCTCCTTGCTCTCATTTCTACTCCATTCTCATCCATCTTCAAGTCTCATCCTAAGCCACCACCATCAAAGACACAAAATCAGCTTAAATTACACAACACAAGGTAGAAAATCCTACTTCCTCTCTTATTTTCTCTGATTTGGGGCTGCATGGAGAGCATGAATAATCTGAGATATGGATGTTGTATAGAGTGATGATGATGTTTTATGACTGGTTTTGCATGTATGTTGTGATATTGAGGGCAAATAGCTTGAAGGAGGAAGACAAATCTAGAAGCTATTAGGGTTTTCCTCGTGACCCGTGCAGCGGAGTGTACTGACTCACCACCACCATTTAAATTTGATGAAACCATTTTTAAATGAAACTAGACATTCAGGGCTTTCCATACATATATCATAATAGGCCATTGGATTAGTTATGAATTTTTGAAGTTAGACCTAGATATCTGGGTTCTCACCCAGCCAGCATGGGTTGAGAAGGGTGTAACTCACCCTATACAACCTCAAATTGAGTGAAACTAAAGTTTTTTGAAAGCTAACACATGAGAGAACATCCTATAAAATTTCAGAATTTAACTCGTTGTCATTTGCTCCCAGCACATCAATGAAGTTGGCTTAGGTTTAAACTGATCTAGAATAGGACAGCCTAGTAAGGTAATGTTTCGAGACTCATAACTCAAAATCTACTTAGGAAAATGATATGAAACTTAATTCATTTTAAATCTTGTTGTGTTAGCTTCATTTTGATATAAAATTCGCATGATTTGACCTAGTTTTCGATTTTTAGTGAATTTTCTTCTATAGGAACCCAATTCTAGCTAAGAAAAGGACATGCTGAGATAAAATGTTTATATCTAAAGTTATACAACTCAAAATGAGATGGGACGAAAGGGATTAGAAACTAGACATATAAAGCTGTAACATATCCAAAAATGAGAATTAAATGATTTGAATTGGATACAAATTGGAGCATGCCAAACTCGGGCAGAATAGGAAAGAACAAGCTGAAATTTTATTGATGCTTGATTTGCAATTGTTGAATAATGCTAAAAATGTATATACATATTTGCTGGTCTATACTGAAATTATTAGTTGTGCAATTATATTGATTGTCTGGCACTATTCATGGGGAAGCGGACTCAATCCGTTATGCCGCCAAAATTTCGGTAAGAAGTTCATATGTTGTGAAACCTTATGATAGCTTGGATGCATTATATTCAAAGAGTCAAGCTAGATGTGCATTCATCTCATGATATTATAAAGAATTCTATATCACTTGGGCTAGCCCGGAATAAATTAAGGGGAATAAATCAGTGAGAAGGTGGGGAAAAGTAAACCCGGCCATCCTATATAGGAACGAGCTCGGTCCTGAAAAGCGGATTATTACCCAAGAGTATATGGCCAATGACTCCCAGGGGACCAAGGGTGGAAATAAATTCTAATAGGCGGAAGCCCCCAAGAACAAGATGCATTTTTTTTAGTTGCACATGCATATGTATAATGTAAGGTTTCACTATTGATTGTTCTAGATTCCTATTTATTATCCTTAATATGCTATTGTTCCACCATGGTTACTGTTTGAGTGCATTAGTGTATCTATTAATTAAAATTAAATTTGTTTCGGTGTATGCTTTACAAACAAGTAATTAAGTTGAATATTATCATTTTATGATACTATTTGAAAAATATTGTACGACCGAAACAACTGAGATTGACAACGATGACAGATGTATAGAGGCTAGGAATTTCTACTGAGAAATATTCATTTCTCACCCTATTGTATTTTCCGCGTCATTCTCAGACCATGGAGCACGCAGCGACCGGGGTCCTATTTATTGAGTTTCCCGAACTTTACATCCATATCGACCTGTTTCTAGATTCTGTATATATATCTGGTAGGTGCCAGTTTCGTCTGTATTTCTTCTTCCAAAGAGACTTTGCCATACCACTCATGCACCCACTGTTTGACCCTTCGGTCCCGTATATTGCCATTCCCCTACATATGGCCCATCCATTCCCACCTCCTCCAAAGCAAAGCAGCCAGCCAAAGCGATAGCGTACCAGATTCCCATGACCCCTCCTGCTTCACCACCACAGCCGATGCTTTTCGCCTCGACTTCAGAAGAGGATCCATCGGAAGTAGCGAGCTCCTCCTCATCCTTCGCTCCCAGCGCGGGCCACCCTCTGGCAGATGCACCCATGGTGAATGGGTTTCTCTCTTCGGATTCCGGTTAGGTAGTGGGTTACCGTAGTGGTAGTAGATGTATAGAATGGCCCTCTTTTGGCAGTCTGGGTCATGGATAGATGAGTAGTGTAACATCCCCAATTTTTGTCTAAGCTAATTAGTTCAGTAATCCTGACTAATTAGAGAGGTTAACGATTAATTGAGAATTAATCGGCTAATCTCGATGAGCAAGAGCTTAGTAAATTAAAGGCAAGTCAACAAGATAAGTAAAAGTCAACAATTGAAACATAATGCATTAAAAGTTATAATTAAAAGCCCAATTGTCTAATCTTTATTAATCCATGATTTAGAACATAAAATCAAGGTGGTCTAATCTAATTAACTAAGAGCACATAAGTCTCAAAACTTAATCACATTAACCTTCACATCTTCTTACAAAATTAATGAGGAAAATCCTTCTTAGCTAAAATGTGCTAATGAGTAATTTAAATCAATTGAATTAATTAACATTTAGATAATTACAGCAATTATAAAGATGTAGAAACTTCCCTTTATTTTATTGTTTGAAAGTTTGGTCAAAGCAAGAGCCACATCCAACCATTCAATTACTTTCTCATCATGCACCCTAGATAAAGAGTCCATATTAGTAGCTTCCTTAAGTCATGACAAGAGTTGTACTCTTCTTCACCAAGATCATGACACTTGGTGTGATCCTAGCCATCCAATGCCCAATCCTAAGAGAGCTCATGCTTTTAACCACTTGACAAAAACACTACATAGTCTTTACCCAATGCACAAGACTCAAAGGAAACACAACACACTCTTTTGCCCTATGGTTTTTCCACTCCCTAGCTTGTGTAAGCAAAAATCACATCACCTTTCTCCCCATTTGTGCGCCACTTTCAGCCCTCCATCTCTCCTCAATTCATTTTCATTTCCTCTCTCAAGAATATACACAAAAGCTCTCACCTCTCTAAACCTCTCTTTGTTCTTCCTACTCTTCTTCTTGTTCTTCTTGTTTTCCTACCCTAAGTCCTCACTTTTCTACCACCATCACCCTCATCTCCTATCACCACCATCACCATCCCTTCAAGGACCACCATTTTTGGTCTTTGGAGAAACAAGATCACTCATACACAAGCCCCATTTCCAAGCACTCAAGGAGGAAGGCTCTCTCCAACCTTCTCCACCTTCAAAATCCTTCAAGAAAACTCTCTTTGGTAGTGGCTCTAAACTCTTTTTCTCTCTTGTTTTTCAAGCTTTAGAGCTCCTATGCTTTCCATAGCTAGGTGGTTTTAAAGATTGATTATGGGCATCATAGCCATTCTTGTCATAAAATGAGATGTTGTTGCTTGTATGGTGGTTTGTTGAAAACATGTTTTCGGTTTGGTGTGAAGCATGGTTGAACTCAATATTTTTGAACTCCAACATGTTAGTTTTTCACTAATCTTTCATGGCATATATGAGTGTTTTATAACTTGAGAATGTTTTCTTGAAAGTGAGGTTGAGTGTTTTGGAGAAAACATGAGAAAAATCAAAACGTGAAATCTGGATTTTTTGGCAGTCTGTAAACCGAACGGTATAACTTTTTCCAGAGAACTCAGAAATTAGTGGAACTAATTTTATATGAAAATAGACTCAGAGAGCTTTCCATACATATAAAATACATAAGATTCGGAGTTAAGATGAGTGAGATATGATTTTTCAAAGTGGACTGTTCTCGGATTGGTTTCTGTCTGGGCAGTCTACACTAAAATGTGTATAACTCGAGCTACAAAAATGATTTTTGAGTGAGACCAAGTTTAATTGAAAGCTAAGACATAGAGGAACAAACCCATAAAACAGTTTTCTCAGATTCCTTCTGAGTAATTATAATGAGAAGTAACAATCCACTGTACCGGGAGTGAACTTAGAAACTGAACAGTCAGAATAAAATATGCACAACTCAAGCTACAAAATAAATTTTTAAGTGGGGCTTCTTTTGTTTAAAAATAGACTCAGAGAAGTATAAGCATACCAAAATTCGAAATAAAAGAGTAAAAGATGAAATTATGGTGAATTTTTGAAGTTACTGCCCCACTGTAAAAGTAAAACTAGTTATGGTAAAAGTTGAAGAATAAGGAGAAATAAGCTTTAAGACATTAATACCCTTACATTAAGCATTAGAGAACCCTCATAATTCAACTTAAAAGTATCAAAAGGACATTAGACAAAATTGGCACTAAGCCTAATAAAAGAAGTTTACACAAGAGGCAATCTCAATTAAAAGCTTGCACTAATTTACTAAGCTAAGCTCATAAAACTTTGCTTGAGAATATGCCTATGTTTATGTGCAAGCATGATGCTATGATGATGATGAGTAATGATGATGATATGATATGATGATGATGATTATGATATGATATGATGATGATCATGATGATGATGATGTGATATGATGATGATTATGATAGTGTTATGATGATGATAAGGATGATAATGATATGATGACGATATTATGATAAATCATGATGATATGAATATGATATGTTGATAATATGATGCTTAATGATAAACATGAAAAGACTAATAAATATGAACACCTGGGGACGGCGATACGTAACGCCCAGAGGTGATTGATAAAGGAACCACATTTGGGGACTACATACGTAACGCCTAAATGTGGAAAGAATCAGAATAACTTTGCATCATAAGCTTTAATAAGAAAAAGATGAACTAAGGGTATGATCCTTCAAAAGGAAGGTGACCTAATTTAAATTTCCTCACCCACGACTCACATGAGGCATGGCATGACCCACCTAGTGTGAGTATAGGGATAGGTCTTACATGAGGCATGGCATGACCCAGCTAGTGTAAGTACCGAAATTCTATGGTGGCGGCACCACGGTGTGAGCTCATTACCACTTATGTTTAGTGGGTGAAAAGATAAAGTCAAGTTAAGAAAAGAAAAGGGACTTCGGTCCAAAACCTAGCAAGGGAAGAAGTTAAGAAAACTTATAGCACAGTCATGCATTTTATATGATTATACATGTGCCCATGTATGTTATGATGTAAATGATTAGAGATTATGTTAAAATTGAATCCACTTGGATATTCATGTTTTTGAAAAATCTAAGAACGGAACCTTATGAATGTTCACTAGTTTCATTAATAAAACCGGTGGTGGGACGATGGCGATGACACTCTTGTGTCGGGTTCGAGTCCCACTGAGAAATTCTATTTCTCACCCTAGTTGTTCTCCGTATCGTCACCGGATCTCGACAACAAGATCCGGTGGAGTGGAGCGTGGATCCCCAACACCGTGAGCGGACGTGTGACGTGGGATGCAAGACGAAGTCAGAGCGACCATCGCCTGCATCTTCGCATATTTCTTTTGAGTTAGGCTTTGCCATTTAAACTTGTACTTAGTATTTAGTATTTGGATCATGGCTCAACCATGAGTCTCCCTTGTTGTAATGCTAAAATGTATGTGTATATATATTATGAACCCATATGAATGTAATGGTTAGTTATTTAATGCAATATATTTGTGAATTATTATTTGTTTACCTTATCCTTGTTTTATGATATTGGAGTATATATTTGAGGCGACACGCTCTTTCTCTAGCTATCTTCTCGCTCAAGGCTTTACTTTTCAAAACGCTGCTAAGCGACAACGTATTTCAAAGAAAAATCTTACCGTATTTTCCGCGTAATTTAATTTCAAGTGAAGTTTAGTTTTCCACGAGCATAAGTAACAACTAATAAAACGCCGTAATACGACTTAAGCGTAGTATGGGTTTATTAGGGTGTTACAAGTAGATATTAGGAATGTACATGCAATGTCCCATGGGGACCACTTAGGTGTCTTTGTTCACGAGACCTACTGCTTTGTTTTGTATTAGCAGCTTCACTTTGTCACCTTGTATCATTTTGACAAACTTTAAAATTAGATATCTATGTATATATTTATGATGTCTTTTACAGTAATTCCGCCCTTATTGTATTTTTATTTATGTTACCTTATTTACAGTATACCGGTTAACTTTTATTTATTCTGCCGTTACGCAGAAAATTTTTGTTATGTGATTAAGTATTCTTATGCGAGTAATTAATACTAATACAGAAATCGAAATTAAACCAGTATTGCACGTAATAACTTATCAGATGATTTATTATGACTTAAGCATAGTACTTTGTCTGGTAAGGTGTTACATTTTTGGTATCAAAGCAGTTCATCCTAATATAGGCCTGAGGATTGGACTGACTATGCTTCGCATATGCTCTGTATTCCTTAGATATTATTATGTTCTAAGTCTTGTCCATATGGATAGGATATATGTGAGGGAGTTTGCCTAACTGTATGCTATTATTTACTAGCACACCAAACTTAGTATTGAGTCTGATTAACTCAATTACTCTGGTTTTGTGTGTTTAGAACTTGATGGCTTCGGAAAGGCGAGGTAGGCCGCGAACTTCTCCAGCCCAAGAGGAATCTACAGAGTTCTTGGATACGATGCAAGAAATGGCGCACGCTATGCGTGAACAGGCAGCTGCGGCAATTGAAATGATGGGCCAACTAGGAAGGCAGTCAGAGGTAGGTCGTAGGGGAAATCATAATGGCCCTGGAATGGATCTGGAATATTTCAAGTTTGCGGAGTTTCGAAAGGCCAACCCACCCAGCTTCAGGGGAGCCTTTAACCCAGATAAGGCAGATGATTGTGTTAAAGTTATGGAGAAGATTTTCTCCGTGCTAGATTGCACAGACCGCCAGAAGGTGACTTTTGCCACCTATATGTTAGAAGCCGATGCAGAATTTTGGTGGCATGGTGCACGACGATTATTAGAAGGATCTCAGACAGATATCACTTAGAACGTATTCAAAGATGCGTTCTACCAAAAGTAGTTCCCCGCGTCTATCCGCAATGCCAAAGAGTTGGAGTTCATGCACCTCCGTCAAGGGAATAGTAGCGTGTCGGAATACATCGCTAAATTTGAGGAATTGTGCAAATTCTCCACTATTTATCAATGGAGCCCTGACGAAGCATGGAAATGCATGAAATTTGAAGGCGAACTAAGAGAAGACATTCTTGCCACCATAGGACCAATGGAGATCAAAGACTTTTCTACCTTGGTGAACAAGTGCCGCCTAGTGGAGGACTGCAACAAGAAGCTAGTTGCTGCTAGATCATCTAGCAATAACTTCAAGAAGGGGTTAGCTCTGCAAGGCCGAAGGTTCAAGCCCAACCTACAACAGCAGAGAAAGTTTTAGCCGATGAGTAACCGAGGCAAGCAACCTCAGAGGTCTTTTGGGAACCAGATTTGCACCCAATGCGGCAGAAATCATGGCGACCGCCCCTGTTTGGCAGGTCAAAATGTCTGCTTTGGATGTGGGAAACCAGGCCACAGAATCTATGAATGCCCTGCCAGGAACCCTCAACCAACTCCTAAGCCACAATGCCAGGGGAGAGTTTTTACTATGGATGCACAGGAGGTCAACAAGTCAGAGGATTTGATTCAAGATACGTGTGAAGTAAATGGAAGACCTTAACCGTTTTATACGATTCAGGTGCATCTCACTCCTTCATCTCCCATGATTGCATGATAGCCTTGCAGCTACCTATTTCTGAATTGCCTTATGACTTGTTAGTTTCTACTTCTACAAGTAAGCCCGTTAGAACCAATCATATCTGTATCAATGTTCCTTGCCAGATAGGAGGTCGAACTTTTTCGGCTAATTTAATTTGTCTCCCCTTGTCCGGACTTGACATCATTTTGGGTATGGATTGGCTCTTTGCCAACCAAGCCCTATTAAATTGCTCTGATAAATCCATTATACTCCCCCCTGTTTCATCTTCTGAATCAGTAATCTCTGTAAGTCTTTATTTAAGTTCCTTAGCAGTACACCACGGTGGGAATGGAGGTCAAGGGTATATTTTCTTATCAACCAGTGTAGCGGAGGTTGATCGGGAGTTAAACAATATTCCAGTTGTTAAGGAATATCCTGATGTATTCCTTGAAGATATTCCTGAGTTCCCTTCTAAGGGAGAGATTGAGTTCACTATTGAGCTGGTGCCAGGAGTGGGACCAATATCTTTAGCGCCATACTGCATATCACCCTTGGAACTAACTGAACTCAAGGGACAAATTGAAGAACTCCTGAGGAAGAAATTTATCAGGCCAAGTGCATCACCATGGGGAGCCCCAGTCCTGTTAGTTAAGAAGAAAGATGGAGGCATGCGACTATGTGTAGATTATAGGTAGTTGAATAAGGCGACAATCAACAACAAGTATCCGTTGCCAAGAATTGATGATCTCATGGATCAACTGCAAGGGGCTACTATATTTTCCAAGATTGATCTACGGTCTGGATATCACCAGATTTGGGTTCGAGAAGAAGATATTCCGAAGACGGCGTTTCGGACTCGTTATGGACATTATGAGTATATTGTGATGTCCTTCGGATTGACAAATGCACCGGTAATATTCATGGATTACATGAACCGAATATTCAAACCATATCTTGATAAATTTGTGGTGGTGTTCATTGATGACATACTTGTCTATTCGAAGACAGAACAGGAGCATGCAGAACATTTGCGAGTAGTTTTGCAAATTCTGAGAGAAAAGAAACTTTACGCCAAGCTATCCAAATGTGAATTTTGGATGGAAGAAGTGAAATTTCTTGGCCATGTGGTATCCCATGGGGGAATTTCAGTGGATCCCAGTAAGGTAAAAGCAGTACTAAACTGGGAGCGACTAATGATAGTTACGGAGGTCAGAAGCTTCTTAGGGTTGGCAGGATACTACAGGAGATTTGTTAAGAACTTCTTCCAAATAGCCCTACCCTTAACAAAGTTAACTAGGAAGAACGTCCCATTCGACTGGACACCCGAGTGCAAGCAGAGTTTTCAGGAATTAAAGGAAAAGTTGACAAGAAATTTCAAGATTTATTTTATCAGATCCTCATGGACCATTTGAAGTGTATTGTGATGCTTCTAAGAAAGGATTAGGGTGCGTGTTAATGCAGAACACGAACGTGTAGTGTACGCTTCCAGGCAATTGAAAACTCATGAAAGAAACTATCCAACACATGACCTCGAGCTGGCCGCGATAGTGTTTGCCTTAAAGATGTGGAGACATTATCTCTATGAAGTAAAGTTTGAAGTATTTTCTAATCACAAAAGCTTGAAATACCTTTTTGATCAGAAAGAATTGAACATGAGGCAGCGAAGGTGGATGGAGTTTCTTAAAGATTATGAGTTCGACTTAAAGTACCATCCAGGCAAGGCAAACGTGGTGGCAGATGCCCTAAGTAGAAAATCCTTAACAGTGGCATGGATGATGATCAAAGAAGCAGAACTTATAGAAAGCTTTCAAACCCTCAACTTGGGAATCTCTGTGACTCCCAGTACTGTTCAATTACACCAACTTAAGATAACTAGCACTTTCAAAGATCAAATCCAGTGAGCACAATAAGGAAACGACGACTTCTGGCATACAATATGACTGGTACAATCTGGCAAGTTAACAGGATTCTCTCAGGATGCAGAGGGAATATGGCGATATCATGGAAGAATATGTGTACCTAAGGAGAACAACCTTAGGAGGAAGGTCCTGGAGGAAGCCCACAAAAGTGAGTTTACTATACATCCTGGCATTAACAAGATGTACCAAGATCTTAAGAAGATGTTTTGGTGGCCAGGCCTTAAAACAAACGTGGCCAATTTTGTAAATAAATGTCTGACTTGCCAGAAGGTGAAAATAAAGCATCAGAAGCCAGTAGGGACATTACAACCCTTGGAGATTCCGGAATGGAAATGGGAGAGCATCTCTATGGATTTCGTGATGGGTTTACCAAGAACCCCCGTAGGATATGACGCTATATGGGTCATAGTGGACAAGCTAACCAAGTCAGCTCACTTTTTGCCCATTCGAGCAAATTCTCCTCTAGAAAAGTTGGCTCAACTGTATATTCAAGAAGTGGTATGGCTACACGGTGTTCCTTTAACAATCATTTCGGATCGAGACCCAAGGTTCACTTCACGGTTTTAGGGAGCGCTCCAAAAGGCGATCGGTACTAGGCTATGTCTAAGTACTGCATATCACCCGCAGTCAGATGGTCAAACGGAGCGAACGATTAAAACTTTGGAAGATATGTTACGAGCATACATTCTGGAACAACGGGGAAGTTGGGATCGATACTTACCGTTAGCCGAATTTGCGTACAACATGTTGTGAAAATAATTTGAACACTAGTATTTTAGCTTTAAATAATAAGAATAAAATGACAGCAACAATGAGATGTAGTAGAATAAGGTTACCACGAATCGTGCAAGGCACTATCCTTAAGGGTTTAATTCTGCCCTACCCAAAGCTATACTCGGTGGAATGGCGTTAACGGTTAACCCTCCAGGATTAGATGTGGGTCTCCACAGGAACTCGTCCACACGATGATCCCAGTACGTTGAGCAGCAGATCTTGCAAGAGGCAGAAAATGCAATAGAAACAGTGGGGGCATCTTCTATTGCACAGAAGAGTGAGAATGAAGAGATGTATTCTGTGTTGTCCCATGTAGCAGGGTTTATATAGGGAAAAGAAATAGCTGTTGTAAAAGAGCTGTTGGAAACTAGCCGTTGGATAACGGTCAGAAAAAGAGCCGTTGGGTAACGGTCAGGAAAAGAGCCGTTGGAGCATTAAAGAGTTGCAACGGTAAAAAAAGAATTTTGGCTAAAAATAAAATTTGCAGGGTAGTAAAAGCTTGGCAGACCCACACGCGCGCAGACGGATGAGACGGGGCGGGGCGAGGCGTGCGTGTGTGTATTTAACTAAGGCCCAAGTCCAGAATTGTACCTCAATACCATAAGGTATTTACCAATTAAGTACCATCATATATAAATGCTTATTAAAACATTTTCATGAGCAATGTGGGACTTCTTCCATAGTTAAATACATATAGACAAACTAAGTTTGAAACACACTAAAACCCATATATATACAACAATCCCCCACATGTTTCAAACTTAGAGGAATAAATAGGAATGTTATGCTTCAGTGTAGTATCCAAAGGATTTGAACTTCACCTTACGTACAGGTGGGTGACAACCCTAGGAAATTTCGTAGAGAAATCTCTTTGAACTAAACTTCTAAGATAACGGTTGGAGCATGTCCACCAACCACACAACATCCCATAAGATATGCTGCTCGTAGCCGTTTTGCGCATTAAGGCTGTGCGCTATCCTGGAATCATGAGAGCTCCAGAGTTTTATGCCTATACTCATGGGAGACGGCCTCATCTCCACTCTCACTTAGGTGGCATCCATCAGGAGTATGCTACAGCAGATACCCCACCCCCACATTGAGGGCTATGGATCCATTAAGAGCATTGCTCATCCTAAAACACCATCAGAAAGAAGGTCAGCCATACATCATAGGGAGGGACTCTTCACCAAGCATCTCATATGAATGGCAGAAATCAGTAAGAAGCGACAATACCCTTTGTGAGACTCGTATGACTTCGTTTACCACATTGAACCACCTTCATGGGATCTCCAATCACAGTGGTTGGGTTTCTATCATACCGCCTCAAGTTATAGGCATCAGTCCCATCCCCCTCGATGTTTCACTTACTAGCGTCCTACTAAGTGGCTTCGTCAAAGGGTCAGCCAAGTTATTTTCTGACCTTACAAAATCCATGGATATCACATCTCATATATTATGTCTCAGTCTGATATGCCGACTTTTTCCATTATATATTTTGTTCTTTGCTCGAGCAATGGCAGCTTGACAATCACAATGAATAGACACAGATGTCTATGTTCTATCCCATAATGGTATGTCCACCAATAGGTTTCTCAACCATTCACTGCTCTCGCTCTTTCTAAAGCTATAAATTCTGACTCCATAGTGGACTTGGCAATACAAGTCTGTTTGGTTGACTTCCAAGAAATAGCCCTACCTTGTTCTCCTTGTCCTTAACCACACATCCCTCAAGTTGTTCCATGTAGATCTCTTCTTCAAGATCACCATTGAGAAATGCGGTTTTCACATCCATTTGATGCACAACAAGTTTATAGATAGATGCAATGGCAAACAAAACTCTAATAGATGCAATTCTAGTAACAGGAGAATAAAAGTAATCAAGATTCTTTTGTTGCTTGTATCCCTTAGCTACCAACCTGGCCTTATATTTATCTACACTACCATCTGGTTTTAGTTTCTTCTTAAATACCCATTTACATCCAATAGGTTTTGTCTTAGGTGGTAAATCTACTAATTCCCAAGTATGATTGGCCATAATACATTCAATCTCAGCATGTATAGCATCTTTCCAAAAAGGAGCATCAATAAATGTAATAGCATTATTATAAGTTAAAGGATCATCAAAAACAAGATAAGCATAAAAGTCATCACCAAAATCTTTTTCTTTCCTTGTTCTTTTACTCCTTCTCAATTCATTATCATTTTGATCAACTATATCCTCAGATATATTCTCATGTGAGTTTCTACTATGCTTTTCTTTAGTTTTCATAGGAAATACATGCTCAAAGAATGATGCATTACAAGATTCAATTGTGGAATTATGTTCTAACACATCACTTTTCACAACAAGAAATCTATATGAACTACTATTTTGAGCATATCCAATAAACACACAATCACATGTTCTGGAACCAAGTTTCCTTTTCTTAGGGTCTGGCAACATTACCTTAGCTAAACACCCCCACACTTTCAGGTGTCCTAAATTAGGTTGTTTATCAAACCAGAGCTCATAAGGTGTTTTACTAAGTTTCTTATGTGGTACCCTATTTTGTATATAGTGGCCAGAAGATAGCTTCCCCCCATATATAGTTAGGTAATCCTGAACTAACAAGCAAGGCATTCATCATTTCTTTAAGAGTTCTATTTTTCCTTTCGGCTATACCATTAGATTCAGGTGAATAAGGTGGAGTTATTTCATGTATTATACCATGTTGTTCACAAAACTCATTAAAGGAGTTTAACTCATATTCACCTCCTCTGTCTGTTCTTAATCTTTTAATTTTCTTACCAAGTTAGTTTTCTACTTCATTTTTATATTTAATAAACATTTCACAAGCCTCATCCTTAGATCTCAACAGATATAATTTAGTATATCTAGAATAATCATCAACAAAGATTATGTAAAACCTTTGACCACCTCTTGTCATTGTGTGCTTTAAATCTCTTAAATCACTATGTACTAGCTCTAATAATTCACTTTATCTTGTTACTTGTTTGGATGGCTTCTTAGTTATTTTAGTTTCTACACAAATTTAACATTTATCCAAGCTAGTATTATCCAATCTATCAATTAGTCCCATTTCTTTTAATTTTAAGATATAAGGAACATTTACATGTCCTAATCTACCATGCCAAAAATCAAGAGAATCAACCAAGTAAGCAAAAGAAGAACTTCCTTCATTGTAATTAGTAACTACATACAAAGGTTACCTTCACATTGGCATTGTTAAGAAGATGGACCGACACCAGACAATGTTTAATGGCAGGTACAAAGAGTACTTCAGACAGCACAAGAGTTTTCCCAAATGTCATTTTTAATGGCACCTTTTCTTTACCTAAGACTGAGATTTTGCTTGAATCTCCTAGGTAAACATAATCCTTCCCATCCTCTATGGGAGAAAACTCAGAGAACATCTCCTTCTTAGCACAAATGTGCTTTGTGGCACCAGAGTCCACAATCCATCCCTTGGCTTCCTTCACTAAAAAGCATTCAGAAACCACTGCCACTAGAATATCATCTTGATGTTCCACCACGTTTGCCTTTGTCTTTGATGATGATCCTCCTCTATTATTTGCGCCTCCTTGATTGTTCCTTCTTAGTCTACAAGCGGATGCAAAATGACCTATTTTGCCACAAATAAAACAAGCACCCTTCTTCTTTTGTTATTGGTTAGAATCATGCTCGAAATGTGGCTTATGAACTCTAATGTTATGATTTAGAGCCATAAAATGAATTTTTAGACTGCATATCCTTAGCAATGTTAGCTCTAGCATGCATTTCCTTAGCATTTTGTTCACTAGCCATTAGCCTATTTTTCTCCTCAATCTTAATATGCACAATAGTTTCTTGCAATGTCATAGCTTTTCTCTTTCGCATGAAATTCATTTTATAATCTTTCCAAGATTCAGGTAGTTTATCAACAAGAGTTTGAGATACAAGCATTTTAGGCAGAATATCTCCTTCCTTAGCTAATTCATCTACAAGCTTAGTAAATTCATTAATTTGAGAAGCAACAGATTTATTTTCATCCATTTGAAATGCATTATAATTATGAACCAAGAACTTTTTACTACCTTCTTCTTCATAAATATATTTTTGAACCAATGCATCCCAAATATCCTTTGCATGAACATAATGACAGTAAATATCATACAAATCATTTGATAAAGCTCTTAAAATATTATGTTTGCACAATTTATCAGCCAATTCCCAATCCTTCAAGGCTTATTGATAATTTTCAGAATCATGTTGCGGTTTAGGATCTTGCAAAACAAAACTGATTTGAGAAAAGTCTAAAACTTCTAAAATTTTGTGTTGCCATCGTTTAAAATTATTTCCATCAAATGATTCAATCCTTGAAGCATCAGGAATGACCTTAGCCGCAGCTAAAATACTAGGATCCATATTAAACCCTTAAGAATGTTGTGAAAATAATTTGAACACTAGTATTTTAGCTTTAAATAATAAGAATAAAATGATAGCAACAATGAGATGTAGTAGAACAAGGTTACCACGAATCGTGCAAGACACTATCCTTAAGGGTTTAATTCCGCCCTACCCAAAGCTATGCTCGGTGGAATGGCATTGACGGTTAACCCTCCAGGATTAGATGTAGGTCTCCACAGGAACTCGTCCACATAATGATCCCGGTACGTTGAGCAGCAGATCTTGCAAGAGGCAGAAAACACAATAGAAACAGTGGGGGCAGCTTCTATTGCGCAGAAGAGTGAGAATGAAGAGATGTATTCTGTGTTGTGCCATGTAGCAGGGTTTATGTAGGGAAAAGAAATAGCTGTTGTAAAAGAGTCGTTGGAAACTAACCGTTGGATAATGGTCAGAAAAAGAGCCGTTGGGTAACGGTCAGGAAAAGAGCCGTTGGAGCATTAAAGAGCTGCAACGGTAAAAAAAGAATTTTGGCTAAAAATAAAATTTGCAGGGTAGTAAAAGCTTGGCAAGCCCACACGCGCACGGACAGACGAGACAAGATGGGGTGCGCGTGTGTGTATTTAACTAAGGCCCAAGTCCACAATTGTACCTCAATACCATAAGGTATTTACCGATTAAGTACCATCATATATAAATGCTTATTAAAACATTTTCATGAGCAATGTGGGACTTCTTCCATAGTTAAATACATATAGACAAACTAAGTTTGAAACACACTAAGACCCATATATATACAACACAACAACAGTTACCATGGTATCATTGGCATGGCTCCATATGAGGCTTTATATGGCCGGAAGTGTCAATCTCCTCTATGTTGGTACGAAGCAGGAGAACAGAGTCTCCTAGGTGCAGAACTAGTCAGACAGACAACAGAGTAGATCAAAAAGATCCGTAGCAAAATACTTGCAGTTCAGAGCCGTCAGAAGAGCTACGCGGATGTCCGGAGAAAACCCTTGGAATTTCAAGAAGGAGACCACGTGTTTCTAAAAATCACACCCACAACTGGAGTAGGTAGAGCCATTAAAGTCAAAAAACTAAACCCTCACTTTATAAGACCCTTTCAAATTTTAAAGCGAATCGGGCCAGTTGCATATCAAGTTGCTTTACCTCCGCATCTATCTAATCTTCACGATGTTTTCCACATTTTGCAACTCAGAAGATACCAGCCGGATCCTACTCACTTTTTGGAACCTGAATCAATCCAGTTAAGGGATGACTTAACTTTTCATGTACCCCCAGCATGGATAGTGGATAGGAGCATCAAACACCTTCGGAACAAAACTGTGCCATTGGTGAAGGTAGCATGGGATCGCGGAGGCTCAGCGGACTACACGTGGGAGTTACAATCGGATATGAGGAGGGAGTATCCCGAATTATTCTCAGGTACTAAATTTTGAGGATAAAATTTTTTTTAAGAGGGTAGAATGTAACGACTGAAAATTTATCGTTAATACTGAATTATTCGGTTTTTATCAAATAAGTGAGTTTAATCAGAATTTGATTAAACATTTCCTCAAAGCCAATTAAGTGTGACTTAGATGGATTAGGCTTGATGGAATTAGATTAGGAGCATAGAAAACCCCACAGAAAAATTTCAAACCGGTTTACCGATTTAAGAGAAATCGGTAAGATTTCGGAATTTTAAACTATTGGAACCGGACCAGTAGAATTTTTCTATGAATGCCCTAGAGTCAACGGCTAAGATTAAGCCAAATACTCCCCTCAAGTGGCGCCTATACAGCCCTTGATGATGGGAGCTAAACCAGATTTCATGAGTAACTTGGATCCACCAATCACATGCCTTCACTTTTCCAAATATATCCACCTTTTATCTCCTTTTCTACTCACTAATTTCGGCCACTACCCCATCTGCTGAAGCTCTCCTTTTTCTCTCCTCCTTGCTCTCATTTCTACTTCATTCTCATCCATCTTCAAGTCTCATCCCAAGCCACCACCATCAAAGACACAAAATCAGCTTAAATTACACAACACAAGGTAGGAAATCCTACTTCCTCTCTTATTTTCTCTGATTTGGGGCTGCATGGAGAGCATGAATAATCTGAGATATGGATGTTTTATAGAGTGATGATGATGTTTTATAACTGGTTTTGCATGTATGTTGTGATTGAAATTGAAATTGAGGGCAAATAGCTTGAAGGAGAAAGACAAATCTAGAAGCTGTTAGGGGTTTCCCTCGGCGGCCCGTACGGCGGAGTGTACGGCTCCTCCCATCGCCATTTAAATTTGATGATACCATTTTTAAATGAAACTAGACATTCAGGGCTTTCCATACATATATCATAATAGGCCATTGGATTAGTATAGAATTAGTTATGAATTTTTGAAGTTAGACCTAGAAATCTAGGTTCTCACCTGGGCAGCATGGGTTGAGAAGGGTGTAACTCACCCTATATAACCTCAAATTGAGTGAAACTAAATTTTTTTGAAATCTAACACATGAGGGAACATCCCATAGAACTTTTAGAATTTAACTCGTTGTCATTTGCTCCCAGCACATCAATGAAGTTGGCTTAGGTTTAAACTGGTCTAGAATAGGACAGCCCAGTAGGGTAATGTTTCGAGACTCGTAACTCAAAATATACTTAGGTAAATGATATGAAACTTAATTCATTTTAAAGCTTGTTGTGTGAACTTCATTTTGATATAAAATTAGCATTATTTCACCTAGTTTTCGATTTTTAGTGAATTTTCTTCTATAGGAACCCAATTCTAGCTAAGAACAGGACATGCTGAGATAAAATGTTTATATCTAAAGTTGTACAACTCACAATGAGATGGGACTAAAGGGATTAGAAACTAGACATATAAAGCTGTAACATATCCAAAAATGAGAATTAAATGAGTTGAATTGAATACAAATTGGAGCATGCCAAACTCAGCCAGAATAAGGAAGAACAAGCTGAAATTTTATTGATGCTTGATTTGCAATTGTTGAATGATGCTATAAATGTATATACATATTTGCTGGTCTATACTGAAATTATTAGTTGTTCAATTATACTGATTGTCTGGCACTATTCATGGGGAAGCGGACTCGATCCGTTATGCCGCCGAAATTTCGGTAAGAAGTTCATATGTTGTGAAACCTTATGATAGCTTGGATGCATTATATTCAAAGAGTCAAGCTAGATGTGCATTCATCTCATGATATTATAAAGAATTCTATATCACTTGGACTAGCCCCGGAATAAATTAAGGGGAAAGTTGGGGAAAGTAAACCCGGCCATCCTGTATAGGAACAAGTTCGGTCCTGAAAAGCGGACTATTACCCAGGAGTATATGGCCAATGACTCCCAAGGGACCAAGGGTGGAAATAAATTCTAATAGGTAGTCTGGGTCATGGATAGATGAGTAGATATTAGGAATGTACATGCAATATCCCATGGGGACCACTTAGGGTGCTGTTCACAGAGACTGGCCATTTTGTTTTGTATTAGCGACTTCATTTTGTCACCTTATATCATTTTGACAAACTTTAAAATCAGATATCTATGTATATATTTATGATGTCTTTTACAGTAATTCCGCCCTTATTGTATTTTTATTTATGTTACGTTATTTACAATATACCAATTAACTATTATTTATTCCGCCGTCACGCAGAAAATTATTGTTATGTGATTAAGTATTCTTATGCGAGTAATTAATACTAATACAGAAATCGGAATTAAACCAGTATTGCACGTAATAACTTATCAGATGATTTATTATGACTTAAGCGTAGTACTTTGCCTGGTAAGGTGTTACACATTTCCTGTGTCATTTGGTTTTGTTTATATTCTGCTGGCTGTTGATTATGTCTCCAAGTGGTTGGAGGCCAGGCAACTCGGACTAATGATTCTCATGTTGTTGTAGATTTTGTCAGATCACACATTTTTTGCAGGTTTGGAGTGCCTAGAGCAATCATCAGTGATCAGAGGAGCCATTTCTGTAACAAGAACATGGCAACTCTGTTGAAGAAATATGGTGTCACCCACAAGGTCTCAACTCCATACCATCCGCAAACTAATGGACAGGCAGAGGTATCAAATAGGGAGTTGAAGCATATTTTGGAGAAAACAGTGCAGCCCAGTAGGAAGGATTGGAGCAAGAGGCTGGAGAATGCATTATGGGCTTACCGCATTGCCTATAAGACTCCTTTGGGGATGTCCCCTTATAGGATTGTCTTTGGCAAGGCATGCCACCTTCCGGTGGAAATTGAGCACAAAGCATATTGGGCAGTCAAGAACTGTAACCTTGATATGAGCCAGTTCGGACTTCATAGGAAGTTCCAACTTCAAGAGTTGGAGGAGATCCAGTTGGAAGCCTATGAGAACTCCTACATGTATAAGGAGAAGACAAAACTCATTCATGATAAGAAGTTGCTGCGGAAGGAGTTCTCCATTGGCCAAAAAGTGCTTCTCTACAATTCTCGCCTCAAGCTCTTTTCTGGTAAGCTTCGTTCTAGGTAGCTTGGTCCTTACATAGTGACTAAGATTTTTTCATATGTTGCTGTGTAGATTTTGGAGCCTGGGACTGATAAAGGTTTCACAATGAATGGCCACCACCTAAAGCCATTTCATGAAGACACACCCTTGGAGACTATTAAGGAGGTCTGCTTGCTAGCGGCCACTTACACTTGATAGGGGAGTTTCTCTTTTCTTTCCCTTACCTCATTTACTTGGCTTGCATTTCCATTGTGTGTATTACATTGAGGACAATGTAAAGTTGAAGTGTGGGGGAGTGGTTTCGACATAGGTTGTAGGTTGTGTTGTTTGGTAATTAGTCTTGCATTATAGATTTGTTTCATGGTTGTGTTTACTTCATTTTTGCTTAAAAAAAAAAAATTTCTGCTTTGTTTTACTTTGGTTCTCCATTGTTGAATTGAAAGTTGTTGAGTTAAGGCATCAGGCTATAAGGAGGATAGGGTTCCAACATGATTTCATTTTTCTATCCCCTCTTGATATGTGTGAGTTGGGTGGTTGATCTTGATTTGCAATGATTGAGTATGCTGGACTTTACCTTTATGAGCTTTTGAGCCTTATTTTGGATGGTAGCACTTCATGCCATTCTTTTCTTTCTTGTGTGTTTTCCCTCATAGATTTTGTTATTCTAGAACTTGCTTTGATTCTTCTTTGAGACTACATTTTTTCATATGTATTCATGAACATGATAGAGCCATTTCTTTGATTTTAACCACTTGGCCATATATCTTACCTTGCATTTTGCCCTTGTTTAGTCTCTTTGAGCCTTATTGACCATTTCTTAGTTTCTAGCATATTATAAGTTTTAAGTGGAAAACCATGTTATACCCAACAATAGGAAATGCATTGGCTTCATCATTATTGTTGCATTTCAAGTGTGGGGTTTGAAAGGATGCAAGGAAAGCAAAAAAAAAAAAAGAAAAAGAAAAAGAAAAAAATATAAAATAAAATAAAATGGGGAATCTTGATAAAAGGAAAATAAAGTTCAAAGAGAGTAAGTGTGTGATGGCTTGATTCGTCTAATGACCAATGTCACTTCTATTCTCTTAGGTGTATCTTGTCATATCCTCATATTTTCATATCCTTACCTTGGCCCCATTACAACCTTGTATAAAGTCCTCTTGATTTGTGTTTGCATATGATTGTGAGTAGTGGAGAAGTAGAAGATTAACAAGCTTATGGTAATGCATTGTCTATTGAGGTGACTTGAGTGAAACACTTTTGCCCATACACTTGAGAGTTGAGAGATTTAAACACCATCTTGTTAACCCTTTCATGCTTGATCTATTTGCATTTTGAAGGATACTGCTTAACTTGCACTTTTGAGAGATGGAATGTTGAATGATTTGATTGTTGGAAACTCTTGATGCCTTATATGTGTAACAACCTCTATCATATAAGCCATGCTCGAGTCATAGAGTTATATTAAAAGATTGTCACGGTGCTGAAAAATTCTTTAAAATATGGAAAATATAATACATGGCCCTTTAATTGTTCACATTATTACTAACTACTAGTCTCTGATACATAGAGAATAAAATAATTACACTTGAAAAGAAAATTGTGACCGACATAGTACATAGCGTCATCTTCCGACTAATCATTAGCTAGCTTCGATAGTCTCTTGATCTGGCTAGCGCCTGATTCGTGCTCAATGAGTGGCCCTGCACTCTGCCCTGCACTTGATTTCCAACTTGGGTGCTGAAATGTTTACGGAAAGGAAAAACATAGAAGCAGGCAGCGAGAACCTAGGGTTCCCAGTAGGTAAACTTAAACCAATCTTATAATGTCATCATAAACATTCCAGCCGCTTCGATTTATTATGAAAATATGAGCACATATAAATAGATAGGGGTTCAATTTTAAGTTGAAAATACCTTTCTCGAAGCGGGTTATATCTGAACAATCACTTACCATATTGTATGACAGGCATAGAAATATGAATAGTATGATATGCTTCAACCAGAATCATAATAATAGTATGACTTAATGAGATAACTGAAGATGTACTTATAGATGCTTATACTTGACTATATGCAAGTGCACTTGACTTAATTCATGTCTTCCTTTAACTTGCAACTTGATCTTACTTTTCTGTGCTTGGTCCCCCGGAGATGAATGGCCTCTCTCACCTCTAGGCAATAGCCTGCTTTTCAAGTCCGAGCTCGTACCTATATATGAGTGACGGGTTTACTTTCCCCGACCCTCACACCGGTCTATTCCCACTAATCTGGTCGAGGGCTAGCCCAAGTCTTAGACAGTACTACTCTGGTCCACGCTAGCTGGGTCTATGCCATGCCTCACGTGGTAGCTAGTACATCCCTCTTTCAAGTTCTTATCATCTTTCCCTTCCATATCTTTATCAATACTAATCCAATAACCTTATATGATATATGTATAGAAAGCCCTGAATGTCTACTTTCATCTAAAAATAGTTTCATCGGATTTAACCGGTTGTAGGCGGTGTCATACACTCCGCCGTACGGACTGCTGTGGAATTCCTCACTAAGACAGCATCCTGATTCTTCTCTCCTTCTAACCATAATTTCAACTCAAGATTTCCTATTAATCCTATCATAATCCATCATATACATCCAATATATCATCCTATACATGAAGAAGAGTACAATTTAATACAACCATAGTACAAGAAATTCAAGAGTAGAAGTAGAATCCTACCTCTTTGGAGTGTGATCTTGCTGAATTTGAATTTGAATGAATGGAGCCTTGACAAAATTTGGGGATTTGATAGAGTGGATTGAGAGAGGAGAGGAAGAAGGAGGCTGGAGCAAGGGGAAGGAGAACGTAAATCAGATCAAAATGGAGAGGAGAGTCTGATTTAAATACATAAGAGTTGTGGTGTTGATTGTTGGAATTTTGTGGTTGAAGTTCGGCCATGTCTCTCACTTTTGTGGCCAATTTGCTCTCCACATCATCCCACAAGTGGGATACGCTTCCGTTCTACCTAAAATTGGAACTTGTATCTATTATGCTTGAAGTCGGAACTCGTGCCTTTTTTACTTGAGCTTGAAGCTGAAGCCATATGTCAGAACTCGTCCCATTTTGTTTGTGACTTGGGGAAATCTTGTCTGGTTTATTTGAAGCTTGGAAGCAAAGTCAGATGTCGAAAATCATACAGCATATAATCATATAATCTCGGGATTCCCCATTCAAACTCGCAAATACCAACAGAAATGGGAGGCTCCTGGGAATAATCTCGGAGATCGAAACTCGTGTATGACGTGGAAATCAACTCAAGGATTCGAACTCGTGTCCATTCTAATTGAGTTCAGCTATAAGGCCGGAACTCATTACATTAAACTCAGGAGTCGGTACGTGCACCATTTTGTTAAACTGTAACTTCTGAGGTCAGAAACCATGTAGTCTTAGGCCGGAACTCGGGTACATTTTCTTTGATACATGAAGTCGGATATCAGGAATCAATTCATGTTGTTCGGACTTGAAGGCTAAGTTGGAAGTTGGGAAATGAGAAATGATGGACATGGTTAAGGTCAGAAATCGAAAATTATGCTAAAATTCGAAGACGAACTCAGAAGTCAGAAATTATCCCGTTTTATGTGAAATTCGAAGATGAAGTCAGGAATCATGAAAACTAGTGAAGTAGGAACTCGGAACTCGTGATGGAGGTAAAATGGAGTAATTTAGCACAAGGAAAATTGGGGATGTTACAATATGCTCTTATATTCCTAAGCTTGGCACTTTTGATGATTCATTGGAAAATTTGCTTGTTCATTTTGGGTTATTCCATGATTTTTAGGTTGCATGTCTCTATGTCCTTAGTTGAATCTTGCATGAGAACATGCAAGAGTTAAGTGTGGGGGAATTTGATCAATTGGATTTTTATATACTTATTTTCCCTCATTCCTAGCTCATTAATTCTCTCTTGTGCCTAATTGTTTTGAATTGGACCGTTTTGTATTGTTTGGATTTTGTTTGGGTTTGAGTTAAATTTTCTAGCATTAGGTGAATTCTGACACTATTTTGATTTTTGGGTTATATCTTGAGTTGTAGAGCTTATTTTATTGTGATTCTTGATTTTTAGAAAAGCTAAGAGATAGGTTTATAAGTTATATGAAGAGGTCAGAAGCCAATTCTAGTGTTAAGAAGCTGAAATTGGGCCTAGAATTGAACTGAAGTGGTGCAGCCACAAATTCTAAGTAGGGTGTGGTATTTGGGCGATATCTCGGTCCACAGATGTCCGATTGAGCCCGTAGTGGTATTTTGAAGCTGACATCCAAGGCTACAATTCATCTTCAGAGTGGAGATCCAAACGGAATTGTTTTGATAGCCAAAATAGTAAAAGAACATTACTCATGGAATTAGCTATAATGATTTCATGTTTTTAATGTAACTTTCTTTCTATAATTTGAATTTTAGCAAATAAGATGTCCAGATTCAAAGGAGAGAGAGAGGATTAATGTAGTAATTACAATTTAATAATTTTGGGCATTTTGATTCGGTTTTGGCTGGCTGACTTAGGGGGAAGCCAGGATTGTAACGAGACAGATTTTTGAATAGCAATTTTCGATTTTCTTGTTCTTCTTCTCCTCTCTCTTCTCTCACGCCCCCCCCCCACCTTGCGAATTCGTTTTCCTCCATTCATGGAGGAGTAAGCTTCTATCTAATCCAAGGATTCAAAGAAGCATTGGCTATCTTGAGGATTGGCGCAACCAAACTTCATCAATTCAAATCGGTTTTCTACTCCCTTTTCTTTCATTGTTATTAATCCAATTTCGGATTTGAAGGTTTTTGATTCAGAATTGTGGTTGATTATAATTGATTGCTTACTTACTTGCTTGCATATTGCTCGATTGATTAATGTGTAATGCAATTGCATGAGTAGAATCATTTTCAGGTTTGAATTTGAGATTGATTACATTGGTGCTTGAAAATTAATGTGAATTGGTTAGGTTCTAGAGGTTTCTGAATTTAATCATCTATCTGTTAATTGAATGCATGAAGGTTTTCGTGTGCAATGTCGTATCCGAATAGAGGTTTCTTTCGAGTTTGATGTCAGTCGCTGATTTGAATTGAATGATTATTTTTAGAATCCAATGATAGATTAGCCACTGTCTTTCTTGGTTCTTGGATTGGAGTTCTAATTTCTGTTCACTTCCATTTTAATTAGCTACATTTTTATTTGATAAATCAAACCCCCCAAGCATTTCTGATCATATAATATTGTCATCACTGGAAAATGACCCGGGTTGCATCCTTGCTACAAGTTTAGTGTAATTCGGTTTTTATTGTAATTTGACCAAGTTCAGCACTCGAGTCAACTTCCTTTTCCCTTTATCAAGCTTCCCCATTTTATTTTATTTTTTCTTTTTCTTTTTCTTTTTCTCCTTCTTTTTTTTTTTTTACTTTCCTTGCATCCTTTCAAACCCCCACACTTGATCCCAAATACAACAATAATGATGAAACTAATGCACTCCCTATTCCTTAAGGTTAGGTATAACATGGTTTTCCACTTAAAACTTGTAATGTGCTAGAAACCAAAGAATGGTCAATAAGGCTCAAAGGGGCTAAACAAGGGGCAAAATGCAAGGTAAGCTATATGACCAAGTGGCTAAACTGAAATAAATGCCTCTATCATGTTCATGAATACATATGAAAAATGTAGCCTCAAAGAAGAATTAAAGCAAGTTCTAGAATAACAAAATCTATAAGGGAAAACACACAAGAAGGAAGAGAATGGCATGAAACGCAACCATCCAAATTAAGGCTCAAAAGCTCACAAAGGTAAAATTCAACATACTAAATCATGGCAAATCAAGATCAACCATCCCATTCACATATATCAAGAAGAGGAAGATGAAATCATATTGGAACCCTATCCTCCCTAAAGCCTAATGCCTTAACAACTTTCAATTCAACAATGGAGAACAAAAGCAAAACAAGGCAGAACAAAGCAAAAAAAATTTTTTTAAGTAAAAATGAAGTAAAAGCAACGATGAAACAAATCTATAATACAAGACTAATTACCAAACAACACAACCTACAACCTATGTCGAAACCACCCCCCATACTTCAACTTTACATTGTCCTCAATGTATTACACACAATGGAAATGCAAGGCAAGTAAAATGAGGTGAGGGAAAGAAAAGAGAAACTCCCCTATCAAGTGTAAGTAGCCACTAGCAAGCAAACCTCCTCAATGGTCTCCAAGGGTGTGTCTTCATGAAATGGCTTCAAGCAGTGGCCATTCACTGTGAAAGCTTTATTGGTCCTAGGCTCCAAAATCTGCACAGCACAATATGGAAAAATCTTAATCACTATATAAGGACCAAGCCACCTAGAACGAAGCTTACCAGAAAAGAGCTTGAGGTGAGAATTGTAGAGAAGCACTTTCTGGCCAATGGAGAACTCCTTCCGCAGCAACTTCTTATCATTGATGAGTTTTGTCTTCTCCATGTACATGCGAGAGTTCTCATAGGCTTTCAATTGGATCTCCTCCAACTCCTAAAGTTGGAACTTCCTGTGAAGTCCAAACTGGCCCATATCAAGGTTGCAGTTCTTGACTACCCAATATGCTTTGTGCTCAATTTCCACCGGAAGGTGGCTTGCCTTGCCAAAGACAATCCTATACGAGGACATCCCCAAAGGAGTCTTGTAGGCAGTGCGGTAAGCCCATAATGCATCCTTCAACCTCTTGCTCCAATCCTTCCTGCTAGGCTACACTATTTTCTCCAGAATCTGCTTCAACTCCCTATTTGATACCTCCGCCTGTCCATTAGTCTGCGGATGGTATGGAGTTGAGACCTTGTGGGTGACAATATATTTCTTCAACAGAGTTGCCATGTTCCTATTACAGAAATGGCTCCCCTGATCATTGATAATTGCTCTAGGCACTCCAAACCTGCAAAAAACATATGATCTGACAAAATCTACAACAACATGAGAATCATTAGTCCGAGTGGCCTTAGCCTCTACCCACTTAGAAACATAATCAACAACTAGCAAAATATACACAAAACCAAATGAGACAGGAAATGGACCCATAAAATCAATACCCCAAACATCAAATATCTCACAAAATAATAATGGTTGTTGAGGCATCTCATTCCTACAGGAAATAGTACCTGTCTTCTAACATTGTTGACAATTCTTACAATACATGTAAGAATCATCAAACAATGTGGGCTAGTAAAATCCTGCATCTAAGACCTTCTTAGCAGTGCGTTGTGGCCCAAAGTGACCACCACAAGCAAGTGTATGGCAAAAATGCAAAATGGAAGGAATTTCAAGTTCATGCACATAGCACCTAATAATCTGATCACTACACATGCGCCACAAATAAGGATCATCCCAGACATAATATTTAGCCTCACTCCTAAGTTTCTCTATCTATTGCTTTTTAAAATAAGTAGGCAACTCAGAAGCAACTAGATAGTTAACCAAGTCAGCATACCACGGTCTTTACTTCGCAGCTCTAGAAGCTGCTCATCTGGAAAGGTCTCACGGATAGGAAGAGGCTTTAAAGTCTGTGGAATCCTCTCAAGTGGCCTGCCACCAGGTTCTCAGCTCCTCTCTTGTCCTTGATCTCTATGTTGAATTCCTGCAACAGCAACATCCACCTGATGAGTCGAGGCTTCGCATCTTGCTTCTTCAATAGGAACTTCAATGCTGCACAATCAGAAAAAATAGTCACTTTAGTTCCCAATAGATAAGCACAAAATTTATCTAAAGCAAAAAAGATAGCCAAAAGCTCTTTTTCAATAGTGGTATAGTTAGCCTGTGTAGAATCCAAGGTCCGGGAAGCATATGCTATGACATGGAGAATCTTCCCAACCCTCTGGGAAAGGACAGCACCAACTGCGAGGTTTGATGTGCACACATGAGCTCAAACGGGTACTCCCAGTTTGGCGGTTGAAGAACAGGGGCAAAAATCAGATGCTGCTTCAACTGGTCAAAAGCTCTCCTACACTCTCATCATCAAATTGGAAGTCTACATCCTTTTGCAGCAACTTGGATAGCGGAAGGGCAATTTTGTTGAAGTCCTGGATAAATCGCCTGTAAAAACCTGCATGTCCAAGAAAAGAATGCACTTCCTGCATGCATGTGGGGTAAGGTAAAGAAGCAATAACATTAATCTTGGACCTATCAACAGTAATACCCTCACTAGAAATAACATGTCCTGAGACTACACCTTGCCTAACCATAAAATGACATTTTTCATAATTCAAAATAAGGTGAGACTCAACACATCTATGTAATACCCTAGCAAGGCTATCCAAGCATGCATCAAATGAAGTGCCATAAATAGTAAAATTATTCATAAAGACTTCCACACAATTTTCTAGAAAATCAGAAAAGATACTCACCATGCATCTCTGAAATGTACCTGGGGCATTGCACAAATCGAAAGGCATCCTCCGGTATGCAAATGTGCCAAATGGGCATGTAAAGGTGGTTTTCTCCTGATCTTCTAGTGCAATATGGGTATGAAAATAACCAGAAAACCTATCAAGAAAATAGTAGTATGATTGACCTACTAATCTCTCCAGCATCTGATCAATGAAGGGTAATGGGAAGTGGTCCTTCCTGGTGGCCTGGTTTAGTTTACTATAATCTATGCAGACTCTCCAGCTGTTCTGCACTCTTGTAAGCACTAGCTCCTCCTTTGAGTTCTTCACCACTGTTATTCCAGTCTTCTTTGGAACCACTTGCATCGGGCTCACCCCCTTGCTATCTAAAATTGGATAAATGATTCCTGCAGCCAACAACTTACTCACTTCTTTCTTCACTACATCCAAGATAAGCGGGTTGAGCCTTCTCTAAGGTTGCCTCACTGGTTTCACTCCCTCCTCTATCTGAATTTTGTGCATGCACGTAGAGGGACAAATCCTAGGTATGTCTGCCAATGTCCAACCTATAGCCTTCATGTTCTGCCTCAGGATGTTTAGCAACTTCTCTTCTTGCTCTAGTTGCAGATCTTTGGCTATAATGACTAGTAGCTTCTCAGTTGGTGCCAGAAATGCATACTTCAAATTTTCTGACAGTGATTTCAGCTCTAAGGTGGGTGGTTCTTGTATGGAAGGTGCTAGTCTTGGGTTTTCTTTAGCGAGTTTAATTTCAGCACTTGCAATATGTGAAGAATCTTGCACAAGAGCATTATCATATACTTTGGAAACAATATTAACAGAATTAGGTGCAAAAGACTTCATACTTCCAGAATGCACAAAATTAGAATTTCCATAATGTGCAGAGTTTTCAGAATCTAAAATAGCAAAAATAGATTTGACAGCAGCAAACTTTTCAAAAGCCTCAGAATTCATAGTAGATTTACTACTTTCAGAACCTACAGAAACTTCAGAATTAACACTAAAATCTGCAAAATTTTCAGAAATAGCAGAAAGAACAGAATCAGCAGAAACATCATGTGCGCAACCAAAATTTGCGCAACTAGAATGAACAGTAGTAGAATTGACAGAAATAGATGCTGCAGAATTTAAATTGATGGAAACAAAATTTTTTGCAACAAAAAATAATGTGACAGCACCTTCAGAATTTTCAACTTCAAAAATAGAACCAAAATTTTCAAATTTGCAAATAACAGTAGAAATAGAAACAGAAATAGATTTATCAAAAAAATTTGGAATAGTAGAAAAAATAGGAATAGCAGCAGAATCTGCACAATTAAAAATAGAATTTTCAACAGAAACAGCAAAAATAGAATTTACAATATTTACAAAATGTGCAGAAATTAAATCAAAATCTGCAGAAATAGAATAAACAACACATTCAGAAATAGCAAAAATAGCACATTTAGAAATAGTAGAAACAGAACATTCAGAAATAGCAGAAACAGAATTTTCAGCATGTAAGCATGCGTCAATCTCAGCATAAATAGCCCATATCTCATGAATTCCATCACAATCAGAACATCGAAATTCATCTTTAAAACCTACAATTTCTGGAAAATCAGACAACAATTGTTCATGCACATTATCAACCAATGAATCAATGATATCTAAATGAAAAATGGAATGTTCTTCTGGTGGATATCTCGTGGCATCAAATAAATTAAAATGCACCTTGTTATCTCCAAATTCCGTGGATAAAGCACCTAAATGTACATCAATCTTAGTTTTAGCAGTTTTCAAAAATGGCCTACCAAAGATCAATGTTGGTTGATTAACATGCATATAATCCTCCATGCTTAGCACATAAAAATTAGCTGGAAAAATAAGGTCATTTACTCTTACCAACACGTCTTCTAAAACTCCCTCAGGGTGTGTTGTGCTTTGGCTTGCAAGTTGGATCACCACTCCCATTGGCTTAAGCTCTCCAATGTGTAAGGATTGATAAACTGACTTAGGAATCACATTGATTGAGGCTACAAGGTCCAACATGGCTTTACTGAATTGTTTGCTTCCTATGATGCATAGAATGGTGAAAGTCCCTGGATCCTTGCAGTTTGGAGGAATGCTTGGCTAAATAATGGTAGAAACATTTTTGCCCATGCTCACTTTTTTATTTCCCTTCAGCCTCCTTCTATGAGTGCATAAGTCCTTGAGAAACTTGGCATACTTTGGAATCTATTTGATGGCTTCTAAAAGTGGAATATTCACTTCCACTTTCCTAAAGGTCTCCATGATTTCCTTGTCCAATTCTGCTTCTGCCAGCTTCCTATTTTGCATCACTCTATTTGGAAAAGGTAGAGGGATGCTCGGTTCAGATGTCTTAGTTGGTTCTTCATTATTTCTCTTTGTTTTTGTAGAATCAAATTTTTCTGCTACCTCTGGTTGTTTTGTAGAATCTGCTTGGTTGTTCTTTTCTACAATATCAGGAACCTTAAGCTCCTTGCCACTTCTCAAAGTGATGGAACTCACATTCTTTGGATTGGTCACGGATTGGGCGGGAAGGTTGCTAGAACCTTGAGACTTCATCTCATTTACTGTTGTAGCCAATTGACCAATCTGTGTTTGCATTCTCGATGTCAAGCTTCGCTCTTTGTTGAAACTGAACACTGCTAGTTGCCATCTGCTTCACTAAATCTGCAAGGCTAGGTTCTCCACTACTACTGGCTTGTGGTTTCTCTTATTTCACCTGCTATTGCAGGTATGGTTGCCCTGCTGCTTGTTGCCTGAACTGTGGCTGCTGCTGAAACTGTATAGAGTTATTACTATACCTTAAGTTTGGGTGGTCTCTCCAGCCAGATTAAATGTATTGGAGAAGGGATCATAATTCCTCTGCTAGTTCTGTGGTTGTTGGTAAGGCCTCCCAAGAAAAATTCCTGCAACAGTTTCAGTATTTTCTTGCAACTGTGGACATTGATCTATTGGATGTCCTGGTATAGAGCAAATGCCACAAATGATAGCTACTGGTTGCTAGGGCTGGGGTGTAACATCCCCAATTTTTGTCTAAGTTAATTAGCTCAGTGATCCTGGCTAATTAGAGAGGTTAACGATTAACTGAGGATTAATCGGCTAATCTCGATGAGCAAGAGCTTGGTGAATTAAGTCAAGTCAACAATTGAAACACAATGCATTAAAAGTTACAATTAAAAGCCTAATTGCCCAATCCTTATTAATTGTTGATTTAGAACATAAAATCAAGGTGGTCTAACCTAATTAACTAAGAGCATATAAGTATCACATCTTAATCACATTAACCCTCACATCTTCTTTACATAATTAATGAGGAAAATCCTTTTCATTGAAAATGTACTAATATGCAATTAAACCAATTGAATTAATTAGCATTTAGATAATTGTAACAATGATAAAAATTTAGAAAACTTCCCTTTAATTATTGTTTGAAAGTTTGGTCAAGGCAAGAGCCATATCCAACCATCCATTTGCCTTCTCATCATACACCACTAGATCAAGAGTTCATGTTAGTAGATTCCTTGAGTCAAGACAAAAGATCTACTCTCCTCCATCAAGATTGTGACACTTGGAGTGATCACAATCATCCAATGCCAATCCTATGATAGATCATGCTTTTGACCACTTGAAAAGAAACACTACAAGTCTTTACCCAAGTGCCAAGACTCAAAGGAAACACAACTCTCTCTTTTGCCCCAAGGTTTTGCCACTCTCTTATTTGTTAGAGAAGCAAAATCACATCACTCTCTCCCCCTCATTCTTGCGCCATTCAGCCTCTCTTCTCTCCCCCTCACTTCATTTTTCAATTCCTCTCTCAAGGCACAAAGCTCTCTCCTCTCTCCAAGACCCATTCCTCTTCTCTTGTCCTTCCAATCTTCCTTGTTCTTCTTTCAATCTCTCTACTACTTCTCACCTCATTTCCATCGCCACCATCACCATCCCTTCAAGGACCACCATTTTTGGTCTTTGGAGAAACAAGATCACTCATACATAAGCCCCATTTTCAAGCCTTCAAGTAGGAAGACTCTCTCCAAGCTTCTCTACCTTCAAAATCCTTCAAGAAAGCTCTCTTTGGTAGTGACTCTAACCTTCTCTTTTGCATGTATTTTTAAAGCTCTAGAACTCCTAAGCTCTTCATAGCTAGGTGGTTTTAGGACTTGCTTCAAGGTCTCATAATCATTTCTTGTTCTATGAGTCTTCTTGTCTTGTTGAAAAATGTTACCTTGAAGTGAGAATATGTGGCATGATGGTTTTATGTATCTTGCTTTATTTTGGTTTAAAATACTGATTTGGTGACTAAAACTTTGAGTATGATGATGAGATAAAACATAAAAATGATGATTTGAAGTGGTATAGCAACATTTCCACAAGATTGATATGTAAAACTTAAAAACTAATTAAGCTAAAATTCTGGCAGTCTGTAATGCGTGTAGTATAAATTATTCTACAAAACTCAAAATGCAATGAAACTAATTTTTTGTGAAAATAGCCTCAAATAGCTTTTCATACATATAAAATATGTGAGATTTGGCCTTAAAATGAGAGAGATATGAATTTTCAAAGTTTACTGTTCCTGGATGGGTTTCTGTCCGGGCAGTGGGTAATAAAACGTGCATAACTCAAGTTCTACATAACATTTTTGAGTGGGACCAAGTTTGTTAGAAAGCTAAGACATAGAAGAACACTCCCATAAAACAGTTTTGTCAGATTCCATGTGAGGAACTCCCAGTGAAGTGGACAAGCCACTGACCCAAGTTGAACTTTCAAGTCTGAACAGTCAGAATAAAATGTGCATAACTCAAGCTACAAAATGAATTTTTGAGTGGGGTTTAGTTTGTTTAAAAATAGACTCAGAGAAGTATAACCATACCAAAATTTGAAACAAAAGAATAAAAGGTGAAATTATGGTGAATTTTTTAAGTTACTGCCCTACTGTAAAAGTAAAAACTAGTTATGGTACAAGTTAAAGAATATGGGGAAATAAGCTCTAAAACATTAATACCCCTACATTAAGAATTGGAAAACCTTCATAATTCAACTTAAAAGTTTCAAAAAGGATAATGGATGAAATTGGCCCTATGCCTAATAAAAGAATTTTATACAAGAGGCAACCTCAATTAAAAGCTTGCACCAAATTTACTAAGCTAAGCTCATAAGACTTTGTGTGATGTGTATGCCTTTATGTGTCATTATGATGACAATGATATGATGATGATGATGATCATGGTGATGATGATATGACATGATGATGATGATTATGATAATGTTATGATGATAAGAATGACAACGATATGATGGCAATGTGATGATGAATGATAATGATATGAATATGATATGTTGATGATATGATGATATACATGAAAGGATTAATAAATATGAACACCTTGGGGACGGCGATACGTAATGCCCAGAGGTGATTCATAAAGGAACCACATTTGGGGATGGCGATACGTAACGCCTAAATGTGAAAAAGAATCAAAATAATTTTGCATCATAAGCCTTAATAAGAAGAGAAAGTAAACAAAGGGCGTGATCCTTCAAAAGGGAAGGTGACCCGAAGTAAGCTCCCTTCACCCACGACTCACATGAGGCATGGCATGACCCAGCTAGTGTGAGTATAGGGGTAGGTCTTACATGAGGTGTGGCATGACCCAGCTAATGTAAGTACCGAAATTCTATGGTGGCGAGGGCCACGGTATGAGCTCATTACCACTTATGTTTAGTGGGTGAAAAGATAAAGTCAAGTTAAGAAAAGAAAAGGGACTTCGGTCCAAACCCTAGAAATGGAAGAAGTTAAGAGAATCTTATAGCATGGACATGCATGTTTTATGTAATTATATTTATGCTTATGTATATTATGATGTAAATGATTAGAGGCTACGCTAAAATTGAATCCGCTTCAGATATTCATGATTTCGAAAATCCAAGAATTGAACCTTATGCATGCTCACTATTTTCATTAATAAAACCGAAGTGGCTGGGACGATGACACGACACTTTCATGTCGGGTTCGAGTCCTATTCAGAAATTCTATTTCTCAACCTAGTTATTCTTCCATATCGTCACCAGATCTCAATGGCGCATCTAGTGGAGTGGAGCATGGATCCCCTACATTGTGAGCGGACGTGTGACATGGGATGTCAGATAATGCTGATGTGGACTTGTAGATGCCGTAGCTCTGCACCTTCATACATTCCTTTTTGTGACGAACGATGTCAACTTAAGTTTGTAGCTAGTATTTGTATCATGGCATGACCATGAGCCTCCTTCGATGTAATACTGATATGTATATATATATATATATATATATATTATGAACTCATATGGATGTAATGATTTGTTGTGTAAGGCAATGTATTTGTGAATTACTATTTATTTATCTTTCTCTTGCTTTATATTGGGTTATGTATCTTATGCGACACGCTGTCTTCTCGTGCAAGGCTTTATTTTCCAAAATGCTGCAAAGCGACGATGTATTTCAAAAAAATAAAAATCTTATCGTATTTTTCGCGTAATTTAATTTCAAGTGAAGTTTAGTTTTTCACGAGCATAAGTAACAACTAATAAAATGCCATAATACGACTTAAGCGTAGTATGGGTTTATTAGGGTGTTACATGGGGCTGCTGGCCAAGTGCCAATTGCCTCTCTAAGGTTGTCAACTCATCTATTCAGTTCTCTATCCTCTGCTGGTTTGTATCAGAGGTTTGCACTTCATTTACTCTACTTGTTGACACTATGGCTCGGGTACCAAATTTTTATGCATGGGCAGCCATGTTTGCAATTAATTCACGAGTTGTAACAGGTGTTTTATCTACCAGAGCTCCTCCAGATGCAGCATCAACCTGTATATGCTTAGTTTTGATGATGCCAAAAGGGTGATAAATAGCTGCAATCAAAGAGCATGAAGATCCTTGAAGACAAATGGGTTCAAGCATCGTTGGTATAAATTCTTAGGCCATAGGTTCTTTTTGTTAACAGCTTTTCTATTAATAATTCTCATGGTCAAACTTTTTGAAACTTTATAACTCGTGTTTTCAAAAAATGTTTTTTTAAACAAGCTACCAAGTTAGATATTGATTTTCTTTTGAAAACATATTATAAGTTTCTAAATAATTTGTCTTAAAGATAGTTTATGGAAAATATGTTTTTTTGTTTAAATTAAGCAAATGCATGTTTTAGTAAAGTATAATCGATTACATAAAGTTTTCAATCGATTACGTTCGTTAAAATTTTCAAAAAGTCGTTACAACAGCGTTTTTTTTAAGCTGTAATCGATTACCATCATATTGTAATCGATTACCATTCTGGGTTCATTTGTAATCGATTACCACAAAGTGTAATCGATTACCATATTCAAAGACTTGCCTAGAAATTAGTTATTTTACGATGGTAATCGATTACCAAAGTCCTGCAATCGATTACCACGAGCCCTAACTGCAAACAACGGCTAGTTATGAAAAGTCATGTTCGTTGGCTACTTTTCTCAAACGGCTAGAACGAAATCTGATGCCTATAAATAGCCATTCATAACACATTTTTAAAGAGCATACTAAAGGGTTAAAAACTCTTAATCAACTTTTTCCATTCCTTGATTTCTAACTCAATTTTCTGTGGCCAAAGAGAGTTGCTATTGAAAAGCTTCTTAGTACTTCAAGTTATATTATTTTCTCTTTTAGAGAGTGATCAATTTCCTTTATTCTGTATCAAATTGTAAGAGGGTGAGGCATCCCTCAAGAAAGAAAAGGGTGAGGTATCCCTCTTTGATTGTGAGAAACTCAAACACTAGGGTGAGGGATCCCAAAAGTGTGAGTACTCAAGTATTGTAAAGGTTTTAAAACCTTGAAGAATTTGACATAGTGAGAAATCCTGAGTTGATTGCTTGGGAACTGGACGTAGGCCACAAAGGGTGACCGAACCAGGATAAATCTGAGTTTGCCCTCCTCTACCCTTATCTTTTACTTAATTGCAAGTTAAATTCATACTATTTATTGTTGAAGTAATTTGAAACTTCCATTAATTTTCAAATAGTTAATCACTTAATCACCTATTTTCTAATAAGATTTAAAAGAAAGAGATTTTTGGGAAAAGAATTAGGATAAACTTTAGAACTTAATTCACCCCCCTCTTAAGTTCTTGAGGCCGCTTGGTAACAAGTGGTATCAGAGCCCAATTCTTGTAAAGGCTTAACCGCTTCAAGAGTAATGGCCTCATCAAACTCTTTTTTGTCAAAAGGTACCTCCATAAATAGGCCACCTGTTTTTAATGGGGATGGATATTCATATTGGAAAACCCGTATGAGAATCTTTATTGAAGCCATAGACTTAGATGTTTGGGATGCAGTGGAGAAAGGTCCTTTTGTTCCAACAAAACTGGTTGAAGGGAAAATAGTTGAAAAGATTAGAAATGAATGGACTGATGAAGATAAAAAGAAGGTTCAATATAATTTGAAAGCAAAAAATATTATTACTTCTGCTTTAGGACATGATGAATTCTTTCGTGTGTCTAATTGTAAAACAGCCCAAGAAATGTGGGATACTTTACAAGTTACTCATGAAGGAACTAGTGAAGTTAAAAGGGCTAGGATTAACACTCTAACACACGAATATGAATTATTTAGAATGAGTCAAAATGAAAGCATTCAAGATATGCAAAAGACATTTACACATATTGTTAATCATCTTGCTTCATTGGGAAAGACATTTCCAAATGAAGATTTAATTAACAAAGTTTTAAGATGCTTGAACAGGCAATGGCAACCAAAAGTAACAGCAATATTAGAATCAAGGAACTTGGCTACAATGACTCTTGCTACCTTCTTTGGAAAACTTCAAGAGCATGAGTTGGAACTCAACAGGCTTAATCAAAATGAGGAAAGTGACAAAAGGAAAAAAGGAATAGCCTTAAAAGCTACCTCTTCCACTCATGAAAGAAGTGATGAGGATGAAAAAGAAAATTTGGAAGAAGTAGAAGCAGATGATGAAAACTTTAGTCTCCTTGTGAAGAAATTTGGAAGATTCCTTAGAAAGAAAGGAAAACAAAGAAAAGTCCCCTTTATCCCAAAGAAGAATATCAACAAAGGTGAAGATACTTCATCCATTCCAAAATGTTATGAATGTGGTCAACCTGGCCATATAAAGATGGAGTGTCCAATCTATTTGAAGAAATTAGAGAAATTAGGGAAGAAATCAAACAAAGAAAAGAAAGGCAAGAAAGCATATATAACTTGGGAGGAGAATGACACTGAATCATCTAGTGACTCCGAGAATGAAGTGATGAAGAGGTAACAACTTCAAATACTGATCTTTCTCCTTCTTTTGATGAATTACAAGATGCTTTTAATGATTTGCATGAAGAGTCTTTAAGACTTACTAAAATTGTTGCTTCTTCTAAGAAAATAATTTTATTTGGAAGAAGAGATTACCAGTCTGAACAGAAAATTAGAGGAACTAAAAATTGAAAATGAAACACTTGGATTAATTGATACAAAATCCACTTGCTCTAAATGTCTATCATATGAAAATACAACTACATCAATTTCATGTTCATCATGTAAGAATTTTGAAAAAGAAATTATTGATCTGAAAAATGTGCTTGCTAAGTTCACTTTTGGTAGAAATAACCTAGACATATTATTGGGAAAACAAAGATGTATGTTTGATAAAGCTGGATTAGGTTATAATCCAAAGAAACAACAAAAGTATTATAAAAACTTCTTTTCATTATCATCTACCTCTATCTCTCCTTTCATAACATGTTTTTACTGTGGTAAGAAAGGGCATAGTGCTTCAACATGTTATATTAGAAAGTATGGACATGCAAGTGGAAAAATGATATGGGTTCCAAAGGGAATATTACCCAAGTCTGACAATCAAGGACCCAAGAAAATTTGGGTACCTAAATCCAAAAATTAAACTTGTGATGTAGGTATGCTTAAAGATCACGAGCTCAAACTGGTACCTTGATAGTGGATGCTCCAAGCACATGACAGGAGATGTATCAAAGTTTTCACAAATAACTCCTAAAAAGCATGGACATGTGACCTATGGAGACAACAATAAAGGAAAAATACTTGGAGTTGGTAAAATTGGTAACACTCCTTCTGCTTCTATAGAAAATGTCTTATTTGTTGATGGCCCTAAGCATAATTTACTTAGCATAAGTCAATTATGTGATAAAGGAAATAGAGTAATCTTTGATTCAAATTGTTGCATTATAGAAGGAATTAGTGATAAAAAGGTTAAATTTGTTGGACACAGAGTAGACAACATATATATGATTAGCCTAGATAATATTTCGTCAAATAATATTCAATGTCTCATGAGTAAAGAAGATGATTCATGGTTATGGCATAGAAGAATTGCACACATTCACATGGATCACTTAAATAGGCTAGTTAAGAAAGAATTAGTAATTGGACTACCAAAACTTAGATTTGAAAAATACAAGCTTTGTGATGCCTGTCAAAAGGGTAAACAAGTAAGGGTATCCTTTAAATCAAAGAATATTGTTTCAACTTCAAGACCCTTGCAATTATTACACATGGATCTCTTTGGCCCTTCTAGAACTATGAGTTTTGGAGGAAATTATTATGCTTTGGTAATTGTGGATGATTATTCTAGATTTACATGGACATTATTTCTATCTAATAAAAGTGAAGCATTTCGAGCATTTAGAAAACTCGCTAAGGTTATTGAAAATGAGAAAAATCTTAACATTGCATCTATAAGAAGTGATCATGGAGGGGATTTTGAAAATGAGTCCTTTGAAACCTTTTGTGATGAGCATGGCATTGAACATAATTTTTCTGCACCAAGAACTCCACAACAAAATGGAGTAGTTGAAAGAAAAAATCGTTCTTTAGAAGAAATGGCAAGAACTATGCTAAATGAATCAAATCTTCCTAAGTATTTTTAGGCGAGATCATGCAGTTAGTACCGCTTGTTATGTAATGAATAGAGCCTTAATAAGACCTATTTTAAAGAAAACCCCCTATGAACTATACAAAGGAAGGAAACCAAATATATCCCATCTTCACACTTTTGGTTGTAAATGTTTTGTTTTAAATAATGGAAAGGATAACTTAGGTAAATTTGATGCTAAAGCTAATGAAGGAATATTTCCTGGATACTCATTGCATAGCAAAGCTTATAGAATCTATAATAAGTGAACTATGACTATAGAAGAGTCTGTTCATGTTGCTTTTGATGAGACTAACCTATTTGGTCCAAGAAAGGATATTATTGATGATGTTGTAGAAGCTTTGGAGAACTCTCACATTTGTGAAAAAGAAAAGGAGCAAAAGAAAGAGGAAGAAGGTGAGAAAGAAGCTCCACCACAAGAGCAAACAAGGACAAATGATCTCCTAAAAGAGTGGAGGACTTCTAAACACTATTCACTTGACAATATTATAGGTGACATCTCAAAAGGGGTAACAACTCGAAACTCTCTTAGGAATACATGTAATCACATGGCATTTGTCTCTCAAGTTGAACCTAAAAATATAGAAGAAGCCATTATTGATGAACATTGGTTTTTAGCCATGCAAGAAGAATTAAATCAATTTGAAAGAAATCAAGTTTGGGAACTTGTGCCAAGACCTAGTGATCATCCTATCATAGGCACCAAATGGGTCTTTAGGAACAAACTTGATGAAAATAGTGTCATCATAAGGAATAAAGCTAGATTAGTAGCTAAAGGATATAATCAAGAAGAAGGAATAGATTATGAAGAAACATATGCTCTTGTAGCCAGATTAGAAGCCATTAGAATGTTACTAGCATATGCATCTATCATGGATTTCAAACTTTATCAAATGGATGTAAAAAGTGCATTTCTAAATGGTTATATACAAAAAGAAGTGTATGTTGATCAACCTCCTGGTTTTGAAAGTTTTGACTTTCCAAATCATGTTTTCAAATTGAAAAAGGCTCTTTATGGGCTAAAACAAGCTCCTAGAGCTTGGTATGACAGATTAAGTAAATATCTCCTAGAAAATGGTTTTTCAAGAGGAAAAGTTGACACTACACTATTTATTAAAAATAAAGAGCATGATATTCTGTTAGTACAAATATATGTGGATGATATTATCTTTGGTGCTACTAATGATTCTTTATTCAAGAATTTTCTAAGATAATGCAGAATGAATTTGATATGTCCATGATGGGACAACTTAATTACTTTCTTGGACTCCAAATTAAGCAAGCAAAGGATGGAATATTCATAAATCAATCAAAATATTGCAAGGAATTGCTCAAAAGGTTTGGAATGGATAATGCAAAGGAAATTACTACTCCTATGAGCACTTCCTGTTACTTAGACAAGGATGATGAAGGTAAGCCTGTAGAAGTAACAAAATATAGAGGCATGATTGGCTCTCTCCTTTATCTTACTGCTAGTAGACCTGATATAATGTTCAGTGTATGTATGTGTGCTAGATATCAAGCTAATCCTAAAGAATCTCATTTAACTACAGTAAAAAGGATTATGAGATATCTTATTGGAACAGTGAATATCGGTTTATGGTATCCCAAGGGAACCTCATGCAGTCTAATTGGTTACTCTGATTCAGATTTTGCTGGCTGTAAAATGGATAGGAAAAGCACCAGTGGAACCTGTCAATTAATTGGTAGTGCTTTAGTCTCTTGGCATAGCAAGAAACAAAATAGTGTGGCATTGTCTACTGCAGAGGCGGAATACATAGCAGCTGGAAGTTGTTGTGCTCAAATTCTTTGGATGAAGCAACAACTTTCAGACTATGGATTACACCTTGACCATATACCTATAAGATGTGATAACACAAGTGCTATAAATCTATCTAAAAATCCTATTTCGCACTCTAGAACCAAACGCATTGAAATTAGACATCATTTTCTACGCGATCATGTGCAAAAAGGTGATTGCATCTTAGAATTTGTTGAGACAAGTAAACAACTAGCAGACATATTTACTAAACCTTTACCTAGGGAAAGTTTTTTCAATATAAGAAGAGAATTAGGAATAATTGCTTCTTCACATATATAGTTTTTCTTTATTACATTTTTATTATTTATTCAATTTCTTTTCAAATCACTAACTTCAGCATTAGACATTTCACTAAAATTATTTTGCAAGAACTCTGTCATTGTTAAGTTCCTTACGGCTCATAATCTGAAATAACTTGAAGGTCTATGGAGTTTAAGGTTTGGTAATCGATTACGGGAGGCAAGGTAATCGATTACATCCGTCTCTGTTACCCCCGAATTCAATTTTAATTTTAGTGTAATCGATTACAATATTGAGTAATCGATTACTGATGCTGGAAAAATAACACTATAGTAATCGATTACAGATTTATTTTAATCGATTACAAAATCTGGGCAATTGGTAATCGATTACACCAATTTGGTAATCGATTACAAGATGGGTCTAAAGCCTCCGCGTCCGCATTCTCTCTCCTCATTTCAAACTTCAACTTCTCTCTCTTCGTGCTTTCTCTCTCTTTCTCCCAAAACGCCATTGTCGAAGCTCTCCCTTCTCTCTATCATTACTCCCTTATTTCTGCATCAAATCTCTCTGTTTCTTCACCAAACTGCTTCTTTTCTTCCTCTCCACAAAACCCATACACTCTCTATCCCGAAAATCCACGATTCCATGGCTGAGTCATCTAGGGCTCTTAGGAAGAGGAAGGCCTCCGCCAAGAACGTCGAAACTGCCACTTCCTCTCTTCCTTCTGTGGATTTGTCGCGATTCTTCTCCTCCAAAAAGCAAATGGACTCCTACATTGCTCATTTCTAGACTCGTGCACTTGTCACTCCAAGGTATTTAGATTCTGACTTCTTCAATCAAACCAACTTAGGAGTGTTTGCTCTTCTGAATAGATGGGAGTTGGTTAAGTTCCTTACTATGAAAGACAAGATATATCCTGAATTAGTTAAAGTTTTCTATTCCAATTTGATGTATAAGGATGCCTACTTATTTTCTGAAGTGAAGCATGTCCAGATAATCATTAATAGGGGACTGTTTTATCAATTCACTGGTCTGTCTTTTGATGGAGAAACTTTACCTGGAAAGGGCACTGCTCCTGATGATTGGAAGGAGGATTATAATCATGACTTGGCCTTAGCACAGTTCATAGGAGAAGGTGACACAACAAATAAGAGAACTTTAGTGGGTAGGCTTTCCTTAGAAGACAGTATTCTTCATTATATCCTTGTGCGTGTCTTGATTCCTAGAGCTGGTAATTATGCTCAAATATCTTCTGATGATGTTCTAGTTATGTGGGCTATGACTACTGAGCGTCCAATAAACTGGGGCTACTATATCATTCAACACATGTTAAAGGTGAAGAAGAAGGCTAGGTGCGCTTTACCTTATGGGATGCTTATTACTCGTTTTCTTCAGCATTTTCGCATACCTCTCAGTGGTGAGATTACTTTAGACGAGACTCCTCATTATCCCATTAATGAATGGACACTGACCAAAATGGGCTTCAAGAACTATGCTAGCCAATGGTACATTCCTAATAGGCCTGCAGGAAATGCCCCTCCTCCTCCCTCTACTCCTGGTCCTGCTTCCGCTTCCACCTCTATTCCTCCACCTCCCTCAGATTATATGGCGGTGATGCTTGAGGAGTTCCGAGGTCTTCGCACCTATGTTGGAGAGCGTTTTGATCGCCTTGAGACTCGTCTGGACCACTATGAGACTACCTTAGTTGGTTATGGGACTCGGATGGATAGTATGGAGAATGATCTTCATGCCTTACGTCAGCATTTTATTCCGTCTGGTTTTGCTTCTCTGCCGCCTCCTTCTCTGGCTCACTTTACTCCAACTTCTCATGCGTCTCATCGTCCCTTTCTTACAGCTTCTGAGGATCGTGAAACCTTAGGTAGTCGTGAAACTATTAACCCCTCTGATTTACTCCCTCCTACAGGTCGCACTATACTTCAGCCTGGTGATTCGGATGATTCTGATACTTTTGATGACTCTGATGCTACTGCGACTATTGAGGATGACGGCGACTCTGATGGGACTTAGTTCATGATCAGATGCCCCCCACTATGTTGTTTTTGTTTTTTTGTCTGTCTATGCACTTTTGTTATGCTTATGCACCTTTGCTCCTTATGTTTGTTTTCATTTATGTTTCTGGTCTTTTTGATTATGCCAAAAGGGGGAGAATTGGACATTAGTGAGGTGTAGTTATATTATGCACATATTTCATATTTTGGTGTTTAGGGGGAGTTTCTAATTTATATTTTATATAAATTGTGTATCTTATTCCCTAACTATATATTTAGTGTATACTCTTAGGGGGAGTTTATTTTTCTTTTGTCATATCTTTGTCATATCTATATTTGTTATTGTCTCCTCACATAAGAAGTTTGTCATCATCAAAAAGGGGGAGAATGTATATGCTTAGTTTTGATGATGCCAAAAGGGTAATAAACGGCTGCAATCAAAGAGCATGAAGATCCTTGAAGACAAATGGGTTCAAGCATCGTTGGTATAAATTCTTAGGCCATAGGTTCTTTTTGTTAACAGCTTTTCTATTAATAATTCTCATGGCCAAACTTTTTGAAACTTTATAACTCGTGTTTTCAAAAAATGTTTTTTTAAACAAGCTACCAAGTTAGATATTGATTTTCTTTTGAAAACATATTATAAGTTTCTAAATAATTTGTCTTAAAGATAGTTTATGGAAAATATGTTTTTTTTGTTTAAATTAAGCACATGCATGTTTTAGTAAAGTATAATCGATTACATAAAGTTTTCAATCGATTACGTTCGTTAAAATTTTCAAAAAGTCGTTACAACCGTATTTTTTTTTTTTTAGCTGTAATCGATTACCATCATATTGTAATCGATTACCATTCTGGGTTCATTTATAATCGATTACCACAAAGTGTAATCGATTACCATATTCAAAGACTTGCCCAGAAATTAGTTATTTTACAATGGTAATCGATTACCAAAGTCCTGTAATCGATTACCACGAGCCCTAACTGCAAAACACGACTAGTTATGAAAAGTCATGTTCGTTGGCTACTTTTCTCAAACGGCTAGAACGAAATCTGAAGCCTATAAATAGCCATTCATAACACATTTTTAAAGAGCATACTAAAGGGTTAAAACCTCTTAATCAACTTTTTCCATTCCTTGATTTCTGACTCAATTTTCTGTGGCCAAAGAGAGTTGCTATTGAAAAGCTTCTTAGTACTTCAAGTTGTATTATTTTCTCTTTTAGAGTGATCAATTTCCTTTATTCCGTATCAAATTGTAAGAGGGTGAGTCATCCCTCAAGAAAGAAAAGGGTGAGGTATCCCTCTTTGATTGTGAGAAACTCAAACACTAGGGTGAGAGATCCCAAAAGTGTGAGTACTCAAGTATTGTAAAGGTTTTAAAACCTTGAAGAATTTGACATAGTGAGAAATCCTGAGTTGATTACTTGGGGACTGGACGTAGGCCACAAAGGGTGACCGAACCAGGATAAATCTGAGTTTGGTCTTCTCTACCCTTATCTTTTACTTAATTGCAAGTTAAATTCATACTGTTTATTGTTGAAGTAATTTGAAACTTCCATTAATTTTCAAATAGCTAATCACTTAATCACCTATTTTCTAATAAGATTTAAAAGAAAGAGATTTTTGGGAAAAGAATTAGGATAAACTTTAGAACTTAATTCACCCCCCTCTTAAGTTCTTGAGGCCACTTGGTAACACAACCATACTTCTGTCCATTGGCATGAGACCTTCATAAAAATACTGAATAAGAAGCGGGTCACTAATCTGATAGTGTGGACAGCTTGCACATAATTTCTTGAACTTTTCGCAATACTCATGCAATGTCTCTCCACTAATATGCCTTATTCCACAAATGTCCTTCCTCATTGCAGTAGCTCTTGATGCAGGAAAGAATTTCTCCAAGAACATCCTCTTCATGTCTTGCCAGCTTGTGATGGAACTTGGATGCAAGTAGTATAACCAATCCTTGGCAGATCCATCGAAGGAGAAGGGAAATGCCCTCAGCTTGATATGGTCTTCCTCTACTCCATGTGGTTTCATGGTTGAGCACACCACATAGAATTCCTTCAAGTGCTTGTGAGGGCCTTCTCCTGATAAGCCATGAAACTTGGACAGTAGATGTATCAATCCTGATTTTAGCTCGAAGTCTGCATCCAAATTCGAGTGCTAGATGGCCAAAGCTTGATAGTTGACATCAAGTGCTGCAAGTTCCTTCACGGTTCTATTAGCCATGCTTCTTGCAAAATCAGAATTGTTAGTAGCCAATTCAGGAAAAGAATCAAAAACAGAATTGTTAGACTCGAACAATCTTCTCTTAGCTTTTCTAATTTGTCTAAGAGTCCTCTCTAATTCAGGATCAAATTCAACTAAATTAGGACTTGGGTTAGACCTAGTCATACACTTACAAGGCAGCAAATAGAACCATATGCACAACTATGTCACTACCTAACACAAAACACTAGAAATGCAAACAAACACTCAAAATTAATCAAAGAAAAATTAAAAACACTACCAAAGAAGCGTAAAACCGAACTGCTAACACACTAACTAGCCACTAAAACTAATAACTTAAGCAAACTCAAACATAAACAGAACTAGCGATGACATTCACACATATTCACATGACCAAATAACATCAATCATCCCCGACAACGGCGCCAAAATTTGAGTCAAGTGCTGAGCTCGATCAAATTACAATAAAACCAAATTACACTAGTTTGTAGCAAAGGGTGTAACTCAAGTCATTTCACAAGGATAACAAATGCTATAAGATCAGAAATTCGAAGGGGGGGTTTGGTGGTTATATAATAAGAATTGCAGCTACTCAAAATGAAATTAAAACAGAATATGAAACCCAATCCAAGAACCGAGAAAAGCAATTACCCTCTATCATTAGATAAAAAAAAATACATTAACAAACCCAATTCCATGATTAACAATAAATCCAAATGAAACCTCAAATTGAATTTAGCATTCACACAGAAACTTCCATGCAGACAACCAATTACAAAAATAACTCAGCTCAGAAATCTCTAGAACCAAATAGGATAGAATTGATTTAATGTACCAATGCAGTAGTTAATCTAATTCAAATTTCTTTCAACAATTGACTTATACAATCGAACAATTAGAATGAAGACAATTGACTTCTCAATTATATTTAGAAACGAAAACCTTCAATTCCCAAACAAAATTAAGAGTAGAGAAAGAGTGATGAAACCGAATTGATGGATTGAATATGGATTCTGGTAATCTTCAAGAGTGTGATTGCTTTCTTTCGGTTCTTGAATCAGATAAAAGTTTATTCCTCCATGAATGGAGGAAAACGTAAAGGGGGGTGTGAGAGAAAAGAGAAGAAGAAGAAAAAAAATCAAAAATTCTATATTCTCTCAATCTGTCTAATCCCCTCCAAAGAATGTTTTGCCCCCTACTCAATTCGGCCATCAGAGAATCAAAAACATCTCCAAACAATCCGTAATAGTTATTACATTAATCCCCCTATCTCCTAGATGAATTTAGACATCTTATTTGCTAAATTCTAAATTCTAAAGAGAAAATTATGCTAAAAACACTAAATTCAGCTTTCCAACATAACTAGTAACGTTTTCCATGGTCTTGGGCAGGAATATGCAACCGTTTAGATTTGTATTCTGAAGAAGAATTGTAGCCTTGGATGTTAGCTTCAAAACGCCACTAGAATGGGCTTAATTGGGCTACTATGGACCAAGATATGGTACAAATACTGCACCCAGTTTAGAAACCATGAGTGCATCTCTTCAGCTCACTTCTAGGCCCAATTTCAGCTTCTTATCATCAGAATTGGCCTCTGATCTCTTCATAGGAATTGTGGACCTATCTCTTAGCTTTCCTGCAAATCAAAAATCACAATAAAATGAGCTCTATAACTCAAGACATGCTAAAAAAACCAAAATAGTGTCAGAATTAGCTTAATGCTGGAAAAACTAAATCTAGCCAACCAAAACTCAATAAAATGCAAAATGGCCCAAATTAATCCTATTAAGCACAAAAGAATATTAATGAACTAAATATGAGAGAAAATAAATATATAAAAATCCAATTAATCAAATGGAAACATCAAGAACACTTTAAGAAGAACATAAACATATTTCACCAAAAATAGAAGCATCAAGAACAATTTAAGAAGAACATGAACATATTTTGCCAAAAATGGAAACTTTTGCTCTTGAAGGGCATGAAGGATTTTCTAAAGTTTTCACTTAGAGATCTTGGTCATGAAAGAACCAAGCTCCAAGCTTTCTTGAGCAAACAAATTGAAAAAGATGAAGGTCACTACCTCCTTATCAAAATGGTGCTACAACAAGGAAGGAGAAGAAGAAGATGATGGCTCCTCTTGGTGATGATGGTGGCAGTCTTGCAAGGAGGAAAGAGAAGTTTTTGAGATCTTATGAAAATGGAGGTTGTAGTATTTTGATCTTGTCTCCAAAGACCCAAAGATGAGGTCTTTGAAGCGCTAAGTGAAGAAGGTTTGGTTATGGAGGTGGAGAATGGAAGAAGAGGATGAAGAAGAAGAAGAGATTTTTAGAGAGAAGTGAGATGATGAGAGTTTTAAAGAGAGAATAGGAAGACACAAAATGAAAATATGAGTGTGTGTGTTGTGTTGTTGTGGCCGTAAGTTGTATGGAGAGAGGGAGGGAGATATTTTCTTAATTTTGTGTTAATTAAGGTTTAGGGGGACAAAATCGATTATGGGGGAACAAAGTATGTACTAACTCTTACATAAAGCGCTCTTGTCTTAGGCTTTATGCTTTTATGACATTACTTTTTACTTTATTGTCTAATTGACTAAATTTGAATTTAATCATGTGATTAAGTGCTCATACAACTTAATTAAGATGATTAAGCAAGGATAAGTGATTAACAGACAAGAACATGATTAACAAAAATTAATCTTGCGATTATGCTTAAATAACCTTAATTAAACTTGATTAAGCTAATTAAGAATAATTAATGCTTAATTAAGCTATTAAGGGTCTAACTTGCTTAATTAGAGATTTTCTAATCTCGATTAAGCATTCTTTTGACTCTTCTCATCCGAGTTAACTCATAAACTCTTCGTTAACCCCTTAATTAAGCCTTAATCTCATAATTTCTCATTAAGTGCCTAATTACTCAGGGGTACAGAGGTAATTTAACACAACAAGAAATTGAGGATCTTACAAGCATGACTTCCTGGGTCACTCCACCTAACATAAGTCTAAATCTTTTCTCCCCAATGATCCACACACAAGGTTCGACATCTTTTAATGCTAATCATTCTAGAGACCCTAGTGCTATATTAAAGGTTAGGATACTTCACAATCACCTCATTTTCATACTTTTATATTTTTTTCAATCTGCACATCTTCTTATATTTGCTCTTGTTCAATCCCCTTATTTTCTCACTTTTCATGCTTTTTTTGTTCAAACATTTATTTCAAATATGTTTCTCTTTCCTTCTTCATTTTTTTCTTTCCATTCAATTTTACATAAACTATGCAACAACCAAATGGCAGTATTTAATTCTCATAAAAAAATAAATAAATTAGCTACTAGTGGTAGGATAATCCTTGTCTAAGGTTATTTGAAAGAAATATTCATGCTCAAATAGGAGAATGACGGAGAATAAGTTTTTCTTTAAGGATAGAGAAATATTTCCAAACTTAATTTCAAATCATGATTGCTTATTTTAATAATTTTAATTACAAGACAAAGTAACAAGTCCACTTTTTGATTTTTTTTCTATTCTCTCTTTCCTCTTTCTCTATTTTTCCATTATTTTCTCTCTTTTCTCTTGAATTTTCTTTATTTGTTTTTCTCTTTTCTTTTTTGGATAAGGAATGACTAGGTGATGAATTGGATTTTTATATATATATTTTTTTCCCTCCTGTTTAGTGCATTAACCCTCTTGTGCATAATTGATGCACTTTGGATCATATTTGTTGATTGGGTTTTGGTTGGGCCTTGCTCCAATTTTTCCAGTACTGTGCTCATTCTGACATTGTTTTAGTATTTCGACCATAACTTGAGTTATAAACTTCATTGGATTGTGGTTCTTGATTTGTAAAAAAGCTAAGAGCTGGGCCTACAACTCTCATGAAGAGGTCAAAGGCCAATTCTAAAGTTTTGGAGCTGAAATTGGACTTGGAAATGTAGTCAAGAGGTGCAGTCGTGGTTCTTGGGTAGTGTGCTTTATTTGTACTAGAACTCAGTCCCTAGGAACCCAATTGAGCCCATTCCACTGCCATTTGAAAGCTAACATCCAAGGCTTCAATTCATCATAGAGCATTGAGCCAAACAGACGTATCTTCTTGGCCAAAAGAATGGTGAAAGTCCACTAATGGGTCTAGGGAACCTAATTGAATGTTCTAGGCCTAACTTTCCTTCCACAACTCTAATTTATGCAAATAAGGTGTCCAAATGTAGCTTGAGGAGATAGGATTAATGTAATTAGCGATTAGTGAACTAATTTGTTATTATTAATAGGGGAAGGTCGAATTTAGAGGGACATTTTTTAGTCATTTTACTCAGAAATTGAAATAAACACTTCTTCTCTTTTTCTCTTTTCCCTCTCTTCTCTCTTCTCTCCATTTCCTTCTTTACAAGCTCTCACTCTTTCTCATCTCTAAATTCTCATTTTCCTCTATCCATGAAGGAGTAGATCCTCATCTGATTCAAGAATTCAAGGAAGCATTAACACTCTTAAGAATTGGTGAATTCGAATTTAAGATTCTACTTCGGTTTTCTCTACTCTTCTTCTATTCTTGATCTCATTTTTTGAATTGAAAGTTTTCATTCTTAAATGATGATTAAAAATTCGATTTTTTTCATATTAATGATTCAATTGTTGGATGAGAATGACATAGATTTTGGATATGAATCTAAGGTTAATTGCATTGGTCTTGAAATTAACATGAGTCAGTTGTGTTCTAGAGGTCTCTAAATTTGATTGATTTTGTGTTAATTAAATGCATGGAGGTTTTCATGATTGAATGCTGGATTTGAATTGAGGTTTCATTCAAATTCTACATTAACCACTGAATTGGAATGTTGATGCATGCTTAGAATTCTATGATAAAGTAGCAATTATCTTCTCTTGATTCTTGGATTGGACCTTTAATTCTTTTTTTAATCTCACTTTAATTCTTTGCATTTACATACTGCATATGTATTGTTTGATATTAAAAACTGCTGTGATTTCTTATCAAATGGCATTAGCATGTTAGGGAGATGACTCGAATTGCGCTATATTACAAGTTTGTATAATTTGATTGAGTTCGACATTCAAGTCAGTAGGAGACACCACCATTGATAAGGGATATTGCATCAAGACCTTCTAAATAGAAGCAAACTTAGACATATGCACTAAACTTAAAAAGCAAAGTTCCATCAAAAGCAGCAACATACAATTTTCAATAATGTATCACGGAGCTCCCATGTGGTATTTGCAAACTTCATTCAAGTTATTCCACACAAGAATACAATTTTGAAAGTTTTTTTTTGTGTCCAACGATCTACTTCTCCAATAATGCATTCTTTCATAAACGGATTTAGATTCATTTATGAAAGAATAGCTATTTATGAGTGTTGGAAGACTATTTTTTAGTAAATGGGAATGAGTTTGAACAAGGACTATGGACAATTTAAGTTGCATTGTGGCCTAATGGTGGAAAAAAAAAAAATCTAAGGAGTTGAAAGAAAATGTTAACTCAATATTTGAGTTCTTTAATTATTCTCAAAGAAATGTAAGACAAAGTTCAACATAGTAAATTAAATTTATTTTTTGATTTTCAATTTTTGATTTTTTTTAACAAACACAAACGCAAAGCCTATAAATTTGAAAAATAAAAAAGATTTTATGGCAAAAAAATTTTTTAACTATTGAGATGAGCATGTGCAAGAAAGAAGAAAGAATTAGAAAAGTGAAAAGATGAAATGAAAAAAAAAATACAAAATTTGATGTATTGGTAGCTAATAGACTATTGTTTTCAAAATATTCACCAATGAAGAACAAAGGAGGGCAAGAAATCAATCAAGCTCCCAAGTTTCTAGATGACTCTATCAGTGCATGGTTTTCGAGATAGATCTAGAATTCTAAAGGACATGATCCCCAAATTGCCCCTACTAGTAGGGTAAGGAGGTTTTATAAGATTAACCACAGGTACTTTAATTTGGTAGCTCACAACTTTGGATAAAATCGGTGTGGGAGAATCAATGACTGTTAAGGAAATATAAGTCTCACAATAATATGGGCAAAGCCCTTTCTAGTCCTATGGCATTCCAAGGCCCAGGTATAGGGCCCAAATAGTGTGTGTGAGGTAAGTGACAGTGAAGTGTATATGAAAATAAAGCGAAAAAAGAATAAATAAATAAAAAGTCAACTAAACTAAGGTTTGAATAGCAAAATAAATAAAATAATTATTTACAAATAAAATAAGCAATTATTTACCAATAAAAATACATAATTATTTATAAAAAATAATTATTGACAAAAGAAAATGAAAGATATAAGTAGGGGTGTAAATAGGTTGGTTTGGTTTGGTTTTAAATTTTCTTTTCAACAAATCCAAACCAAACTAATCCAATCTTATTGGTTTGGTTTGGGTTAATGGGGTTGAAGTAAAAAAATAAAATATTGTATTTTTATTAAAAAAAACTATTGTTACAACAATTAATACTAGTGTAAAGCTTGATTATGATATACTTAAAAATGGTGTATATAGAAAAATTCCATAAATAAATATTAAGAAAGAAGATAAAATGTGACTCTATTACTAAAACTTTAAGTGTAAAGCTTTGAAAGATTAGAATAAATAAAAAATAATAATAATTAATCCATTAATCAAGTTGAGTGTTTGGATGATCGGATTAAAAAATCATAAATTTGAAACCGAACTAATAATAATTAGTTGAATTTGATTCCACCTAAAAATGAACTGATTGCCCAAATCGATTTGAACTAATTCCATTAATTTGGTTTAGATCTTCGGGTTCATTGGATCAATCTGATCCACTTACACCCCTTGGTATGGGTTAAACAAAACTAAATAATAAAGGGATAAATAAATGTTATCTTAATTATATTATTCGCACAACTTACTCTATTAGGTTTAACTCTCTAACTATCCCCAATAGAGTCGCCAAACTATCACAATGTACTAGAGGGGCACTATGATAATGAAGGCAACTCAAAAGTTTTATTTTAGATACCTTGAAGGAAAAAAATTAAAAAAGCTAGATATCTTATGTTGCTAACCACTACAACAAACTCGCAAAAAATTGATAGATATTATCGACAAAATTTTTCTGTTAGTAATATCGACAGAGTACTGACAAAATTCCATCAAAAATATTATAAATTGAATACTTACATTAGTTATTGATGAACAGAAAACTCATCAATAAATCTGTCAATAACATTTGGTGCCAATTGGTGCTAATTGGAGACCAAATATTACTGATAGAATTACCGATATATAGCTTGTTAGAATACTCATAATTATTTAAGATTTAGAGTAAATATACTGATAAAAAATTTATCGGTAATATCAAATTAATTTTTATTTTTAAAATAAAAACTACTAATGAAAAATTTGTTCGCATTTAAATTTTTGAATGTTGGTGAAGGTGTCGCTTCAAAATTCCAATTTATTTGAATACCGATAAAAAATGCATTAGTAATTGAATTAATGAAATAATTCATTTCACTAATGAATATTACCAACAAAAAAATCTATCGGTAATGGTCACCGGGGGGATTATTGACCATTTCTCTCTCTCTCTCTCTCTCTCTCTCTTGCATTCCCTTTCCTGCCCACCTTAACTAACTTGTTTAGCCCATTGATAATCCATCAGTAATTAATATTATTGACAAAATTTTGGCAATTAAATTTGTTGGTAATTTGAATGTGTTAGGTATTAAAGAAGCATTGGCTCATTGGATTGACCTTATGCTCATTCATTGCTATGGCTAGGGCTTGATTATTGAATTTCTTTATTGGTGGGTCATTTGTAGGTGCATTTATAAGTGCTCAATGAACTCTCTCCTACATGTATGCCTTAATTGTAGATGAAGATGAACCTTCCCCTCAACTTTAATTTTTTTTTTTAATAAGGAAATATATATTTTCACGTTATCTCTTTCTAATATGTTGTTAACTAAGCAGCAATTTGGAGTTGTTAATTAGACTCTTCTTATTGTAAAACTTTTGGTCTATTGGATATAACTGTTGGACTTTGTCTTGAAATTGACTACTTATTTAAAATGAAAAGATATAGGAAAATGGACAATGTGTGGCTCTTGTCAGTAGAGAACTAGAGATGCTGGATGCCTCATGGGAAAATCAACAACTAATTATTACGAAGTTAAAAAACCATAGCCTACGGAGATGATATTGTGCTTTATGCTATAATCTTTTGATCCCTTATAGTAGATTTCGTTTGAGGTATGATATGTTAGGTGGTTGGAGATATTTGCGTGATTTTCTATCTTTTTGGCATCTTTTGTAATGTGATAGCTCCTCTTCATATGGGGAGTTTTGAGCCTTTTCTCTAATTATTGTATATATATATATATATATATATATATATATAATGGAAGCAAAAATTAGCAGTGTTTGCTATCCAATTTGGATTAGTTTTGAGTAAAAAATTAAATTGAGTCAAGTAATATAATTTAGGTTTAATTATTTTGCAAGTTCCTATAATTTTACTCAATTTTCAAATAGGTCCTTACAGTTTAAAAATTTGTAATCATGTCCTTACATTAAACAAAGTTTTGTAACCAAGTTCCTGGCGTTAACAACGTTACAAAAATTTGAAGTTAAATGAAATATTCTAAGAATATTCCTTCTTCTTCTCCATCTCTATCTTCCCCTTTCTTCCCTACCACCCCACCTCTCTTCCTTCAAGAGAAAGGTGCCTTTTCCTCCATGAAATCCCATACTCCTCAAACCCAAAAGTAAACAACCTGCACATACAAACAAAACAATAGTGCCATTTAACATTCTTATCTATTACACCTGGAAAAAAAAAAGCACCTTAGAACCCACAATCAACAACCCAAATATACAAACAAAACAATGGCAGCACCAAAATCAAACCCCTGCGATGCCACCATCATCATGTGTCAACCTTGGGCCACATCTTGTTTTCCTTGCATCTTTGCCATTATACCAAACTTGCAGAATCACCACCATCAGATCGCACCACCACCATGCCATGAAACCACAACCACTATGCCTCCCACCTCTACTCTAAGCATGATGTTGTGTGGTTTGAATGTTGTTTTGTATATTGTTTGGGTTTGTGGGTATATTGAAAGGAAGAACTTGGTGGAGGCTTTTAGGGGTTGAGGAAGAGGAGGGGCTAAGAAGGAGGAGGAATGTAACATCCTCAAATTCCGATTTTCGATTTCATCTTCAAGTTTGGTCATTTCCGATTTTTGACTTCATCTTTTACTTTCAAATTAAATAGAGTGGTTTTCGAGTTCCAACCTCTGACTTTGAGTTTCAAATATATTGTACATAATTTCCGACTTCTGGGTTTAAGTATTTTAGGTTTGATATTCTTGTCCATGACATTCGATTTCAAAGTGTTTTATGTGCTTGTTATTCCGATTTCCGACCCATATTCGTCTTCCAAGTTATGAGTTTCCTAATTCCCGACTTCCGACCTTAACCATATTCTGTATTCACTCATTTTCAACTTCCGAGTTTATAGTTTAAGATATGGTCACAAGAAGCGACCTCCGGGTTCAATATGAAGAGCTCCGACCTTGGAGTTGAACTCAACTAGAATGGACACGAGTTCAGATCTTTAAGTTGATTTCCAAGCTGTATACGATTTCCGATATGTGAGTTTATTCCCAGGATCTTTCCATCTATTGGTGTTCCTGAGTTTGAATTGAGAGTTCCAAGATTATGTGATTGTGTACTATATGATTTCCGACATCCGACTTTGCTTCCAAGTTTCGAATAAACTAGTCGAGTTTTCCGATGTCCAATTTCATCTCTGAGGGCAAATAAATAGCACAAGTTCCGACTTTAAGCAGAATCGAGACAAGTTTCGATTTCAAATAGAATGGAAGCGAGTTTCACTTTTGGGACGACGTGGAGAGCAATTTGGCCACAAAAGTGGGGGACATGGCCGAACTTCAGTCACAAAAATTTCAACCAATCAACACTCATAATTCCAACTACCCTCATGTATTTAAGTCAGACTCTCCTTCTCATTTCTAGCTTATTTGCGCCTCTCTCTCTCCCTCTTGTTTCAGCCTTCTTCTTCTTTTCTCTCAACTAACTCCATCGCCCCTTCAAGCTTAACAAGGTTCTAGCAATTCAAGCTTCAACACTTAGCTCAACACCTAGCAAAATCACACTCCAAAGAGGTAGGATTCCATTTCCATTCTTAAATTCTTGAACTATGGCTGTATGAAATTTTACTCTTCTTCATTTATTTGATAATATATTGGTTGTATATGATGTATTATGGTTAGATTAATATGAAATCTTGAGTTGGGATTAAAGTTAGAAGGAGAAAACTAGAAGGAATGCAAATTAGGATGCTGTCTAGGTGAAAAGTCCAGGGCAGTCCGGATGGCGGAGTGTACGGCTCTGCCTACAGCTAGTTAAATCCATGAAACTATTTTTAGATGAAAGTAGACATTCAGGGCTTTCCATATATAATATGAGGTTATTGGATCAGTATTGAGAGAGATATGAATTTTTGAAGTTTGACCTAGGAATCAGGGCTTTCATCTGGGCAGAGTGACTTGAGAAAGGTGTAACTCACCCTATACAACTCCAAATTGAGTGAAACCAACTTTGTTAGAAAGCTTACACATAAGGGAACATCCCATAATGAAATTTTGAGTTTGTTATGATCCCAATTATTCCCAGTTGTTTGAGGAAGTTACCCTATGTCCAAACTAGGTTGAAAACAGGATAGTTCAGGAAAGTTGAATTTCAGGACTTATAACCCGAGCTATACTAAAGCAAATGAAATGAAACTTATTGCAAATGAAAGGTTGTCCTGTTAGCTTTTATATGACACCAATTTTGTAAGATTTGGATTTGATTTCAATTTTTAGTAAATTTTTACTTCCAAGAGTATAATTCAGACCAATAACCGAATAGGCTGAGGCAAAATTTAAATATCTTGAGCTACACATATCAAAATGAGATGGGACCAAAAGGGTTGAAAACTAGACATATGGACTATGACATATCCAAAATTTAGGTTTAAATGAGTTGAATAGAAGTAAAGGTGGATTATACAAAATTCAGGCAGAACTGAATAGACTAGGCAGAAATGACCAAATTGATGGTTTCACAAGTGTTAGTGAACATATAAGGCTTGAGTTGATGGTTGCAAGTTTTACATTGATAGATATGTTAGATTGATCATACTGCTATGACTGAATTGTCCGTGAGAACTGGCACTATTCATGGGGAAACGAATCTGATCCGCTATGCTGCAGAATTTACGACAGAAGTCTATGAAACTAGGAATGTTTATATTACAAGAAATTTATGAATATGTATGTGGAAATTCTATATGCAAGAATGATATAAGTATGATATGAGGTATATGAAAACAAATGATGAAGCATATGTATGATGTATTCAGCATGTCTATGCTTGATTATGCATGAGAATGAAAAGACGTAAATATATTAAATGTGAATCCCTTCACTTGGAGGTAGTTGCACTTTGAATCCCTCCTTGTGAAGGCAGTTAAATATGATAAAATATGAATCCCTTCACTTAGAGGCAGTTGCACATTGAATCCCTCCTTGTGAAGGCACTTAAAAGATAAAGATGTGGGTTTCTTCACTTGGAGGCAGTTGCACTTTGAATCCCTCCCTGTGAAGGCAGCAACCCTCTACCTTGGAGGCACGTGGTCAGATGAGATCCCTTAATTTTGAGGCATGTGACCAGAAGAGATCCCTTCAATTATAGGCACGTGACCAAAATGAAATCCCTCCAAGACTAGAGGCACGTAAATCCCCTTGTGGGTGAGTCGGTGTGATGACGGTCACGAGTTGAGTGGACGAGCTCACTCCAAGATCAGGCTACCCAAGGGCAATAAAGGCTAAAGACTAAAGACTAAAGATTAAAATATATGCAAGCACCCTACTCACATGAGGCATGGCATCGACCCAGCTAGTGTGAGTATAGGGGATAGGGCTTACATGAAGCATGGCATAACCTAGCTAGTGTAAGTGTAGAATGAAGGTCCCATATTCCTACAGAATGTGACATGGCGATCACATCCCGATCGGGTATGACATGGCGATCATACTCTGGAATATGACATGATAAGTATAAAATAAAGAAAGAAAAGTAAATTTTATATATCTGCAAAAAATTCAAATACAAGTAAAGGCATGTGCAGATGTTATGACTCCAGAGTATTGATGCTATTATATTTTATTATGTTTCAGTTATTATTCATAATATAATTCATGAATTGATTTTGTATGAGCTCTCCCAAATGCCAAGTGTGTGAGTATAATAAACTTTGCTTCGGATACTATATATTCAAACTATAAAATTAAACAGCTTGCATAACATGTTCAACTTTTTCATAATAAAACCGAATCAACTGGAGATGACAACGATGACATTATGTATGATACTTAAGGAATCCTGCTGAGAATTCAAAATTCTCACTCCTATTTTCGTGTTATCTCCAGATAGTTCAAGAAGTTCCGAAGACGGCTGAAGTCGCTGTCAAATAAGGTCCGCTCAGGTAATAGTAACAACTCCAGGGTGTGGTATTATGACTTAAGTATAGTACTGTACTTGGGAGGATGTTACAAGGAACAGTGAAGGGATAGTGATGGTGATGGTCACGATAAAGGGATTGAGGAGGATGTGATGGTGTGTCTAGAGTACACTATATTAAGTGGATATATTAGTACTCTACACTAATTTTAACCATGGATTTTCATTTTATATATATTGAATGGTTTAGATTAATAAGGTGTACGGTGTACAAAAATTCATTAAGTGTACTATAATATTGCCAAAAAAAATGTTTGCAATGGTTGTTAACGTCAAAGACTTGATTACAAAACTTTGTTTAATATGGGGAGCTAATTACAAATTTTTTAATTATAAAAATCTATTTAAAAATTGAGTGAAACTATAGGAACCTATAGAATAATTAAACCTATAATTTATAGTAGTTTTTATTGGATTGATTTAATTTAAATTTTGTATTCAATCCAATCTGATCCAATATTTATCAGTTTTGATTGGATCAGTTTAATTGGTTTTTGACAAAAGAAAATCTAAAGTTTTAAATATTGTACACTACAAATAACTTAAGTTAATAAAATGATTAAATGAAAGTAATAAAAAATAACTTATTTAATATGTGTAAAATGATATTTTAAGTGGGAATGATTCATAAATTAAAAATTAAGTTTAATTTAGATGTACTAACAGTATAGAATATTTTTACAAAATTAATTAATCATATCATTCCATTTATAAGACCATTGAAATAGTAGATATGAGACTTAAATATATTTACTAATATCACAAGATATGATTAAATGATAGTATAAAAAAATTTTACACTGTCAATATATTTAAATTAAATTTTAAAACCTTATTGTTGCTGATGTAGCAAAAAATTAAATTTCAAAAAATTATGTAATAAATTAAAATTATTATATGTGATGCTATAAACTTAACAAAAAAATTATCACATATAATATTATTCGATTTAAATTGGATTAGATAGATTTTGAAAATTAAATCCAAATCTAATCCAATCCCACCAATCTTTAAAAGACAAGAAATAATTCAATCTAAACTTCTATCATTTTAATTAATCTTTTTTTTATCATTTACAATTTTAATTAATTTTCAATTTTTTAATCAATTTAGTGATTTTGAATGGATTGAATTGAATTTAAATACCTTTAATCAAAATACCAGTAAAACAAGGTTTTTTTACATAATTAAAATAAAAAAATTATTTTCAAAATTCCTAGAAACAAACAAAAATTTCTAAAATCCGGGTTATTGGGGGTCTTACAGAAATCAGCCAAGACTTGGCCACTTTGGTGCAACACGGAAATCGGCCTAGGCCGGGCTGATTTCTATGTTGTACCAAAGTGGCCCAGCCTGGGCCGATTTCCATTCATTATGACAGCTATAAAAATCGGCCTAAGCTGATTTCATTGTATCATTTTCACTCACGTGGAAAGCGAGGCATGTTAGAGAGAGAGGGGGGAATCGTGAGAAGAAGAAAAAGGAGGAGAAGGAGGAGGAGGAGAAGGAGGAGAAAGAAAAAGATAAAGGTAAAATATTTTAGACAAAAAATTTCATATTTTTTATTTTTGAAGTATTATAGTTATTTATTTCGTTGTTATATTTGTGTTGTAGAATCTAAGAGTATGGAACATAATTTATACCGTTTGGATGATATTAATCATATTGCTAGAAGATTAAATACAAGTAATTTATTTTTTTCATAAGCATTGGTAGTTAGATTAGATTATATTAGTTAGATGTAGCCTAAATTTGTATCTGAATTAGATTTTGAATTTGAATTTGGAATTTTAATCTAAATATGAATTGTGAATCTTAATCTAATTTTGAATTTGAATATGAATATAAAGTTTAAAATTTAATTTTAAATTTCGATTTGAATGAATTTGAAGCTGGATTTTAATTTGAATATGAATCTAAATTTGACTTAGAATTAGGGGCGGGAATTTCAAACTTTAAATTTAAATTTGAATTTGAATTTTATTTTAGGTGGGATCTCTGATTATTGAATTTAAATTTGCATTCGAATTTGAATTCAAGCGAGAATTACGATTTTTGAATTTGAATTTGAATTTGAATTTAGGTGGGAATTCTAAATTTGGAATTTGAATAAGAATTTCGACAGGAATTTTGAATTTCGAATTTGAATTTAACTTCATAATTGAAGTAGTGGCTGAAAGTCGCTTTGAATTTGGACTTATAATTTGTTTGAATCTTAATCAAAGTTTACATTTGAATCTGAAATTGATATTAAATATGAGTCTAAATTTGAGTGTAAATTTGTACATAACTTTGAATTGGAATTACAATTTTGAATTTGAATATAAATCTAGATTTGCATATGAGCATGAATTCAACTGTTAATTTGAATTTAAGTTTGAATATAAAAATTGACTTTGTATGATATAGCCTAATAGAGTGTTGCAGGATAGATACCAGTGCTCACAAGTACCGGTGCCACATCCATTGATGCATAATTACTTGATCTAAGCAGGTTTATGGTATGCTGCGAACATACCATATTATGACTATGATAGCACATTGATTAGTGCGTTTGTTGAGTGTTGGCGTCCAAAGATGCACACCTTCCATTTACCGTACGGAGAGTGCACGATAACGCTTCAAGACATCGCATTCCAACTAGGATTACAGGTGGATGGAGAGCCAATTAGCAGTTGCACATCTAGTTGGGAGACCTATTTGAATCATGATATACGAAGCTTCTGTAGGGAGCTACTCAGGATAATGCTAGAGGAGTCAAACATGCAAGGATGCTGGGTGAAACTTTCTTGGTTTAAGGCAGCATTTGCTACTTTGGATGTTGATGCATCCGAAGAGATGATTGCACGGCACACTTGCACTTTTATTCTATGGTTGCTAGGTGGATTTTTGATGCCAGATAAATCAGCCTCTAGGGTTAGCCTAAAGTGGCTACCACTTCTTCAAGACTTTTCCGAAGTTGGGAGGCTTAGCTGGGGTTCTGCAGTATTGGCGACCCCGTATCATCAATTATGTCATAGTGTGAGACACGATACCAAGAATGTTTCTGCGTGCCTAGCCCTTCTACAGTCATGGGTGTGGTATAGAATACGAGCATTGCACCCTAGAGGCAGCTACCAGCCCATGTTTCCTTTTGCTAGGAGGTAACTTTTCAAAAAAAATAAATAAATAGTTCTTCTTTATTATTTTCTATTTATGAGAGTACTTATTCATGCTATTTTTTTTTCAGGTGGAGAGGATATGAATGTTTGTTTGACTCGGAGGAGGGTCGGCTGCTTCATTATAGGGCAGTTATTGACGCTATTGACGTTCACGGGGTAAGTTGCGTTGAGTGACTATTGACTTGGAGATTGAGAGTATTTATTTTTTTGGTTTAACATCTGATGCATGACTATTAAATATTACAATTTCGGTGGCTTCCCTATCAGTATCCAGAGATTATTACATTGGTGCCTCAGTTTATGTATGCTAAGGCTGATATTTGGACATCCATGACAGCCCTGTTATGCTTTGCTATTGTTGAGTGGCACTAGGTGGATCACATCGTTCGACAATTTGGTGGGCAGCAACATATATCAGATGAGCCGCTCAATATTGATGGCCTACATCGTACAGATGGGAGGGGCAATGATTATTGGTGGCTGACACACTATCACGCATATTATGATATATGGGATGCACGCAAGAGTTGAGTTGTCGAGCTTACAGTCATGAAAACCATCTACCCTCAGTCGCTTACTTTAGATGGTATTTAGGTGTTGCACAATGATTTTTGTCAACAGAGTGAGTCCTAAATAACCCTAGGGTTGCTGAGCTACCTACTAATGTACTAGTTAATGCCCCACCAGCACCATTTGTGCAACAACCAGATCATGCTCTTGGCGCGCGTCATCGATAGCGTGGAGGACGTAGTAAGACCCGCTCTGGCTGTCGTAAGGTCATGGATTGTAATGAGGAAGAGGATGATGATGACGTAGATTTTGACTTTGAGGACCCAAGCCACATTACCATGTCGGGTCCCAGCCACCCCTCTATGCCTGGTTCCAACTAGGTTGGTGCTACTTCGACTTCCCAGTTCGTGCCCATTCCCATCCACCAGTTCACTCCTGGGCTCAATCATAGTCTTGACTCTAGGTTCTCTATGAGTATTGATGATCTCTTTGATTTTCAGACGCCACCTGGGTATTCTCAACTGCGACTTCAAGACATAGACATGTATCGATCATATCAAGAAGCTGCTGCCATTGTCACTGCACCTCAAGTGGACCATGAAATCTCAAGGACATCAGAGTGCTACAGGCCATCAATGTATAACGTTCTCGACCTGAATGCACTAGACATATCATCCACTTACCTAGAGCAGCAGATGCAGTCACCTAACTCTACGTACCAAGCTATGTATGGATTTGATTTGTTTGGAGGGACTCCACCATCTGCACTCATGGTAGCACACATAGATCCTGGTATTTTTGACCAGCACCACCAGGAGGATGACCAAGACCACCACCACCACCAAATAGCACATGGACAGGGCAGGCCTCAGCAAGAGATTCGACCTAGTCAATGCCACACAGGTTGTCCTCTATCGGCCCCTAGATGACACCAGCGGAACAATTAGGATGCTCATGAATCAAGTTTGGATTATAACACCTTACTTTTATAATTTTATATTACTTAAGATCTAGGTTACTTGTCTTATCTAAAAATTTGTAGTACCTTTGTTCAGGCATGCTCACAGGAATACTTGTGTTTGTAACATCTTCTATTTTTCTCCTTTTTTAATTTTAGTTTAATTTAGTTGTATTTATGTAATTCTATTGGAACATTAAGGAGATTATTTTATGTGAATTTATTTTACTTAGATTTTTACCTTATTACATACTTTACTTTATTTATTTATATAGCAAACATGTAACTTAAAAAAAGGTAAAGCAAGATATGGATATAATTTGAATTGATTTGCATTATAATTCACTATTATCAAGTTTCGAGTTTACTATGAGTTTCGCGTTTTACAAGTCACCATTACCGATTTGCGAGCTCGGAGTTTCGAGTTATATAATTTACTGGATATAAAAAATGAATCATTTGTAAATCAAATCATTAGCCACTCGAAATCATTAATAAGCACTTACACACTTCAACTAACTCTTAAAATAACAAAGACACGTTAACATACATACAAATAGAAAATTAATACATTAAGAACATCTTAAACAAACAGATTCAAAGAAGCTTAAACTTAATTGTCTGCTGAAGGATAGCTGGAGCTTGAAGCATGTAAGGTTGGACATCTTCGCTTGGTGTGTCCTTCTTGCCTGCAAAGACCACATCGCTTTGGTGCCCTAGGTTCAACTTTATCCATATTGTTACAGATTCTGGTTGAAACTAGCCAACCCTCAGTAGTATGCCTATGCACTAGATTTGGCCGTATTGGATGTCATGATACTCAAGCCAGAAATCTTCACTTAGAATGGGTGCAAACTCTGTTTTATAGACATTAAATACAGTTTGAATATGATAAATGTCATGGACATAGGTAGCCCAATCAACTCGTGCATAGGCACAAGCAGCAAGAACATGGGGGAAAGGGAAGTGTAGGGCCTGAAAGTATCCACAATTGCATCGACGCTCTCATAAGTGCACCTTATAGCTTCGATGACTCCAACCTACTATTGGTGCCAATTCTTCCACTACAAGTGACTCGCTTTCTCGAGAAAACTGAGACACATTCATAGTGCCTATTGACTGTTTGTTGATATCAATCACTTGCATAAGTGCTTGTGAAAACACTTGTCCACTCACAAGTTGCGCCTCGGCCTCCTGCCCTTTTCTTACAAATAACTCAACAAGACAGAAGTAAGTGGACTTCACAAGGGCTATAATTGGAAGATTGCGTGTACCCTTAAAAACAGCATTAATGCACTCCGACAAATTGGTCGTCATATGGCCGAATCTGCGCCCCTCATCACAATACTATGTCCACTTTTCCTTTGGAATCCTATCAACCCATGCACACATTGCTAGATTCTCGTCTCTCAGCAAGCCATAATAATATGCAAACTTCCGACGAGTCTTCGCATATGCTGCATTCACGAGGGCTTGACATGCATCCTTATTTTTGAATTGAAGTGCAAAGTTTGAGGCAATGTGGCATATGCAGTATGCGTGATAAGCCATTGGAGAATGCCACCCACTACCTTCTGAATTTATAGCCGCTTTAATAGCCCCATGTCGGTTAGATATTATTAGAATTCCTTCTTGCGGGGTCACATGCTGGCGCAGATTCATTAAGAAAAAAGGACCAGGTGTCCCTTGTCTCTCCCTCTACTATAGCAAATGCAATTGGCAAAATATTTGAGTTGTCATCTTAGGCAATTGCTATCAAGAGTGTTCCACCGTGCTTTCCATATAAGTGGGTGCCGTCAACAGAAATGAATGGCTTGCAGTGTTTAAATGCTTCTATGTAAGGTTGAAATGTCTAGAACAAACGATGGAACATGATATAGTTCCGATCATCAAAATTCCCACTATAGTATGGCAAAGTTGTCAATTGGATAATTGTACCTAGCACAAACATCTGGAAAGCTTGCAACCATCTCAAAAGCTCATTATACGATTCTTCCCAACTACCATAAACCTTAGCAATGACCTTTTGTTTTACGAGCCAAACCTTCCTATACGCGGTCTTGAAACCGTACCTCGCCTCCATTGATCCTTGTAGCACTTTTACAGATATCGTTGGATTAGCTTGTACTATGGGAAATATGGTTGTATAGATGACATTAGTATCCAACTTCGGATGATCTTGGGAGAAGGAAGTGGACAAACAAGTATGTGGTCCATTATAATTCCGTATTTCCCACTGCTCCTTCTTCCGGTGATATGTAATGTGTATATTCCAAGTACACCCATTCTCAAAATGCTTGCCTTTGCCATGGTATGTCAACTGATCGGACTCGAGTGCCTTGTACTCAACAAATCTTCGGATGCTATAGTTTTTACCCAAAAAAAAACAAAACTTCTGTAACACCCTCCCAAGTATGGTACTATGCTTAAGCCATAATACCTCACCTAGGAGTTGTTATTATCACTTAATCGGACCTTGTCTGGTAGAAACCTTCGGCCATCGTCAATCTTACTAGTCAACTCCGTCTTGGAGGACCTTCTTCCGAACTTTTGAACTATTTGGAGATAACATGGAAATAAACATAGGAGTAAGAATTATAAATTCTCAGTAGGATTCATTAAACTAACATATGCTGTGTCATCATTATTATCTCTAGCTGCTTCAATTCATTATGAAAAATGTGAGCATATTAACTAGACTGTTCAGTTTTATAGTTTGAAAAATATATTGTCCAAAGCAGAATTCATTTTATTCATGCACTTGAGTCATATTGGCAATATTTCATATTCAGAATAATAATCACAACATAAGTAGATAAAACAGTCTCAGCATCGATAAAACATGGAATATAATTATGCAAATACTCATACTTGAATTCATGCAAATGCACTGGTATTTTCCTTTAACTTTCTTTGCTTTCTTTTCTTTAGTCTTTACTGCCCTTGGGTAGTCTGATCTAGGAATGAGCTCAACTCATGACCATCGTCACACAGAACTGACCTACAAGGGGATTCACGTGCCTTTAGTCTAAAGGGATGCCTCTAAATTGAAGGGATCTCTTCTAGTCACGTGCCTCAAGAATAGAGAGATCTCATCTGACCATGTGCCTTCAATGTAGAGGGATCTCATATGACCACATGCCTCCAAGATAGAGGGATCTCATAGTTTTCTACTGCCTTCACAGAGAGGAATTCAATGTGCAACTGCTCCAAGTGAAGGGACCCACATCTTATCTTATTTAACTACCTTCACAAGGAAGGATCTCATAACTGCTTCTAGGTGAAAGGATCCACATTTAATATATTCATATCCTTTCATTCTCATACATAATTATGCATAGACATGCTAATTGCACTCATACATATGTTGTATCATTTACTTTCATATATCCTTGCATATAGAATTTCATGTTCATAACTTAAATCTTCATAACACAAGCTATTATAACTTCATATGATTCTGCCGAAAATTTGGCAGCATAACGAAATGTGTCCACTTCCCCATGAATAGTGCCAGTACTCAGAAAACCAATTGTACAGAGAAATCATAACACTTCATTCATATTTCAATCATCAATCTCATAAGAAAAATCTTTGCATTGAACACATAGTTACTATCCCAGCACATCTATTCAACCCGATTTTTGTAATTCAAGCTAAAATTTCTATTTAACTCATCTGGACCTCAGTTTTGGATATGTTAAAGTGTTATGTGTATATTTTCTAACCTCTTTGGTCCCATCTAATTTTGATAAATATAGCTCAAGATATTTAAGTTTTATCCCGACCTGCCCTATAGCTGGCCGAAATTACACACTTAAAAGTAAAAATCCACTAAAAATCGAAAACTAGTTCAAATCATACGAAATTGGTCTCATGTTAAAGCTAACAGGACAAGCTTTCATTTTCAAAAAGTTCCATTCCATTCTCCTTAGTAAGGCTCAAGTTATAAGCATTGAAATTTGACCTTCCTGAAATGAACTATTTTGGCTCGATTTGGACACAGGGAAACTTCCTCGAACCACTAGGAGCAAACGGGACCGTTTCTAACTCTAAAATTTTTATAGAATTTTCTCCTATGTGTAAGCTTTCCAGCAAAGTTGGTTTCATTCAATTCCAATCAGTATAGGGCGAGCTCTTCCTTGAACAACCTGGTCTGCCCAGAATCAAACTCAAAAACCTAGGTTAAACTTCAAAAATTCATATCTCTCTCAATATTAATCCAATGGCCTTATCTTATATGTGTATGGAAACCCCTGAATGTCTATTTTCATATAAAAATAGTTTTATCAAATTTAAATGGTGGTAGGGGCAGCCGTACACTCCGCCAAAAGGTTTTCAATGATTTCAGCTACTATTTTGCATCCTTTTTTGAATTCTCACCCAAGTTCTCATCCAAACTCAACATTTATACATTAATCCAGCCATAAGAATTCATATAAACACCATATACTCAGCCACAATAGTACCAATGATAGAAGAAATTGAAGAATCCTACCTCAAAATTGAACCTTAAGCTAGTGAGGAAACAAGTCTTGGGTGAAGGCATGAAGGAAAGGTGAAGAAACAAGGATGAAGAAAGGGAGATGAGAAAGAAAATGAGGGAGAGAGTGGCCTGGTATATTGAGGCCGAAAATTGAAAAAGGATTGAGGAGAAATTTGTTGCCTTAATATAACTCTAGGTAGTTGGATCCTTGGCTTCTCATTGGTTGCTCTTTAGGTGGCTATGATCCATCCAAGTTTTCTGCTCACGTGTGGTAGCAAGTAGCGCCACTTTGTAGGGGAATGGTGGCTGAATTTTAGCCACCCTTTCTAGGGTTTCTAGTATAGAATTCTATTGGTCCGGCTCCGGTGGTTTAAAATACCGAATCTTTATCGATTTCCTTCAAACCAGCAAATCATTATTAAATAGTTTTGTAAGAATTCCTATGTATCTATTTTAATATTCTCTAAACTTAATCCTTATAATTAACACTTAATTAAGTCCTAATTAATCTCTAATTAATTTCTAATTAACTTTACTTATCCACTAAAATCAAATTAATCGATTAATGGTATAAATTAAATGTTTTGCAAATTGAGGGTCTTTTTGTTTTCTATTTTTTATGGCTAATGGCATTTTCATAATTATGGGTAAGTCTAGGGGCATCCCATGTCATTTCACATATGGATGCCTCCATGGCTCAATCAGCCGAGGTTTAGGTTTCTACTTTTTCGCTACGTGATTCTGCTTTGTTTAAACCTTATTCTACTAATCCTATTGATATAGGGACCTAAATGTCATTTTTTAAAAAGTTCAGGGGCAAGGTTATGAGTAATAAAAGTTTATTTTTTTTATTCCCTATTACGTTATATGGGGATGTTACACACTAACCCCCTTAAAAGAATTTTGCCCTCAAAATTCCTTTATCCCTAGTAACCTTGCTGAATGCCGTAGATCTCCGTATACACCGAACTTCATATTGAGGTGATCAGGCTCAATATGCAGTCAAGTACGATAGAGAAACTACAACACACAACAAGGCTGCCATGCACAAACATCTATGCCCTTTTCATGTAAGGACCTAAAACACAACCTTTCTAAATTTTCAGAGTACGCCTCCTTGGAAGCATAATCAGCCTATCCCAAGTCCGGTTAGGACGAACTGCTCTGATACCATTAATGTAACACCCTCCCAAGTATGGTACTATGCTTAAGTCATAATACCTCACCTAGGAGTTGTTACTGTCACTTAATCGGACCTTGTCTAGCAGCAACCTTCGGCCACCGTCAATCTTACTAGTCAACTCCACCTCGGAGGACCTTCTTCCGAACTTTTGAACTATCTGGAGATAACATGGAAATAAACATAGGAGTGAGAATTATAAATTCTCAGTAGGATTCATTAAACTAACATATGCTGTGTCATTGTTATTATCTCCAGCTGCTTCGGTTTATTATGAAAAATGTGAGCATGTTAACTAGAATGTTCAGTTTTATAGTTTGAAAAATATATTATCCGAAGCAGAATTCATTTTATTCATGCACTTGAGTCATATTGGCAATATTTCATATTCGGAATAATAATCACAGCATAAGTAGATAGAACAGTCTCAGCATCAATAAAACATGGGATATAATTATGCAAATACTCACACTTGAATTCATGCAAATGCACTGGTATTTTCCTTTAACTTTATTTGCTTTCTTTTCTTTAGTCTTTACTGCCCTTGGGTAGTCTGATCTAGGAGTGAGCTCAACTCATGACCGTCATCACACAGAACTGACCTACAAAGGGATTCACGTGCCTCTAGTCTTGGAGGGATCTCATTTTGGCCACGTGCCTCTGAATTGAAGGGATCTCTTCTGGTCACGTGTCTCAAGAATAGAGGGATCTCATCTGACCACGTGCCTTCAATATAGAGGGATCTCATAGTTTTATACTGCCTTCACAGAGAATGATTCAATGTACAACTGCCTCCAAGTGAAGGGACCCACGTCTTATCTTATTTAACTGCCTTCATAAGGAGGGATCTCATAATTGCCTCCTGGTAAAGGGATCCACATTTAATATATTCATATCCTTTCATTCTCATACATAATCATGCATAGACATGCTAATTGCACTTATACATATGCTACATTATTTACTTTCATATATCCTTGCATATAGAATTTCAAGTTCATAACTTAAATCTTCATAACACAACCTATTATAACTTCATATGATTCTGCCAAAAATTTGGTAGCATAATGGAACGTGTCTGTTTCCCCATGAATAGTGTCAGTACTCAGAAAACCAATTGTATAGAGAAATCATAACACTTCATTCATATTTCAATCATCAATCTCATAAGAACAATCTTTGCATTTAACACATAGTTGTTGTCCCAGCACATCTATTCAACCCGATTTTTGTAATTCAAGCTAAAATTTCTATTTAACTCATCTGGACCTCAATTTTGGATATGTTAAAGTGTTATGTGTCTATTTTCTAACCTCTTTGGTCCCATCTAATTTTGATAAATATAGCTCAAGTTATTTAAGTTGTATCCCGGCCTGCCTTGTAGCTGGCTAGAATTACATACTTAAAAATAAAAATTCACTAAAAATCGAAAACAAGTTCAAATCATACGCAATTGGTCTCATATTAAAGCTAACAGGACAAGCTTTCATTTTCAAAAAGTTCCATTCCATTCTCCTTTGTAAAGCTAGAGTTATAAACCCCGAAATTTGACCTTCCTAAAATGCCCTATTTTGGCCCGATTTGGACATAGGGAAACTTCCTCGAGCCACTGGGAGCAAACGGGACCGTTTCTCACTCTAAAATTTTTATGGGATGTTCTCCTATGTGTAAGCTTTTCAACAAAGTTAGTTTCATTTAATTCCAAGTCATATAGGGCGAGTTCTTCCCTGAACAACCTAGTTTGCCCAGAATCAAACTCAAAAACCTAGGTCAAACTTCAAAAATTCATATCTCTCTCAATATTAATCCAATGGCCTTATATTATATGTGTATGGAAAGTCCTGAATGTCTACTTTCATATAAAAATAGTTTCATCAAAGTTAAACAGTGGTAGGTAGAGCCGTACACTCCGCCAGTACGGACGCAAAAAGGTTTTCAATGGTTTCAGCTACTGTTTTGCATCCCTTTTTGAATTCTCACCCAAGTTCTCATCCAAACTCAACATTTATACATTAATCCAGCCATAAGAATTCATATAAACACCATATATCATCAATCAAATGAAAAGAATAAGAGTTCTACTCAGCCATAATAGTACCAATGATAGAAGAAATTGAAGAATCCTACCTCAAAATTGAACCTTAAGCTAGTGAGGAAACAAGTCTTAGGTGAAGGCATGAAGGAAGGGTGAAGAAACAAGGAGGAAGAGAGGGAGATGAGGAAGAAAATGAGGGAGAGAGTGGCTTGGTATATTGAGGCCGAAAATTGAAAAAGGATTGAGGAGAAATCTGTTGCATTAATATAACTCTACGTAGTTGGATCCTTGGCTTCTCATTGGTTGCTCTTTGGGTGGCTATGATCCATCCAAGTTTTCTGCTCACGTGTGGCAGCAAGTGGCGCCACTTTGTGGGGGAATGGTGGCTGAATTTTAGCCACCCTTTCTAGGGTTTCTAGTGTAGAATTCTATTGGTCCGGCTCCGGTGGTTTAAAATACCGAATCTTTATCGATTTCCTTCAAACCAACAAATCATTATTGAATAGTTTTGTAAGAATTCCTATGTATCTATCTTAATCTTCTCTAAACTTAATCCTTATAATTAACACTTAATTAAATCCTAATTAATCTCTAATTAATTTCTAATTAACTTTACTTATCCACTAAAATCAAATTAATCGATTAAAGGTGTAAATTAAACGTTTTGCAAATTAAGGGCCTTTCTGTTTTATGTTTTTATGGCTAATGGTATTTTCGTAATTATGGGTAAATCTAGGGGCATCCCATGTCATTTCACATATGAATGCCTCCGTGGCTCAATCAGCCGAGGTTTAGGTTTCTACTTTTTCGCTATGTGATTTTGCTTTGTTTAAAACCTTATTCTACTAATCCTATTGATATAGGGACCTAAATATCATTTTCTAAAAAGTTTAAGGGCAAGGTTATGAATAACAAAAGTTTGTTTTTATTATTTCTTATTACGTTATATGGGGATGTTACAGCTTCCTTATTAGGAAATTGTTGCCCAATATACAACTCATTCTCCCTTGCATTATTAAGGACATCGCCACCTCCTACAAATCCACTAGGCCTCGTATGTGTGCTCTGCTCCATCTCATCCATATTCAAATATGAATAGTGACGTGGATGATCCTGAGATTGGCTCATCGTCGGTCGAGTTATGGATAGTTGATTGTCGGTTATAGGAGCTGCCTCTTCTTATGAGCCCTTGCCGCTATCAATATCAACTGGTGCTTCAATCGGCTCCTCCTCCTCGTCTATATGGTCAACAAAACTCTCAAAACTCACAATTGGACCATCTCTCGTAAGCGACTCTACAATCAGCATTGTAAGCTATCTGAAACTTTTATCATCTCCCATATCTTCTGTATTTTGTCGCTGAACATCTTCATTCTGGTCAAGATTGTACAAAGCAAAAGTTGGAGAAAGGGAAGGCACCAACAGAGAAAGTAGGAATGCTATAGAATTTGGATTTGATCCTTTAGCACTAAAGTCCATTCTAGCAGACAATGGGTTGGGAGCTGATCCTCCGAAGCTGAAGTCTATATCTTCAAGGGTGATGAATAACTCTATAATGTGAATCTCAGGACACTGAGAATGACTATAGAACATGAGACTCACATCTTCGTCACTCCCAACAAGAAAAGTTGTGTAGCGGACCGCATTTTGCGCAACTACAATCAGCAATCTATACACCACTTGACTTATTTGTTTCCGATTCAGTAGTCCTAACTTCTTCAATAATATGTTTTGCAAATATAAAAGACTAATAGATGAACAAACACTTACAGCAACTGAATTTTGACTACAAAATGTTACTTCCTCTTCTGTATTTGTGATTTGACTATCATAGTGAACAAGTATAAAAATTCTCTCAAACATTTTTTTACTCAAAAACACTCTCACAGAAACACTAATAACAACACTTTCACAACAAAATTTCACTCACAAATCTTGAATGAACTCGGCCATTTGAGTGGGGGGAATTATAGGAAATTAGTTCATGGAAATCAGCCCAGGCTGGGCCACTTTGGTGCAACACGAAAATCAAATCAGCCTTGGCCGATTTATATACTTAATTATATGTATGTAAATCGGCCTAGGCTGGGCCGATTTCTGTAAGACCCCTGATAACCCGGATTTTCGAAATTTTTATTTATTTCTAGGATTTTTGCAAATAAAAATTTTTTATTTTAATTATGTAAAAAACCCAGTAAAACGAGCTCCAAATTTTCGCACCCCTCAAGGTGACAGTGTGTGAAAATGTGGAGAACTATCATACGTTTCAGTGCCCTTTCCACGCAAACAAGCCGCCGAAGTTGACAGTCGACCTGTCGTTATTAACGTCTTCATCAAGTTTCCCACTTTCCAGCGTTGCCGCATGTCCTTGCATTATGGCATTTCTGAGTAAATCTTATATTTAGCTTTCCAGGGATTTTTCATGTTTCTTTCTTTGTTTTTCTTTGACAGGGCTTTCCAGGGATATTGTTTTGGTCTTTAAATAGCTTATATATAATTTCGTACCGAAAGAGATAATTAAATTAAATCCTTCTAAAGACTTTAAGATCCAAACCTCTAATATTATAAGTAATGTTCACCCATGATCGCTCTTTTCAGGGATATTGGGAACACAGAAAATGTATCAATAATGGAGAACAAAATAGATTCAGGAGCTACCTCAAAACTTCAAGGATTATATGCCACAAGTTATTCAGATCATTGATTTTCTTTTAATTTCCACTCACGTGTGCAACCACCCGCAAGATTTTACATTGTTTTAGGTGGGAAAAAAAATTAAGTAAAATTCTGTTTTAAATGGAGAACAATAACTTGGCAAATAACTTACTAATAGGAAAGTATGCAGTGTTTTTTATCGTTTTGAAATTATTTGAGATACAAGTTATACATAATGATGCATCATTATTGCCAAAGTAGGACCCCATTTTTTAATATCGCGTGTAGACTTTAGGACAGAAATTGTCCATATCAGGACAATATTAATTACCCAAGCAATTAACATAGATAAGCACCCTATTCATATTCTTTAATACGCCACATTTAGAAAGTTTTAATCCTTTTAAAACCATCGATGATTTTTAATCTCCTTGGCGCTTTTGGGGGATTTAACAGGAGTGAGGTTCATTAGATTATAATTTTCTGGTCGGTTTGTTTATATATTTCGGCAGATCAAGTGAAATGAATAAATGGTTCTTTTTTCCCCATTCATTTTGTTGCAAGTCTGCAAAAGATACATTATGTTTCACATTGCAGTCAAAATAATTCATCAGAGTTGGGCGGAATCCATCAATGACCCGGCATTGGCTAGAGCCTAGTAGCCACAAGACCAATTCAACTATATTTATCTTAATGTTCCTAGCTCAAAATAGAATAGAATTTGTATCGTAAAATAGTCGTAAGTCAACTATACACCAAAGACTTAGCAAAATTCATCTTTGTAGCCGGATTCAAATTGACAGTGATATCGCCAAAACTTATTAATATATGTGCTTTGTTTTTCTACTCTAATACGTATGAACAAACGCAAAACAAATTAAATTATGCGGGCCCCTGATTCGGGTCATCCTCCAGGGCTATTTCCCAATAGATAATTTCATTATTCAAAGTGAATTCCACCATACACAGTGACCAACCTATACTGTTCCTTTCTTGCTTCTGCTTAAAGCAGCATTAGTTCTATTCATAGAGATAGATGAACAATAGAGTCCTGCAAGAACTAAATTTGATGGATGTTCTTTCTTTCATGATCACCGTTGCATTTATACTTGTACCTACTTTCAAAGTTTCCATAGCAATTGATACTATTCGTCTGTCCCGGTCCATCAGTGATGGCATGACCTTGGTTTCCCAAGGTGGCAAGTTTGAACTTGGTTTCTTCAGTCCTGAGAATTCCAATAAACGTTATGTGGGGATTTGGTACAAGAATATCCCAATTCAGACAGTTGTTTGGGTTGCTAATGGGGTCAACGCCATCAATGATTCCTCAGGTATCTTAACCGTGAACAGCACAGGCAGCCTTGTACTCAAACAGAATGACACTGCTGTCTGGTACACAAACTCTGAAAGACAAGCACGGAATCCAGTGGCACAGCTATTGGATTCAGGCAATCTTGTGCTAAGAGATGAGAGTGATGCAAACCCAGATGCCTATTTGTGGCAAAGCTTTGACTACCCATCTGATACAGCACTACCTGGGATGAAGTTGGGAAGGAACCTTAGAACTGGTCAGGAATGGAGAATGACTTCTTGGAAGAGTCCTGATGATCCTTCGCCAGGAGACTTTTACTGGGGTTTGTTGCTCCACAATTATCCTGAGTTCTATCTGATGAAAGGAACAGAAAAGTTTGTAAGGATTGGACCATGGACTGGCCTGTATTTTAGTGGTATACCAGATCAAAAGCCCAACCCCGTTTATGATTTCATGTATGTATCTAATGATAAGGAGATGTACTACACGTACAGCCTCAAGAATGATGCTGTCATCTCAAGATTGGTAATGAATCAAACAACTTCCATGTGTACTCGGTATGTGTGGGAGGAAGATGATCAAATTTGGAAGGTTTACAAATCACTCCCAAAAGACAACTGTGATTATTATGGCCTTTGTGGAGCCTATGGGACTTGCATAATTACAGGATCCCAAATCTGCCAATGTTTAACAGGTTTCAGCCCCAAGTCACCAGCAGCATGGAACTCATCTGACTGGTCTCAAGGATGTGTCCGCAATAAACCACTAAACTGCACTAACAAACTTCAAGATGGATTTGCTAAAGTGGAAGGCGTAAAAGTGCCAGAAACTACACATACTTGGGTGGATGAGACAATAGGTTTAGAAGAATGCAGAGTCAGGTGCTTGAATAATTGTTCTTGTATGGCCTACACTAATTTAAACATAAGCGGAGCAGGTACTGGCTGTGTCATGTGGTTTGGTGACCTAATGGATATTAGGCAGTTTCAAGATTCCGGACAGGATCTGTACATTCGAATGGATGCTTCCGAATTAGGTATATATAAGTGATTTATTTTATCAGAAAAAGAATCATGATTATTGCCATCAAGATCAATTTTCATCTTTGAACAATCAAGTTCCTACTTCAACCTTTGATCTATTCATATATTTATTTACTTGTTTATTTGGTTTTGACAAACTCGCCATCAAGAGGGACGAGAAGAGCACAAGGCGCTGAGAATAATAGTTACAACCACTGTTGCTGCCATTTCATTGATGCTTTTCCTTGGTTGTTATCGTATCTACATTGTCCGCAGGAGCATAACTGGTAAGTTTACTTTGACCCACATTTTACATAGATGGATGGTTGCATTATTTTGTTTTGGGCGGAACAGATCTACTAATTCTTTGATTCCAGTTAGTAAGATAAGAAGGATTTTGATCTAAAAAATAGATTCTAAAAGCTGAAAAGAGTATCCTGAACAATTTCAATAATTTGATTCATTGATATTCCTGGTACAGTAAATGCTATCACACATACGATCATACTCAATTCGATAAAATTGTTTGATCTTAAAGGGGACCCTTTATAATTTAGCAGGTGAGGAGTTATTTTCTGATTTTGTCCAATCATTAATAACTTGATTAGTTTTAGACAATAGTAGATAGAAATATCGCTCATAAGAAGTCCTATTGAAACCAAGAAATACAGCTTCCTACAAATGTTATTCCTGTTTAATTTATTTAATCATTTATTCACCTCCAAATACAAAAGGACAATGGAGTAATTTTGTCCAATTACGTGTTGGGTTGGTTCACACAATCAAGTTCATTCAAGGTAACAAAGTAGTTAACCAAATTAAATTTACTAGAGGTTGCCAATCATTGAACATAGGAGAGTATCTTGAAGCATAGTGTGCCCTGCTACACGTTGAATGTGTCAGAAGAGTAGTTCGGATAACCCACTTGTATGCGTTGTCATAGACTCTTAGTTAGCCAAGGTTCTGTTGTTTTGTGGGACAACCGTTATAATTTCTTTTTCCCTTCGAATAATTGATCTATCTAGGCTAAAGTAAAACTATGATCAATGTGTACCAAAAAAAAAAAAAAAAACTAGAATAAGAGGGAGGGGGGAAAAAACCGAACAATGGAGAAAAAATTATACACTAAGTGCCTGCAAATAATGAAAAGGGAAATTCCGACCATCTATCTGTTGAAATTCTTGGTGATACACTCACATATGCAATGCAGAAAAGTTATTTGACTTGACTAAACCATCATTTGAACTACGACTTTAACATGCCATTGTTCCATTTTATCAGAGAATTTAGAAATTATAGAAGGAGAACAAAACAGAGAAAGTAATGAGGAAGATCTCGATCTCCCATTGCTTGACCATTCAACGATAGTCACAGCCACCAATAACTTCTCAATAAAGAACAAGGTTGGAGAAGGTGGCTTTGGACCCGTATACAAGGTGATTCAATCTTTGTTGATTATCAGCAAAAGGATTTAGAGAAATGCCAATGTCGGAAAGAGTATCTTAATGTAGCTATATATGTTAATACATAGGGAAGATTAGCAGGTGGACAAGAAATTGCTGTGAAGAGGCTTTCAAGAAGCTCTGGACAAGGAATGACTGAGTTCAAGAATGAAGTAAAGTTGATAGCAAAACTTCAGCACCGAAATCTTGTTAAGCTTATTGGTTGTTGCATTCAGGGACAAGACAGAATGCTGGTTTATGAATACATGCCTAACCGTAGCTTGGATTGGTTGATTTTTGGTATGGATATTTCTAGAATGCTTATGTTCTGATGCACTATTTTAATGATTCCAATATCACTTCAGAGGTTATGGAACCTGAAATTATGCAATTATGAACTAAAATGGGTGAATAAATTTATTTATTTTTTCTTAAAAAAATGAAACAGATGATACTAAAAGCAAATTGCTAGATTGGCCTAAGCGCTTCAACATTATATGTGGAATTGCTCGAGGTCTTCTTTATCTTCATCAAGATTCTAGATTGAGAATAATTCATAGAGACCTCAAAGCGAGTAATGTTTTACTTGATGACAAGTTAAATCCAAAAATATCAGATTTTGGCATTGCTAGAATTTTTGGAGGTGATCAAATTGAAGGAAATACAAAACGAGTGGTTGGAACTTAGTGAGTATCTCAGCACCAAGTTGTGCATGATCTATTTTGTGATGTTGTTATAACAATTTTATTATTTTGTTTTCATGATATGTTGCAGTGGGTACATGGCACCAGAATACGCCGTTGATGGGCTATTTTCTGTGAAATCTGATGTTTTCAGTTTTGGTATCATATTGCTGGAGATTATATGTGGAAAGAGAAATAGAGGCTTTTATCTTGAGGACCGCTCCCCTAACCTTGTAACTCATGTAAGTATGTCCTAAATTTTCAATTTAGGTGCCTCATCGAATTTGTGACAAATTTCTTATTTCATGCTTCAGGCTTGGAGCATGTGGAAAGAAGGCAGAGCTTTAGAACTGATTGACTCAAACATAGTGAGCTCGTGTGATCTATCAGAGGCATTGCGTTGTATCCATGTGAGTCTCTTGTGTGTTCAGCAATACCCAGAAGACAGGCCTGTCATGCCTTCTGTGGTTCTCATGTTGGGGAGTGAGATTGAATTGCCTGAGCCAAAAGAGCCTGGTTTCTATTTGAAGAAGGATTCGGTTGTGGCAACTTCCAACTCAGGTCGAAGCGAAATGGTCTCAAGCTCAACCAATGATATAACTATCACCTTATTAGAAGCCCGATAAAAATTGGTGGAATTAAAATACAAAGTAAGGCATTGGTCATGTGAATGCATTATCCGAGAAACCTTCAGCAGTACACAAACTGAAATCTGACAAGTGACAGGAAGTTTTATTCTTTTATTGCTCGGGCATAGATACTGTGTATTGAGAGGGCAAAGAGATGATAGTGCAATAGCAACTAAAGGATAGGGGATAGCCTACTGTTTCCCGTGATTCTGCTGTGGCTGTGGGCTGAGAATGAATTGGTAAAGTATAAAGTATCTAATTACTTTTCCTAGGAATGAATTGGTAAAACTAAGGAAATAGCTAGTACTTTGTTGGAAGTAATATGAAGATGAATGAGATAGAGGCAAATTAGAGATTCAAAGTAAGACCAAAGAGTGGAACTTGGCAAAATTGGCGCTAAAAAGAGGAGAAAGTTATAATTAAAAAACGTTCTTCTGTGAGCCTGATAGATTATATGGTGGAATCATCGATGAATCTCATAAGTAATTCTAAAACTTACAAAACAGTCCTTAAATTTTAACACCAATATAGGCTATTATTTTTATTATTTTTGAATATACTTCTCTCTCGTAGTCTCATTCTTTCCGTATGAACCCATCCTCGATCCCTCCTCCTCTAGCTTTGGCCACCAACACCATTCCCATGCCCACCACTGTCCCTGCTGCTGTTCCCTTTCCGCCTGAATCCAACGACTACCGTCTCACCGCCACCAACCTCATTCGGTACATTATAGTAAATAGAGCTTAAATGCTTAGCAATTTGCATTGCATCAAAACCATAGTATCAGGAACTTATTAACAATACGTCAACAAATTAATAATCTAAGCTCTGCTACTAGCCATATCTAAGAATTTTGTCGAGGAAATGATTAAAGATAATCAGCAATTCGAATATTCTTGTAGCTTAAAAATAAGGGGGAAAAAAGGATAAATGTGATTCTCAAAACCATGACACATTTTGCCTAGCATTTACACTTTTATATCAAATAAATCGAGATGAACTAAATTCAAACTTACAGTAACGTCTTCATTATGATTAGCATCTGATAGCTCAGAGATCGGAGAGAAATCCGCACAATCTTCAGAAACATATGTAAATGCTGTATTCAAGCACTTCTTCGTGATCTGGCCAAGGAGGAAAACCAAAATGAACATGAGAAATCAAATATGAAAAAAAAAAAAGGGAAAAAAAGAAGTGAGAAAAGGATTAGGAACTGTACAGTGCCTTCAGAAAATCCTTCAATCTGCTATTGCGGTTCCATGAGGAGCGAGCATAGGTCTTGTGTGGCATTTGGAATTGTTTCATTGGTGAGAGAAGTCTGGCTTGCGAAGCAATTCCGCAAAGAACAAATCTTTCACTCTAATCCACTCGCAAAAAATGGTTACTTTTGTTTATGTGCGGATGAATCTCCCCTTCACCCTCAATCTTGTCCAAGTGCGCCTTGGCATCCTCTTCCTCCATCGAGCCAACCCAGACTTCGCCCGCGCTGCCCTCGTTGCCCTCCGTTCCGCCGTCGGCTGCCGCATCCTCCCCCCTCCCCAGTCCCTACACCTTACACCTAGCCTGGCATCCTCGGCGAACCCAACCATTCCCATGCTGTCGCCCTCTCTGTCCACCTCCCCACCGGCATCTTCTCCCCCCTCATGCGCCTTCGCGCCTTGAGCATCCTCTTCAATTTCCTCCGGTACCCCTCTAATTCTCACGTTATAAAAGCAATTGTATAATAATTTTAGAGTTTAATTGGTATATATTGATAGTATATTTTACACTATTAATTAATAAAAATAATAAAATGTGCTAACTCATACAAAAAATTATTCATTATAATAAAGAATCTACCGTAATTTCTCACTTTTTTCTATTTTTATTAATTGATAATATAAAATTATTTTATACTATTAATATATTTAAACTAAACTGATAATTTTAAAGATGTATTATACTATTTAATGAATTATATATAAATTTAAGTATGATGACCAATACGTGTTGGTCGGCAAGCAAGGGCTATTCTAAGATATCTTGAGGTCGAGTATTAGATATACAACTACCTTAAATATTGTTACGGAGAATAATGTCATCTAAGTTATTCTACTAGATTCGAGTAAAAAAGAGAATTTAATTTTGATATATTGATAATATAAAAAAAATTTAAATAGATATTTAATTATATAAGATGTAATTATTTATTATCTTAAAAATTTTATAAATAAAAATATATAATTAGATAATAGTATAAAATTTTTTTACATTAATTATATATGAAAATTAATCTTATTATATAATATTTATTAATTTAAAACAAAAAAAATAACATTTATTAATTTATTAATTATTAATCTCAATTATTTATATATTTTTTTATTACAAAATAGTGTTTTCGATTCGTGCGTTGCACCGATTATCATTAAACATAATTCACACATTAAACATAATTTCACTCAACTACTCTTCATTATCAACCTATAAACTTAATCTCATCTTAAATTTAAAACATCTATTATATGTCATTAATTTTTTTCTCTCTGTATTTGTTTTTCGTTCTCAATTCTCTACCTTTGTCCCTTCTTTGATTTCCCTTGATTCCAACAATTATGCACAACTATTACATTACATGCTTTTATAATGGTGAGTTTTGGATTTACATCTACGTTGAATATAAAAGCAAAGTTTAATTTGGGTCATGTATTGCCTTATGTGGATGTGGCAAAAAAAATGAGTATTGAAAAGTAATTATTAGGGTCATGGATATGATTGATATTTGACATTTAATGATAAGTTATTTTAAAAAGAAAGTCACTTCAACAAGCATGGCAATATCCAAGTCGAAGTGCTCAGCAACGGAAATGATATCGCTTGAAATCTTGGACATTTGGGGTCAAAGATGATATTGGTCAAAGTGATGTCAATATGAGGCAAAGGTAATGTCTACATGGCCAATTGTGTAATCGACTACATTGATAGAAGATTAGGTCGATTTGGGAATTTCTTGCATTATGGCATTGTCGAGATGAAGAGCAACGAACATGGCAAGAGAGTGCCAAGAATGTTAGCAAATTGTAAGTGTTGAAGCAATAGGTGACATCTCATTATCCAACGAAGCCAAGTGTCGAAATGTCAAGGAATGAGTGCATATTGAATTAGAGCAAAATGTCGAAGCACCTAAAGTCAAAGTGATAAACAGACATGGGTTGTGGATCATGGTAGAAGCTTTCGAATGTGAAGTCATGCACCTATTTTTAGAAGCCAAGCATTGCAAGGGTCCACTCACAACTCAAAATGTGGGATTAAATAATGGACGTGGATTTGAATATGGTTTGAGACTGAAGCTCGAGAACGTGGGATAATGAGCCTAGTTTCTAGAGATTTCTTTTGTATATAAATAAGACTTGAAGGACTAGAATAAAGGGGGGAGATTTTTTGAGAAGTACTTTACACATCCTCTCATCACTTGACATTAAAGATACACGGGAAAATAATTACTCTATCATATCTTATTTTCTCTTCATCTTCTTTCTAGTTTCTTTCTCATTGCATTTAGTTCATCTCTTTCCAGCTTTTTGTTTCTTTTAATTCCAGTTTATATATTTCTTACATTTCAATCTCAAGTTTCTTGCATTTTCTTTTTCATTTCACTTAAATTTGTTTCTTCATTGTCTGTAGTTATTCTATTTTATTTGCTTCTTTTGCTTACTATTTAAAAATCCTGAAAATCCAAAAGAGAAACAGCTTCCATTTCTCAAATTGAGATCGAAAAGCAAGGTTATTGTCGTTTATTTGTTTATTGACGAAAAACTAGTTAAACATCAATATATTTGGAAATTTATTTAATTAATCATTTTTAATTACTTCTTTTTTTTGTTCTAAATAATTAAATTTTAGAATTTTAATAAACAAATCAAGTTTAATTACTTTTATAAATGGGTGATAAAGAAGCAGTTTCACTAATCTCTTTCGATGATGGAGGAATGAAACAAAGTATCTTTCCTTACATATCAATAAAGTTAATCCCATTTTAAATTTCAAATATCTTTCTATGTCTTCAATTTTTTCTTAATACTTGTTTCTTGTTCTCAATTATACACTTCCTTTCTTCTTTGATTTCCCTTGCTTTTAGTGATTATACACACATGTTAAAACATTACACAATTTTATTCTAGTGAGTTCTATTTTACATTTATATTCTACATAAGATACAATTCAGAGTACATTTATTTGAAAGTCATTATCACATGTCATTTCTAGGTGACAAGTTTTGTATCCAATACTCCACTTTCATTCCTAAAGTGGATAATCTAGTGAGCTTAGGTGAGTTGAGACCTATTAGCCTCCGTAATGTTATTTATAAAATTATTACTAAAGTGCTTGTTAATAGGTTGCAACCTTTTCTTTCCAAGATGATTGGCCCCCTTAGAGCAATTTCATTCCTAAGCATGGTACTAATGATAATGTCACTATCGCTCACGAATCTTACATCATATGCATAGGTCAAAAGAGAAAGAAGGCTTGATGGTGTTAAAAATAGACATTGACAAAAGCTTATAATAATGTGGATTAGTTCTTTCTTCAAGAAACATTGGAAGATTTTGGTTTTCTAGAGAGGAATCATTACTCTCATTATGTTTTGTGTCACTTCCTCCTTTCTTGCATTGATTTGGAATGGAGTTTGCCTTGAAAATTTTTCACCATCTAGAGGACATCGACAAGGAGACCCCTTTTCTATATTTGTTTGTCCTGTGTATGGAGAAACTAGCCATGCTTATTTAGAAGAATGTGGCTTTCAAAAAATGGAAACCTGTGAAAAGCTCCAAGCTATAATTTCATTTTTGCAGATGATATCTTGTTATTTACAAAAGCTCAAGTGAATCAGGAAAGAGTTACTACAAATATTTTAAAGGATTTTGAATTGGCTTATGGCCTTCAAGTCAATGTGTACAATTTGAAGGTTCTTTATTCTTAAAATATTCGCAGAGGCTGAAGGTACCAAATTATGGTTGTCACTTCTATTCCTTTTGGCTCTAATTTGGGGAAATATCTGTGATTTCCTCTTATTTAAGAAAGAGCTAAAAAGGATGACTTTAATTTTCTAATTGAGAAAATCAAAGGAGATTGAACTCTTGGAAAGGCAAGCTTCTAAACAAGGTAGGTATGTTGACTTTGGCAAAATCTATTCTATTAACCATTCCTATTTATAACATGTAGACAATGTGTTTCTTGAGTATATTTACAATAATGTTGACAAGTGCATTCAACACTTCAAATAGCATAAGGAGGGCAAAAGAGGGTGGCATTCGATTAATTGGAAGTGTATAAGTTATACATTCATTTATTGCTAGATTTCGTATGGTTTTAAGCTTTAATTGTTGAGATTTTAGCCCATTGTATATGATATTTGGACTTTTGTAGATTTCTTTTATTTCATGTTGATTTGATGAATATTTGGCAATTTTGTAGGTTTTATGGCTGATTTGACTCAATTTTGCAAGAAAGGAATTAATGGAAATTAATTGGAGTATTTTGGGACCAAATTTAGACTATTTTGTGAAAATACTGAAAAAGAAAACTTAATATATCTCTCTACAAGGATCAAATTTAGATGATTTAAGATGTTCTAGAAAGATCAAGAGGTCTTCAACTTTGTTGTTAACCATAAATTCTAATTTTAAAAGATTCTTGGTGAAAATCGACTTACAAGATTAAAGAGCAAATCTGTCATGATGCTATCTAGTCTGACTTTTGCCTAGTATGTCGCCAATATCTTGAGCTATAGAAGTCCGCTTGACATGGTTCTTGTGGTGTTAGATAGCTAATTCAAAGATCAATTGCTATTTTAACCTTCAAAGGCTAATTCTAACTGTATAGAGTGCTATAGATCTCATAATTTGATGGTCTAGATTGAGCCCTACATCATATCACGAATTAGGCTCCCTACCCTAATTATGATGCAACCCATGGCTAATTAGTCTCTTTTCTCACTCTTTCATGTGCCAAAATCATTGAATCTAATGGGGATGACATGATCCTGACCCAAATCATCAGTCAAAAGGGGTTAAGTGATCTAATCCAAGGAGCTTTTTAGGAGCTTTTTGACAAAAACAACATTGAATCCTAGTTTTAGAGGAAGCGGAGGCACAACACCAAGGTAAGAGGGAGAGAATCACATGGAACATAAGGTTCTTGGAAAGGAATCCTTGTGTTCTTAGAAGAAGGAATATTAGCTACAAAAGATTCATCTATATTATTATATTCTTTCTATCTCATGTTTAGAATGTCTTCTACCTTTGGATTGGATGTTTTGACTATGAGTGGCTAAATTCTTATTTTGCTAATGTTGTATTGAACCTTTGTTCTATTTATGGATTTCTTTTTCTTTAATTGATGTTTTCATATCTATGCTTGATTCTATTTATGGAATTGGACACGCATAGATTGAATCAAGAATTGTGTAGATTGATAGGAACCTAGGTACACACTTGGAACATGATATGAAAATCGTTATTCACCTATTTGTTTATGAATAGTATAGAATAGTCATGGGAATTGATACCTCTTGCCTTAGGATTCAATTTGGTACATCTTTTGCATTTTAAGAAATTAAAGTGAATTACTATACTAGAGGAATCTGGTACTAATTAGGATAGGATCCCTTCCCATTGATTAAATAATTATATTTAGTTAGGCATAGAAGGTTAATACTCATGATCAGACTCTTAAATGAAATTGAATCTATAGTGTTTGTTTTTCCTTGAAGTTCAAACCCTTAGAGTGTGTTTGGTATGGCGTATTATATATGATAGAATAAGATAATACAATATGTTATGACCTTATCCGTTGTTTGGTGTAGTCAACGTATTGTATAAGCTTATCCATCAACACTCCCTTATACGTCAAAATGATGAATAACTTAATCCAGTCTAGAGAGGCCATATTAGGCCTGATTAGCTTTTGATGTATAAGGATTCTTTTTATTTTTTATTTTTTAATATATTTTATTAAAAAATAATTATTAAATAAATAATAAAAAATAAAAACCATATAAACAAAAATAATATTATTTAATAAAAATATTTAATAATAAATAAATATTTTTAAAAAATAATTATTATAAAATAACTATTCAAACTAATATAAAAATATAAGAATAAAATTTATTAATAAAATATGCAAATAATATTTAATATAAATTTAATTATATATAATAAAAAATACAACTAAATCTAGGAATATGCTACTAGGCTTACTTGAATTTTGATGTATAAAAACTTCCTCTCTATTTTTCACTCACTCTCTCTCACTCACTCACTCATATTCTTTATATTATGAAACAATATTAAAAATAAATAAGTAATTTTTAATATAAAATTATATTTATATATAATAAAAAATAGCTAAAATAATTATAATAAATATTTAAACAATTATATTAATTTTTAAATTTTAAATTTAATATTCAAAAATTGTATTTATTATAATATCTTTTTTTAGTTATATTATACGTAATACAATATCTTATATAGTGACATACCAAACACTGCATAGTATTAAATTTTTATCAGATCTTATACAATCAAGCCTTATAATATCAACTCTTAGCCTATCAGGCCTATACTATTAGGCGTGCCAAACGAGCCCTTATTCTTATAATCTTTATTTATTTACATTTTGCTTGTTCATTGCTTTTTTTAGAATTACAATAATTTACACCTTTTCATGAACCTAAATAACATTGTTGTTAGTGAATTGGTAGTTAGCTAATCTAATCCTTGTGGGAACGATACTCCACTCACTACTTTATTATTTACTAGCTAGTGCACTTGCCGGTATTATGGTAAAAAGAAAGAAACACAAAAAAGAAACCCCATTAGAAAGCTATTGCCCAACCACAGAAATATGGTGGTTTAGGCATCCGCTCAATTAGGAATATGATTATGGCCTTCCTTGATAAACTAGCTTGGAATGTTCGTGATGCCCTAGAGAAACCTTGGGTTGTTTGCTGAAAAATAACTACTCCCCTTGTAACATCCCCGATTTCTGAGTTCCGACTTCATCTTCAAGATTGATCAAATCACATTCCCGACTTTATCTTCGAATTTCAGATAGATGGGATTATTTCCAAGTTTCGAGTTCGTCTTGCACAATTTCCGCCTTCATGTCTTGTATGATTTTCGATTACATCTAATTTTGATTATTCCTAATTTCCGACTTCCGACCTTAACCAGCATTCCTCATTTCCCGAATTTCGACTTAACCTTCAAGTATAAACAACACGGATGTGATTACCGATATCCGACTTCATGTTTCAAAGAAAATGCACCCGATTTCCGAGTTTAAGCATTTGGGTTTGATATTGTGATTCCGAATTCAAGATTTCCGACCTTAACAATACCCAGCATCCTCGTTCCGACTTTCGACTTTACTCCAAGTTGATACTTCAACACAATGGTACAAGTACCGACCCCGGATTTGAATGTAACGAGTTCTGGTTTTAGAGTTGGACCCAATGGACATGAGTTCGAATCTTTGAGTTGATTTCCAAGTCATACACGAGTTCCGATCTCTGAGTTTATTCCCAGCATTGATATTCCCGGGTTCAAATGGGGAGTTCCGAGATTATATGATTGCGAGCTATATGACTTCCGACATCTGACCTTGCTTCCAAGTTTCGAATAAACCAGACAAGATTTTCTCAAGTCACAAACAAGATGGGACGAGTTCCGATATCCGGCTTCAGCTCCAAGCTCAAGTAAAATGGCACAAGTTCCACATAATAAAGACGAGTTCTCATTTCAGATGAATGGAAACGAGTTCCACGTTTAGGCGACGTGGAGAGCAATTTTGTCACAAAAAGAGGGCGACATGGAGAGCAATTTTGAAGGCGACGTGGAGAGCAATTCTATCACAAAAAGAGGGGAAGGTTGGCTGAAATTCAGCCTTGTGTTTTTAGGCCAATCAAAGCCTTCCAAGTTAACTACCACCTCAAGCTTATAAACTTATCTCTTTCTCTCCTTCAGCCTTATCTCTATGCTGCCTTCTTCCCCACTTCAGCTCTCTTTTTCTCTTCTCCACTCACCCAACTCCATCACTCCTTCTAGCTTAACAAGGTTCTAACACTTCAAGTTTCAGCACTTAGCTCAAATCACACTCCAAAGAGGTAGGATTCTATTTTTGTTCTTGAATTACTTACACTATGATTGCATGAAATTGTACTCTTCTTCATGTATTTGATGAATTATTGGATGTATTATGATGGATTATGATTGATTAATAGGAGATCTTGAGTTGGAATTATGGTTAGAAGGAGAAAATTAGAAGGAGTGGAGAACTAGGATGCTGTGTTAGTGAGGAATTCCACGGCAGTCCGTATGGCAGAGTGTACTGTGTTGCCTACAACCAGTTAAATTCGATGAAACTATTTTTAGATGAAAGTAGACATTCAGGGCTTTCTATACATGTTTCATATAAGGTCATTGGATTAGTATTGAGAGAGATATGAATTTTTGAAGTTTGACCTGGGAATCAGGGCTTTCATCCGGGCAGGGTGACTTGAGGAGGATATATCTCACCCTATATAACTCCAAATTGAGTGAAACTAACTATGTTAGAAAGCTTACACATAGAGGAACATCCCAATATGAAATTCCGAGTTTGTTATGGTCCCAATTGTTCCCAGTGATTCGAGGAAATTTCCTTATGTCCAAACCAAGCCAAGACAGAGTAGTTTAGAAAGGTGGAATTTTAGGACTTATAACTCGAGCTATATTAAAGCAAATGGAATGAAACTTGTGGCAAATGAAGGTTGTCCTGTTACTTTCAATATGAGACCAATTTCATTGATTTGAGCTTAGTTTCGATTTTTAGTGAATTTATACTTCTAGGAGTGTAATTCGGGCCAGTGACTGAACAGGCTGAGGTAAAATTTGAATATCCTAAGTTATATAGATCAAAATGATACGGGACTAAAGAGGTTAGAAAGTAGACATATAGATCTATGACATATCCAAAATTCAAGTTTAAATGAGTTGAATAGAGGTAAAGGTGACTTATGCACAATTTGTGTAGAATTGGATAGAATTGGCGGAATGACCAAATTGATAGTTTCACAAGTGTTAATGGACATATAAGGTTTGAGTTAAGGATTGCAAGTTTTATATTGATAAATATGTTAAGTTAATTTTATTGGTATGGCTAGTTTGTCCATGAGAACTGGCACTATTCATGGAAAAACGGAACGGATCCGTTATGCTGCCGGATTTACGGCAAAAGTCTATGAAACTAGGAATGTTTATATGCAAGGGTAAATTTAAGTATGATATGAGTTATGACGTATATGAAAATAAAAGATGAAGCATATATATGAGTACATTCAACATGCCTATGCATGACCATGTATCAGAATAACAAAGCATGAGTATAATGAATGTAAATCCCTTCACTCGGAGACAGTTAAATGAGGTCCCTCCCTGTGAAGGTAGTTAAATGATAAAATGCGAATCCCTTCACTTGGAGGTAGTTGCACATTGAATCCCTCCCGGTGAAGGCAGTTAAATGATAAAGATATGAATCCCTTCATTTGGAGGTAATTGCACTTGAATCCTTCCCTGTGAAGGCAGCTACCCTCTACCTTGGAGGCACGTGGTCAGATGAGATCCCTCTATATGGAAGGCACGTGGTCAGATGAGATCCCTCACTTTTGAGGCACGTGACCAGAAGAGATCCCTCCAATTAGAGGCACGTGACTAGAATGAGATCCCTCCAAGACTAGAGGCACGTGAATCCCCTTGCGGGTGAGTCGGTGTGACGACGGTCACGGGTGAAGCTGACGAGCTCACTCTAAGGCCAGGCTACCCAAGGGCAGTAAAAGCACCCTAGGACGACGATACGTAACGCCTAGGTGTGCCAAGTAAAGGCTAAAGACTAAAGACTAAAGACTAAAGATTAAAGCATATGCAAGCACCCCACTCACACAAGGCACGACATCGACCCAGCTAGTGTGAGTATAGGGGATAGAACTTACATGAGGCATGGCACAACCCAGCTAGTGTAAGTACCAAATGGAGGTCCCATATTCCTAAGGAACGTGACATGGTGATCACGCTCTAATGGGGTATGACATGGCGATCATACTCTGGAATGTGGCATGTAAAGATTTTACGATAAAAAGGAAGATAAAGGAAGAAAAGTAAATTTTATGTACAAGCATAAATTCAAGGACAAGTAAAGCCATGTGCAGAATTTATGCGCTCAGTGTATTGATGCTAATGTATTTTATTATGTTTCAGTTATTATTCATTAACATTCATGAATTGATTGATTTCGTATGGTCTCTCCCCCAAATGACAAGTGTATAATAAAAATGAACTTTGCTTCGAATAACATATTTTTCGAACTGTAAAATTAAACAGATCACATAGCATGATCACTTTTTTTTATAAACCAAAGCAAACTGGAGATGACAACGATGACATGATATATGATAATTAGAATCCTACTGAGAATTTATAATTCTCACACCTATTTCCGTGTTGTCTCCAGATAGTTCAGAAGTTTCCGAAGACAGCTGAAGTTGCTATCAGATAAGGTCCGCTCAGGTAACAGTAACATCTCCAAGGTGTGGTACTATGACTTAAGCATAGTACTATACTAGGGAGGGTGTTACACCCCTCAAGCAGACCTTTTCAAAACTTGGGTGCCTAATGGTTCCTTCTTTACTTGGAAATCTTTGATCAAGGATTAGAATACACTGCAATGATAGCTTCATGTTGAGTTTGGGGAATGGCAATGCATCTGTATGGTACAACTAGTGGACTCAACAGTGTCTATTATGTGATCTATTGGATTTTGTTCACATATTTGATACAAATCTTTAGGTGCATTATCTTTGGTAGAGTGGAGCTTGGCAGCTCAATATTTTGGCAACACCTATTTCCTAATTTTGTAGGTGATATTTTATCAAAAGTCAAATTTGTTTGTTTTGTTTATAATTTTTACAAGTCGATAATTAATCGATGTAAGTGTGCTTGGAAATTGTTCCAAGATCTAATCAATAGGCTGGGCTAAAGTGAAACACTATTGATCCTAAGTTTAAGCGATTGTGTTGAGAAAGGGACTCTGTCTCTAAACAAATAGGTCCCTAATCTACTCCAAAAAGCACTTGGATGTAATCCCAAGAGATTTTCCTAATAGAATAAGGGCAATCAACTAGATGTAAATAGGCTGAAATAAAATCCCAGAAAGTAAAGAGCTGAAAAATGTAAAAGGCTAAAAATGCAAAGACAAAATACTAACAAAATTCGTGGGAACATGCTTTTATATTGTTGATCGCTTGTTTCTACAATTTACACTCAATTACATATATATACATCCACAAAATTCAATAGTTACTAAAAGTGTTTTGTTAACCACCTACCACATAGCCAATGAAGCTTTCTCTAATAACCGCTTGTTAGAATGACTCGCCTGCGCCTCCATTGCTTTTGGATAAACTGCTTTTTTTAACTTTTTTTGGTCATTGCCATCATCTTTATTGTCCACAATTGCCCAAAGCTTCAATTGTTCAGAAGTTTTGGATTTCATAACCAACTTACTTGACTTTATTTTTTGAGTGCTTGAATTAGTTTTTTCCACATTTTAACCAGTTTGATCTCTATGTGCTCTACTATAATAGTCTTTGACCCTTCATGTAACACCCTAATAATACCATACTTTGCTTAAGTCATTTTATGGCATTACTAGTTGTTATTCTTAACTAGTGGAAGTTCTTATCGTTGAAATTAGCATAATATACGAAAGTAGCATGTAAATTTTTTTTTATAAAACCTTTATGCTTGAAAACTGAGCCTTTAAGCGCTTACTTACTCGTATACATATGAACGTTGTTTTCCATATCGCTGAGATACTAATAAGATATATGACAAAATGGAAACAACATAACACAATACATTAAACCAAGAACTTAATCATAGATAATCAAGGTCGTCATTACACTTAATAAGTATCACATAAGTAATAGGTCAAATTAAGCAGCATAACTTCCTACATGCTCTTAATTACACATAAATTGCCCAACTAGGACTCTTGAGAAAGTGAAAATGCTATGGTATTATCTCGATCCTCCTTAGCTAGGTGAAGAAACATGGTAGCTCCTCGTCTTATCCAATCAGGTACCATTAGAAGTGCTACCATGAATGCCATCAGTTCCATCTGAAGACAACACGGAAACGTAGGAGTGAGAAATACAAGATTTCTCAGTAGGATCACGAGTAGACAAACATTGTGTTATCGTCATCGTCCCAGCCACTTCAGGTTTAATTATGAAAACAATGGATAGATATAAGTTCAATTTTAATGATTTTGAAAACTTAAACCTCGAAGCGTGTTGCTTTTAAACTTAACATCATAACTAGATCATCCTAACTCAACATACATACTAAAGCATAGAATAAACATTCATAATGCAAATGGACAATATAAATACATGCACAGACATGCATCATCATAGACTTAACCATGGTTATACTTGACTTTACTTTCGTTTTTAGCACGTGCTTAACATTCTTTACTTTCCGTTGAAATAGACAACTTTTGAACATGAGCTCATTCTGTGACCGTCGTCACGCAGTACTAACCAAATCAGACTAAGCCGATATTGGTTACCTCTAAGTTGGAGGGTCCTCCATGTCACCCTTGCCTCCCTCATAGAGGTTCCTTGTGGATCACCGTCTTTCACTTCCCAGAAGCGATCGAGGGGTCATATCCCATGGTTTTTGTTCTTATCATTATACTTTACATGCATAATACTTCTTTGACTAGACACATGCAATGATATGACTAAGTCCATAATTTTGACCGAAATCCAGCAACATAACGGCTAGACCGGAGCTTCCCCCAAAATGCCAATCACAAGCTTTCAACCAATATTTTATCATATCACAATAATCAATCAACCATGAGACAAAGCTCAATCAAACTCATCATTCATTATGTCGGATGGCATCATACATTCATACCATAAAGGGGGTTCATAGTTGCGTTATTCTTTGTAAAGAATATTATGAATCATCATATGATTCCTCGTGGTTACCCATGAGAGAATCACATAGTTAAGATATATGTATGTAGTCTTTTAGTTACTTAGCTCTCATAGGAAATTATTCTTTACTTTGGTTCATGTCTTATGGAACACTTATTCAAATTAACTAAGTTAAATGATTGTTTTCTTTTCTTGAGATAGTGCCCTTAGTGACTCCTAGGTTCATGATATGCTTAGAGGCTCTAATCATACTTTTGTTCCTAAGGAGTTCGAGATCCCTCTAATCCTTGGGTCATGACAACGCATAACCACATCATGAACCCAACAACACCATGTTCACTAATCGCCAAGGGTGATTTTTAACTTAACCAAGTTACAAAATTTCAAGCTTATATCACTAACATAACAAGATCTTACCTCAAGTATTATAAAAGTTATCATTCTTTACAAAGTAGTCATAAAGTTTTACTCCTTATGAAAGTAAGTGCCTTTAAGATTAAGCTCTTATCTTAAAGATTAGATCTTCATGAAATAATGATACAAGTTACTAGCTTTTAAACTAAAAAGTCTTGTTCTTTATGAAAGTCAGCTCATTTAATTATTCTAAGACCATCAAGGTCTCAACTTTATGACTTAAAGTTATCCCTACATTAAAAATGTTTCTACTTTATCAACTAATGACATGAAACATCAACTTTAAGGTTAAAAGTCTTGATCTTTATAAAAGTTAACACCTTTTGGCATTGTTTTGGTTCAAAATCTAAACTTTATGAATTAAATGTTATAAACAACACTTTTATGACTTTAAGGTTTTATTCTTGATTAAAGTTTGAAACTTTATGAAAAATCTTTTCTTTGAGGTTTGATTTCTAAGACATAAAGTGACAAGATATCATTTTATAACTCAAAAAGGCTTGTTATTCTAAAAAGCTTAGACTTTTACATGTATTTTTATCTTCAAAATAAAACAAAAGAAGACTTTATGATGGCACTGAAACTTGTGCCACTTTTTGTGTATCAAGAAGCAAGCTTTTTAAAGTTTAAAGCTTTTAGAATGTTCATAGTTTTATCAAATCATGAAAACATAAAAAGATGAAGCTTTTCTAATCATCAACTCATCATAAGAAAAGGAACAACTTTAAGTAAGATACCATCAAGAACATTCAAAAACATATTTTGCCAAAAGTAGAAACTTAAGAACACTTGAAGAACATCAAGAGCATATTTTTCTAAAATTAGAAACTTAAGAATACTTGAAGAACATCAAGAACATATTTTTCTAAAAATAGAAACTTTTGCTCATGAAGAGCATGAAAGATTTCCTCAAGTTTTTACTCAAAAATCTTGGTAATGGAGACAACCAAGTTTCAAGCTTCCTTGAGTAAACAAAACAAAAGATGAAGATTGTAACACCCTACCAATTTAATGTTATGCTTAAGTCGTAGCATGAAATTGGATACGCTGCGTTACCGTGTTAGCTCTCTGTCTAAAGCTATATTTATTACATTCTATTCTCTTTTTCTCTGATATACATATATTTAATGAATATACCTACAGAACAACGCCTTGTATATAATAAACGTGATCAGCATTATAGCACGTAACAAAACGTAATAAAAGGCACTACAGAAGGAATTAAAAACAGGTAGTATATCATCAGTCGTATACATACATATGTAAGTTGGAAGCCAATGCTTCAATTTATATATATGGGTTCAAAAGCGAGTAAAATAAAGGAACAGCAAAATTCCTATTGCTAAAAAGGTAGAGATAGAAATGGTAGGAGTCAGCTATGTACAACAAGTACAACTCAGGGTCATGGTAGAGGTGTAGGTCAGGGAGCTCAATAAACAGAGTGGTAGTCAAGTCCATCACTAGCGTCTAAGAATGATGTGGAAATGCAAAACGAGGTGAGAATTTAAAGAAATTCTCAATAGGGTTCGCGTATGGTATTTAACTGACATCACATTTAGTCTTAGTTGCCTCGGTTTTTATTTAATTATAAAAACATGAGGTCAAGCTTAACTATCCATATTTAATAAGGTTGAGAAAATGTCTGGTCCGAGGCAAGGTTCAGTTTTACTTAAGACAGTGTAAGAAATTGAATAAATTACTAATAATAATACACAGAATAATGAACAGGATAAATGAGTATACAGCAGTAAGTAAATATAATAGACAAACTGTAGACAACATAAAATGACTATTCAATGTAATCATGCATTCAATGTAATCATGTAAAACTCATTCTTGAACCTTTCTTCATAAACTCTTCCATTACTTGGTCCCCTGGAGTTCTTGGCCATTCAGACTCCTGGCTAATAGACTGCTTTTCAGGATTGAGCTCATTCCTATACAGGAATGCCGGGTTTACTTTCCCCGACCTCCCACCAATCTATTCCTCTTAACTTTAATCTGGGGCTAGCCCAAGTATCATGGAACTTTCATTATCACATAACCTTTATGATCATCATATCATAATCTTTATGAATTTCTTGAAAATGCACATGTATCTTATAACTCATTTATAGGTCTTACCGAAATTTCGACAGCATAACGGAATCTGTCCGCTTCCTCATGAATAGTGCCAGTACTCATTATACCAACTTATCAAAGAAATCATGTCATTCCATTCATAATTCAACATTAAACTCATAGGAACATTAGTTACAGTAAGATAGGGTTAATACCTCAGCACAATCATTCAACCCGATTTTTGTAATTCAAGCCAAAATTGCTATTTAACTCATCTGGATCTGAATTTTGGATATGTTAAAGTGTTATGTGTTTATTTTCTAATCTCTTTGGTCCCATCTAATTTTGATAAATATAGCTCAAGTTATTTAGGTTTTATCTTGGCTTACCCTGTAGCTAGCCAAAATTACACACTTAAAAGTAAAAATCCACTAAAAATTGAAAACTAGCTCAAATCATATGAGATTAGTCTCATATTAAAGCTAACAGAACAATATTTCAATTTCAAAAATTTCCATTCCATTTGCCTTAGTAGAGCTCGAGTTATAAGCCCCAGAACCTGACCTTCTTAAACTGCCCTATTTTGGCCTGGTTTGGATATAGGGCAAATTTCTCGAACCACTGGGAACAAACAAGACCTTATCTAACTCTGAAATTTTTATGGAATATTATCCTATATGTAAGCTTTCTAAAAAAGTTAGTTTCATTCAATTCCAAGTTATATAGAGCAATTTTTATGCTGAAAAACCCAGTCTGCCTAGAATCAAACTCAAAAACCTAGATCAAACTTCAAAAATTCATATCTCTCTCAATAATAATCCAATTGCTTATATGATATATGTATGGAAAGCCTAAATGTCTAGTTTCATATAAAAATGGTTTTATCAAATTTAAACAGTGGTAGGCAAAGCCGTACACTCTGTCGTACAGACTGCCGAGGGTTTTTGGTTTTCCAGCTCCTCACCTCTTCTTACTTTCATCCTCTCTTGCTTCCTATTCGTTGTCAACATCATAAACAGCCAACAAACTAGCCAAATATCATCATATTCATTCAATCATCACATCAAGAATTGAGAAAATAAATCCACCACCAGCCACCCACAACCAGAATTGCAAGACAAAAATTAAACCTCTACCTCTTTGTATGTGATTTGGCTTGATTTTGGAGTTCGGACTAACAAAACCTTGTTGAGCTTGAAGGTTTGATGGAGTTGGGTGAGTGGAGAAGAGAAGAAGAGAGCTGAAGCAAAGGAGAAGGCAGCACAAGTCAGGCTGAAGGGAGAAAGAAAGAAATGAGTTATAAAAGCTTTGAGGAGGTAGTTGAAATCTTGCAATTTGATTAGTCTAAAACATAAGGCTAAATTTCAGCCAACTTTCCTCATTTTTGTGGGCTTTGTGGTGCCACACTTAGGGTGTAAATGGCTGAGTATTCAGCCCTAGGTCTTAGGGTTTTAAGCTTGTAATTCTATTGGTCCGGTTTTGACAGTTTAAAATACCGTAATCTTGCCGATTTCCTTTAAATCGGTAAATCGGTTTAAGAAAATCTTTATGAAATATTCTATACTTCTAACCTAATTCCCTCATATCTAAACTCAATTTAGTTGCTAATTAAGTGATCCTAAATAAAAATTTAGTCGGATTTAATTAATTTCAATTATTCGATAAAAATCGAACAATTAGGCGAAAAATGATAAGAAAATTCTGGTAGATGTTACATTACCAACCTCCTAAAAAAAAATTTTGTTCTCAAAATTTAGTACCTAAGAATAGTTCAGGATACTCTTTCTTCATATCTGACTCCAGTTCCCAAGTGTAGTATTCAACATCTTCTTTTCCCCATGCTACCTTTACTAGCTACACAGTTTTGTTTTGAAGTTGCCTGCTGCTTCTGTCTACGATCTGTGCCGGCGATATGTGGAAAGTTAGGTCCTCTTTCAACTGTATTGACTTGGGTTTTAGAAGGTGTGTAGGGTCAGGTTGATATCTTTTGAGTTGAGAAACATGGAAAACATCACGAAGGTTTGACAAATGTGGAGGTAAAGTGATGCGGTACGTAACTGCTCCGATTCGCTTCAAGATTTGGAAGGGACCAATAAAGCGAGAATTTAGCTTTTTGACCTTAATGGCTCTACCTATCCCTGTTGTAGGTGTAACCTTTAGAAATACGTGGTCTCCTTCTTGAAATTCTAGAGGTTTTCTCCTGATATCCGCGTAAATCTTCTAACGGCTTTGAGCGGCAAGCATCTTACTTCGTACTTTCTTGATCTGCTTAATGGTCTGCTCAACTAAATGAGACCCCACTATAGTTGATTCTCCTGTTTCATACCAACACAGTGGAGATTGGCACTTCCGTCCGTACAACGCTTCATAAGGAGCCATGTCGATGCTAGCGTGATAGCTATTGTTGTATGCAAATTCGGCTAACGGCAAGTATCGATCCCAATTCCCACATTGCTCCAATATATAGGCTCGCAGCATGTCTTCTAAGGTTTGAATTGTCCTTTCTATTTGACCGTCCGTTTGTGGGTGATATGTAGTGCTTAGGCACAACTTAGCACCAAACGCCTTTTGTAAAGCTCCCCAAAATCATGAGGTAAACCTTGGGTCCCGATCAAAGATAATGGTTGAAGGGGTCCCATGTAGCCTGATAATCTCTTGAATATACAGTTGAGCTAATTTTTCCAACGGATAATTTGCTCAAATGGGTAAAAAGTGAGCAGATTTGGTTAATCTATCCATAATGACCCATATGGCATCATATCCTGTTGGCGTTCTTGGTAATCCCATTACAAAATCTATAGAGATACTCTCCCACTTCCACTTAGGGATTTCCAAGGGTTGTAACATACCGGAGGATTTCTGGTGTTCCACTTTCACCTTCTGACAGACCAAGCACTTGCTCACGAAGCTTGCCACGTTTGACTTCATGCCTGGCCACCAAAACATTTTCTTGAGGTCTTGATACATTTTAGTAATGCCGGGATGTACGGCAAATTCACCCTTATGTGCTTCTTCCAAGATTCTTCTTTGGAGATCACTCTCCTCGGGTACACACACCCTGTCATGACATCGCCATATGCCTTCTTTATCTTGAGCAAAACCCATTAATTTTCCTGATTGCACAAGATGAATTGTATGTTGAAAATTAGCATCCTGCTGTTGGGCTTGTTGAATTTGTTCCTTAAAGCTACTGGCTATCTAAATTTGGTGTAACTGAAGCGCCTTGGGAGTTATAAGGATTCCTAAATTAAGATTTCGGAAGCTCTCAATAAGCTCCATCTCTTTAATCTTCACCTAGGCTACAGTTAGAGATTTCCTACTCAAAGCATTGGCCACAATATTGGCCTTGCCTGGGTGATATTTCAATTCAAATTCATAGTCCTTAAGAAGTTCCATCCACTTCTGCTGCCTCATATTTAATTCCTTCTGATCGAAGAAGTACTTCAAACTCTTATGATCAGAAAAGACCTCGAACCTTACACCATACAGGTGATGTCTCTATATCTTCAAAGCAAATACTACTGCTGCTAATTCAAGGTCGTGAGTAGGATAATTCCTTTCTTGTGGCTTTAATTGTCTGGAGGCATAAGCGACCACATTTCCAGTTTATATCAACACACATCCTAATCCTTGTTTGGAAGCATCACAATAGACCTCAAATGGTCCACGAGGGTCTGGCAAGGCTAACACTAGTGTTGTAGTAAACCTTCTTTTCAAATCTTGAAAACTCTATTCACACTTTGGCATCCATTCAAATGGAACATTCTTCCTGGTTAGCTTGGTCAATAGCAAAGCTATTCGAGAAAAGTCCTTAACGAATCGCGTGTAATATCTAGCTAAGCCCAGAAAACTCCTGACTTCAGTGACTGTGATCGGCCTTTCCCAATTTAGTAATGCTTTTACTTTGCTAGGGTCTACGGAGATTCCTCCGTAGGATACCACATGGCCGAGAAATTTTACTTCTTTCATCCAAAATTCACATTTGGATAACTTAGCATAAAGTTTCTTTTCTCTTAAAATTTGCAGAACCAGCCGCAAGTGTTCCGCATGCTCTCGCTTCGTCTTCGAGTAAATAAGTATATCGTCGATGAAAACCATTACAAATTTGTCCAGATATGGGCGGAATATTCGATTTATGTAATCCATGAATACTATTGGTGTGTTTGTTAGTCCAAACGACATCACGGTATACTCATAGTGTCCGTCACGAGTTCGAAAGGCTGTCTTAGGGACATCTTGTTCCCGAACTCGAATTTGATGATATTCGGAACGTAAATCAATTTTGGAAAATACCGTTGCACTTTATAGTTGGTCCATGAGATCTTCAATCCTTGGCAGTGGATATTTATTCTTAATCGTCACTTTATTCAGCTGCCTATAATCCACCCATAGGCGCATGCTCTCATCTTTCTTTTTGACCAACAAGACTAGAGCTCCCCATGGCGATGAGCTTGGCCGTCTGAATCCTTTTTCCAAAAGCTCTTCGATCTGTCCCTTTAGTTCTGTCAACTCCAACGGTGACATTGGATACGGAGCTATAGATATTGGTCCTGCACTTAGAACTAACTCGATGGTGAACTCAATTTCTTTCTCAGAAGGGAATTCAGGAATATCTTTTGGAAAAATATTAGGATATTCCCTAACAACTGGGATCTCCTCCAGTTTTTGTTCAATTTCCGTCACATTAGCTGATAAGAGGACGTATCCTTGACTCTTTGACCTACTACAGTTTACTAATAAAGAGTTCAGATAGAAGAGTGTGGAGACTTGGGATTCAGAAAATGAGACAGAGGGGAATACCACCGTCTTATCGGAGTAATTGAGCATGACTCGATTGGTGGAAAGCCAATCCATGCCCAGAATTATGTCAAGGCTAGACAGAGGAAGACAAATCAAATTAGCTACAACGATCCTACCCTCAATTCGAAGAGGTACATTAATGCATATTTGACTAGTTTTAACAGGTTTATTGGTAAGAGTAGAAACCAATAGATCATAAGGCAATTCAGAAATCGGTAATTGCAAAACAGCCACACAGTCATGAGAAATAAATGAGTAGGAGGCACCCGAATCATAAAGTACAGTTAGAGTCTCATCGTCCACTTCACAGGTACCTTGGATTAGTCCTTCAGACTTGTCAGCTTCTTCTGCATTCATCATAAAAATTCGTCCTTGACATTGTGGTCAAGATGGCTGTAGTGGATTCCTAGTTGGATATTCATAAATTTTGTAGCCTGGTTTACCACACCCATAGTAGACATTATGGCCTGCCAAACACGGCTGATCACCATGATTCTTACCGCATTTCATGCAAGTTGGATTCGGAAGAGGCCTTTGGGGCTACTTGCCTTTGTTGCTTGTCGGCGGGAATCTCCTTTGCTGTTGTAAGTTAGGCTTGAATCTTGGGCCCTGCGGGCCAACCCCTTCTTGAAACTACCACCAGATGCCTTGGCTACAGCTAGTTTCAAGTTGCAATCTTTAACAAGTCGGCATTTATTTACCAATGTGGGGAAATCTTTAATCTCCATTGGTCCTATTGCAGTAAGAATATCTTACCAATTTCCTTCAAATCGGTAAATCGGTAAATCGGTTTAAGAAAATCTTTATGAAATATTCTATACTTCTAACCTAATTCCCTCATATCTAAACTAAATTTAGTTGCTAATCAAGTGATCCTAAATAAAATTTAGTCGGATTTAATTAATTTCGATTATTCGATAAAAATCGAACAATTAGGCAAAAAACGATAAGAAAATTCCAGTGGATATTACAAAGATCACTACCTCCTTATCAAAATGGCACTACAACAAGGAAGGAGAAGAAGAAGATGATGGCTCCTCTTGGTGATGATGGTGGCAGTTTTGGCTTGGAGGAAGTAGAAGCTCTTGAGATCTTGTGAAAATGGAGGTTGTAGTGTTTAGATCTTGTCTCCAAAGACCCAAAGATGAGGTCCTTGAAGGACTAAGTGAGCGGTTTTGGGTGGTGGTGGTAGAGAAAGGAAGAAGAAGATAAAGAAGAAGTGAGAGAGTTTAGAGAGAAGTTGGAGGATTTGGCTTTGAAGAGAGAGAATAGGATGAGTGAAAATGAAAATGTGAGTGTGTGTGTGTATGTGTACTTGAAAGTGGCGTCCAACATAAAGGGAGGAGAGTGAGATATTTTGCTTAATTTTGTGTTATCTTGTGTTAATTTGTGATTAAGGGGACAAATGGGATGATGGGGAGACAAAGCATGGTCAAACTCTTACATAAAGTAGTCTTGTCTAATACTTTATGCTTTAATGACATCACTTTTTACTTTATTGTCTAGTTGACTAAATTTGAATTTAATCATGTGATTAAGTGCTCATACAACTTAATTAAGATGATTAAGCAAGGATTAGTTGTAACACCCTAATAGTTCCATTCTATGCTTAAGTCATATTATGGAATTATTAGTTGTTACTTTTGCTCGCGGAACAAACGTTACCTTTTAGAAATTACTTTTCAACGAAAATAGGGGTAAATTTTTTTTTTGAATAAAACAAGTAAACCATTTTTGAAATCGAGAGCCATGAGCGCATCGTGAATATATAATACAAACGTCGCTATCTCATTCATACATCGCATTTAACATAAATAGAAGCATTGAGAATAATCACAATCTTAGATAAAGATAACATTCATTCCATAGCCATCCCATAGTTAATATAATAGTAGTGATAGCAGCAGTCATACACAATGATAATAATGGATCCGATACCTACTGTTAGCCCTACAAAATACCCTAACGAAATACATGATAAATGAAAATACATAAGAAATCCCAATCCATCCATACATGCCAAATGAAAATAATAACCCTCGCTACAACCAAAAAGGGGTTATCCTCATGCTCAGCTCCGAATGCAAATCAACACCTCACTCATCTGGTGGGAGGTAGCCGTTCCCAAATCTACCAGGAGGAATATCACCACAACCTCCTCCTCGAGCACGGCCACGTCCACGAGGCACGGCACGAGTACGAATGAATCCACGACCGCGAACTGGGGGTGGCGTGTGAAGAGGGGCTGTAGAAGAAGAAGACGAATCAGACGATATACGGATCACAAACGGGCAGGAAGGCTTAGACGGGTCCGTCTCCACGCGGTAGCTCGGATAGGACGGTTCCGAAGGATCGGAATCCAATAAAACTGTCGGTGTCAAGCAGGTGTCCGAGTCGGAATCTCGGTCAGTGGGGTACCTCGGAGGATGGAAGGGCGGGTGAACGTCGTCCATAGTGATGTCCTCGAACGGCTTATGAGGGTGGAAAAACGGACTCATCACGGGTGCATAGAATTAGCAGCTATGGAACATGTAGACCTGCATTGCTGCCTGAGCAGTCAGCACAGATGCATTCAGCACCGGGTCGAAGTGCCAATGCATCACCGAAAACTCAATGAAAATCACCACGTGCCCGACGCCGGCATCCTCTGAAGATGACATGGAAACGTAAGAGTGAGAAATACTAAATTTCTCAGTAGGATCGCGACTAGACAAACACAGTGTCATCGTCATCGTCCCAGCCACTTCGGGTTTAATATAAAAATAGTGGAAAAATATCGGTTCAATTTTAATAGTTTTCAGAAAATGTAAATCCCGAAGCGGGTTACTTTTAACTTTATCATCATATCCATAGTGTCATACATAGGCATACAGGCTAATATACATAATAAACATTCATAGTACGTGTAAGGAATATAATAGCATGCATGACTATACAACTCATCAACTTGACCATGGCCCTACATTAACTTTCATTTTTAGCACGTGCTTAACATTCTTTACTTTCCTTTGAAATAGACTGCTTTTGGACATGAGCTCATTCCATGATCGCCGTCATGTAGTACTAACCAAATCAGACTAAGCTGATATTGGTTACCTCTAAGTTGGAGGGTCCTCCATGTCACCGTTGCCTCCCTCATAGAGGTTCCTTGTGGATTGCCATCTCCCACTTCCTAGAAGTGATCGAGGTGTCATGTCCCATTCTTTCGTTTCTTATCATTATACTTTACATGCATAATACTTCTTTGACTAGACATATGCAATGATATGACTAAGTCCATAATTTTGATGGAAATCCGGCAGCATAACGGCTAGACCGGAGCTTCCACAAAATGCCAATCATAAACTTTCAACCAATAGTTCATCATTTCTATATCATATCATCACACTCATCATTCAATCATGAGACAAAGCTCAATTAAACTCATCATTCATCATGCTGAATGGCATCACCCATTCATACCCTAAAGGGGTTTATAGTTGTGTTTTTCTTTGCGAAGAATATTATGAATTGTCATATGATTTCTCATGGTTACCCATGAGAGAATCACATAGTTAGGATATGTGTTTGTGGTCTTTTAGTTACTTAGTTCTCATACGAAATTATTCTTTACTTTAGTTCATGCTTATGGGACAGTTATTCAAATTAGTTAAGTTAAATGATTGTTTCCTTTCCTTGAGATAGTGCCCTTAGTGATTCCTAGGTTTATGATATACTCAGAGGCCCTAATCATACTTTTGTTCCCAAGGAGTTCGAGATCCCTCTAATCCTTGGGTCATGACAACGCATAACCACATCATGAATCCAACAACACCATGTTCACTAATAAGCAAGAGTGATTTTTAACTTATTCAAGTTACAAAGTTTTAAACTTTTACTAATAACATACCAAGGTTTTACCTTAAACATTATTAAAGTTATCATTCTTTATAAAGTAGTCATAAAGTTTTATTCTTTATGAAAGTAAGTGCCTTTGACATTAAACTCTTATCTTAAGATTGGATCTTTATGAAATAATGATACAAGTTACTAGCTTTTTAAATAAAAAGTCTTGTTCTTTATGAAAGTTGACTCATTTAATTATTCTAGGACCATCAAGGTCTCAACTTTATGACTTAAAGTTGTCTCTACATTAAAAAGGTTCCTACTTTATCAACTAGTGATATGAAACATTGACTTCAAGGTTAAAAAGTTTTGATCTTCATAAAAGTTAACACCTTTTTGCATTGTTTTGGTTCAAGATCTAAACTTTATGAATTAAATGCTACAAAACAACACTTTTATGACTTAAAAGTCTCATTCTTGATTAAAGTTTGAAGCTTTATGAAAGGTCTTTTCTTTAAGGCTTGATTTCTAAGACATGAAGTAACAAGATATCATTTTATAACCCAAAAAGGCTTATTATTCTAAAAAGCTTAGACTTTTACATATATCTTTGTCTTCAAAATAAAACAAAAGAAGACTTTATGATGGCACTAAAACTTGCACCACTTTTTGTGCATCAAGAAGCAAACTTTTTAGAGTTTAAAGCTTTTGGAATGTTCATAGTCTTATCAAATCATGAAAATATAATAAGATGAAGCTTTTCTAATCATCAACTCATCGTAAAAAAAAGGGAGCAACTTTAAGCAAGATACCATCAAGAACATTCAAGATCATATTTTGCCAAAAGTAGAAACTTAAGAACACTTGAAGAACAACAAGAACATATTTTGCCAAAAATGGAAACTTTTGCTCTTGAAGAGCATGAAGGATCTTCTCAAGTTTTCACTTAGAGATCTTGGTCATGAAAGAACCAAGCTCCAAGCTTTCTTGGGCAAATAAAATGAAAAAGATGAAGATCACTACCTTTCTTAGAAATGGCGCAAAAACAAGAGTTGAAGAAGAAGATGATGGTGGTTCCTTTCCTTGTAAATGGTGGCGGTTTGGCTTGGTGGAAGGAGAAGCTCTTGAGATCTTGTGAAAATGGAGGTTGCGATGTTTTGATCTTGTCTCCAAAGACCCAAAGATGAGGTCTTTGAAGGGCTAAGTGAGGAAGGTTTGGTTATGGAGGTGGAGAATGATGAAGAAAATGAAGAAGAAGAAGAGGAAATGTAGAGAGAGGTTGGAGAGTTTGAGAACTTTAGAGAGAGAATAAGAAGTTGAAAATGAAGTGAATATGTGTGTGTGTGCATGAAGTGGCCAAAACTTGTAATGGCATGAGGAGAGATATTTTTGCTTCACTTTGTGTTATCTTGTGTTAATTAGTGATTAAGGGGACAAATGGGATGATGGGGAGATAAAGCATGGTCAAACTCTTACATAAAGTTGTCTTGTCTAATGCTTTTTGCTTAAGTGACATCACTCTCTACTTTATTGTCTAGTTGACTAAATTTGAATTTAATTATATGATTAAGTGCTCATACAACTTAATTAAGATGATTAAGCAAGGATTAGTGATTAACACACAATAACACAATTAACAAAAATTAATCTTATGATTAAGCTTAATTAACCTTAATTAACCTCGATTAAGCTAATTAAGGGTGATTAGTGCTTAATTAAGCTATAAAGGCTCTAACTTGCTTAATTAAAGATTATCTAATCTCCATGAAGCAACCTCTTGACTCTTCTCATCTGAATTAACCCCTTAATTAAGCCTTAATCTCATAATTTCTTATTCGATGCCTAATTACTCAGGGTTACTGAGGTAATTTAGCACGACATGAAATCAAGGATGTTACATTAGTGATTAACACACAAGAACATGATTAACAAAAATAAATCTTGTGATTAAGCTTAGTTAATCTTAATTAAACTCGATTAAGCTAATTAAGGGTGATTAGTGCTTAATTAAGCTATAAAGGCTCTGACTCGCTTAATTAGAGATTATCTAATCTCGATTAAGTATTCTTTTGACTTTTCTCATCCGAGTTAACCCCTTAATTAAGCCTTAATTCCATAATTTCTCATTAAGTGCCTAATTACTTAGGGTTACTGAGGTAATTTAGCATGACATGAAATTGAGGATGTTACATTTCTCCTCACCATTAAAAAGAATTTTGCCCTCAAAATTCGTTACTTGTAAACAAACTCGGATACTCATTCTTCATTTCGGCCTCCAGCCCCCACGTATACTCTTCTATATTCCCTCTACCTCAAGCCACCTTGACCAAGGGTACCATCTTACTCCTCAGCTGTTTTGCCCCACGATCCACGATCCGAGATGGCGGTAGATTGAAAGTTAGGTCCTCCCTTAACTGTACACTTCAGGCTCAAGTAGATGACTAGGATCAGAATGGTATTTTCTCAATTGAGACACATGGAAGACATCATGAAGGTTTGACAAATTTGGAGGTAAGGCTATTTGGTAAGCAACTGAACTGACACGTTTTAAAATTTGAAAAGGGCCAAGGAAATAGGGGCTTAACTTTTTGACCTTCATGGCTCTACCTATATCGGTCGTAGGAGTGATTTTCAGGAACACATATTCTCCTTCTTGGAACTCTAGAGGCTTTCTCCTCTTATCCGCATAACTCTTTTGATGGCTTTGGGCTGTAAGGATTCTATCCCTAATCCTTCTGACTTGCTCTGTGGTCTGCCTCACCAGATCAGGTCCTAATAGGCTTTGCTCACCTGATTCAAACCAACACAGGGGAAATTAGCACCTCCTTCCATACAAAGCTTCATAGGGTGCCATACCAATACTTGCATGATGGCTATTGTTATAGGCAAACTCAATCAAAGGTAAGTATTTGTCTTAACTTCCTCAGTTGTCCAACACAAAAGCTCTCGACATATCCTCCAAAGTTTGGATAGTCCTCTCCAACTGTCCATCTGTCTGAGGGTGATAAGCTGTAATTAGGCAAAGCTTTGTCCCAAATGCCTTTTGCAAGGCTCCCTAGAATCTAGAGGTAAACCTCGGGTCCCTATCTGAGATTATGGTTGAAGGTACACCATGCAGTCTTACTATCTCTTGAACATACAGCTGGGCTAACCTTTCCAAAGGATAAGTAGCTCGATGGGCAAAAAGTAAGCAGACTTGGTTAATCTGTCAACAATTACCCATATCGCATCGAAACTAGCTTGCATTTTGGGTAAACCCATCACGAAGTCCACAAAGATACTTTCCCATTTCCATTCTGGGATCTCCAATGGTTGCAACATACCAGAGGGCTTTTGGTGCTCAATCTTTACTTTCTGGTAGACTAAATACTTGCCTACCAACTCCGCAACATCCTTCTTCAATCCTGGCCACCAGAACACCTTCTTAACATCTTGATACATCTTTGTCACACTAGGGTATATGGTGAAATGGCTCTTATGAGCCTCCTCCAAAATCCTTCTTTGGAGGTCACCACTTGCGGGTACACATACGCTTCCTTCAAATTTCCATAGTCCATCTGTACTTTGCACAAAACCCTTCAACTTTCCTTCTTTCACCAACGCTAGGATTTTCAAAAACTCCTCTTCTTCGCCTTGGGCTTGAGCAATTTGACTCTTGAAATCGCTCGTCACCCTAAGTTGATTCAATCTTATACTATGGCGGGTCAACATAACTCCAAGGTTAAGGTCTCTAAAGCTCCTTACTAGCTCATCCTCCTTGACCATCATCCATGATGCATGCAAGGATTTCCGACTTAATGCGTCAGCCACCACATTGGCTTTCCCAAGATGATAGTTTAACCCAAAATCATAATCCTTCAGAAACTCCATCCATCTTCTTTGCCTCATATTCAACTCCTTTTGATCGAAGAGATACTTCAAGCTTTTATGATCAGAGAACACCTCGAACCTCACACCATATAGATAATGCCTCCATATCTTCAGGGCAAACACTACTGCCGCTAATTCCAAGTCATGGGTTGGGTAGTTCACTTCATGAGGATTCAACTGTCTAGAGGCATAAGCCACCACATTCCTATTCTGCATCAAGATGCAACCTAAACCTCTCCCAGAGGCATCACAGTAAACCTCAAATGGTCCACTAGGGTCCGACAAAACTAATATTGGGGTTGAGGTTAACTTGCCTTTTAGCTCTTGAAAGCTCTTCTCACAGTCCAAAATGGGGCATCCTTCCTAGTCAACTTAGTTAAGGGTAAAGATATCTAGGAAAATCCTTTTATAAACCTGCGGTAGTAACCGGCTAAACCCAAGAAACTCCGTATCTCAGTCACTGAGGTTGGCCTGTCCCAATTCATCACAGCCTCAATCTTACTTGGGTCCACAACAATTCCCCCTTGTGACACCACATGCCCTAAGAACTTTACTTCCTCCATCCAGAATTCACACTTAGATAACTTGGCATAAAGCTTCTTTTCCCTCAAGATCCTTAAAACAACCCTCAAATGTTCTTCATGTTCCTCCTTTGTTCTCAAATAGATGAGAATATCACCTATGAAAACAACTACAAACTTGTCCAAATAGGGTCTAAAGATCCTGTTCATATAATCCATGAAAATAGTAGGAGCATTAGTCAATCCAAACGACATCACCGTAAACTCATAATGCCTATACCTTGTCCTAAAAGCCGTCTTGGGTATATCCTCCTCCTTCACCCTTATTTGATGATATCCAGACCTTAGATCAATCTTAGAGAACACAGCTGCATCTCGCAGTTGGTCCATGAGGTCATCTATCCTAGGCAAGGGATACTTGTTTTTAATAGTCACCTTGTTTAATTGCCTATAATCCACACACAGCCTCATACCACCATCCTTCTTTTTCACAAATAATACTGGGGCTCCCCAAGATGAGGCACTAGGTCTTACGAACTTCTTCTCCAACAATTCTTCTAATTGTCCCTTCAACTCTGACAACTCCATTGGGGACATCCTATAGGGTGCTATAGAGATTGGCCAAGTACCCAGCACCAACTCTATAGAAAACTCGATTTCCCTCTCCGGGGGAAACTCGGGTATGTTATCAGGAAACACATCAGGGTATTCCCTGACTATAAGGATCTTATCTAATACCTGCTCGAGCTCCACTTCACTTGCCATAAGGAGAACATATCCCTGATCACCTAACTTACTACTTCCTACCTTAACAGAATTCAAAAACAAACTAACAGGCTTCACAGGCTTAATAGGTATTGGGGGAAGAACAATAAATTTTTCAAAGCAATTTATCATAGCATGGTTAGCCGAAAGCCAATCCATGCCTAGAATCAAATCCAAACTAGACAACAGCAAGCAAATCAAATTCGCTACGAAAGACCTACCATCAATTTGGAATTGACAACTTGAGCAACAATGACAAGTCTTAACTGGTTTCCCAGCAGAAGTAGAAACAATTAACATATAAGGCAATTCAGACACAGACAATCCTAATCTTTCTACACAATCATGAGAAATAAAGGAGTGTATAGCTCTAGAATCATACAGCACAGTTAAGGTCCTACCATTAACCTCGCACTTACCTTGGATTAGGTCGTCGGACTGAGTGGCCTTCTCAACATTAAGGGCAAAGACTCTTCCTTGGCATTGAGGCTTGTTAGTAGGGGACAAAAGCTTGATAGTGCAGTCTCTAGCCATATGTCCAGGCTTTCCACATCAGAAACAAGCATTCTGGCCAGCTAAACAAGGGCGTCCTCCATGATGTTTGCCACACTTTGGGCAAGCTTGACCATTCGCCAGCTTGGGTGGATTCCCAGTAGGCTTCTGGGGTTGCTTTCCTTTGAAACCTCCACCTTGAAATGGTTTCCTTGGGGGTTGGGGCTTAAACTTCTGCCCTTGCGGTGCCAACTTCTTCTTGTAAACTTTGGACCTTGCCACAGACAGCTTGCGGTTGCAATCCTCCACCAAACAGCACTTATTGACGAGTGCAGCATAGTCACAGATCTCCATGGGTCCTACAGATGCCAATATCTCCTCACACAATCCCCCTTCAAACTTTACACATTTCCAGCGCTCATCCGGGTTCCCTTGATAGATCATCGAGAACTTGCACAGCTCCTCAAACTTGGCTGTATACTCAGCAATATTCATGGTCCCTTGTCACAGACTCATGAATTCCAGCTCCTTCGCATTCCTCATGGATGCGGGAAAATACTTCTCATAAAAGTGCGTCTTGAAAATCTCCTAGGTGATGTGGATTTGGGTTCCTCATAATAGCCTCTTTGTGCCTACTCACCAGAACTCGGCATCAGCTTCCAACATACAGGTAGCAAAGGCTACCTTCTACTCCTCGGTGCAGGCCAACACCGTAAAAATCTTCTCAATGGCCTTGATCCACTCATCAGCTCGATCAGGGTTGTACGTTCCTCTGAAACTAGGCGGGTTTGCCTTGCGGAACTTAGCAAACTTGAGGTACTCAAGATCTATCTCAGCTCTTCCATTGTGCCCTTCGAGATTCTCCTCATCCCTTTGCTCCATTCGCTCCATCATGTGATAGGTAGCAGCAGCTTGCTCCCTCATGGCAGCAACCATTTCGCAAAGCATCCCCATGACTTCCTTGGGACCTTCTAGCTTATTATGGGGCCTACCACATCTTCTTGAAGCCATTAGTCCCTAGTACACAAAATAGAAGACATTGAGTTGATCAGGCTCAACATTTATGTTGAGTGAACCAGTACCTAACCACATTCAGAACAGACGATCATGCACATCTAACACCTATATCCCATCATGCAAACAAGACTCAAAGCATGACTTAACTAACACGTATGCTTAGAAGCATAGTCAGTCCATCCCCAGGCTCTTCAAGGATAAACTGCTCTAATACCAAAATGTAACACCCTAAAGTTCCATTCTATGCTTAAGTCATATAGTGGAATTATTAATTGTTACTTTTGCTTGTGGAACTAACGTTACCTTTTAGAAATTACTTTTTAACAAAAATAGGGGTAAAATTTCTTTTTGAATAAAACAAGTAAACCATTTTTGAAATCGAGAACCATGAGCGCATCGTGAACATACAATACAAACGTCGCTATCTCATTCATACATCGCATTTAACATAAATAGAAGCATTGAGAATAATCACAATGTTAGATAAAGATAACATTCACTCCATAGCCATCCCATAGTTAATATAATAGCAGTGATAGCAGCAGTCATACACAATGATAATATGGGTCCGATACCTACTATCGGCCCTACAAAATACCCTAACAAGATACATGATAAAAGGAAATACATAAGAAATCCTAATCCATCCATACATGCCAAATGAAAATAATAACCCTCGCTACAACCAAAAAGGGGTTATCCTCATGCTCAGCTCCGCATGCAAATCAACACCTCACTCATCTGGTGGGAGGTAGCCATTTCCGAATCCACCTGGAGGAATATCACCACGTCCTCCTCCTTGAGCATGGCCACGTCCACGAGGCACGGCATGAGTACGAATGAACCCATGACCATGAACCGGGAGTGGCGTGTGAAAAAAGGTTGCAGAAGAAGAAAATGAATCGGACGACAGACGGATCACAGAGGGGTAGGAAGGCTCAGATGGGTCCGTCTCCATGCGGTAGCTCGGATAGGACGGTTCCAAAGGATCGGAATCCAACGAAACTATCGGTGTCAGGCAGATGTCTGAGTCAGAATCTCCGTCAGTGGGGTACCTCGGAGGATGGAAGAGCGGGCGAACGTCGTCCATAGTAATGTCCTCAAACTGCTCATGAGGGCAAAAAAATGGACTCATCACGGGTGCACAGAACTGGCGGCTATGGAACATGTAGACCCATATTGCTGCCTGAGCAGTCAGCACAGATGCATTCAGCACCAGGTCGAAGTGTCAATGCATCACTGGAAACTCAATGAAAATCACCACCATGCCCGACGCTGGCATCCTCTGAAGATGACACGGAAACGTAGGAGTGAGAAATACTAAATTTCTCAGTAGGATCACGACTAGACAAACACAGTGTTATCGTCATTATCCCAGCCACTTCGGGTTTAATATAAAAACAATAGACAAATATCGGTTTAATTTTAATAGTTTTCAGAAAATGTAAATCCCGAAGCGGTTTACTTTTAACTTTATCATCATATCCATAGTGTCATACATAGGCATAGAGAATAACATACATAATAAACATTCATAGTGTACGTAAGGATTATAATAGCATGCATGACTATGCAACTCATCAACTTGACTATGGCCCTACATTAACTTTCATTTTTAGCACGTGCTTAACACTCTTTACTTTCCTTTAAAATAGACTGCTTTTGGACATGAGCTCATTCTATGACTATCGTCACGCAGTACTAACCAAATCAGACTAAGCTGATATTGGTTACCTCTAAGTTGGAGGGTCCTCCATGTCACCCTTGCCTCCCTTGTAACATCCCCATATAAGGTTATAGGAAATAATAAAAATGTCATTTGGCAAACTTTTATTATTCACAACCTTGCCCCTGAACATTTTAGAAAATGACATTTAGGTCCCTATATCAATAGAATTAGTAGAATAAGGTTTTAAACGAAGCAGAATCACATAGCAAAAACGTAGAAACCTAAACCTCGGCTGATTGAGCCATAGAGCTATTCATATGTGAAATGACATGGGATGCCCCTAGATTTGCCCATAATTACAAAAATGCCATTGTTACAACACCAAACAAAAAATATTAAAGGGCTTACGAAAAAGTGAAAAGATAACAATTCCAAAGAAACAATGCAATTGATTTGTGTTGTTAATCAATTTATCAGAAAAATAAGAGTAACTAGGGGTGAACTATAAATACTAGGCCTCAAGGAAATTTAGATTGTAATGTAAAATACTGTGAGAAATGATTTAGTACAATGTTCGGAATTATACTAAGTTTAATATACGTTATTAATCGATTTATCTGACTTGATTGAATATGTAGGATCAATTAGATGTTAAGGAAAGGTTAATTAGGAGTTAATTAGATGTTAATTAGAGAGAATTGGATTAGAAACAATTAAAATAGAAGCATAGTAAACCTCATAAAATTCTTCCTAATCATTTGCCGGTTTAGAGAAAATCGGGTAGAATTCGGTATTTTAAACTGTCAAAACCGAACCAACAGAATTATATGTCCAAAACCCTATAACCCAATGGCTAAGTTTAGCCATTAGTGGCACAAGGAGGCCACAAAGATTAAGCATGGTTGGCTCACTTATGAGCCACTCCTTCTAACCACCACGTTTATATCTTTTTCCATATAATCTCTTCTTACTTCTTCAAATTTTCAGCCTCCCTCTCCCCCTCACAGATCTGCCATCATTTCCTCTTATCTTCCCTCGTTTTCACTTCATTTCTCTTCCATTTCCAAGCTCCAAGCACCTCCAACATCAAAACTTTTCATCCAGTCAAGCTATCTTTCAATCTAGAGGTAGAGATTCAACTTTGTTCTTATTTTCTTGGGCAGAGGTGACTGATTTGGGGCTTTTGTTTCTTACTTCCTGATGTGATAATTGGATGTATATGATGATATTTGGCTGTTTTCCTGGCTATTTTTGTTGTTGAAATTGATTAGGAAGCAAGAAAGGATGAAAGTAGGAAGATGTGAGAAGCTGGAAAACCAAAACCCTTTAGCAGTCTATACGGCGGAGTAACGGCTCCGCGTATGGCCGATTAAATTTGATGAAACAATTTTTATATGAAACTAGACATTTAGGGCTTTCCATACATATATCATATAACGCCATTGAATTAGTATTGAATGAGATATGAATTTTTGAAGTTCAACCTAGGTTTTTGAGTTTGGTTCTGGGCAGACTAGGTTGTTTAGGGTAAAACTCGCTCTATATAACATAGAATTGAATGAAAATAACTTTTTTAAAAAGCTTACACATAGGATAATATTAAATAAAAATTTTAGAGTTAGATAAGGTTCTGTTTGCTCCCAGTGGTCCGAGAAATTTGCCCCATGTCCAAACCGGGCCAAAATAGGGTAGTTAAGAAAGGTCAAATTTCGGGGCTTATAACTTGAGCTCTACTAAGGCAAATGGAATGGAACTTTTTGAAAATGAAAGGTTGTCCTATTATCTTTAATATGAGCCCAATTTCATATAATTTGAACTAGTTTTCGATCTTTAGTTGATTTTTACTTTTAAGTATGCAATTCTGGCCAGCTTCAAGGCAGGCCGGGATAAAACTTAAATAACTTGAGCTACATTTATCCAAATTGGATGGGACGAAAGAGGTTAGAAAATAGACACATAAGACTTCAATATATCGAAAATTCAGGTCTAAATGAGCTAAAATGAATTTAAGGCTTAATTTCTAAAAACGGGCAGAATTGAAGGATGTGAGTAGAATTTCTAAAGTCAAAGAATTAGGCACCTCAATGCATATATGAGTCCAACTAAAGTCTAAGTGTTGCAATTCCATGTTTGTGCTTGAAAGATTAAAGCAAAGATTGTTCTCATGAGATTGATGAATTAAAAATGAATGAAGAGTTATGATTTCTCTGTACAATTGGTTTTCCGAGTACTGGCACTATTCATGGGGAAGCGGACATGTTCCGTTATGCTGCCGAATTTTCGGCAGAATCAGATGAAGTTATAATAGTTTGTGTTATGAAGTTTTAAGTTATGAATATGAAGTTCTAGATGCAAGGATATATGAAAGCAAATGATGAAGCATATGTATGAGTGCATTTAGCATGCCTATGCGTGATTATATATGAGAACGAAAGGATATGAATATATTAAATGTGAATCCCTTCACCTAGAGGCAGTTATGAGATCCTTTCTTGTGAAGGCAATTAAATAAGATAAGATGTGGGTCTCTTCACTTGGAGGCAGCTGCACATTGAATCCCTCCCTATGAAGGCAGTATAAAACTATGAGATCCTTCTACCTTGGAGGCACGTGGTCAAATGAGATCCCTCTACATAGAAGGCAAGTGGTCAGTTGAGATCTCTCTATTCTTGAGGCACGTGACCAAGAGAGATCCCTTCAATTTAGAGGCACGTGGCCAAAATGAGATCCCTCCAAGACTAGAGGCATGTGGCCAAAATGTGATCCCTCCAAGACTAGAGGCACGTGGGTCCCCTTGTAGGTTAGTTCTGTGTGATGACGATCACGAGTTGAGCTCACTCCTGGATCAGACTACCCAAGGGCAGTAAAGAATAACGAATAAAGATTAAAGCATATGCAAACATCCCACTCACATGAGGCATGGCATCGACCCGGCTAGTGTAAGTATAGGGGATAGGACTTATATGAGACATGGCATGACCCAGCTAGTGTAAGTATCAAAAACTTATGGTGGCATATAAATATTCACGATAAAAGATATGATGAAGGTCCCATATTCCTAAGGAACGTGACATGGCAATCACGCTCTGATGGAGTATGACATGGCGATCATACTCTGGAATGTGGCATGTAAAGATTTTATGATGAAAAGGAAGATAAAGAAAGAAAAGTAAATTTTATGTATCTGCATAAATTCAAATACAAGTAAAGGCATGTGTAGATGTTATGTCTCCAGTATATTGATGCTATGTGTATTTTAATATGTGCAGTTATTATTCACAGTATAGTTCATAAATTTGTTTCGTATGGGCTCTCCCAAATGCCAATTATATGAGTAAAATGAACTTTGTTTTGGACCATATATTTTTGAACTATAAAATTAAATAGTTTGTATAGCATGTTCACCCATTTCATAATAAATCGAAGCAAACTGGAGATGACAACGATGACACGGCATATGTTAGTTTAATGAATCCTACTGAGAATTTATAATTCTCACTCCTATGTTTATTTCTATGTTATCTCTAGATAGTTCAAAAGTTCGGAAGAAGGTCCTCAAAGGTGAAGTTGACTAATAAGATTGACGATGGCCAAAGGTTGCTGCCAGACAAGGTCCGATTAAGTGACAGTAACAACTCCTAGGCAAGGTATTATGACTTAAGCATAGTACCATACTTGGGAGGGTGTTACATCCCTCATAGAGGTTCCTTGTGGATTGTAATACCTTAATAAACCCATACTACGCTTAAGTCATATTACGGCATTTTATTAGTTGTTACTTATGTTCGTGGAAAACTAAACTTCACTTGAAATTAAATTACACGGAAAATACGGTAAAATTTTTTTTTGAAATACGTCATCACGTTTGGAAAGTAAAGCCTTACGCGAGAAGATAGCAATAAACGAGCGTATCGCAAAGATTTCAGTATAAATTAAAGGATCAAGGGATAAATCAAGATACCATGCATTAAAATTACTACAACAACCACATAAATATAATTAGTCTCATAATATCTAACAAATACATAAAAAGGGAACTCATGGTCATGCCATGGCCCCAAAAGATCAAAGGTACACAAGTCTGACAAGGTACGATACAAAATGAAATATAAAAGATAAGGAACAATAATGGAATAGGTCCACGTAGACATAGGCTGGCTTCCCTGCCCCTTCCACGCCCTTCAATTAGATGGATTCAGGTTCTCGAGTGCCTGGTCCCCCTCGCTCCTCGGCCTCGGGGAACATGAGGAGTGCAGATGATGTGAGGGTGTCTGCTGATCACCTTAATGCGATGGATGCGACGGCCAGGAGTATAGCTGGCGACCGAAGAACGTTCCTCAGAGGGATCCTCCTCAGACGCGGCAGGGTGATACTCGAGGAGCGGCGGCAAAGCGACCCTAGGAGTGGCCGTCGAACTCACATCTATCACAGGGATCTCCGGTGGTGACATGGGCTCGGCTACAGGTAGACCCGGAGACATTGGCTCCATCTCGATTTCTGGCAATGGCTTAGGCGGGAAGTCCCAAGGATCTAGCGGCGGTCCAAAGTGAGCCAATGAAACGTCTACAGGGGCTGGCGGGACTTCTGGCTCCTCTTGCTCAAAAATTCGACCCAGGTAGAAATATGTGCGGACTATTGTGGTGGTCGTGGCCACAATAGCATGAGTTTCCCCATTGTAGGCCCACTCATGGTGGGGAGGGTCCATGCTCCACTCCACGGGGTGTGCCATGAGTATCTGGTGATGAGATGGAAAAATAACTAGGGTGAGAAATAAGATTTCTCAGTAGGACTCGACCCTGACACATAAGTGTCATCGTCATCGTCCCAGCCACTTCGATTTTATAAATGAAAACAGTGAGCATGCATAAGGTTCAATTCTTAGATTTTTTGAAAAACATGAATATCCGAAGCGGATTCAATTTTTAACATACCTTCTAATCATTTGTATCATAATAAACATAAGCACAAGTGTAATCACATAAAACATGCATATCCAAACTATAAGATTCTCTTAACTTCTTCCCCTTTTAGGGTTTTGGACCGAAGTCGTTTTTCTTTTCTTAACTTGACTTTATCTTTTCACCCACTAAACATAAGTGGTAATGAGCTCATACCGTGGCCGTCGCCACCATAGAATTTCGGTACTTACACTAGCTGGGTCATGCCATGCCTCATGTAAGACCTATCCCCTATACTCACACTAGCTGGGTCATGCCATGCCTCATGTGAGTCGTGGGTGAGGGGAGCTTAAACTAGGTTACCTTCCCTTTTGAAGGATCACTTACTTGAATTAAATTTCTTCTTATTAAAGCTTATGATGCAAAATATTTCTATGTCCATAATTTTAGCAGAATTTCTAAGAAAGATAACTGCTAGCCATAGCTTCCCAAAATTTTGCCAAACAGAGAAATCCAATATCACATAACATTAAGCATCATGTCATCAACATATCATGTTCATACCGTCATCATATCATTATCATAATCATCATCATCATATCATATCATCATAGCATCATGCTTGCACATAAACATAGGCATATTCTCAAGTAACATTTTATGAGCTTAGCTTAATAAATTTGGTGCAAGCTTTTAATTAAGATTGTCTCTTATGTAAACTTCTTTTATTGGGCATAGGGCCAATTTCATTTATTATCCTTTTTGAAACTTTTTAAGTTGAATTATGAGGGTTTTCTAATACTTAATATAAGGATATTAATGTCTTAAGCTTATTCCTCATTAACCTTTAACTTTTACCCTAACCAGTTTTTACTTTTACAGTGGGGCAGTAACTTCAAAAATTCACCATAATTTCATCTTTTATTCTTTTATTTCGAATTTTGGTATGATTATACCTTTCTGAGTCTATTTTTAAACAAAGTAAACCCCACTTAAAAATTCATTTTGTAGCTTGATTTATACACATTTTTTTTTGACTGTTCAGACTTGAAAGTTCAACTCGGGTCAGTGGCTTGTCCACTTCACTGGGAGTTCCTCACATGGAATCTGACAAAACTGTTTTATGGGAGTGTTCTTCTATGCCTTAGCTTTCTAAAAAACTTGGTCCCACTCAAAAATGTTATGTATAACTTGAGTTATGCACGTTTTATTACCCACTGCCCAGACAGAAACCCATCCAGGAACAGCAAATTTTGAAAATTCATATCTCTCTCGTTTTAAGGCCAAATCTCACATGTTTTATATGTATGAAAGCTCTTTGAGTCTATTTTCATAGAAAAAGTTTTTCATTGCATTTTGAGTTTTGTGGAGTGAGTTATACTGCACGCATTACAGACTACCAGAATTCCAGCTTAACTAGTTTTTAAGTCTTACATATCAATCTTGTGGAAATGTTGCTATACCACTTCAAATCACCATTTTTATGTTTTATCTCACCATCATATTCAATATTTTAGCTATCAAATCAGTACTTTAAAACAAAATAAAGCAAGATACATAAAAGAAACCATCATACCACAAAATTTCATTTCAAAACAACATTTTCATCAAGGCAAGAAAACTCATAGAATAAGATATGGTCATGAGACCTTGAAGCAAGCTTCAAAACCACCTAGCTATGAAGAGCTTAGGGGTTCTAGAGCTTGAAAAATACATGGAGAAGAAGGGTAAGAGTCACTACCAAATGTGTTTCTCTTGAAAGCTTAAAGGGTGAAGATGGTTGGAGATGGCCTCCTTCTCCTTGAGCTTGCAAAGGGGGCTAAATGAGTGTTTGTTTTGCTCTACCAAGGACCAAAGAATGTGATCCTTGATAAGTTAGTGAGGGTGGTGATAGAAGATAAGGGTGATGGTGGTGGAAAAGTGAGGACTTAGGGTAGGAAAAACAAGAAGAACAAGAAGAAGAGTAGGAAGAGCAAAGAGAGGTTTAGAGAGAGGTGAGAGCTTTGTGTGTATTCTTGAGAGAGGGAATGAAAATGAATTGAGGAGGGAGAAGAGGCTGAAAGTGGCGCAAATGAGGGGGGAAAGGTGTTGGAAGATGAAAAAGAATAAAAAGAAAAGAATAAGAACCCAAAGAGGCAAGCTCCTCTCTAGAAAGTTCAATCCAAACCTTCTGAAGAATTGAGGAAGAAGAAGAGGCAAGAGAGGAGTCTCTCCCTTGTCTTCGAGAAAGGAAAATCAGCAAGAGAAGATTGTTGAAACATGCTAAACAAACTTCCTCCTCCAGTGCAGAAGATGAAACATCTACCATTGCTGCCAAGCTAGTGAAAGCTACAGCACCTGCAAAACAAGCACACAGACCCTCTAGAGCTAGAAAAAGAGGGATTGTGATCAGGGAAGAAGTTCCTTAAGAAGAATAATAGATTTAAGCTGAAATAAAAACTTCAGATAAAGATGAGGACCTTGAGATCAAAAGGAAGGGGAAGAAACCATTGAAGAAAGCCCCTAAGGAACCCTTTAGAGAATCCACTTATTCTTATGTTAGAAGGGCAATGCTTGAAGCAGCAGAAAATAGAATGAGATCAGAAGCTTGGGTGCAAAAGCAAAATGATAAAGTGGCTAGAATTGGTGCCTTAGCTATAAATACAAGAAGCTCATTTGCTTCTTTGGAGGTGGACCAATAGTATATAATCATTAAAGATGTCAACCCACCTTCTGAGATAAGAATAGTAATGTTGCCTTCTGAAGTTGCAAACAAAAGATTAGAGCAGACTATTATTCAACCTACAAGCTTGCCATTCATTCCTTTCAATCGAGAAGGATCATTTAGTTTTAGAGCTAAAACTGCACCAGAGAGAGCAAAGTCTAAAAAAACACTTGCTCTGGTGGCAGAAACTAGGAATGCAACTACTAGTTCTAAAACTGAGGTTGCACCTTTAAGCACTCCAATGCCACACCCAGCCACCAATATAGTCTCACAGTGAGTTCCTACAACCCCTGTTGCTACACAAACCTTGCTATTACTAACCTTCACTCCCAAATATGACAGAATAGCTACTCCAACTATCTCTGAACATTAATTATCCTCATCCAACCACAACCAACACAAGGTGAAATTACCTTGTAGAGACCCTTCATCTACTGAAGTCTTTCCAAATACTACTAAAGTCCAGATGGATCTATTGTTGACCAATCAACATAATACCATGGCAAATCAAGTTTAACTTCAAACACATCAGCAAAGATTGGAGAAAAGGATGGACAAGATGGAAAATCTTTTATTGCAGATTCTGAAGACAATTCAAAAAGGAAAAGGCAATCCATGATGGCCCTTTTATGATCCCACATCTTCATTTTTTTTTTTTTATGATGACAAAGTGGAGAAAAATAATTCAAGAAGAGCTTATGCTGAGAGGGAGCATATCATATTAGTCTTAGGACTCATTTTCTTTGGCATATTCATCTTTTAGTACAAGAAACATTTCATTATTTTGTTAACTATCTTTATACATTTCTGGACAATTCATTTAATGATTATGGGTATCAATGCAGTTTAGTTATAATTATCATTTTAATTCTTTATCTCTTTGATGATTATACTTTAATATCCTATGATCTAATCTTTTATCTCTAGCAGTACATTATATCTCTAATATCATATCTCACTGATACTCAAGTAATCTATGTATGATTGAATGCTCTAATATCATCATTATTATTTTTGTTTGTCAACTGGTTGATTTTGCTAAGTGATATTTGTATGGTTGTTTTGGGTTGAACACTCTTACTTGTTTAGAAATCTGTATAACTAAGTTCTTTTTCTAATAGTTGTTACTATCGAGTTGATTACTTTGTTTATTTGTATATTAACTGAACAAATCTATATCCTTACTCTGATATGCTCACACTTGCCCAAAATGTTAGAAAACATTGTGATTTTATGTGTCATAGGAATCCTATGCAACTCATGCTTAAGAATATGCTCATAACCGTATGGGTTGTAAAAGATTTTCTTTATGTCACTCAATTTTCTTTTCTGAAATTTCTGGATATCATGACTCTTTCAACTCACTTCAGAAAGTAACTTCAGATAACAAATCGTATTCTTTTGAGGTAATATTTTGATAAACAAAATCTTTTCTTAAATACTGATTTGTTATCATAAAAAACGGGGAGATTGAAAGCTCCAGTGCCCAACTGAAACAGTCTCATATCCTTAGATGTTTTGATGAATATCAAATCAAGATTTAAATAAATGTCTTGAGCAGTAAATGATTTGGTTTAGCTAAATGTACTCATTTGTGAGTAAAATCATCTACTTTGAAGTCAAATGATTATTATACAAGTCAAAGCGTCTAAATCCATGGTACTTCACGAAAATATGATTATATTGGAAAAACTGCTTTGTGTTCTATATGTTTACTCACTTAGGAATAAAAAAGAAAGTTCAGAAGGATGTGATACAGCATCAAAAAGTAAAAAACATGCCATGAGAAAGATCACACTGCATTTAGAAGGATGACTCAGTCCATAAAGGTGATCATCATAAACTTGCTACTCATGAAGTATCTCACCTTGAAAGCTTCTTCCATATGCTTCACTAAAAAATTCAAAAAGTCAAATATGATTTGACATAATGTAAAAGAAGGATTGACAAGTCTAAAAAGTGGGTGAAGACTTCAAACGACTATTTTTCCTCTTCTGTGTTGTCACTACTTGTTGAAGAAGAAAGCTATACCTTCTCTTTCCAATCATAGACCAGTGGATTGAAATAGCATAAGGCTTAAGATCTACAAGCTCCAATGGTGATATCTCAAAGTTTATATAAAGTTGGAATATGAAGAAAAAGATAGAGACGCTGCTCAAATTTTTTCAAGCTACAACTATTTTCATTCTTCAACCTTTCTATACTTTCTGATACTCCAAAAACTTACTCATAGTAACTTTTGTTTGAAAATTTCTCTACTGGATTGTAATAGGTAATATCCTCACATTGAGAATTTAGCGAAGTCACACACTATGCGCATTTGATCTATACTCTATAAAGAGCTTTTAATGTGAGAGTAAACACAAACCTCTTAATACAAAATCTCTTGTATCCAGACTCATTAGTGGTCAAAGTGAGCTTGGAGAGGCCAAGATAAACACTACTTGATTGTAAAGCTTGGAGAGGCTAGAGAGAGACTACTCAACTGTTAAAGCTTAGAGAGTCTTGGAAAAAGAACACTCGTGACAGACAAATCTCAACGGAGAGTTGGGGATTGGATGTAGGCATTTGGTTGGCCGAACCAGGATAAACCTTGCTGTATGATCATTCTATCTCTTTCTCTTTATCAGCTGTCTTCATTTGATCTTCAAACTTTTGCAGCCTTTAAAATCTTTCAAATACATTACTGAACAAAGTTAATAACTATTATTTCTAATGTCATCACTTCCATACTCCAAGTTTAGGACTTGAGAAAGTTGTTATAAAAATTTTACAAGTTAAAAAATAACTAGTGAAGACACGATTCAACCCCCCTTCTCGTGTCATCTCATCCAACACTTCTTGTTTAGATGTTGTGGTGTTGAAGAATGTCATGAAAAGCTATGATAGGTCTTGCCTATTCCTTCCCAATTTAGGCTTCAAAAATTCTCAACCCTGTCTAGTCTATTATGAAAGTCAACGTTGATGGGAGCGTGCATGGTTGCCCTAGTTGCACTAGTTGTGGCGGGCTTGTACAAGACAACCATAGATGGCTCGGTGGTATATACAAATCAGTGGGCTCTTCAAGTATCCTCTAGGCAGAGATGATGGGCATTAGAAATGGTTTGTGTCTTGTATGGAATCTAGGCTTTAGGAGAGTAGTGTTTGAGTATGACTCTAGTGAAGTGATTCATCTCATTTATGAAATGCAAGGAGTTTTTCATCACTTCAGAGATCTTATTCATGATATTCAAGCCTTATTATGAAAATGTTAGGAAGTTTACGAGAAGCCCACCCTACCTAAGGCCAACCAGAGTGTAGACATTTTAGCAAAGTTAGGTGTATCCTTCTTTTTATTGAGCTCTCCACCAGTAGCATTATCCATTGCTCTTCTAACCGATACTGTTGGTGTTATATTTCTTCGATTGTAGTTTTTTGCTTTTGGGATTTTGATGCATCAAAAAAGAAATTCATCCACTAGACAATGGTTTCTTCATATCTAAAATGTCGAAAAATGCTTTTACTTATCTTTCAACTCAGAAGACCTATGCTGGTGCTTTTGCTTTGTTGGATGATTTAAATTATGGTTTGCAATCGCATGTGGCCGCAAATCGCAATAGCAATTGCACCCATATTGGTCGTATTTTCCCATAATTTTCTACAATCATAATAATCGCAACATAACTGTAACACCCTCCCAAGTACAATACTATGCTTAAGTCATAGCACCACACTCAAGAGTTGTTACTGTTGCCTGAGCGGTCCTTATTTCATAGCGATTTCAACCATCTTCGAAACCTTTCGAGTTATCTGGAGATAACACAAAAATAGGAGTCAAAATTTTAAATTCTTAGAAGGATTCTCCAAACTATCACATGTAGTGTCATCGTTATTATCTACAGCTGCTTCGGTTTATTATGAAGAAGGTGATCATGCCAAATAAATTGTTCAGTTTTATAGTTTGAAAATATATTATTTGAAGCAGAGTTCCTTTTATTCATACACTTAAGATATAAGAGTTATTATAAAATAAATTTACAACTCATAACTTAAATAATAGTTGCAGTATATTCAAATATAATAATTCCACAATAATGAAGAAATAGAACAGATTATGCATATGCAAATACGTTCACTTGAGTTCATGCAAAATGTACTTGTGTTTCTTTAACTTTCTTTGACTTTCTTTCCTTGGCACACCTAGGCATTACGTATTGCCGTCCCTAGGGTGCTTGCATATGTTTTCATCTTTAGTCTTTATTGCCCTTGGATAGTTTGATATAGGAGTGAGCTCAACTCATGACCGTCATCACACAGTACTGACCCGCACGGCGACCCATGTACCTCTAAGTCAAAGGGACTCAGTTGGCCATCTACCTCCAACATAGAGAGACCCAAAAGTTTTAGCTGCCTTCACAAGGAAGGACCCAATGTGCAACTGCCTTCGAGTGAAGGGACTCACATCTTTATCTTTTAACTACCTTCACCTAGAGGGACCCAAATAACTGTCTCCAAGTAAAGGGATCTAAATATTACATAATCATGTCATCATACAATATTCATCTTCATATCATAAATCTTCATAATATAAGTTATTATAATTTCATATGCTTCTGCCGAAAATTCGGCAGCATAATGGAACATGTCCGCTTCCCCATGAATAGTGCCAGTACTCAGATAACCAATTTTATAGAAAATTCACAACACTTCATTCATAATTCAACATCAATTTTATAGGAACATTAGTTGCATTTAAAGCATAATTGTTGTCTTAGCACTTTCACTCAACCCAATTTTTGTAAAATAAGCCATAATTTCTATTTAACTTATTCAGACCTAAATTTTGGATATGTTGGAGTGTTGTGTGTCTAGTTTGTTTTTAGCCTCTTTGGTCCCGTTCAGTTTATATATATATATATATATATATATATATATATATCTCTCTCTCTCTCTCTCTCTCCAGTTATTAACATTTTACTTGGGTATGTCCTGTTTCTAGGCAGATTTGCATTCCCAAAAGTATAAATTCACTAAAAATAGAAACTTAGATGGATTCCAACAAAACTTACATTGTTTTAAAGCTAGTGCAGTAAATTTTCATCTCCAAAAAGTTTCATCTCATTTTACTAAGTACAGCTCGAGTTACAAGCTACTAAAGTTGGTTATTTATGGCTGCCCTGTTCCAACCTGATTTGGACTTAGGGTAACTTTATTGAATTACTGGGAGCTATTGGGATCGAATCTGACTCTAAAATTTTTATGGGACTTTGTTCTATGTCCTAGATTTCTAATAAAATTAGTTGCACTCGATTTGAAGGTGTGGAGGGTGAGTTATATCCCTCAAATTCCAGTCTGCTTGGAATCAGGGGCAGAATTCTAGGGTTTAAAAAATTCATACCTCACTCAATACTAATCCAATGGCCTTATATTTTATATGGTTGGAAAGCCCAAGATGTCTAGTTTCATCTAAAAATAGTTTCATCAAGTTTTGGGGGCTGTAGGCAGAGCCATACACTCTGCTAGTACGGATGTCGTAAGGTTTTCAAGGTTTCAACTTCTATTTTACATCCCTTTTTGAATTCTCACCCACGTTCTCACCCAAACTCAACATTTATATATCACTCCAGCCATAAGAATTCATATAAACACCATATATCATCAATCTAATGGAAAGAACATAAATTCTACTCAGCCACAATAGCACTAATAATAGAAGAAATTGAAGAATCCTACCTCAAAATTAAGTTTTGAGCCTGGAAGATGGAAGCCTTAAGTGTGGGAAATGGTGTGAGATGAAGAATTAAGAGGAAGAGCATGAAAAGGGGAAGCAATATGAGGGAGAGAGCTCAGCCCTCTTGATACACCAAAATAAGGAGGGGAAAATGAGGAATTGTGAGATTTAATGACATATAGTAGTTAGGAGTTTGGCATATGATTGGTTGTTGGGTTTGTGGTGATTGTTGAGACACTTTTCCCCATTCTTTGGCAGCAACTTGTTACCACTTTGGTGAGAAATGGTGGCTGAATTTTAGCCACTTATCCTAGGGTTTTTTATGTGTAATTCTATTGATTTGGTTTCGACAGTTTAAAGTACCGAATCTTTATTGATTTCCCTCAAATCAGTAAAACATTACTAAGTAAATTTGTGAGATTTTCTATATCTCTATTCTAATCTTCTCAAGTCTAATCTCTTTAATTAACACTTAATTAACTCCTAATCAATATTTAATTAACTTCTAATTAATTCTACACAGTCAATAAAGTCAGCTAAATAGATTAACATCGTAATTTAAACGTATTGTAATTCTGGACGTTATACTGAATAATTTCTCATAGTCTTTTACATAACAATCTAAATTTTCTTTAGCTCTAATATTTGTAATTCATCCCTAATTACTCTTATTTTTCTAATAAATTGATTAACAGCACAAATCAATTGCACCGTTTCTTTGGAATTGTTATATTTTTGCTTTTTTGTAAATCCTTTAGAAATTTTTATTTGGTTTCTGTAACTAGTGGCATTTTTGTAAGACTGAGCAAGTCTAGGGGCATCCATGTCATTTCACATATATATACATCCGTGGTTCAATTAGCCGAGATTTAGGTTTCTACATTTTCGCTACGTGATTTTGCTTAATTAAAACCTTATTCTACTAATCCTATTAATATAGGGACCTAAATATGATCTTTTAAAAACTTCAGGGGCAAGGTTATAAATAATAAAAGTTTGCTCAAGGATATTTTCATCATTTCCTATTACGTTATATGGGGATATTACAATAACCATAGTCATGACCATAATTGCAATTTAAAATCATGCTTTTGTTGTACTAACAAGTGTTTTAACTAGTTAGAGGGAAATTCATTAGTATTCATAAGTTTTTTTGGGTTAAATTAATATGTTGGTCGATTTCTATAATTTTGTTAAATTTTTAAATAGATTCCTATAATTTAAAAGTTTGTAATTAGGTACTAATATTTTCATATTTCTTTTTTGAATAAGTCCTTGCTAGTTAATTTTTCTAAACTAAAAAGACCTAATTAAATACTCAAATAAGTCTACCAACATATTTAACCAACCAAAAATGTTTTTTGAAAGCATATGTTAGACACCATTTTGGGTAATTGGGGTTGGACATATAAATAATTGGTAATTATAGTTACCATTCTAATGAATGTTGGTGGATATACTAAGGTAACTAATAATAGATATAAAATCCTTTCATCGCATTATTACTAAGATTAATTAAATCCTTAATTATTAACATGTGAATAATTAATCCCCCATATTTTTTCCACTAGGAGATTCACCAATAATTTAACCAAAATTTTCAACTGGCTCATGATTCTCTAGGTGTCCTAATGATGTCTAGAAAATCAATGCATCAATGACAGTATGAGATTAATTTTGATGCATCATTAGTATAAAAGAGTTTTACACAGTTATCTAATCATATACTTCTATTTATATATAAGATTTTTAAAGTAGTGGGTAGTTGAATCGAATGCTTTTGTTGATATGGCAATACATAATTAGATGTCTATGTCAAATTTTTTTAAAATGATAGTGCATCAAAATTAAATTCTAATAGTATTGATAATGAACAATGTAATTGAATAAGTCTTTATAATTTATTTGAATATTTAAATAGGTCATTATAACTTAGCAAATGTTAACTGATTGTTTAAAAATTTTTAAAATTATAAGAATTCAATTACAAACTTTTTAAAATATAGCAACTATTTTAAAATCAATAAAATTATAGAGACCAAATTAATCGAACCCAAAATTTTCCCTTTTAGAATTAAGTAGTTGCTTGATGTGAATTATGTATGAATCTATGATGAATTGAAAAACTCGTACTAATAAAACTTTATGATCCTGCATAATAAAATTTTTTTGCTTGGATTTTGGTTGAGGAAACAAATAAAATCAACAAGCTAGCGTCATGGATCTGAATTTGGGAAGCAGAAGCAGCTCCTCTTACAAGTTCTCAAGATACGAGTTTTGTAAAAAAAAAAAAAAAAATACAATGCTCAACACTTTGTTTCTGCTAGATCTTTACAATTGTCAACACTTGTCAATGTCAAATGTTTTAGTGGCAAATCTTGATGGATAAGGCACACTTTAACTTGAAGTTAAAGAAAAGAACAAGTATTTTCAAATGGATTTTGTAATGAAGAACTTGAAAACATAAAGAACAAGAAATGAACATGGAAATGCAAAGGGAATATAAAGAAATGAAATCAAATGGATAATTAATCCTAAGAAATTGAAGAACAAAGATAAGTGTGGAGGCTTTACAAGATTTCCTCTTCACTCTTGAATGTCAGCATGATGGTAGAGCTTTGAGTGTGTTTTAGTAAAACTTTCCAACTCCAGAACTAATTCTAAGAACTCTTATTTATAGATAAAAATTCTAGCCTAAACTGGTGTCATCTGTTCTCACTACAAGAAATAAGATAAGTGGCAGCGGTTTTTAAGTCCAAACCGCCGCTAAATGCAAACTGTGATGGTTCACTCATGATGGAAACAAGCTGGGTCAAAAAGGGGTAAGAAACACTCATGGGATTTTTTTTTTTGGAGGGGAGCAATGTAACATCCACCGAAATTCTTTTATCGTTTTCCGTTCAATTATTCGATTTTATCGAATAATTGAAATTAATTAAAATTCGGTTAAATAATTATTTAGGATCAATTGATTAGCAATTAATTGAGATTAGGTACAAGTCAATTAGGTTAGAAATATAGAAGATTTCATAAGAATTTTCACAAAATTGATTTACCGATTTAAAGGAAATCAGTAAGTTTATGGTATTTTAAACTGTCGGAACTGAACCAATAGAATTTCAACCCATCAACCCTACTTTAAGTGGCTAAGAACTCAGCCACTTAATCCCCCAAGATGGCACAAACAAAGCCACACAAAAGGGAAGAGACTTGGCTGAATTTCAGCCATACAAGAAGCCACCAATCACAAGCCAAGAAGTCCACCTACATATACTACTTCAATCAGATTTTTCTTTCCCTTTTTCACTCATTCAGATTGCGCCTTCTCCTCCTCTCCTTTCAGCCCTCTTCTTCTCTTCTTCACTCACATAACTCTAGCCAACCATCAACCCAAATCAAGTTTTCCTCATCCAAATTCTAAGATCAAGCCAAATCACAACACAACAAAGGTAGGGATTTAATTCTTGTATCATTTCTGTGCTCTTGACTGGCTGAGGGTGGATTATTTCCACAATAGAGAGCTGGAGAACCAAAAACCCTCGGCAGTCCGTACGGTGGAGTTTACGGCTCTACCTATAGCCGATTAAATTTGATGAAATCAATTTCAAATGAAACTAGACATCTAGGGCTTTCCATAGATATATCATATAAGGATTTTGGATTAGTATTGAGAGAGATATGATTTTTGGAATTTCGACCTAGGGTTTTGACTCTGATTCTGGGCAGACTGGGTTGTTCAGGGTAGAACTCGCCCTATACTACTTGAAAATGAATGAAAATAACTTTGTTAAGAATCTTACACATAGGAGAATGTCTCATAAAAATTTCAGAATTAGATAAGGTCCCAGTTGCTCCTAGTGATCCAAGAAAGTTGCCCTATGTCTAAACCGGGCCAGAACAGGGCAGTCTAGGAAGGTTAGAATTCGGGGCATATAACTTGAGCCCTACTTAGTAAAATGGAATGGAACTTTTTGTAAATGAAACTTTGCCCTGTTAGCTTTAATATGAGACCAATTTCGTGTGATTTGAATTAGTTTTCGATTTTTAGTGGATTTTTACTTTTAGGTGTCTAATTTTGGCCAACCACTGAGCAGGCCAGGATAAACTCTAAATATCTTGAGCTATAGATATCGAAATTAGATGGGACTAAAGAGGTTAGAAACTAGACATATAACACTTTAACATGCCCAAATTTGAGGTCCAAATGAGTTAAATAGAAATAATGGCTTGAATTATAAAAATCGGGTTGGTTAACTATGCTGAGGCAGAAACCCTGCCTTGATGAGTTTAATGTTATTATGAGTTCAAGATTGAAATATGTGTATAGTGTTGTGATCTTTATAATAAATTGATGTTCTGATGTACTGGCACTATTCATGGGGAAGCGGACTCATTCCGTTATGCTGCCAAAATTTTGGTAAAATCCATGTATAAGTTATGAATTATATGTTAATACATATGCAATTTCAAGTAAGCCATGAAAGTTATGATAAGAATTATGTTACTATGAAAGTTCCATGCTACTTGGGCCAGCCCCAGATAAGAAATTAAGGGGAATAGATCGGTGGGAAAGTCAGGGAAAGTAAACTCAGCATTCTTGTATAGGAACGAGCTCGATCCTGATAAGCAGACTATTACCCAGGAGTCTAAATGGCCAAGAACTCCCAGGGGACCAAGAGATGGAAAAAGATGAAAAGTAATGGAAAGTCTTACGAAGAAAGATCCATGATTAAGTTTGCATGATTACATAAATGCATGGTTACATGAAATAATTATGTCAAGAGGAATGCAGTGTCTATTAAGTTCATTTACATAGTATAGCAGCACACCGTTTCGACTGTTTTGTGATACTAATCACGAAATTTAAGAAGAATGTTAACATGGTAACACAGACTACCTAATTTCATGCTATAACTTAAGTATATCATTAAATTAGTAGGGTGTTACAAGCAAGACATCACTCATAGGATTTCTCTGATAAGGTGCTGATCAATTAGATTTTTATGTACTTATTTTCTCTCATTCCTAGCTCATTGATTCTCTCTTATGCCTAATTGTTTTGAATTGGACCATTTTGTATTGTTTGGATTTTGTTTGGATTTGAGTTAAATTTTCCAGCATTAGGCGAATTCTGATACTGTTTTGGTTTTTGGGTTATATCTTGAGTTGTAGAGCTCATTTTATTGTGATTCTTGATTTGTAGAAAAGCTGAGAGATAGGCCTACAAGTTTTATGAAGAGCTCAGAAGCCAATTCTGGTGTTAAGAAGCTGAAATTGGGCCTAGAAGTGAACTGAAGTGGTGCAGCCGCAGATTCTGAGCAGGGTGTGGTATTTGGGCTATATCTCGGTCCACAGATGTCCGATTGAGCCCGTTCTAGTGGCATTTTGAAGCTGACATCCAAGGCTACAATTCTTCTTCAGAGTGGAAATCCAAACGGAATCGTTTTGATAGACAAAACGGTAGAAGAACATTACTCACGAAATTAGCTATAATGATTTCATGTTTTTAATGTAACTTTCTTTCTATAATTCGGATTTTAGCAAATAAGATGTCCAGATTCAAAGGAGAGAGAGAGGATTAATGTAGTAATGACAATTTAATAATTTTAGGCATTTTGATTTGGTTTTGGCTGGCTGACTTAGGGGGAAGTCGAAATTGTAATTGGGACAGATTTTGGAATAGCAAATTTTCGGTTTTGGTTCTTCTTCTTCTCCTCTCTTCTCTCACTCACGCCCCCCCCCCCACCTTAACAACTCGTCTTCCTCCATTCATGGAGGAGTAAGCTTCCATCTAATCCAAGGATTCAAAGGAGCATTGGCTGTCTTGAGGATTTGCACAACCAAACTTCATCAAATCAAATCGGTTTTCTACTCCCTTTTCTTTTCTTTCATTGTGATTACTCCAATTTCGGATTTGAAGGTTTTTGATTCGGAATTGTGGTGGTTTATGATTGATTGCTTGCTTACTTGCTTGCATATTGCTTGATTGGTGAATGTGTAATGAAATTGCGTGAGTAGAATCATTTTCAGGTTTGAATTTGATGATTGATTACATTGGTGCTTGAAAATTAACATGAATTGGTTAGGTTCTAGAGTTTTCTGAATTTAATCATTTATCTGTTAATTGAATGCATGAAGGTTTTCGTGTGCAATGTTGTATTGGAACAGAGGTTTCTTTCGGGTTTGATGTCAGTCACTGATTTGATTTGAATGATTATTTTTAGAATCCGATGATAGATTAGCCAGTGTCTTTCTTGATTCTTAGATTGGATGTTCCAAATTCTGTTCATTTCTTTTATACTCATTTCAATACTTTAAATTCCTAAACCCCCCCCAATTGCCTGATCGTATAACATTGTCATCGCTGGGAAATGACCTGGGTTGCATCCTTGCTACGAGTTTAGTGTAATTCGGTTTTTATTGTAATTTGATCGAGCTCGGCACTCGAGTCAGGTGCCAAAGAGGTGAGCCATTTGAGAGGGGAAAGTGAAATGGAAAACAGCCCCCTAAATGCCACAAACCTACCATCGTTTGGTTTCTACTAATAGGGTTTTTTTTACCGCTCTAAATACTCACTTAAATCAAAACCAACGGCATTTTGCTTAATCGCCGCTAAACTTGCGCCGCGTATAGCCTTAATTTTTGTAGTGTCTTGACGGTTACCACGATGTTAGTAGGGTGCCAAAAACTTCCCACATTCAGCTTTGAGGCTCTAGTAACCACTTTTGAACGTGCCTTGATCTGCACATGCTACAAATATTGGTAACTGTTCACATTCTCCACTTCTCATTCATTTGAGCTTCTAGAAGAAATAACTGTAAGTGATCTATCGATGAAGACTAGTTCAACAACCATTCATTTCCTCGACTTCCATCACCTTATGATTCAATTATATGCATTGCCAAACTATCACATTAGGACTTTTTTTACCACTTTTTAACATTGCCAAATTGCCTTTCGACCTACCATTGTCTATTAACCACCATTGATTCACGTTAAGTTATGAGGCATGTTGACCAATTTCCAAATGGTGATTGCTAGATAATTTTCGACTTCGACCACATTCTGGTAATTTCAACCACCTTTCATCCATTGTCCTGAGGATTATCTACTTTTGCCAAAATGAACCTTCAACTCTTGGTCAAAAGCTTCTCTCATGTTTAACACATTTATGGCTTTTGACTAAAATCGAAAGTTCATCCCAACAAAAATATTCTTCATATGACCATAGAACACAACTTCATTTGAATATAGAGATAATACTAAACCAACAGACATACAATATAGTCTTTATTACAAAACCTTGCTCCTTACATTTTCATACTAGCACAAATAAGGTGCTTTTTTAGTACTAAAGTTATGGAAGTGAGATGGTGCTTGCTGCCAATAGTGGTTGCCTAAAAGTGCTTCATCTCCTCCATTTCCATTACTATATGGTGGTAATGGCTGCATGGTTGCTGTTGGGCTTGATTTGGAAACCAAAGTAATTAAAAAGTCAAAGAGATCAATGGCTATAATAGTAGAGGCCACGTTCTCTTTGTGTAAGGTTCTCCTTTTGCCTTGGATGGTTGTGTTCCATGACCTTATGGCTAGTTCCTCAATTAACATCTCGCAAACCTTGGAGCAAACAAGAGGAGCTTTGCCTGATATCATCTACACTTCATTACTAGACTGTAAGATTTTACCAGATCTATACCATGAATTTAGAACACAAATCAAATAGGAATATAGATTAACAACAAGCGTACCTGTCAAATTTACATTGCTAAGGAACACTATCTATGAATCCTGTTCTAAAGAGAAAACACGCGCACATGCATACGCCAAGTATAGGAGAACCCACTCCTTCTCCTTCTCCTTTCAAAGGGCCACATTGATGGAGCAGTGCCCGTCAAGAGTGCCAAGAATGGAGTAGGGATCTTGCCCATAATGTGAATATACATAGTAATCTAGTTTTGTCGATTAAAGACCTAGGTCACCTAAGGCCCTTTACACCCTCCAGCACACTCATTATTGAGCCCAAGCCTAATAACATATGGTGAATCCCAAACCCATAATAGATCACATAATAATAACATAGGTCTCTAGGAAAATATCAGGCTATCCATTCAACTCGTTTTAATAAAACAAAAGCCCACCAGTTAATAGAAGCCCAAAACCTAGAAAATTCTAACATTCTCCCACTTGGGCAATATTCATTGGGTTTTATTTAAGTTTAAAACATTTTGAAAATGACTCTCAGATTGAACAACTGTGGCCACAAATCATAGCCTGAAAATAATCACCACAAAACCATATCACTCCAGTTAATAAGGCTACCAGCTAAGAGCCACAGGCGAATTATAAACTATAAAGAGTCTAGTTCATTAATAACCACATAATCAAATAATCTCATCAACAATTATCCAAAACATGAGTGTTCAAAGTGTAAATATATACATCGTAGCATAACATGTGATCCTTCCATGCTACTATGTATGGATCCTCATTGTGCCTTCCTAAGAAAACACAACTAACCTCCTATAAGGAGATCATAATATGTTTCTTATGAAACACCATTCCCATAAAGGAACAATATCTTTCTCATGAAAGACCAATGTTTTCAAAAGAAAACATTCATATCTTGAGATATAATAATTGGTACGAAAATGAAATATCATAACATGTGCATAAGTTTATCAATAGATTACATAAATCCAGCATAATCATGTGAATATGACAACTCCCACTAACTAGGTACATTAATAGACCTTACAAGATCCATATCCTTGATATATTTCACAAATGCCATAGGTCTAAGTCCCTTAGTTAAGGAGTTACCAAGCACTTCCACTTGCTAATATACTCATGGGGTCCCTCATACAATTCTAGTGCAATCATAATCTCATTAGCTTTCATTGACTAATCACATTAAAACACATAAACCACCAAGGTTTAAAAATGTGATTTCAATAAAGCTATAATAGCTCCACTATTAAAAAACATTAATAACAATAAAACATAGTCATCATAACTCAAACTGTCAAGGATTTTCAGAATTATATATATAGCATGGAAATAGAACAAAACAATTGGCTCCCACCAACCTTATGCAATTACAAGAATAAGATTAATTTTGGACATAGTTATGCTTTTTCATGGAAGATTAGGCATACGATTGTACAATCATCTGTGGGCAAAGTACACAACGCATACCATAGCTCCTACTCACTAAAACAATCAACATTTTCTGTAAAAAGAAAATCCGCTTAAATACGAATTCAAGCATAATTTCATGGATAAACTTACATATCCATCATGCCCAAAGACCATTGCTATATACAATTTCCATCCTTTTAAGAAGCTAGCCAAAGTTTACAACATTATAGTCTAATTACTTTATTAAGGGGAAACACGACATAAAGTTGAAAACAAATACAATCAGCCTTTATTAATCCAATGGACAACAATCAGTGACAACTATCACCATGACAGGGATTTAAACCATAGATATAAACTCGTCTGTGGGCAGAGGATATATTATACATGATAGTATCAGAAAATTCAACACCTGTGGGTAGAAGAATTTTCACTATCAAATAATCCCAAATTTTCATACTATTTGAAGCCGCTCATACATAACCACCTATAGGTAGGTAAATGCACTAATTAGTCTTCCCTACAGCAACAAGTAGCTCTACTAACTTCATGAATGAGTCACTGTGGTGATAAACATCCAAATCAGTAAATGGGCTCCAAAACAGGGATGATAATTCAGTCCATTAAACCATTTTCAACTTTCATGGATGAATTTCCCTAAAATATGTTTTTCATAAAGCCTATGAAGTACTCTATGAAGTACTCTTCATAAAGTCACATCACTCAAATAGTGAACACTAATTTGCACAAAAGTGAACTTTAACATATTTACCATGCAAATCAAAATAATGAGTATTAGACTATAATTTAATTAACACAGAGAGCTAACAGGTCAATTAGACCAAGGTTGAGAGCACTTGGCCATTTCCATGAATTATATTCATTAGCTTAATGAACAAACTACCTTGTAATCCATCATTTAGTATGCTAACTAATTCACCCATACCAATTATTTATTCATACTCTCCAAAATTATATTATGACAATAAGATAGCTCTCCTTATCCATGCACTTAATAAACAATCAAGTGCTATAAAAACAATGATAATTAATAATTATCATAACATTTCTCATAAAAGAATTTTATCAAGAGAAATATAACATTATACGGCAAATGGAAATTATGGTATAAAGTTTCATTCAATCGAGTTGAATATCAGGCACAGATGCCCCTTAATTCCTGCATAAAATAATGCAAATTACCCATGACTATTATAACTCTCCTTCTTAAGTGTGAATCCCAACATTGTACACTTTCCTTTAACAAAAGCCTTTTCATGTATTCACAGGAATCATGACAAATGCTCCATGAGTAAAGACAAAACCCAAACATCAACCAACTACCATTTCAGATATTTGTCCCAACCAAGACATTGGTTCTAATATCACTTGTTAAAACAATTAAAGGAAAATCCAAAATCCTAGGAGATTTTTAATATTGGGCTAAGTGAGAAACCATAATAGCATTTCTAACATCACATCTCAACCCAAATCCTTCAACCAATGAATGTATGGACTTTTTCACTTATATAGTATTCACTCAATCCATTCCTAACTAATATGGGACTTCATCATCATGCTTAAAAAATTCAACACTCTCTCCTTCGACTGCTACATAGTTGCAGGTAGCAATAGCCATGTCCTTCCTTTTTAAGGAAATATTCAGTCACAACACCTACCTCAAAAATGCTCCATAATTTCATTGGAATCTTCCTATCAAGCACTCATTTGCACTAATAGCTTTAGACCATCAAGAGTTTCTATAAACCTCCATATCCCATTGCAACTCAAACAAATTGTTCATGCCTTCAATCATTACCAAACAAAGATGTCAAAATTATCAACATTCCTGAAAACTCAGCAACCCTTAGTTCAACTATCTTCATTCCATGGTTATGACAAAAAAGTTTGTATTCTTTAGCATTCATGGGATAATAGTGGCCTTAGAATTTATCTTGATATAATGGGGTCATAAACTTTCAAGTCAATGGTTTGCCCCATGTAACGTCCGAAAAATTTATCGTTAACAGCTGAATTATTCGGTTTTTATCAAATAAGTGAGTTTAATCAGAACTTGAGTAAACATTTACTTAAAGCCAATTAAGTACGATTTAGATCGATTAGGCTTGATGGAATTAGATTAGGAGCATAGAAAACCCCACAGAAAATTTTCAAGCCAGTTTACCGATTTAAGATAAATAGGTAAAATTTCGGTATTTCAAACCGTTTAAACCGGACCAGTAGAATTTTTCTATGAGTGCCCTAGAATCAACGGCTAAGATTTAGCCAAATAGCTCCCTCAAGTGGCGCCTTGGCAGCCCTTGATGATGGGAAGCTGAACTAAAATCAAGACCAAAGTTGGATCTACCAATCACATGCACTCCACCTTCAAATATCTCACTTTTTTCTCTCTTTTTCCCATCAGAAAATTTGACCACCCAGCCAGCCTTTTCTAGTGCTGAAGCTCTTCTCTTTCTCTCCTCTTTGCTCTCATTTCTACTCCATTCTCATCCATCTTCAAGCCTCATCCCAAGTCACCATCATCTAAGACAAAATCAACACAAATTTCATAAGACAAGGTAGGAAATCCTATTTCTCTTCTTGGTTTCTCTGATTTGGGGCAGCATGGTGAGCATGTTCAATCTGAAATATTGATGTTATATAGAGTGATGATGATGTTTTATGACTGGTTCTGCATGTATGTTGTGATTAAAATTGCAATTGAGGGCAAATAGCTTGAAGGAAGGAGATAAACCTAGAAGTAGGTTAGGGTTTCCCTCGGTAGTCCATACGGCGGAGTATACAGCTCTAACTACTGCTATTTAAATTAGATGAAACCATTTTTAAACGAAACTAGACATCTAGGGCTTTTCATCCATATAAGATATAAGGCCATTGGATTAGTATAGAATTAGTTATGAATTTTTGAAGTTAGACCTAGAAATCTGGGTTCTTACCCAGACAGCATGAGTTGAGAAAGGTGTAACTCACCCTATACAACTCTAAATTGAGTGCAACCAAAGTTGTTTGAAAGATAACATATGAGAGAACATTCCATAAAAATTTCAGAATTTAATTCATTGTCAGTTGTTCCTAGCACATCAATGAAGTTGGCTTAGGTTTAAACTGGCCTAGAACAGGACATGCTGAGATAAAATATTTATATCTTGAGTTATACAACTCAAAATGAGATGGGACCAAAAGGATTAGAAACTAGACATATAAGGCTGTAGCATATCCAAAAATGAGATTTAAATGAGTTGAATTGAATAAAAATTGGAGCATGCCAAACTCGGGCAGAATAGGGAAGAATAAACTGAAACCTTATTGATGTTTGAGTTGAATTTGTTGAATGATGTTATAAATGTATATATATATTTGCTGGTCTATACTGAAATTTTTAGTTGTGCAATTGTACTGATTGTCTGGCACTATTCATGGGGAAGCGGACTCGATCCGTTATGCTACCGAAATTTCGGTAAGAAGTTTATATGTTGTGAAAATTTATGATAGCTTGAGTACATTATATTTAAAGAATCAAGCTAGATGTGCATTTATTTCATAATATTATAAAGGATTCCACATCACTTGGGCCAGCCCCAGAATAAATTAAGGGGAATAGATCAGTGGGAAGGTCAGGGAAAGTAAACCCGGCCATCCTGTATAGGAACGAGCTTGGTCCTGAAAAGCGGACTATTACCCAGGAGTATATGGCCAATGACTCCCAGGGGATCAAGGATGGAAATAAGTTCTAATAGGCGAAAGCCTCCAAGAATAAGATGCATTTTCTAATTGCACTTGCATATGTATAGTGTAATGTTTCCCTATTGATTGTTCTAGATCCTTGTTTATTTTTCTTAACATGCTATTGTTCCACCATGATTACTGTTTAAGTACATTAGTGTATCTGTTAACTAAAACTGGGTTTGTTTCGGTGTATGCTTTACAAACAAGTATTTAAGTTGAATATTATCGTTTTATGATACTATTTGAAAAATATTGTATGACCGAAACAATTGAAATGACAAATGATGACAGATGTATAGAAGCTAGGAATTTCTACTGAGAAATATTCATTTCTCACCCTATTGTATGTTCCGCGTCATTCTCAGACCATGGAGCACGCAGCGACCGGGGTACTATTCATTGAGTTCCCTGAGCTACATATACACCTTGATCCATTTTTGGACTCAGTATATATCTCCGGCCGATGTCAGTTCCGCCTCTAGTTCTTTTTCCAGCGAGATTTCGTCGTCCCGCTTATGCACCCTCTCTTTGATCCTGCTGTCCCATACATTGCCATACCTCTCCACATGGCCCATCTATTTCCACCACCACCAGTAGCAGCACCCGCAGCACCAGCAACTCCAGTTCCCATGGCCCCTCCTGCTTTACCACCGCAGCCGATGTTATCGGCCTCAACCTCGAAGGAGGATCCGTCCGAGGCGGCTAGTTCTTCTTCCTCATCCTCTGCTCCCAGTGTTGGACACCCTCCAATGGACGCTGCCATGGCGAATGGGTTCCTTTTAGCAGATTCTGTTTAGATAGTGTACATACTATATATAGTAGGGTTAGATGTATAGAATGACCCTCCTTTGGCAGTCTGGGTCATGGGTGGATGGGTAGATGTTAGGAGATGTACATAAAATATCCCATAGGGACCACTTGGGGTGCTGTTCATAGAAACTGGCCGTTTCGTGTTGTATTAGCGGCCTCATTTTGTCACCTTGTATCATTTTGACAAACTTTAAAATCAGATATCTATGTATATATTTATGATGGCTTTTGCAGTAGTTTTGTCCTTATTGTAATTTTATTTATGTTACGTTGTTTGTAGTATACTGATTAAATAGTATTTATCTCACTGTTATGCAGGGAATTTTGTTATGTGATTAAGTATTCTTATGCAAGTAATTAATACTAATACAAAAAATAAAATTTAACCAGTATCACACGTAATCACTTATCAGATAATTTATTATGACTTAAGCATAGTACTTTGTCTAGTAAGATGTTACATTTTTGGTATCAGAGCAATTCGTCCTAATATAGGCCTGAGGATTGGACTAACTATGCTTCGCATATGCTCTGTATTCCTTAGATATTATTATGTTCTAAGTCTTGTCCATATGGATAGGATATATGTCATAACTATATGCTATTATTTACTAGCACACCGAACTTAGTATTGAGCCTGATCAACTCAATTACTCTTGTTTTGTGTGTTCAGAACTTGATGGCTTCAGGAAGTGAGGTAGGCCGTGAACTTCTCTAGCCTAGGAGGAATCTACGGAGTTTCTGGATACGATGCGAGAAATGGCGCACGCTATGTGCGAACAGGCAGCTGCGGCAACTAAATGATAGGCCAACTAGGAAGGCAGTCAGAGGTAGGTCGTGGTGGAAATGATAATGGCCCTGGAATGGATCTAGAATATCTTAAGTTTGTGGAGTTTCGGAAGGCCAACCCACCCAGCTTCAGGGGAGCCTTTAACCCAGATAAGGCAGATGATTGGGTTAAAGTTATGGAAAAGATTTTCTCTGTGTTAGATTGCATAGACTGCCAGAAGGTGACTTTTGCCACCTATATGTTAGAAGCCGATGCAGAATTTTGGTGGAATAGTGCACGGCGATTACTCGAAGGATCCCAGACAGATATCACTTGGAACGTATTCAGAGATGCATTCTACCAGAAGTATTTCCCCGCATCTATCCGCAATGCCAAGGAGTTGGAGTTCATGCACCTCCGTCAAGGGAATAGTAGCGTGTCGGAGTACATCACTAAATTTGAGGAGTTGTGTAAATTCTCCACTATTTATCAATGGAGCCCTGACGAAACATGGAAATGCATGAAATTTGAAGGTGGATTGAGAGAAGAAATTCTTGCCACCATAGGATCAATGGAAATCAGAGACTTTTCTACCTTGGTGAACAAGTGCCGCCTAGTAGAGGACTGCAACAAGAAGCTAATTGCTGCTAGATCATCTGGCAATAACTGCAAGAAGGGATTAGCTCCACAAGGCCCGAGGTTCAAGCCCAACCTACAGTAGCAGAGAAAGTTTCAGCCGATGAATAACCGAGGCAAGCAACCTCAGAGGTCTTTCGGGAACCAGACTTGCACCCAATGCGGTAGAAATCATGGCAAAGGTCCCTGCTTGGCAGGTCAAAATGTCTGCTTTGGATTTGGCAAACCAAGCCACAGAATCTATGAATGCCCTGCTAAGAACCCTCAACCGACCCCTAAGCCACAACGCTAAGGGAGAGTTTTTACTATGGATGCACAGGAGGTCAACAAGTCGGAGGATTTGATTCAAGATACGTGTGAAGTAAATGGTGAGACCTTAACCGTTTTATAGGATTCAGGTGCATCTCACTCCTTCATCTCTCATGATTGCATGATAGCCTTGCAGCTACCTATTTCTGAATTACCTTAAGACTTGTTAGTTTTTACTCCTACAAGTAAGCCCGTTAGAACCAATCATATTTGTATCAATGTCCCTTGCCAGATAGGAGGTCGAACTTTTTCGGCTAATTTAATTTGTCTTCCCTTGTCCGGACTTGACATCATTTTGGGTATGGATTGGCTCTCTGCTAACCTAGCCCTGTTAAATTGCTCTGATAAATCCATTATACTCCCCCCTGTTTCATCTTCTGAATCAGTAATCTCTGTAAGTCTTTATTTAAGTTTCTTAACAGTATACCACTGTGGGAATGGAAGTCAAGGGTATATTATCTTATCAACCAGTGTAGTAGAGGTTGATTAGGAGTTAAACAATATTCCAATTGTTAGGGAATATCCTGATGTGTTCCCTGAAGATATTCTTGAGTTCCTTCCTGAGAGAGAGATCGAGTTCACTATTGAGCTGGTGCCAGGAGTGGGACCAATACCTTTAGCGTCATACCGCATGTCACCTTTGGAACTAACTGAACTTAAGGGACAGATTGAAGAACTCCTGAAGAAGAAATTTATCAGGCTGAGTGCATCACCGTGGAGAGCCCCAATCCTGTTAGTTAAGAAGAAAGATAGAGGCATGCGACTATGCGTAGATTATAGGCAGTTGAATAAGGCGACAATCAAGAACAAGTATTCGTTGCCAAGAATTGATGATCTCATGGATCAACTGCAAGGGGCTACTATATTTTCCAAGATTGATCTACGGTTTGGATGTCATCAGATTCGGGTTCGAGAAGAAGATATCCCTAAGACGGCATTTTGGACACGTTATGGACATTATGAATATGCTGTGATGTCCTTCGGATTGACAAATGCACCAGCGAAATTCATGGATTACATGAATCGAATATACAGACCATATCTCGATAAATTTGTGGTGGTGTTTATTGATGACATACTTGTCTACTCGAAGACAGAACAGGAGCACACAAAACATTTGCGATTAGTTCTGCAAATTTTGAGAGAAAAGAAACTTTAGGCCAAGCTATCCAAATATGAATTTTGGATGGAAGAAGTAAAATTTCTTGGCCATGTGGTATCCCATGGGGGAATTTCAGTGGATCCCAATAAGGTAGAAGCAGTATTAAACTGGGAGCGACCAACGACAGTTATGGAAGTCAGAAGCTTCTTAGGGTTGGCAGGATACTAGAGGAGATTTGTTAAGAACTTCTCTCAAATAGCCCTACCCTTAACAAAGCTAACCAGGAAGAACGCCCTATTTGAATGGACACCCGAGTACGAGCAGAGTTTTCAAGAGTTAAAGGAAAAGTTGACAATAGCCCCAGTACTCATTTTACCGGATCCTCATGGATCATTTGAAGTGTACTGTGATGCTTCTAAGAAAGAATTAGGATGCGTGTTAATGCAGAACAGGAACATTGTAGCGTATGCTTCCAGGCAATTGAAGACTCATGAGAGAAAATTTCCAACACATGACCTCGAGCTAGCGGCGATAGTATTTGCCTTGAAGATGTGGAGGCACTATCTCTACGGAGTGAAGTTTGAAGTATTTTCTGATCACAAAAGCTTGAAATACCTTTTTGACCAAAAGGAATTGAACATGAGGCAGCGAAGGTGGATAGAGTTTCTTAAAGATTATGAGTTCCACCTAAAGTACCATCCAGGCAAGGCAAACGTGGTGGCAGATGCCCTAAGTAGAAAATCCTTAACAGTGGCATGGATGATGATCAAAGAAGCAGAACTTATAGAAAGCTTCCAAACCCTCAACTTCGGAATCTTTGTAACTCCCAGTATTGTTCAATTACACCAACTTAAGATAACTAGCACTTTCAAGGATCAAATCCAGCAAGCATAACAAGGAAACGGTGACTTCCAGCATACAGTGCGACTGGTGCAATCTGGCAAGCTAACAGGATTCTCTCAGGATGCAAAAGGAATATGGCAATACCATGGAAGAATATGTGTACCTGAGGAGAATGACCTTAGGAGGAAGGTCTAGGAGGAAGCCCACAAGAGTAAGTTTACTATACATCCCAGCATTAACAAAATGTATCAAGATCTCAAGAAGATGTTTTGGTGGCCAGGCCTTAAAACAGATGTGGCCAACTTTGTAATAAATATCTGACTTGCCAGAAGGTGAAAATAGAGCATCAGAAGCCAGCTGGGACATTACAACCCTTGGAGATTCTGGAATGGAAATGGGAGAGCATTTCTATGGATTTCGTGATGGGCTTACCAAGAACCTCTTCAGGATATGACGCTATATGGGTCATAGTGGACAGACTAACCAAGTCAGCTCACTTTTTACCCATTCGAGCGAATTCTCCTCTAGAGAAGTTAGCTCAACTGTATATTCAAGAAGTGGTATGATTACATGGTACTCCTTCAACAATCATTTCGGATCGAGACCCATGGTTCACTTCACGGTTTTGGGGAGAGCTCCAGAAGGTGTTCGGTACTAGGCTATGTCTAAGTACTGCATATCATCCACAGTCGGACGGTCAAACGGAGCAAACGATCCAGACCTTGGAAGAAATGTTACGAGTATACATTCTGGAACAATGGGGGAATTGGGATCGATACTTACCGTTAGCCGAATTTACGTTCAACAACAGTTACCATGCTAGCATTGGCATGGCTCCATATAAGGCTTTATATGGCCGAAAGTGTCAATCTCCTCTATGTTGGTACGAATCAGGAGAACAGAATCTTCTAGGTCCAGAACTAGTCAGACAGACAACGGAGCAGATCAAAAGGATCCATAGCAGAATACTTGTAGCTCAGAGCCGTCAAAAGAGCTATGCGGATGTCCGGAGGAAACCCTTGGAATTTCGAGAAGGAGTCCACGTGTTTCTAAAATTCACACCCACAACTAGAATAGGTAGAGCCATTAAAGTCAAAAAGCTAAGCCCTCGCTTTATAGGTCCCTTTCAAATTTTAAAGCGAATCGGGCTAGTTGCCTATCGAGTTACTTTACCTCCACATCTGTCCAATCTTCATGATGTTTTCCATGTCTCTCAACTCAGAAAATATCAGCCTAATCTTACTCACTTTCTAGAACCTGAATCAATCCAGTTAAGGGATGACTTAACTTTCCATGTACCCCCAGCACGGATAGTGGACAGGAGTATCAAACACCTTCGGAATAAAGCCATACAACTGGTAAAAGTACCATGGGGACACAAAGACTCAGTGGACTATATGTGGCAGTTAGAATCTGACATGAGGAGGGAACATCCCGAATTATTCTCAAGTACTAAATTTTGAGGACAAAATTTTTTTTAGGAGAGTAGAATGTAACGTCCGAAAAATTTATCGTTAACAACTGAATTATTCGGTTTTTATCAAATAAGTGAGTTTAATCAGAACTTGAGTAAACATTTACTTAAAGCCAATTAAGTGCGATTTAGATCGATTAGGCTTGATGGAATTAGATTAGGAGCATAGAAAACCCCACAGAAAATTTTCAAGCCAGTTTACCGATTTAAGATAAATCGGTAAAATTTCGGTATTTCAAACTGTCGGAAACCGGACCAGTAGAATTTTTCTATGAGTGCCCTAGAATCAACGGCTAAGATTTAGCCAAATAGCTCCCTCAAGTGGCGCCTTGGCAGCCCTTGATGATGGGAAGCTCAACTAAAATCAAGACCAAAGTTGGATCTACCAATCACATGCACTCCACCTTCAAATATCTCACTTTTTTCTCTTTTTTTCCCATCAGAAAATTCGACCACCCAGCCAGCCTTTTCTAGTGCTGAAGCTCTTCTCTTTCTCTCCTCTTTGCTCTTATTTCTACTCCATTCTCATCCATCTTCAAGTCTCATCCCAAGTCACCACCATCTAAGACACAAAATCAACACAAATTTCATAAGACAATGTAGGAAATCCTACTTCTCTTCTTGGTTTCTCTGATTTGGGGCTGCATGGTGAGCATGTTCAATCTACAATATTGATGTTATATAGAGTGATGATGATGTTTTATGACTGGTTTTGCATGTATGTTGTGATTAAAATTGGAATTGAGGGTAAATAACTTGAAGGAAGGAGATAAACCTAGAAGTAGGTTAGGGTTTCCCTCGGCAATCCATACGGCGGAGTATACAGCTCTAACTACTGCTATTTAAATTGGATGAAACCATTTTTAAATGAAACTAGACATCCAGGGCTTTTCATCCATATAAGATATAAGGCCATTGGATTAGTATAGAATTAGTTATGAATTTTTGAAGTTAGACCTAGAAATCTGGGTTCTTACCCAGACAGCATAAGTTAAGAAAGGTGTAACTCACCCTATACAACTCTAAATTGAGTGCAACCAAAGTTGTTTGAAAGATAACATATGAGAGAACATTCCATAAAAATTTCAGAATTTAATTTATTGTCAGTTGTTCCTAGCACATCAATGAAGTTGGCTTAGGTTTAAACTGGCCTAGAACAGGGCATGCTGAGATAAAATGTTTATATCTTGAGTTATACAACTCAAAATGAGATGGACCAAAAGGATTAGAAACTAGACATATAAGGCTGTAACATATCCAAAAATGAGATTTAAATGAGTTGAATTGAATAAAAATTAGAGCATGCCAAACTCGGGCAGAACAGGGAAGAATAAACTAAAACCTTATTGATGTTTGATTTGAATTTGTTGAATGATGCTATATATATATATATATATATATATATATATATATATATATATATATATATTTGTTGGTCTATACTGAAATTATTAGTTGTGCAATTGTACTGATTGTCCAGCACTATTCATGGGAAGCGGACTCGATCCACATGCTCACCAAATTTCGGTAAGAAGTTCATATGTTGTGAAAATTTATGATAGCTTGAGTACATTATATTTAAAGAATCAAGCTAGATGTGCATTCATTTCATGATATTATAAAGGATTCCACATCACTTGGGCCAGCCCCGGAATAAATTAAGGGGAATAGATCAGTGGAAAGGTCGGGGAAAGTAAACCCGGCTATCTTGTATAGAAACGAGCTCGGTCCTGAAAAGCGGACTATTACCCAGGAGTATATGGCCAATGACTCCCAGGGGACCAAGGGTGGAAATAAGTTCTAATAGGCGAAAGTCTCCAAGAATAAGATGCATTTTCTAATTGCATATGCATATGTATAGTATAATATTTCCCTATTGATTGTTCTAGATCCCTGTTTATTTTTCTTAACATGCTATTGTTCCACCATGATTATTGTTTGAGTACATTAGTGTATCTGTTAACTAAAACTGGGTTTGTTTCAGTGTATGCTTTACAAACAAGTATTTAAGTTGAATATTATCATTTTATGATACTATTTGAAAAATATTGTACGACCGAAACAACTGGGAATGACAACGATGACAGATGTATAGAAACTAGGAATTTCTACTGAGAAATATTCATTTCTCACCCTATTGTATGTTCCGCGTCATTCTCAGACCCTGGAGCACGCTACGACCGGAGTACTATTCATTGAGTTCCCTGAGCTACATATACACCTTAATCTGTTTTTGGACTCTATATATATCTCCGGCCGATGTCAGTTCCGCCTCTACCTCTTTTTCCAGCAAGATTTCGCCGTCTCACTTATGCACCCTCTCTTTGATCCTGCTATCCTATACATTGCCATACCTCTCCACATGGCCCATCCATTTCTACCACCACCACCAACAAAGACTCGCAAAGACCAAAGACTCAATTTCCATGGCCCCTCCTGCTTCACCACCGCAGCCGATGTCATCGGCCTCGACCTCGGAGGAGGATCCATCCGAGGGGCTAGTTCTTCTTCCTCATCCTCTGCTCCCAGTGCCGGACACCCTCCAACGGACGCTACCATGGTGAACGGGTTCCTTTCAGCAGATTCTGTTTAGATAGCGTACATACTATAGTAGGGTTAGATATACAGAATGACCCTCCTTTGACAGTCTGGGTCATGGGTGGATGGGTAGATATTAGGAGATGTACATGAAATGTCCCATGGGGACCACTTGGGGTGCTGTTCATAGAAACTAGCCGTTTTGTTTTGTATTAGCGGCCTCATTTTGTCACCTTGTATCATTTTGACAAACTTTAAAATCAGATATCTATGTATATATTTATGATGCCTTTTGCAGTAGTTCTGTCCTTATTGTAATTGTATTTATGTCACGTTATTTGCAGTATACTGATTAAATAGTATTTATCCCACAGTCACGCAGGGAATTTTGTTATGCGATTATGTATTCTTATGCGAGTAATTAATACTAATACAGAAAAAAAAAAATTTAACCAGTATTACATGTAATCACTTATCAGATAATTTATTATAACTTAAGCATAGTACTTTGTCTGGTAAGATGTTACACCCCACAATTAAACTAAGGTTGAGCCTAAAATTCTACCCTTTAAACAATTTAAACAGTTATTTAGGAAAGTATTTTGTTTAAGATATACAGAATTGTTTAAGGTTTCTTTTCAATGGGATTCAGGTAAGTTAATCTGACTTAATACAAGATAAAGATTCTTTACATAACCATTCCATTTTCTTCAGAGTTCTTAACATGCTAAATTTGGAAACAATCTTTTTAGTCCATAAGACAATTAGTAAGAGATCTCATAGATTATCTATTATTACCATGCCTATTTCAGAGAAAATTTACCATCCCAACATAACAATTTTGATTTTCCTAGCTCATTAACTTTCTGCCTTTGTCTTAAAAAAAAAATAAAATATTTTTCAAAGACAAAAACCATATTTATTATTGAATAAACAAATCATGGCTTACAAAATCAAAATCAAAACAGAGAAAATATTTAATTTTTTCACAAGATTGGTTCCACAAAACAATATCAACAATTACCAAAAGTAATCCTCACATTTTTCTCAATAAATTCCCTTTTATGGCAATTTCAGTTAAGAGCTTAATATAGTTATCAGTGTTATTCATGGAAAAATTTAGAGGAGCTAAAAAAATATCAAGCATTTGATTATTCACATAGACATATAATATAAACTCACATGTGGATGGAGAACATATTATATAATACAATAATTACAAAAATCCAACACCTGTGGGCAGAAGGATTTTACTATCAAAATCATCCCAAATACCATGCCATACTAAATTAATCAATGAATTAACTACCTGTGGGTGAGTCGAGTCAATCCACAACTAATTAGATGATAAAACATGTCATATCAGGATCAATTAATGGGCTAACTAACTGTGGGTGAGCCAACTCACAATCAACCCAAGTGATAAAGTATCCCAAAAGATAATAAATAAGTAACTCTATCAGTTTTGTGAGTAACCCACTATGGTGTAGAAACAACAGTGTAGAAACTCACTCGACCAACAGAGCTTTCAATAGGGATAAATAATTGCTCAAATAATCAATTTTTAACTCAACTCCAATTTTCCAAACACTTCTGATAATATAACAATTAGACTCAATAACCACAAATAGATATTTTCCAATTCTATAATTTTATAGAATTTAAATCAATTTTAACAACAATAAAATATTTCAAATCGTATAATTTATACAATTTTAAACTAATATTTTATGACAAATAATTTCATAAAAGAAAATTAAAAGTTTCCTTTATTTATTTTTTTTGTTATTAAAGCTTGAAAGGATCAGACCTGCGCGTGCAACACAAACACGAGGTTCGACCCCTTCTATCTTCTCCATAAGGCTTCCTCTCTGTGAGAAACACAAGGTGCCTCTTCTGTTCCTTGCGGCACTGCAACTCCAGCAGCCATGTGAGGACCGTTCTTGCCATGAATGGAGACCAGTGGTAGCACGCTAGAGTCGATGTAACTAGTCTCTTCTCACTCTGGATCTCTGAGGTGTCCATGGAATCGGCGGCTGTGACAGGGAGACGTCCTCGCCGGTGATTTGCACTCTCCCTCTAGTGCTGGCGGATGGCGGTGCGGTTGCAGCATACCAGAAGTAGCGACTATGCGACCGAACTCCATAACCACGAACGAAGATCCACGACCGATGGTGGGCGACGTAACGACTGCAACCTGATCCACAATCATGGAAGAACGGCGCTGCACCAGTGACGACCAGCCACGTTCTTTGTCACGACAGCGGCAGCATGCAGAACCTGATCTGAGCGACGAACGGTGACTATGACCAGCGAGTGATGGCTTGGACAGTGGCGGTGGGTGGCTCTCGGTTCTCTTTCTCTCATAATCATGTTATGATTCAAGGGTGAGGAGAAGACAATAACAAGATACAAAATACTCTGCCTCTCTTTCTTTGTCAAGATCCACAATCCAATCCCCAGAATCACAAAACAAATTTGATTCAAAATGTAAACTTTTATTCGATCAAACAATTTCAAGATTCCAGATCGAAAAGGTATTTTATGAATCCTAAATCTCAGTTTCAACTAAAAAATTCTATTATTTGTAAAACATGGTATTTTTAGAAATTCAAATAACACCATGTTGAACTTTCAACCAAAGGTTCAGATCGAATTTAAAATATATATTCATCTTAATCATAAAACCATAATCCGGTTTTGAAATATCAAAGGAAATCCATAAAAATTTGGAATCATAACCAAAAACAACTCAAGCATCAATATATAAGTAAATTTCAACTAACACAAATCTCACGTCTCTGAACCGAGACCCAGATCTAATTCAAAATTATTTGCAATAAAAATTTGTTTGATCTAACCAAAAACAAATTCGAGACCAAAGAGAATTGCAAATCCTAAATTCCTATTGGAATAATAAAATCAATTTGAAAATTTCATCAAATTAACCGAAAGATTCTAATCCTAGTATAACCCGCTCTGATACCACATGTAAGATTTTACTGGATTTATACCATGAATTTAGAACACCAATCTAGATTAACAACAATGTATACCTGTCAGATTTAAATTGCTAAGGAACACCATCAATGAATTCTGTTCCAAAGAGAAAACACATGCACATGTATACGCCAGGTACAAGAGAACCCACTTCCTCTCCTTCTCCTTTCAGAAGGCCACATTGATGAAGCAATGACCGTCAAGCCAAGAGTGGAGTAGGGATCCTGTCCATAATGTGATTATATATAGTAATCTAATTCCGTCTATCAAACACATAAGTCAGCCAAAGTCCTTTTAGCATACTCACTATTGAGCCCAAGCCCAATAATACATGGTGAATCCCAAACCCATAATAGATTATATAATAATAACAAAGGCCTCCAAGGAAAGATCAGACTATCCATTCAATCAGTTTTAATAAAACAAAAGCCCACCAATCAATAGAAGCCCGAAACCCAGAAAATTCTAACATGGACTTCTTCATTATCTTCTTGACCCTTGCCAATGGCCGAGAGTGAGGACCAGTTTTTGCTGAGATACCACCACAAAGTAACCCTGAGTATGTACCTGCTTGTCTCGTACTGTTCCCTCAGTTCCTGTTCTTATGTATAGACTATAGACCGTAAAGCTCTATGTGTCAAATGGCCGGCCAGCCTTCTTTAGCCGGCTATAGTTGAAATCCTAGTTAATATAAAGATTATGCATTCTTAATTCTTAATTTAGACTTTTTGCTTTTGTTTGAGCTTTTAATTCAGACTATAAGATATAACAATTTATTACTTATATTGATCATGTATCGCCTTACGTCATGTAACACTAGGAACCGTTAGTTGACAAGACATTTAATCACAAGCTGCAGAATTTTATGTCAACCATTACTAAATTACAAATGTTAAAGTAATTATTTCGTAGAACCAAACAAAAAACCACGTATATATGTGATTTAGGTGCCTGTGGATGTATATGGCTTTCTAAAGAGTCATTAGGCCGGCCTTCTTTAGCCGGCTATAGTTGAAATCCTAGTTAATCAATACAAAGATTATGCATTCTTAATTTTTAATTTAGACTTTTTGCTTTTGTTTGAGCTTTTAATTCAGACTATAAGATATAACAATTATTTACTTCTATTGATCATGTAACATCTTACGTCATGTAACATTAGGAACCGTTAGTTGACAAGAAATTTAATCACGAGCTGTAGAATTTTATACCAACCATTACTAAATTACAAATGTTAAAGTAATTATTTTGTAGAACCAAATAAAAAACCACCTTTTCAACAAGTATTGTTTGTTTACTTAGTGATCTCATTCAATGGAAAATTCATTGGAATTGCAACCATATAGTCAAGGCTTGAACATTACGCCACTAGACTACGTTTAGCGAAAGGGTAATGAAAAGAGTAAAATACTTGAAAGAAATAACATGTTTGATAAGCATTCTAAAGAAAGGAAAAAAAGTTTAAAGAGAATAATATTTCATCCTTATTTTGTGGTAAATCTTATTCTGGAGTGAGAAATATTCTCATTCTACCAACATTTTATTATGCATATCATAAAGTTTTCCCTAAAATAGGACAAAGAAAAGAAAAGTAAGATGTCCATGTGCATAAACCAAAGAAAGAAAGAACTAAAGGTATTGATTCTTCGGTAAGGGAAGGTGATCCACACTAACCCCCTTTCCTGCCGAAGGTCATGGGAAAGAAAGGTGGTGACGACCATGGTATGAGCTCATTACCACTTCATGTTGAGGTTGGTAAGTATGTGAAAGCATGACCGAAGTTCTCATACCGTAACATATGCCTAAGTAAAGTAAAGAAGAGTATGAATGTATGACTGAAGTTCTCCTGTAGAAGTACATAACAAAATGCAAAGGGTCATGAAAGAAAAGAAATTACAATATCTTCATGCATGATACATCCATTCATGTTTCCCACTTGATGCCTATGATTATGTTTATGTCATGATAAGAATGCATGTTTAAAAGAAATTCCACTTCGACTATTTACGTTTTTGAAAACCTATTAATTGAACTATATGCATGCTCATTGTTTCTTTTTAATAAACTTGAAGTGATTGGGATGATAATGATAATAATTACATGTTGGGTTATAATCTTATTGAGAAATATTATTTCTCATGTTCATGTTTCGTATCGTCTTCAGTGAAGGATGGAGCCCTAGCACCCATTAAAGTTCCAGATGGATGCCAAGGGCAAGGCTTTTAAGGGTTGCTTGCTGCAGCTGCTATCAATCATGATGCTATTTTTTGGGTGTATGCTGCTATGGAGATGTAGGATTAGGGTTCATGGTTGTACCAATGTTGGACAGAATTATTTGTAATGTACTTCTATTTCTATGGTTACTATGTTATGACTTATGGCTGCTAGGGTTAGGTTCCATAGTAAGGCACCTCTAGCCCTATATATATATGTATGTATGTATGTATGTATGTTATGGTTCTCTACAATGATATTTGTGGTTTGTCATGTATGAATTATTATCTTCATTGTTTGGTTTTACTTCCCACAATGATTTGATCATGTTCACAGTTTTACAATTATCTGCTACAACATTTTTGACTCTAATGATTTCAAATGAAAAGTTTTATTTCAAAAAAAAAAATTCCTACCCTATTTTCCTCGTAATCTAATTCAAAAGAAAGTTTAAAGTTTCCACAAGCATAAGTAACAACTAGATTTGCTATAATATAACTTAAGTGTAATATAAAATTATTGGGGTGTTACAATTGCACGGCAAGTCCACTACAAGGTAGAGCCCGATATAACCACTATTCTTATAATCTTATTTCCTTTAACTTCATACTTTGGGGGAATCATGCCCTTCTCTTCCATAAGGGCCTCAAACATGCTAGAAATCACACTTAAAGAAACTATTTACCTCTTAATAATTTACCTTTATTTATAAGCTTAAGCTACAATTTTTTGTGTTAATGGGAGCAAATTTCAATGTAATTCATATTAATTGCCATGGTTCACTTCCTAATTAAATTTTCACATTTTCTCATGTTTCTTAAAAACCAAAGATTAATTAATTGATTCCTACTACACTTTGGACCATTCCTTATATTTTGTACTAATTTGGCACTAGTATAACTATTTATTCTACTATCTAATTACTTTAAGCTTTTGCATTCTTTTCTTAAATTTTCCCTTAAACCTTTCCAATCAGATTTTTCATTCTGCTTAAGATTTAATTTCTTTTGGAGATTCCATTACTATTCTTTAAGGGTATGTTTGTGAGTTGGGGTTTTGAAGGGGAGAAAAGGGAATGGAAGGGCTTGAAGAGTGTGAGTTGGGGTTTGAAGGGAAGGAAAGGGAATGGACTCTTCAAGCCTTTCCATTCTCTTTCCTCCCCTTCAAAACCCTAACTCACAAACACACCCTAAATGATTTTAAGATTTCTAAGTGCTAAAGAAGACTATCATACCCAATCTCTTACCCGTGAATCAAGTCACATTATCCTTGACTTTTTCATTTGTTTCTCTTCATTGCTATGACATAAGGTCAATTCACACCTTACTCAACAACCTAATCTTCATAATTCAAGCAAATTCATCATCAAACAATGAATTAAGCCACAATAAAAAATCAAAGGCATTCTAAAGGTATCACATAATCATCATATACATCAAGAGATTTCATCCCATGCCCCCTTTTTTTCCATGACTGAAACATATATTTGGCAAAGAGCATTTTTTTTTAATAACTCAAGCAACCTCATCTTGAAGATTTAAGCATATACATTACGAAATCCTAAGGCAAACTTCAATCAAGCATCTAGGGCTTGCCAAAGAAATTATATAATTAACATGTTCATTAAGAAAAACAAATTCCCTACCTTTGCTAGTGTCATAGTCGAATATGTACATGTACTAAACGGACTAATCTTGAAGATTGAAGCCAAATGGTTAACAAGCACAAGGAATATAAATTTTTACAAGACGAAGCAATACAATCCAGAATTGAAATAAGGCAGCCAACATAATTATTTAGCATCACGAATAATAAATGCAAGTTACAACAAGTAAATCAAGTATCGGAGCAAAAAAAGGCTTGAGAGTTTTAAGAAGTGAAGTGAGAAGCAAGAACCCCTACTTGTAGGTGTCGAACTTGAAATTGAGGACGATCTTGGGATTGGTTTTGATTCCTTCTTAGCAATGTGAAGTTTGATTCTTGTTGATGTGGATTTCCTGAAGCTCAAGAGTTTTCATCCTTTGAATTTTTTCTTTTTTTTTTTTGTGCTTTGAATTTTTTTTCAAATGTGTTACTATCTTTTTCTATTTTTTCTTGAATATTTCTCACACAACTTCTTATCTAAGTTTTCTTACTCTCTTCACTTTCTTTGTTGAGCACGAAGTGGGGAAGGAGAGGTAAAATTTTGTTGTTTTATTTCAAAAGAATTAATTCAAGTTACTTAGCATAATGTAGGAAATCAATTGTGGCAATCTACTAGGCTTTAACGTTCGCCACAAGAATTTTGCATAATTTAAAATAAACAAAATTTTCTACCTTCGTATCCAAGTAGGCGCCGTTTGGCACTTGGAGAAGACAAAGGTTGGCTTCTCAAAATTTCTTAGGGGCTAATCTTTTTTTGTCCCCTTTTTCTTTGTTTTCTCTTTTTTATTCCTCGGTTTTAGTTTTTGTTGGGCTTGGGTTAAAAGTCCATCTAGCTTTTCAGACACTAATAACCATGGTTCGATCAAAAGTTAAAAGTGGCCGAGGCCTTGGCACAAGTGGCAAACTAGAGAGCTCAAGGGACTCGGTTCGAGTCCAAGAGTTAGAGATCTTATGCTTCCTAAACCCCCTCCCCCCCACGCCCCCAACAAGAGACCCCCAAAAAAAAAAAATCAAAATCTAAAGTCCAAATTCATATTTTGCTTTGTACTAAATTTTTATGATATGAATCTCTAATATTCTTAATTGAAATATTAGGTATTTCATCACTTAGGACCCAAACTCTTCACTAAATTGCATACATAAATTCTAATTTAATTAAAACTCACCTTTATTTATTTAATATGAATTTAATATTTAATTATTATTTTTATTATAATTTTTTAGAATTTTTCTTATGATTTTGGACCATTTTACCATTAAATAGTCCAAATTCCTGTAAATTTTTTAATTACTATCTACATTTTATTTCATCATGTAAACTTGACTTTCTATCACTTCTGTTACATATTGATTGACAGAAATTCTAGTCACATATCATGGATTATGCCTCGGTCAAAAGGTATCATCAAATGCACTTATGATTTCTAGAATTATGTTATTTTTACGTACATTTCCTCGGCTTCCATACCAATGCACTCTTATCTACTATTTTATTGAGTGTAGGACTCAGTTCAAATGGAATCTATATACCATCCAATGGTAAATAGGAGCGCGTTGGCACTGAAGCCGAAAAAATATGCGTACAAATAATATTTATCTAATTTCTATTAGTAGCTTTTTGGAATGTCACAGTAGAGATTATCCTACAAAGCTGCAATAACTTTTATGAGCTAAAACATATTAGTAATGCACATTCATTACAATCCTAGGCATGTGGACATTTGTCTTAAAGTAAAGGCATGGCTTCTATAATTATATATATTATTTTTTCTATTTTTCTCTTTTTAACATGGAAATAAGATAATAACGTCTCTTAACAAACAACCATATTACATGTTTAGTTAAAATTATACACAAGGACATCTAATGTTGACAAGAGATTATCTTTTGTATATTATTTTATATTGTCAACCAATCTTATATTATCTTTTATATGACTAGTTAGAGTTAAATATTTGTAATGATAGTTACTAGTATTCAGAATTTACCGAATTCTAATTAATTTAATTTCTCCTGTGTTAGTTTATTATAAAAACAAAGTTCGCTCAACTATATTCTTTTAATTTATATTGTTTTTTATAAGACTTAAATTCAAAACCCTAAACAAATGTTAAGTTGTTACAAATTTTTAAGTTTAGACTTCCATTACGGTAGCCAAAAAAAAAGTTTAAACTTTCATTAATTAGCAGATATTTTGATTTTATAAAATATGTTTAACCAACCTTGTTCAAGTCGTTTTATTGCTGAAAATAAACAATCAAGCTTTACCTGAATTATTGCCTGTTTCCTTTCGGTTAACTGATGTCGTGGCTACGAACCAAAGCCAAGCAAAGCGGGCCCCACAGGACATGTTGGCGCACGCTGCCGGCTTGGTCCCAATAACGTATTCCGTAAAGTACAAATCCAAAAATCAATTATATTGAATGACCATGTGAAATGTGAAGGGATCCGAATAAGAACAACGTTAACAATGAAGACAGCGGTTGTTTCCGACCCAATTTAACTCATTACAATTATATTAATGTAGTCTGAATATATTCTGCATGCTGAAATTAGTGGGTGATTAATAGCGATCATTTTGTTTGTTAAATAAATGAGCATATTGAGGCTTAACATCTCAAAATATGAAATGTCAAGATAAAGATATAAGAAATGATAATTATATGTTCTATGTTCATATGTAAGTTGATTTAAACATGTATGAGAAAATAGATACAAAAATGGTATATTTAACAATTGTTATTTCAGATGGCAGTTAGTCCTAGTTTATTGGTGAGCATGCAGGTGTGAAGCGTCTCTTCATTTGTCAAGGGACAACCAAATAATCGAAGTCATGTAAGAGTTGTAGTCCATATCTCCCCAAACCCATTCAAGAATCTACATGTTCTCCTAGTCTTCTTACCTACCTATCAAATACCTTCTGTTTGTCATCACCTGTATATATCCTATGAAAAACTCAAGTTCTATTGATTTGATAACTTAAGGATTTACCAATAACAATAGAAGACCCTACAAAATTGGCATCTCAACTTCTAAAGCATTTGAATTAGTTCTAGACTAGTTCATGGTAAGCGTGACACCATCCTATTATCATCAATTATTTTTGTAGCAAGGGGTCCCAAGGAGAAGAAAAATAAAAAACTTAATCAAGAAATCAGAGACCAATTAGAAATTTACGCTTAATCCACCTTAGTCAAATCCTATTCCATTTGCAACTATATATATGGCTTGCGCTTCCCTGGATCATGCATTCAACAATAACTCATTGTTCTAGACACAGATAGAAAAAAAAACAGAGAGAAAGAGAAGCGCAAAGACCCTTGGAAGATCAACAATGGCTGTCAAAGTTTATATTGTGTAAGCATTCTTTAATATTTCGCGTCATTCATCTTGAATTAACTTCATTCAGCTCGTTAATCTTAGTTTATCTTTTGGGTTATTCATTGACTTGCATTGTCTTTGCTGTTAACTCATTTTGGTGTTATCAAGAGCAAAAAGAATAAGGAACTTTCGTTAGTCCCTTTCTATCAGCTTTCTTTACAAAATGAAGGTTTTTTTTCATTACTTTGATAGGTACTACTCACTGCATGGACATGTTGAGAGACTAGCAGAAGAAATAAAGAAAGGGGCTGACTCCGTAGATGGTGTTGAGGGCGAACTATGGCAGGCATGTATATTTATGTTTCTTGTACCGCTGTTCCTAATCCTAAGCATTACATTTTTATCACTGCAAAAAACTGCATACAGTGATCTGGCCAGTAGCCATTCCAGAGCTAAGGTTCATTCCTCTGTGTACGAAATAAAATAGTTTGATGGTATATATATTACCCGGTTGCTAAGTTTTCTTGTTAATATTGATATTTGGTTTTCAATTAACTAAATATCATTGTTCCTGTCATCTGATGACTCGCATTAGTTTGGGATCATTCAAACTTTCTTTTTGCTAAGTTCCTTCATTGCGTGAAAATGTTTCCCAGTGGCTCATGAGTCACGTCCTTTCAAAGCGGATTCTATGGCCCCAATGTTCTTTCAAACCTATACTATGTGGGCTGTATATAGCAATAGAGGATTCCATCGACTTTGGTTTTTCCAATAATCACATGTAATTAGTCTTGCTATATTTTTGTATCGTCCGCTAGTAAGACTTTACTTCCTAAATTGCCCTTGCTAAGTTTAAGAATGAAAGTTTTTAAACATTTGTTTTATTGACCTTATTAAACCTGTGAATTGAGCAGGTACCTGAGACTCTGCCAGAGGAGGTGCTTGGAAAGATGAGAGCACTTCCTAAGAGTGATGTACCGATCATTACGCCCAAAGATCTGTCTAAGGGTGACGGTTTTGTCTTTGGCTTCCCAGCAAGATTTGGAATAATGGCTGCTCAGTTTAAAGCATTTCTAGATGCAACTGGAGGTCTTTGGCAAACACAACAGCTTGTAGGCAAACCCGCTGGTATCTTCTATTGCACAAGTTCTCAAGGCAGTGGACAAGAGACTACAGCGTAAGAGCCTCAATCTGAATGTAGTTTCCTAGTCAATTCCTAGGATGAATGAAATACTAACGATAAGAAAATTGTGGAATCAATGACATTTTCACTGCGATCACTCAGCTGGTTCATCATGGAATGTTGTTTGTTCCAATTGGATATACATTCGGTGCTGGCATGTTTGAGATGGAGGAACTGAAGGGTGGAAGTCCATATGGTGCTGGAACTTATGACGGTGATGATGGCTCAAGACAACCAACTAAGCTTGAGTTGGAGCAAGCATTCCACCAAGGGAAGTATATTGCCACCATCACAAAGAAGCTCAAGGAAGCTGCATAAATTATATATATATATATATATTTATATACAGGCGTGATACCAAGAGATTGATTGCCGAAACCACAACTAATTTGTCGTCCTACAATGTTACATTGAGTCCTATATACCTCTATTTTTATGTGTTTGCATGGCAATAATTGTTTCTTTTTATAAAGAAATGCTTCGTATTGAGTTGTATTTTTCTGTTATACTGTCTTTTGTTTATTGATCTTAGTTGAAGAAGAAAATGTTCCTTTCCTATGAAGCTTTGAAAATTACTGTTCTTTTCTGTTGTATTCTCCTTTTCATGAATAAGCAGGTACACATATTGTGGAGACTTGTCATTATATCAACTGAGCTAATAATATACCTGTCACTTGATTCGGACATAGCAAGAAAGTAGCCGGCTATCCCCTTGCATGTAATAAAATTGTAAAGTTTGAGTAAATTTTTCTGAAAATATGTATATAGCAAAACCTTTATTTCATTTACAGTGAGGCATTAATACATGCATTAAAAAGATACAAGAACAACGAAAATTAAAGTTGCAGCGTCCGAGCTAATGATATTATTTGGCTCATTGTCAGCTGATTGGGCTCTATCGATCAGTATTGGTCATATATATACTACTTCCAGATCGGGCATACTACAGGAAAAATAGGTAGACTTTACACAACTCTTTGGACATTTGTACATAGAGAAATACTTACATGGTCTTTCTCTTTCTACACATGGAGATCAATATCTAAATAACTAAGATTTTAGTTACATTTATGGTGAATGTGGTAAGATTGTTAATAATATTTAAGAATTACAAGATTCAACATATATATATAGAGAGAGAGAGAGAGAAATACATCACTTATATAATTAGATAACCGAATTTTCCACCTATCTATACATAATTCTATATATAACAAAATGAGTGTCCACATCACTATATATAAATAATAGTATTGGTATCTATAATAATTGTGGTCATTAATTGTGCCATTTGTAAATTTGTAATTTATGGGTGTCAAAGGAGTGATACTGTAACACCCTGATTTAAAATAAAATATTGGTAATGGAGAATTTTTTTTTTTTATAGCATAAGTCTTGAGAACATATCTTTGTTCAATTTAAAATTATAGTGGAATAGATGAATTTAAATCAAATTAGTTGAATATTGTTTTAAAAGTGGAAGAAAGGGAGGAAGGACTATCTAGACCTTAAGTGGAAGAGTACATGCTAGTCCCCTCTTTTTTCTTTCTCTCTTTCTTTCTTCTTCCCGAAACTTCTCTTTGCTTCCTCACTCTCTCAACGTTCTCTCCCTCTCCCTCTCACGTTCCCTCATTCTCACTCTCTTTCTCTCTTGCGATTTCTCTCTATTGTTCGCTCCCTCATTCACCACCGTCACCAACCTTTCCTCCACCACACCACTGTTGCATCCCCCTCAGTTCTGCTCTTCTTCGCTGCTCTCACCCTTCGCCGCAGTTGTCTCTCTTCCTCTGTGCCACGATAAGGCTCTCTCCCTCATGTGTTGTTTTCCTCTTCTCCTTGAAATCTGAATATCTTGGCATCAGAACATAATAAACTCTAAGCCAGGCTATAGGTGATGTGAGTGAATGATGTACTCTTATTTATTTGTTTGAAGATTTTGGGGCATTTAAACTGTAACACTAGAAGTTGGAACACTGATAATGTGTCTATGTTTTATTTCTTGTAATTATAAAATATAATGATGGAAATTTGGACTTAGCTTGTTTTTTGCACTAAGTTCTATGAAAAGCCATATGGATAGTATGTGTGTGAAATGTTTTGCACCTGGCATAAGAAATGGGAAGCATTTCAATGAATTTTGTATATATTTTGGATTCACATGTTAAAATATTGGAAAATGAGTGAGGTTTATCTGATAATGGATGAGTTGATATTAAAACTGCATTCTTATCTAGTCATGATTGCTTTAGTTGATTGATTAATTTGTTCGTTCTTTTGGGTTTTGATCAGTAACATAGTAGGAATCATGTGCTACTTTATATGTTAATATGTTGGTTATGTCATGGAAGAAAGTGTACTGTAACACCCTAATAAACCCATACTACACTTAAGTCGTATTACGGCGTTTTATTAGCTGTTACTTATGCTCGTGGAAAACTAAACTTCACTTGAAATTAAGTTACGCGGAAAATACAGTAAGAATTTTTTTTTTTTTTTGAAATATGTCGTCGCTTTACAGTGTTTTAAAAAGTAAAGCCTTGAGCGAGAAGCTAGATAGAAAAGAGCGTGTCGCATAAAATACATACCCCAAATTCGTAAAACATAAGAAAGGTAAACAAATAATAATTCACAAATACATTGCATTATATAGCAAATCATTACATCGATATGAGTTCATAATATATATATACATACATATCAGCATTACAGTGAAGGAGGCTCATGGTCGTACCATGATCCAAATACTAGATACAAACTGAAATCGATATCGTTCGTCACAAAAGGAATGTATGAAGATGCAGAGCTACAACAACTACAAGTCCACATCAGCATTGTTTGACATCCCACGTCATACGTCCGCTCACAGTGTGGAGGATCCATGCTCCACTCCACCGAATGTGCCATCGAGATCTGGTGACGATACGGAAGAATAACTAGGGTGAGAAATGGAATTTCTCAGTAGGACTCGAACCCGACACGAAAATGTCATCGTCATCGTCCCAGCCACTTCGGTTTTATTAATGAAAATAGTGAGCATTCAAAAGGTTTAGTTCTTAGGTTTTCGAAAACATGAATATCCGAAGTGGATTTAATTTTAACATAATCTCTAATCATTTATATCATAACATATATGGGCATAAGTATAATCATATAAAAATGCATGACTGTGCTATAAGTTTTTCTTAACTTCTTCCCTTGCTAGGGTTTGGACCGAAGTCCCTTTTCTTTTCTTAACTTGACTTTATCTTTTCACCCACTAAACATAAGTGGTAATGAGCTCATACCGTGGCCGTCGCCACCATAAGATTTCGGTACTTACACTAGCTGGGTCATACCATGCCTCATGTAAGCCTTATCCCCTATACTCACACTAGCTGGGTCATGCCATGCCTCATGTGAGTCGTGGGTGAGGGGAACTTAGATTAGGTCACCTTCCCTTTTGAAGGATCACACCTTTACTTTACTTTCTCTTCTTATTAAAGCTTATGATGCAAAATTATTCTGATTCTTTTCCACATTTAGGCGTTACGTATCGCCGTCCCCAAACGTGGTTCCTTTATCAATCACCTCTGGGCATTACGTATCGCCGTCCCCAGGGTGTTCATATTTATTAATCTTTTCATGTATAGCATTAAGCATCATGTCATCAACATATCATATGCATATCATCATCATTCATTATCATATCGTCATCATATCATTATCATTCTTATCATCATCGTATCACTATCATAATCATCATCATCATATCATATCATAATCATCATGTCATTGTCATCATATTGACAGATAGAGGCATACATATTACACAAAGTCTTATGAGCTTAGCTTAGTAAACTTGGGTACAAACTTTTAATTGATTTGCTTCTTGTATAAATTCTTTTATTAGGCATAGGGCCAACTTCATCGATTATCCTTTTTGAAACTTTTAAGTTGAATTATGAGGGTCTTCCAATGCTTAGTGTAATGGTCTTAATGTCTTAAAGCTTATTTCTCATTATTCCTTAAGTTTTACCATAACCAGTTTTTACTTTTACAGTGGGGTAGTAACTTCAAAAATTCACCATAATTTCATCTTTTATTCTTTTGTTTCGAATTTTGGTATGGTTATACTTCTTTGAGTCTACTTTTAAACAAAATAAACCCCACTCAAAAATTCATTTTGTAACTTGAGTTATGCACATTTTATTCTGACTATTCAGAATTGAAAGTTCACCTCAGGTCAGTGGCTTGTCCACTTCACTGCGAGTTCCTTACATGGAATCTGACAAAACTGTTTTATGGGAGTGTTCCTCTATGTCTTAGCTTTCTGACAATCTTAGTCCCACTCAAAAATGTTATGTATAACTTGAGTTATGCACATTTTATTACATACTGCCCGAACAGAAACTCATCTGGGGACAGCAGACTTTGAAAAATCATATCTCCCTCATTTTAAATCCAAATTTCACGTATTTTATATGTATAAAAAGCTCTATGAGTCTATTTTCACAGAAAATTAGTTTTGCTCCATTCAGAGTTATATTGAAAGAGTTATTGGTCGCACCATACAAACTGCCAGAATTTTTCAGTTTCCATGGTTTTGGCTTCAAGGAGTTTTCTCGTAAGAACATTTAGTCTTTTCTTCAAGTGATCACTTTTCTCTTCCAAACCACTTTTGATCTTTGAGATCTTGATATTAACTCAATGTTTTAACTTCTAAAAATTTGGTTCAATAACAATAGACACACCAACCGAAAATCTCATGCCAAAGAGAAGAACACAACACATGAAAACTCATCATATCAACAATCATGGCCATGAGGCCTTGGAAACAAGTCCTAGAACCACTTAGCTATGGAGAGCTTAAGAGTTCAAGGGCTTGAAGAACACAAAAAAGAGGAAGGTTAGAGTCACTACCAATTGAGTTTCTTGAGGAGTAGAAAGAGTTGATGGGTTGGAGATGATCTTCCTCCTCCTTGAGCTTGATGATGGGGCTAAGTGAGTGTTGGTTTTGCTTCCTCAAGAACCAAAGAGGGTGGTCCTTGAAGGGCTTGTGGAATGGTGAAAGGAAAGAGAGTTGGATGGGGTGTGAAAGTGGGAAGAAGAACAAGAGGAATTGGAAGAGGAGAAGAGCTAGAATGAGGCTTAGAGAGAAGTGAGAGCTTAGGCTTGTAGTGAGAGGATGAAAATCACAAATGAGAGAGTGGAAAGGCTAGTGTGAGAGAGTGGAAAGGCTAGTGTGGGGCGCAAAATGGGTGAGGGAGGGCTGATGGCTTTTGCTTCTCTAACAAGTAAGAGTGAGTAGGTGAGTTTTATTTCTTTTTCAAGCAAAAGGGCTAGCAACCTTGGGGTAAAAGGGTGAGTTGTGTTTTCTTTGAGTCTTGGAACTTGGGTAAAGACCTTGTAGTGTTTCTTTTCAAGTGGTTAAAAGCATGATCTATCCTAGGATTGGCATTGGATGATTGTGATCACTCCAAGTGTCACAATCTTGATGGAGGAGAGTAGATCTTTTGTCTTGACTCAAAGAATCTACTAACATGGACTCTTGTTCTAGTGGTGTATGATGAGAAAGCAAATGGATGGTTGTATTTTTTGCTCTTATCCTTGGTCGAAATTTAGTGCATCAATTTGGAGAAATTTTTAAATCTTCAAAGCCATTAGAATTACCTAAGTTGTTAATCAATTCGATTAGTTAAATTGCTCTTTAACCGATTTCGGTTAATTACATCTTTAAGACGTTTTTCCTCTTAAAAGAATTGATCTTATGAATTATGTAATTAGGGTTTAGAATTAATCTATCTCAATTGGTAAGGTAGAACAATTGTCTTGTACTTAATTAATAAGATTGGATTAGCTTAATTATATTTCTAAGTTACGAATTAATGAGGTTCGAATAATTAGGTTTTAATTAAACTGTTTAGTGCATTATGATTCAATTATTGACTTGACTCAATTCACTAAGCTCTTGCTCATCGAGGTTAGCCGATTAGTCCTCAGTTAATCGTTAACCTCTCTAATTAGCCAGGATCATTGAGCTAATTAGCTTAGACAAAAAATTGGGGATGTTACATGTACTCTATCTTTTGCAATCATTGTCTTTGAAGCAAGAAGTTCATTGACTGATATTTTTACATCAATAATTATGCCAAAGAAGAGTGTGATAACTATTGAATGAGCTAAGTTACCTACATGGAGTGATAAGGAAAGAAACATATGGATATTTAAGTTTTATCTATGCGTTGTGTCTTGAGCTTTTTGCAATTGCCTTCATTGGATACATTTGCAAGTTGCTTGCAACTTAAGTTGAAGTTCTAGTGCTTGATATTCATTTCAATGTTAAAACAAAATGCATATTGTAGTTGAAGGAAAAATAGTACAGCAGTAACCCTTTAGTCATCTTTTAGATGTATTTGTAAGTGACTATAAAGTCACATGAGGTTAAATTACTAATTATTTATGTGGAGTCTTCACATTTGGTAGAGTGATAATTTAACAGACCTTATGGTTCTTTCATTCCTGTGGTTACTAAACAAATGAGAAAGATGCATCAATGTGATTTTTGTGTTATTGACTAAAGTGTTCCTTAATTTAAATCTGTTGGGAACATAATGAACATAAGTTAAAGCAAATTTTATTAAAGAATTGGGTGTTTTGGTGAGTTGGGTTAAACTATGTTGATTCTTGGTCCCTATGGCTAATGTTTGATTATTATTGTCATGTCTATGTGATTAGATTTTTCCATAGGAGCGACCTTTGGCTTCAGGACTTCGAAGGGTCACTCAATCACTTGTTGGGGTGCACTGTGAGTGATAGTATATTTATAACTTATTTTCGGTTCGTATATTTGATAAACATATGTTTTGATAGCTACTCGTTTACTAACCGTACCTTTTAAAGCCGCTTGTATTGTTATTATGTTATCTAGTTCTGTATATTCATAGTTGGGACAAGTATTTTGAGGAAATTACTCTCCGATACTTCCATTTAAATTAAGCATTTCATGTATTGTTACAATTAATGTTTCAAGTTGGAATTTTGAATTAGGACAATAGAAATTACTGATTTTGCTATGGTAAGTTTTGGAAATTGATTTCCATGAATTGTTTTAAGTTTAACAGTATTAGTATGATTAAAAAGGTTTGGAACTTGTATGTTAGATTCTACAACTGGATATGCTTGAGAACTATATAGGATTCCAACGTTATTGGGCTTTGGTGCTCTGATAAATTTAGTTTTTGAAATAAAATATTTAAGAACTTTACTTGAGCTTTGGATAAATGGTTTTCTTTATGAGAGGGATCTTTAACAGAACTGTATGCTAACGGCAGTAGATGTTAGCCCTGGGTGCACCTTGGTTTGGCCAACCTAGCTAGCAGGGGTGTTGCTAGCCCGGCGCGATGGCCACACATCCGGCTCTGTTTGTCGATCCTTCGGCATAAGACCTTTGGTGAGATATTTGTTCTCGTTGATCCTTAGGGGACGCCCGTTGGTGAGATGTATCTGTTCTGTTATGTTCTGACTCTTTAATTGAGAACTACCCCTCTAAATTTCAGAATTTAATTTATTTTATTTTTAGACTAGTTCTAACTCCTTAATTTGAATGTACTCTTACAAATTTTTGGAAGTTCTAAGTTGTTACCAATGACTTTTTATCACAAATTTTGCTTTATTTTCTACTTTACCGTATTATGGTTTCATACATGATGTTTGACTTGGAATATATATATATATATATATATATATATATATATATATATATATATATATATATATATATATATATATATATAAAATTTAAGGTGAGAATATTATTCCATTGAATATGTTTATTTTACGAAAAGCTCATGCGTGCACTTGTCCCACTCCCTATTATAAATATATTATCTCTCACTGAGTCGATTTGACTCACTCCTCACTTTTTCCTCTATTTCAAAGTTAAGTATAGGCTATGAGGGGTTCGTATCAGCAGTTAAAGGTATAGACGTTCTGCAAGCTCGATACATTATTCTGTGTGAGCCTCCTGGTTGTCCTTGTATTTTGAATTGTGTACAACTCTGTAATTATTTGTAAATATTTTAGTTATGCTCCATCACCTACAGGCAAGGCCTGGCTTCCGTTGTAATGTCTACTGTGGTAATAGATTTCTTTTTGAAAAGCATACCAATGCTGGCTTATGTAGGTTTGCATGTTCTGGAACATTAAGAGTACTTTGAGAATGCTCATTGTTTTTGGGCCTATCTTTAGGTATTGTTGATATTCGAGGTCTGTAAATAGGATTATATACTTTTGGTTTGTATTAGGGAAATTTTATACTTTGGAAAATGCCCAATTTTTAGAGGAAATTCTGTCCTTTTCATAAAAAATTCTTGGGTAGGCTTACTAGGGAATAGCGCTCCCTAAGCGCCAGTCACGATCCCGGTTGGGTCCTGACAGATACTAAAATTAAATAGGTACCTAACTATTTTTTTAACATGATTCATATAACATGAATTAACAGGTATACCGAATAATGCATTTTTTTTGGGTAAAATTATAAGTATCATGCTATCGGAGGTAATCTTATCCGAGTCGGGTAAGATTTCTATAGGTGAGTAAAGTTTTTTTTTTTGTGACTTTTAATACAGCTATATATTCAAGACCCAAACCCGAGATGTTATTGGGCAATGCATTTAAATGACACTTAATAAAATGAAATAAGATCACAGAAATTTTTAATAAACTCAAAAATATCAAAAAGTAATTAAATACTCATATAATTTTGGATTAAATGTAGCAATAAATAAATTGATAAAGTCTTTCTCAAAGTGAAAAATTTGGGGTATCTAGTTGCTATTTTCATTTTCTATTTTTCTAATTTTAGGATTTTGTGAAGAAAATAATGAAAATAAGAAACAAAAACATGAAACAGGATTTCTTGTTTTCATTATTTTCTTCACAAGATTTTGAAACTGGGAAATAATTTGGAAACAAAAATGGTATTTTTGAAATTAAAAATTAAAAAAAATGAAAATGAAAATAGAAAGTATACATAATTTAAACTTTTAAAATATTTAAGGTTTAATATTTTATAGACATTTAATTAACATACATAGATAAATTTTCTATAATCAGGAATTTAACATAAGATTATTTTCACCAAAGCAAGGATTTTGATTTTACTAAGACTTGGTCAATTCTCTTTAATTTAGAGCAATATTGTTTTCATAATTATTATATAGGACATTAATAAATAATTTTGTATGTATCTAGCAATAACACCTGGTTCTATATTAATAAATATTTCAATCAAATCCCATCAACATTGTAAGAATTCACCCCCGGGGAACACTTGATAAAACTGAAATTGTAAGAATTAATTCAATCCTATCCAAATTATACCAAAGAAATTTTTGAGTGCTCATTGATCACTACATGGATGCCCTCATAGCTAATAATAAAATGACTTTTTAAAATAGGACTCATCACTAATTTACACTTTTATCTAATGTCATTCTATTATGAGCTATGAATATAATCCATGTGGCATTCTAGAAGCATCCAAGAATTTCTCAGTCATATCCATATAGCATTGTAACCTAAACTAGGATTACAAACGATTATTAATAATTGATTTTTCTAGTCTGATAATTTTAATAATATGATAATATATATTAGATAATAACATAAAAATATTTAAAATTAATCTCATTATAATGAAAGAGTTAAGAGGGAGAGAAAGTGAAAGAAAAAAGAAATAATTTCTTATTTTAAATGACTTTTCTCCTTATTTACATTTTTTTTTCAAAATTTGTCTATATACTATTAATAAATGAGAATTATTAACTAGAAAGTGCTGCCAAGTGAACTACAAGAGGAAGCCCGCTACTTCCCCCCTTCAGCACTTTTACTAATCTATCCTTATTTCAATTAACTTCCTTGATAAGCCACCCAAATCTTTCTCTACAATTTTCTTTTAAGCATGCCTATGAATTCTAACTACTTCTACTCTACCTATCAACTAGATCTGCTATACAATTTTCTTTTAAGCAAGCCCATGAAGCCCAACTACATCTTTCTCTAATATCTTTGACAACATCTCATGGACTTTTCTTTAAAATGGGTGGAAGTCAAAGCATTTCTATAACTAAATAGAAATTCTTTTTTTTTTTTAGCTTTTTCAAAGAATTGTTCAAATAGTTCTTTATAACATTTTTAGTGTTGTATAATATACATAATATAATTTAATATAATAATTTATTGTTGATATTCTATTTTATTGTATAAGCATAATAAAATTTAAAATTTTAATAACATATGGTTATATAAATTAATTTTAAATATTATTTAAATAAGATTATGTAAAATAAAATATTTATATAAATAAAAAGTAGTTGTGAAATTTTTATTGAATAAATTAATCATTTTCAACAATATTTGTATACATTTATTTTATATTATAACTTACTATTAAAATTCTAATATGATCTATAAGAAACTCATTCTGTAATGGATGAAATGTTTCATAAAAAATGTTATTAGATAAAAATATATAAGGATAGTTAATAACTTCATTTCATTTGATGTACTTTATATAAAATGTTGAATATCTTCATAAATACTGCAGGAATTAATTTTAATTTTAATTTTACTTTTTTATAATTAATATATATGCTTTACATTATGGTGTTTTAAATTAAATTTTATTTTGTATAATTAATATATATTCTTTACATTATGGTTTTAATATATCATTATTAGGAAATTATATAAAGAGGCTATATAAAAGTGAGTGAGAAAGAAATAAAACGATCTTTTTAATAATGAAGTGAGATTAAGAAATGGAATGAATTTTTTAGTTGTTTGATCCTTATTTAAAAATTAAAAATAGATCTATATGATTGAATTATGCTTTAAAATAATATGCTTTCAAGAATATATTTATGCTATTTTCTATTAAATTACTTAATTTCTTCAACTACAACTACACAATTATATTTTTATTTTTCTATATATTTTTGTAAAAATATATATTATTATGTAATATTGAGAACTAATTATATTGTATGTGAGATTGAAATTTTCTATAGAATATATATAATACCCAAGCCAAGAATCACATGAATTGTTTCTTATATATCAAAGAAGTATAAATAAGTGTATTAAACTTGGGCTTGGGTGATATTCAAGGTAGGAACACACAGAAAAACTCATTTGGCATTTTGAACCGAGGGAAGGGTATGCTTGAGCGTGACTAAACCAGAGCCAAGGAAGTTTCTGGATCTAGGCTACGCTCGAGCGCAGCAAACCACATTCGAGCGCGCTACCAACAAAGTCAAGGAAGTTTCTGGGCCTCAGTTGTGCTCGAGCACAGCAAGCCATACATGAGCACAACAAAGGTGGTGGAAAAAAAAATGAAGCCCCAAAAAAATGAGAGGTCACTCTCTCTCTTCCCTTTCTAAAATAACTCACATATGGTATTTTTATCATCTTATACCCTTGTTTATCCCTATCCACTTCTTATCAATTATATTCCTAACCTTCCTACCGATTGATTTTCCCTCTATAAGCAAATAAGGAGAAGGTTTGGAGATCATAGGAGGAGACTCAAACTCCCCACCTCATTCCTTTCCATTCCTTAACACCCTAGGTAACTTTTGAGCTTATGGTTTCCCCTATATCAGGATTTAAGTAACTTTTTCCTACAAAACTGATTCTTAGGCTAAGTTCTAGAATTCTAGAATAGTAAATCTGGGGTTTTAGGGGATATAGGAGCAACTTATATTGATCTTTTGTTGCTATGGCTCATATATGACTATGTTGTCATGTTTAGGGTGTTAGATCTATTCTAGAAGCAACCTGTTGGTTTCGTGGCTTCCTAGAGGAACTCCTACTTTGTGGATTATGTATTGTGGATAGATAATTTATTTATGGTAACTTTCCTACCACCTATATATACATGTATTTATGTTCATCTAAGCATATCTTTATGACTCTGTATATCCAATTAAATATTTTTCCTAACCACATGCGAAGAAAAGAGATTAGCATGAACTTAGGATTTGAAAAGTGCATGGGATTTGGATTTGTTGAGCTAACTTAGAAATTGTTTAGAACTTGTTAAGGGTTGAATATTTTATGGGTACTATATGAGAACAAGGAATTATTTTATAAACATGTTATGGAGAAAAGTTTGCAGGGTGAGCCCTTCATAACCTAACTAGTAAGGGAGGTGCTAGCCCATAGGCCGACACGATTAGATTATACTTTTACTAAAGGCTAGCCATTGATTCCACTTAGTGCTTAGGGGTTGGCCATTGGTGCCACTCAGGGCAGTATAGTAGAAATTCTACTGTTGTGGCCTCCGACCAACTATAAGTGCATTTTTTAAATTCCTATGTTTTTACGAAAATGTGTTCCAATAGGATTTCTAGAAAAAAAAAAAAGAAACAAAAAATAAGATTTTTTATTCTTTCTAGTCGACTCAAAAATGATTTTGATCTATACAGATATATGGTGCGTTTAATCGCATACTAGCTATGAGTAGATTATCTCACTAAGTTGTTTAACTCACCCAGTTTTTTCCCCCTATTTTAGATTCTAGTGTAGATTCGAGTCCAGCTCCACCAGCCTCATAAATAGCTATTGGAAACTTTTGATGAGCCTACCACTTGAGTGTGTGTAACACTCTTGGTGTAGTTTCAAGTTTTTCTATGTTAATCCTATTTGATCGATGTGTTTAATCCATTTATGATGGAATTTAGTTGGTATGTGATGATCTTGGGTGTTGGATGTCATTTGGAATCAAGGAACCAAGTTTTGGGACGTTGTAATCGATTACTGTGTGGTTGGTAATCGATTACGAGGCTTTATGTATGCCCATGGGTTAAAAATTTTCGGGTTGTAATCGATTACCAAATACGGTAATCGATTACCAGCCATTTGTTCGTGGTAATTGATTACCAGCTCATGGTAATCGATTACCATAGGCCAATATACATACGGAGACGCATCCTATGCCCTTATTTTCAAATTTTCTTTCTCTCTTTAACCCAAACTCTCTCCCTTCTCTCTAGAATTCCTTCTTCCACCATTCCTAACATCTGTTAACTCCATTCCATCATTTCCAACTAAATCAACAACAACAACAACAACACAATATGCATTCCATTAAACACAATCATGCATGCAATCTATTCCTCTTTCATTTTCCTTGCTTGGGTGGATTTGAAGCTGGAGAGCTTACCTCTATCCATATCCTCCTCATTCCAAGTCTAACGGTAATCCTCAGTTCTCATTTCTTCTTTTTCCTAGAATCTTCAATTCTTTGATTTTTAGAAGGATTCTTGAAACCCTAGGATTGTAAGATTAGAGAACTTATGGTATGGAGATTATTAGTGATCAATAATTGATTCAATGTCATATTGTGGTGTTAGATTATTCCAAGGAATTCCCCTCTAGCTTTGTGGCTCTGGAGAATTAAGATTTTCTCATGACTGGTTATCTATGAGTAGATAGAATGCTTTTGAATTAATTCTATTTTAATTCATAATTGTTTATTTAGTTTAAGAATGCTACTCATGAGTCAATGACAAAAGAAATTCGAATGTGATATGAGATTGATGATTTATGAATATGAAAGAATAGGAAAGTCTGTAACAGGATATGTCTGCTAACGGTAGTAGACGTTAGCCCTGGTGTACCTTGGATTATGATATTACACGACCACCCAAGGGAGTGGTGCGTGATAGACATTTCACGGCCATACGTATAGTGTGGTGCATGCCTGAACTTCACGACTTCTCAAAGGGAGGGTGCGTGCCTAATTTCGGGATTCACACTAAGGAATGGCAACCTAAGTGTAAATCCTGTCTTTTTATCCTGTTAGATATTTCCGCTGTTTTCCTTAATTGAATGAAATCATTTTATACTTATATATACATTGACTCATGAGGTTCAAAAGTATCCTGTCTCTCACTGAGTTTCTCAAACTCACTCTATGATTATTATATTCTTTTCAGATACAGGTTCAGACTTAAGAGTCAACCCTTCCGCTCAGCATCAGTAAATTCCTATCTTAGTGAGCCCTTAATAGTAAGGACCTTGATTTGTATTCTATTTTGTTCTGTAATATTAGTTGTAGCTCCATAGTACTACAGGTAGGATCCGACCCTTGCTGGTGTATTAAGTTTATGTTCAAAGATTGTTTAGGCTGAGTTGGAGTGACTATTGTATATTAAATTTGATGAATGGATTATGTTGGATTTGATTATGAATTGAACTTGGAAATGTCTATATATATATATATATATATATATATATATATATATATATATATATATATATATATATATATATATATGTATGTATATATATATATATATATATATATATGATTTGGATGAATGATTCTGGTTATAATTGTGTAGTGTGCTGAGGGGTGCATTCTGAGAATGCCTGGATCCCCGATGGAAGTGTGTGCTTGTTGAATTGCAGGATAAGTACTTGTATTTGGGAAATTTCCTAAATATAGAGGAAACTCCACCCAAATTTTGTGAAATCTTGATGTGTAAGGCTTGCTAGGGAGCGTGCTCTCTAAGCGCCGGTCACAACCTAGGTTGGGTCGTGACAATGTGGGCCTTCTTGTGTATATTAAGTTAGAGCTCCATTGAATACCAGGCAGGATCCCGGTCTGTTTAAGGTTTTGGGCAACACTATGTAATGCCCTGTGATTTGTATTGGCTATAAAAGATAATAGGTATATTAATTCTAAGGAGGGTGTATGTACATACAAAAGCATTTATATATTTTTTTAGCTTGATGATGGCCTATTTAATTAGGTTTAGCCAATTCTGAAGGTCCAATTTCTGAGGAAGTTTCGTCTGTTCCCTTGCGGAATTTTTAGTTAGGCTTGCTGGGGTGCCGAGGCTCCCTATGTACCGGTCACAGCCAGGTTGAGTCATGACAAATGTGGTATCAAAGCTTTTAGGTTTTCCTATATTCAATGGAGCAAGTGTCTTTTAGTAGGATCACGATTGTGCAAATGGTGGCCAGCCTATTTTGTAATATCCATCGTAAACTTTTGTTATTTGCAGTCTTGTCCTAGAACTTTTAGTAATTACATATTGACCCATAAAGATCCTTTCCATAATTACCCCTTAACTTTTAGAAAATGATATTTAGGTCCCTAAATAAAAAAATTAGCAGAATAAGGTTTAAAACGAAGCAGAATCACGCAGCAAAAAAGTAGAAACCTAATTCTTGGCCAATTGGGCCACGGAGGTGTCCATACATGAAATGATGTGGGATGACCCTAAACTTGGCCAAAAATTTCGTAAATGCCATTAGTTATGAAAAATAGAAAACAGAAAGGCCCTGAATCGCAAAATGTTTAACTTACGCTATTAATCGATTTATTCAATTTTATTGGATATGTAGAGTTAATTAGAAGTTAACTAAAAGCTAATTACGATTTAATTACATGTTAATTAAAGAGATTAGGATTAGGAAAAATTAAAATAGATATGCAGAAAATTTTACAAAGTAATTTAGTAATAGTTTTAAAGGAAATCGGTAAAGATTTGGTATTTTATACTGCTAGAACCGAACCAATAGAATTATACACTGGAAACCCTAGGTTGAGTGGCCAAAAATTTGCCACTTCCTTCTCATTTGCTAGAGCCACATGCAGCCAAAGAGGAAGGGAGATTTGGCTTTGTCTCCACCACCCATGCCAATAACTTCAAGTCATTATTACATTTATGATTTAAACCCACATAACCCTACTTCCTCCCTCAAATTTTTAATGCATGAAGGATGAGCTCTCTTTCTCCTTTTGTTCATCATCTCCCTCCATTCTTCTCACATCTTCATCCTTCATTAACTTCCTTCACTTCAAGACTTGGTTTTCTATCAACTCAAGCTTGAAAACTAGGTAGGATTCCACATTTTTTATGGATTTCTTGTGACTAGTGGCTATTGATTCATTTAATTGTATGCATGTATTTGATGTTTAATTGAGATTATGTAAGTGTTCTTGGGTGGTTTAGCAGTATTGGGTTGGATTGAGATTAAATCTTGCATGGAAAATAAGAACCAGAATTTGAAAACCTAGAAACCTTCACAACATCCATACTTTCAAAGTGTATGGCTCTGTGTACGACTATCAAAACTTGATGAACTTATTTTTATGTGAAACTAGACATCTAGAGCTTTCCAACCATATAAATTATAAGACCATTGGATTAGTATTGAGTAAGATATGAATTTTTTAAGTTTGCCCTAGGTTTCTATCTCTAGATCTAATCAAAGTGGGTTGAGTAGCGCATAACTCACTCTATACTTCTTCAAATTGAGTGAAACTAATTTTTTTAGAAATTTAAGACATAGGGTAACATGCCATAAAAATTTCAAAACAAAATTCGATCCCTATTATTCACAGTAATTCATGAAAGTTTCCTTAACCAGCCTAGCACAAGGCAGTTCAAGTTAGCCAATTTCAAGAGCTCATAACTTGAGTTCTGCTTAATCAAAAGGAATGGAACTTCTTGGAAATGAAAATTTGTTCAGTTAGCTTTAGAAACATATAGTTTTGTATAGTTTTAGCTAGTTATCTATTTTTAGTGAATTTTTACTTTTTAGGGCTTGCATTTGCCTAAAACAGGGCAAGACTAGGTAAATCCCTAATAACTTGAGTTATACTTATTAAAACTTAATGGGACTAAAGAGGTTAGAAACTCGACAAAAAATACTTCAACATAGTAAAAATTCAGAATTTAATAACTTAATTAGAATTTATAGCACAAAATATATAACCGGGCAGATCTAGACACTTTAGTCAGAATTGCCCATTGGGTGTTTAGTCGCCTTACTGTAAGTATAAGTTTCAATTTGAGCTTAAATGCATTGCAAATCAAGTGCTGAATGTAACACCTTAATGAACCCATACTACGCTTAAGTCGTATTACGACATTTTATTAGTTGTTACTTATGCTCATGGAAAACTAATCTTTGCTTGAAATTAAGTTACGCGGAAAATATGATAAGATTTTTCTTTGAAATACGTCGTCGCTTTGCAGCATTTTGAAAAGTAAGGCCTTGAACGAGAAGCTAGACAGAGAAAGAGCGTGTCGCTTACAATACGTACTCCAATATCAGAAAACAAGAGAAAGGTAAATGAATAGTAATATACAAATACATTGCATTATGTAGCAAAATCATTACATCGATATGGGTTCATAATATATAGACATACATATATATCAGCATTACATCAAAGGAGGCTCATGGTCGGGCCATGGTCCAAATACTAGATACAAACTAAAATTGACATCGTTCGTCACAAAAGAGATGAATGAAGATGCAGAGCTACAGCGACGACAAGTCCACATCAGCAATCATCTGACATCCCACGTCATACGCCCGCTCACAATGTCGAGGATCCATGCTCTGCACCACCGGATGCGCCATCAAGATCTGGTGACGATACGGGAGAATAACTAGGGTGAGAAATGGAATTTCTCAGTAGGACTCGAACCCGACACGAAAGTGTCATCGTCATCGTCATCGTCCCAGCCACTTCGGTTTTATTAATGAAAATAGTGAGCATTCATAAGGTTCCATTCTTAGGTTTTCGAAAACATGAATATCCGAAGCGGATTCAATTTTAACATAATCTCTAATCATTTATATCATAACATACATGGGCATAAGTATAATCATATAAAAATGCATGACTGTACTATAAGTTTTTCTTAACTTCTTTCCTTGCTAGGGTTTGGACCGAAGTCCCTTTTTTTTTCTTAACTTGACTTTATCTTTTCACCCACTAAACATAAGTGGTAATGAGCTCATACCATGGCCGTCGCCACCATAGAATTTCGGTACTTACACTAGCTAGGTCATGCCATGCCTCATGTAAGACCTATCCCCTATACTCACACTAGTTGGGTCATGCCATGCCTCATGTGAGTCGTGGGTGAGGGGAGCTTACTTTGGGTCACCTTCCCTTTTGAAGGATCACACCCTTAGTTTACTTTCTCTTCTTATTAAAGCTTATGAAGCAAAATTATTTTAATTCTTTTCCACATTTAGGCGTTACGTATCGCCATCCCCAAATGTGGTTCCTTTATCAATCACCTCTGGGCATTACGTATCGCCGTCCCCAGGGCGTTCATATTTATTAGTCTTTTCATGTATATCATTAAGCATCATATTATCAACATATCATATTCATATCATCATGATTCATTATAATATCGTCATCATATCATTATTATCCTCATCATCATCATAACACTATCATAATCATCATGTCACTATCATAATCATCATATCATATCATCATTACCATTATCATACCATCATCATCATGATCATCATCATATCATATCATCATCAACATGTCATTGTCATCATATTGACAAATAGAGGCATATATATCACACAAAGTCTTATGAGCTTAGCTTAGTAAACTTAGGTACAAGCTTTTAATTGGGGTTGCCTCTTGAATAAATTCTTTTATTAGGCATAGGGTCATTTCTATCTATTATTCTTTTTGAAACCTTTAAGTTGAACTATGAAGGTTTTCCAATACTTAATGTAAGGGTTTTTAATATCTTAAAGCTTATTTCTTATTAACCTTTAAAACTTACCATAACTAGTTTTACTTTTACAGTGGGGCAGTAACTTCAAAAATTCACCATAATTTCATCTTTTATTCTTTTATTTCGAATTTTGGTATGCTTTTACTTCTCTGAGTATATTTTTAAACAAAATAAGCCCCACTTAAAAATTCATTTAGTAGCTTGAGTTATGCACATTTTATTCTGACTATTCAGAATTGAAAGTTCACCTCGGGTCAGTGGCTTGTCCACTTCACTGCGAGTTCCTCACATGGAATCTGACAAAACTGTTTTATGGGGGTGTTCCTCTATGTCTTAGCTTTCTAACAAACTTGGTCCCACTCAAAAATGTTATGTATAACTTGAGTTATGCATGTTTTATTACCTACTGCCCGGACAGAAACCCATCCAGGAACAGCAAACTTTGAAAAATCATATCTCTCTCGTTTTAAGGCCAAATCTCGCATATTTTATATGTATGAAAAGCTCTTTGAGTCTACTTTCAAGAAAATTAGTTTCGTTGCATTTTGAGTTTTGTGGAGTGAGTTATACCGTACACTTTACAGACTGCTAGAATTCCAGATTAACTAGTTTTTAAGTTTTACATATCAATCTTGTGGAAATGTTGCTATACCACTTCAAATCACTATTTTTATGTTTTATCTCATCATCATACTCAAAGTTTTAGTCACCAAATCAGTATTTAAAACCAAGATAAAGCAAGATACATAAAACCATCATGCCACATATTCACACTTCAAGGCAACATTTTTCAACAAGACAAGAAAGCTCATAGAGCAAGAAATGGTCATAAGACCTTGAAGCAAGTCCTAAAACCACCTAGCTATAAAGAGTTTAGGAGTTCTAGAGCTTGAAAAATACATGAAAAAGAGAGGGTTAGAGTCACTACCAAATGTGTTCCTCTTGAAAGCTTGAAGGATGAAGATGGTTGGAGATGGCCTCCTTCTCCTTGAGCTTGATAGTGGAGCTTGTGTATGAGTGGCTTTGTTTCTCCAAGGACCAAAAATGGTAGTCCTTGAAGGGATGGTGATGGTGGTGATGGAAGATGAGGGTGATAATGGTAGAAAAGTGAGGACTTAGGGTAGGAAAACAAGAAGAACAAGAAGAAGAGTAGAAAGAACAGAGAGAGGTGAGAGCTTTTTGTGTGTGTCTTTGTGAGAGGAGTGAAAAAATGAAATAAAGAGAGAGATGAGGCTGAAGGTGGCGCACAAATGAGGGGGGAGATGATGTGATTTTTGCTTCTTACACAAGCTAGGGAGTGGGAAAAACCTTGGGACAAAAGAGAGTGTTGTGTTTCCTTTGAGTCTTGGCACTTGGGTAAAGGCTTGTAGTGTTTCTTTTCTAGTGGTTAAAAGCATGTTCTATCCTAGGATTGGCATTGAATGGTTGTGTCACTCCAAGTGTCACAATCTTGATGGAGAAGAGTGGATCTTTTGTCATGACTCAAGGGATCTACTAACATGGACTTTTGATCTAGTGGTGTATGATGAGAAGACAAATGGATGGTTGGATTTTGCTCTTGCCCTTGGCCAAGATTTGGTGTATCAATTAGGAGAAATTTGTAAATCTTTGAAGCTATTAGAATTACCTAAGTTGTTAATTCAATTTGATTAGTTAAATTGCTCTTTAATCGATTTCGGTTAATTACATCTTTAAGATGTTTTTCCCCCTTAAAAGAATTGATCTTATGAATTATGTAATTAGGGTTTAGAATTAATCTATCTCAGTGGTAAGGTAGAACAATTATCTTGTTCTTGATTAATAAGATTGGATTAGCTTAATTACATTTCTAAGTTACGAATTAATGAGGTTCGAATAATTAGGTTTTAATTAAACCATTTAGTGCATTATGACTCAATTATTGACTTGACACAATTCACTAAGCTATTGCTCATCGAGATTAGCCGATTAATTCTCAGTTAATCGTTAATCTTTCTAATTAGCTAGGATCACTGAGCTAATTAGCTTAGACAAAAATTGGGGATGTTACACTAAATGATGGATATATGATGTTAACCTTATTATTGCAATTGAATGTCTATATGAGTTGGCACTATTTACGGGAAAATGGACTTAATCAATTATATTGCCGAATTTTTGGCAGAAATTAGTGATAGTTGTGAATGTTTATGTGTAATGCACATAAATGTCATGCAAGCATGAATATTTGAAAAAAAGATAAGAATGCTTGCACTTGAGGACGGTGATACGTAACGCTCAAGTGTAGATGTGTGCAAGTACCCTAGGAATGACGATACGTAACGCCTAGGTGTACTAAGTAAAGTAAAAGAAATTAAGACTGCACTTTGAGGACAATGGTACGTAACGCTCAAGTGCAGATACATACAAGCAACCTAGGGATAGTGATACATAAAGCCTAGGTATACCAAGAAAGATAAGTAAGGCTACGCTTGAGGACGGCAATATGTAACGCTTAAGTGTAAACATATGTAGACACCCTAGGGACGGCGATATGTAATGCCTATGTGTCTCAAGAAGGAAGGTTAAAGAAAATTAAAGAAATTACAAGTGCTATTGCATGAGTCCAAGTTGAAGTATTTGCATATGTATGTCCCAAATTCTTAGTATGTCGAAGTTATTATATTTGAGTATTTTGTGACTAGTATTTTAAATATGAATTATGCATTGACCATGTTATTTCCATACTGATTCAAGTGTGTGAATAAAATGAACTTTATTTCGAATAATATGTTTTCAAACTATAAAACTGAAAAGTTTAATAACATGTTCACTTCTTTCATAATAAATCGAAGTAGCTGGAGATAATAACGATGACACTATGTGTGACAATTTAGAGGATCCTACTGAGAATTTTAAATTCTCACTCCTATATTTATTTCTATATTATCTCCAGATAGTTCAAGAAATATTAAAGACGGCTAGAGGTTGCTATCAGACAAGGTTCATTCAGGTAACAGTAATAACTCCTAAGTATAGTGCTATGACTTAAGCTTGGTACTGTGCTTGGGAGGTGTTATGCATTTTCACAAGACGTGGTACTATTAGAGGCCTTTAGGAACATTATTCCTTGTTTATGATCTTGTCCTTTGGAATCTTAAATATATTTTAATATCTTTCTTTCCTTTTATAAGTGGGAATGCCACCTAGAATTCGAATGTGTGTGCTGGAGTAGCTGGAGGTCATGAGGCTTCCGATGCTAGGTTTGACGGGGCCCCCTCTCTTGGTGCCAGGGGAAGGGGTCATGCATCGTTGCTATGCTACTTTAGTCGAGGATGTTCAGCTGATGCTTCAAAGGGACTAGGAGGCTCTTTAAGAGAGGGGGCCTTTTTGGCTAATGGTATAGCCACGATTTGAGCTTTTAATGGCTACAATTTTAAGTCTAATAAATCCTAACAATGGAGCTTCTCTTATCACTTCCAAGGGACAATGTAGGCACATTGTTCAATAGGCATTAGTGTTTTCTTTGTTTTGTTTGTATCAAGTATACCCCAAAAAAAAAAAATAGTCCTCTAGTACTATTATATCGTTATAAATTAACAATAACAACAATAACAACAACAATAATAATAAAATAATAAAATAAAATTTTCCAAAATTAACAACATCTAGTTCATGATCTCATGGTGAACTTTACACCACCTAATCATCATTATTCTTTTTGAATTTTGAAAATGAAAAGACTGACCATAGGCCCAAAAGAAAGAAGAATTGACCTATTGAACCAGCGACAACAAATAAACAACTCAACTTTGACCCAGGGGGAAAGAAAGAAGCTATCCCTAGGGGGCTTGCAACTAATCTTTAGTTAGCAACTACTGGTATGAGGCTAGAAGTAAATGTGCAAGCTGTAACAACCTCTATCATATAAGTCATGCTTAAGTCATGGAGTTATATTAAAAGGTTGTCACTGTACTAAGAAATATTTAAAATATGGAAAATATAATATATGACCCTTTAACTGCTCACTTTATTACTGATTAATAGTCTCTGATACATAGAGAATAAAATAATTACACTTTAAAAGAAATTGTGACTGACATAGTATGTAACATCCCCATATAACGTTATAGGAAATAATGAAAACGTCCTTGGGCAAACTTTTATTATTTACAGTCTTGCCCTTGAACTTTTTAAAAAATGACATTTATGTCCCTATATCAATAGGATTAGTAGGATAAGGTTTTAAACGAAGCAGAATCACGTAGCGAAAACGTAGAAACCGAAACCTCGGCTGATTAAGCCATGGAGGTATCCATATGTGAAATGATATGAGATGCCCCTAGATTTGCCCATAATTACGAAAATGTCATTTGTTACGAAAACCAAACAGAAAATATTAAAGGATTTACGAAAAAGCGAAAAGATAACAATTCCAAAGAAATAGTGCAATTGATTTGTGCTGTTAATCAATTTATTAGAAAAATAAGAGTAATTAAGGATGAACTATAAATACTAGGGCTAATGGAAATTTAGATTGTTATGTAAAATGCTGTGAGAAATTATTTAGTACAATGTCCGGAATTACGCTAAGTTTAATATACGTTATTAATCGATTTATCTGACTTTATTGAATGTGTAGAATTAATTAGACGTTAGTGAAAGGTTAATTAAGAGTTAATTAGATGTTAATTAGAGAGAATTGGATTAGAAACAATTAAAATAGAAACATAATAAACCTCATAAAATTCTTCCTAATTATTTTGCCGGTTTAGAGAAAATCGGGTAGAATTCGGTATTTTAAACTGCCGGAACCAAATCACTAGAATTATATGATGAAAACCCTCAATCCAATGGCTGAAAATTTAGTCACCTATCTTACTAAAAGTGGCACCTTTGCAGCCACATAGGGGGGCAATTTGGTTGAGTTTCAACCACAAGAATTGGCACCAATGAGGAGCCACTTTTCCAACAACCACATTATTATACCAACATCATATTTCCTTTCCTTGAGCAGAATTTTGTCCTCCCTCTTCCAGCAGGCTTCCCTCTTTCGTCTCTTTCGTCTCTTCATCTTCTTCATCTCCTTCTTCCATTTTCAGCCTCCCTCAAGTCTCTTGTACCCATATCTTTCACTAGAACTCAAGATTAGCTAGTTTTGCATCAAAATAAAGTAGAGGTTCAACTTTGTTCTTGTTCTTCTGGTTATGGGTGGCTGATTTGGGGCTTTATTTTCTCATTTATTGATGTGATGATTGAATGAATATGATGATCTTTGGTTGGTTTGTTGGTTGTTTTTGGTGTTAAAATTGATTTAGAAGTAGGAAGCAGTGAAAGTGGGATGCAAGCAGGGGCTGAAAGGTTAAAACCCTTCGACAGTCTGTATGGTGGAGTGTATGGCTCTGTCTACAACAGTTTAAATTTAATGAATCTATTTTTATCTGAAACTTGACATTCATGGCTTTCCATACATATATAATATAAGGCCATTGGATTAGTATTGAGAGAGATATGAATTTTTGAAGTTTGACCTAGGTTTTTGAGTTTGATTATGGGTAGACTAGGTTATTCAGGGCAAAACATGCCCTATACAACATGGAATTGAATGAAACTAATTTTTCAGAAAGCTTACACATAGAAGAATATCCCATAAAAATTTCAAAGTTAGATACAGTCTCGTTTACTCCCAATGGTTGGAGGAAGTTGCCTTATATCCAAACTAGGCCAAAATAGGGCAGTTCAAGAAGGTCAAATTTCGGGACTTATAACTCAAGCTCTACTAAAGCAAATGAAATGGAACTTCTTGCAAATGAAATCTTGTCCTGTTAGCTTTAATATGAAACCAATTTCATATGATTTTAACTAGTTTTTGATTTTTAGTGGAATGTTACTTTTAAGTGTGTAATTCTGGCCAGCTACAGGGCAGGCTGGGATAAAACTTAAATAACTTGAGCTACATTTATCAAAATTAGATGGGACCAAAGAGGTTAGAAAATAGACACATAACATTCTAACATATCCAAAATTTAGGTACAGATGAGTTAAATAGAAAATTTGGCTTGATTTACAAAAATCGGGTTGAATAAATGTGCTGAGATAGCAACTATGTTTAAATGCAATAATTGTTCCTATGAGATTGATGATTGAATTGTGAATGAAATGTCATGATTTCTCTAAAAAATTGTTTTCTTAAGTACTGGCACTATTCACAGGGAAGCGGACTTAATCCGTTATGCTGTCGAATTTTCGGTAGAATTGTAAGGAGGTTATAAGTATTTATGTGTTAAGAATATGTATGTGGAAATCATGTATGCAAGGATATATGAAAGTAAATGATGAAGCATATGCATAAGTGCATTCAACATGTCTATGCATGATTATGTATGGGAATTAAAGGACATGAACATATTAACTGTGGATCCCTTTACCTGGAGGCAGTTATGAGATCCCTCCTTGTGAAGGCAGTTAAATAAGATAAGATTGGGTCCCTTCACTCGGAGGCAGTCATTTGGGTCCCTCCAAGTAAAGGCAGTTAAAAGATAAAGATGTAGGTCCCTTCACTCAGAGGCAGTTGCACATTGGGTCCCTCCCTGTGAAGACAGCTAAAACTTTTGGGTTCCTCTATGTTGGAGGCAGATGGCCAACTAAGTCCCTCCGACCTAAAGGCACGTGGGTCCCCTTGCGGGTCATACTGTGTGACGACGGTCACGAGTTGAGTTCACTCCTAGATCAAACTACCCAAGGGCAGTAAAGACTAAAAATTAAAACATATGCAAGCACCCTAGGGACAGCGATATGTAACGCCTAGGTGTGCTAAGTAAAGAAAACAAAGAAAGTTAAAGAAAAACACTAGTGCATTTGCATGAATTCAAGTATGAGTATTTGCATAATTATATCCCATGTTTTATTGATACCGAGACTGTTCTATCTACTTATGCTGTGATTATTATTCCAAATATGAAATATTGCCAATGTGGCTCAAGTGCGTGAATAAAATGAACTTTGCTTCATTTCAATATATTTTCAAACTATAAAATTGAACAGTCTAGTTAACATGCTCACATTTTTCATAATAAATTGAAGCAGCTGGAGATAATAATGATGATACATCATATGGTAGTTTAAGGAATCCTACTGAGAATTTATAATTCTCACTCCTATGTTTATTTCCGTGTTATTTCTAGATAGTTTAGAAGTTCCGAAGAAGGTCCTCCGAGGCGGAGTTGACTAGTAAGATTGAAGGTGGTCGAAGGTTGCTGCCAGACAAGGTCTGATTAAGTGACAGTAACAACTTCTAGGCGAGGTATTATGACTTAAGCATAGTACCATACTTGGGAGGGTGTTACACCAGCCACTATCTTCAACTAATGTCACCACTAGACAATACCTTTGCCACTGCCTGCTCAGTCTCCACTTCCAATCATCAACACCCCCTTAAACCAGATCTACAACCTACACACCCCCTTTTAGAAACTGTCTTTGTCTTCCTCCAAAAAACTAGCCCCACCCGAAAGCTCCTAAACCACCCTTCGCCACTAGCCAAAAAACCCAACCGTTGAAAGCTCCCAAAACTAGTGGCATCTATCCCTGATCGTCCTTTACGTTAGGATCCGCACCGAGATCTAGAAGCAGCTTTGTGACGTTAGGTTTTATGTATCTAGAAGCCTTAGATGCATTTTTTTTTTGTTTTAATAACTCAAGCAAACTCATCTTCAAGATTTAAGCATATCCATTACCAAATCCTAAACCAAACTACAATCAAGCATCTAAGGCTTGTCAAAGACATTATACAATTAACATGTTCGTCAAGAAAATCAAATTCCATACCTCCTAATGCCACGACCAAATATGTACATGCACCAAACGAACTAATCTTGAAGATTGAATGTAACATCCACCGGATTTTATCATTTTTCGTCTAGTTGTTCGGTTTTTATTGAACAATTGAGGTTGATTGGAATTCGACTAAATATTTATTTAAGGTCAATTAATTAGCAATTAATTGAGATTAGATGTGAGAGAATTAGATTAGAAGCATAGAAGATTTCATAGAAACTCTCCTAAACTGATTTACTGATTTGAAGGAAATCGGTAAGATTTTGGTATTTTAAGCTGTCAGGACCGAATCAATAGAACTGTATACCCAAATTCTATTATTTCATGGTTGAATACTCAACCACTTAATCACTCTTCAATGGCGCCACATGCATCACAAATGGGTGGAGAGACTTGGTTAAATTACTACCACCCATTCAAGAGCCAATCAACATGTAGCAAGCCAACCACTTCATTAAAGCTTGATCAGATTTTTTTTTCTCCTTCTCCACAAGCAGAATTCACCCTTCCCTTTCCTTTCCAGTCTTCTTTTTCTCTTCTCCTTTCAACCTGCTCCATCAAGCCTTCAAGCTTTGATAAGGTTCCACCTATCTAAACCCCAAATCTAACAAGATTACATACAAAGGAGATAGTTCAGAAGTTCGGAAGAAGGTCCTTTGAGGTGAAGTTGACTAGTAAGATTGAAGGTCATCGAAGGTTGCTGCCAAACAAGGTCCAATTAAGTGACAATAACAACTGCTAGGTGAGATATTATGACTTAAGCATAGTACCATACTTAGGAGGATGTTACATTGAAGCCAAAAGGTTAACAAGCACAAGGAATCCAAAATTTTACAAGATGAAGCAATACAATCTAAAATTAAAATAAGGTAGCCAACATAATTACCTAGCATCATGAATCAAAAACACAAGTTACAACAAGTACATCAAGTATAGGAGCAAAAATAGGCTTGAGAGTTTTAAGAAGTGAAGTGAGAAGCATGAACCCCTACTTGTAGGTATTGAACTCTAAATTGAAAAGGATTTTGGGGTTGGTTTTGATTCCTCCTTAGCAAGGTGAAGTTCGATTCTTGTTGATGTGGATTTCCTCAAGCCCAATAGCCTTCATCCTTTGAAATTTTTTTTTCAAGTGTTTTACTCTCTTTTTCTATTTTTTCTAATTTTTCTTGGCTATTTCTCACACAACTTCTTATCTAAGTTTTCGTACTTTCTCTTCACTTTCTTCGCTAAGCACAAGTTAGGGAAGGAGAGGCAAAATTTTGTTGTTTTATTTCACGGGAATTAATTCAATTTATTTAGCATAACCTAGGAAATCAATCGTGGTAATCTGCATGGCTTTAGCTTTTTCCACAAGAATTTTCCATAATTTAAAATAAATAAAATTTTCTTACCTTTCTATCCAAGTAGGAGCCACTTGGCACTTGGAGGAGACAAAGGTTGGGTTCTCAAATTTTCTTTGGGCACAAATATTTTTTTTTTCTTTGTTTTCCCGTTTTTTAAATTTATTTTTATTCCTTGGTTCTAGTTTTTGCTAGGTTTGGGTTCAAAGCCCATCTGGCATTTTTTGGACACTAATTGAGCATGATTCAATCAAAATTTAAAAGTGGCCGAGGCCTTGGCACAAGTGGCAATCATTTGCCTCGAGAAGTAACCAAACCTGGGAGCTATAGGTACTTGGTTCAAGTCTAAGGGTTAGAGAACCCATGCTCCCTCCCCCCCCCCCCCCAACACACACACACAAAGAGGCCCAAAAAAAAAACTATTAACTCCAAATTCAAATCTCGCTTTGTACCAAATTTTTGTGATATGAATATCTAATATTCTTAATTGAAATCTTAGGTTTTTCATCATATAAGGCTAAATTCTCCAATAAATTGCATAAATAGATTCTAATTTAATTAAAACTCAATTTTATATATTTAATACGAATTTGATATTTAATTATTATTTTATTATAATTTTTTAGAATTTTTTCGATGATTTTGGACCATTTTACCTTTAAATAGTCCAAATTACAGTAAATTTTTTAATTACTATCTATATTTTATTTCGTCCTGTAAACTTGACTTTCTATCATTTCCGGTATATATTGGTTGGCTGACAGAAATTCCAGTCACATAGCCTGGATTATGTCTTGGTCAGAAGTTATGACCCAAATGACGTTTTCGTCAAATGCGCCTATAATTTCTATTAGTAGCTTTTTGGGACGTCTCAGTAGAGATTATCCTGCTTTTATGAGCTGAAACATGTTAGTAATGCACATTCATTAAAATCCTAGGCATGTGGACATTTGTCTTAAAGTAAAGGCATGGATTCTATAATTATATATATTATTTTTCTATTTTTCTCTTTTTAACATGGAAATAAGATGATAACGTATCTTAACAAGCAACCATATTACCTGTTTCGTTAAAATTATACACAAGGACATCTAATGTTAAAAAGAGATTATCTTTTGCATATTATTTTTATATTATTAATCAATCTTATATTATCTTTTATATGACGAGTAAGAGTTAAATATTTATAATAATAGTTACTAGTATGCAGAATCTACCCGACTTCAATTAATTAAGTTTCTCCCGTGTTAGTTTATTATGAAAATAAATTTCGCTCTGCTGTAACATTTTATTATATTTTATTTTTTTATAAGACTTAAATTGAAAACTCTAAACAAATATTAAGTTGTTACAATTTTTTAAGTTCAAACTTCCATTAAGGTAGCCAGAAAAAAAGTTTAAACTTCCATTAATTAGCAGGTATTTGGATTTTATAAAATATGTTTAACCAACCTTGTTCAGATCATTTTATTACCGAAAATAAACAATCAAACTTTATCTGAATTGTTGCCTGTTTTCTTTTGGTTAACTAATGTCATGGCTACGAAACAAAGCAAAGCAAAGCAGCCGCCACAGGACATGTTGGCTCACGCTGCCGGCTTGGTCCCAATAGCGTATTCCATTAAGTACAAATCCAAAAATCAATTATATCGAATGACCATGTGAAATGTGAGGGGATCCGAATAAGAACAACGTTAACAATGAAGACAGCGGTTGTTTCCGACCCATTTTAACTAATTAAAACTATATTAATGTAGTCTGAATATATTCTGCATGCTGAAATTAGTGGGTGATTAATAGCGATCATTTTGTTTGTTAAATAAATGAGCATATTGAGGCTTAATATCTCAAAAAATGAAATGTCAAGATAAAGATATAAGAAATGATAATTATATGTTCTATGTTCATATATAAGTTGATTAAAACATGTATGAGAAAATAGATGCAAAAATGGTATATTTAACAATTGTTATTTCAGATGGCAGTTAGTCGAAGTTTCTTGGTCAGCATGCAGGTGTGAAACCCAAATAATCAAAGTGATCTAAGAGTTGCAGTCCATATCTCCACAAACCCATTCAAGAATCTGCATGTTTTCCTAGTCTTCTTAACTGCCTATCAAATACCTTTTGTTTGTCTTCACCTGCATTTATTTGATAACTTAACGATTTACCAATAACAACAGAAGACCCTACAAAATTGGCAACGCAACTTCTAGAGCATTTGAATTAGTTCTAGACTAGTTCACGGTAAGCGTGACACCATCCTATCATCATCAATTATTTTTATAGCAAGGTGTCCTAAAGAGAAGAAAAATAAAAAAGTCAATCAAGAAATCAGAGACCAGTTAGAAATTTATGCTTAATCCACCTTAATCAAATCTTATTCCATTTGCAACTATATATATGGCTTGCGCTTCCCTGTATCATGCATTCATCAACAACTCATTGTTCTATACACAGATAGAAAAAAAACAGAGAGAAAGAGAAGCGCAAAGACCCTCGGAAGAGCAACAATGGCTGTCAAAGTTTATATTGTGTAAGCATTCTTTAATATTTCGTGTCATTCATCTTGAATTACCTTTATTCAGCTCTTTAATCTTAGTTTATCTTCTGAGTTATTCACTGACTTGCATTGTCTTTGCTGTTAACTCATTTTGGTGTTATCAAGAGCAACAGAAAAAGGAACTTTTGTTAATCCCTTTCTATCAGCTTTGTTTACAAAATGAAGGTTTTTTCATTACTTTGACAGGTACTACTCACTGTATGGACATGTAGAGAGACTAGCAGAAGAAATAAAGAAAGGGGCTGATTCCGTAGATGGTGTTGAGGCCGAACTATGGCAGGCATGTATATTTATGTTTCTTGTACCATAGTTCCTAATCCTACGCATTCCATTTTTTTCACTGCGAAAAACTGCATACAGTGATCTGGCCAGTAGCCATTCCAGAGCTAAGGTTCATTCCTCTGTGCATGAAATAAAATAGTCTGATTATATATATATATATATATATATATATATATATATGAGCCATTGGCAAACACATGTTCACACAAGGAAGGAACTTAGCAAAATGAAAACTTTGAATGATCCCAAACAAGTGAGAGTCATCAAATGAAAGGAACAACGATATTTAGTCAATTGAAAACCAAATATCAATATTAACAAGAAAAATCAGCAATCGGGCAATATATATATATATATTTGGTTTTCAATTGACTAAATATCGTTGTTCCTTTCATTTGATGACTCTCACTTGTTTGGGATCATTCAAAGTTTTCTTTTTGCTAAGTTCCTTCCTTGTGTGAACATGTGTTTGCCAATGGCTCATGAATCATGTCCTTTGAAAGGGAATTCTATGGCCCGGATGCTCTTTCAACCCTATAGTATGTGGCTCTATATAGCTAGAGGATTCAATTGGCTTTGGTTTTCCAATTAGCACATGCAATTAGTCTTGATATATTTTGTATCGTCTGCTAGTAAGACTTCACTTCCTAAATTGCTCTTGCTAAATTTAAGATTTGCTTTGTTGACTTTATAGAACCTATGAATTGAGCGGGTACCTGAGACTCTGCCAGATGAGGTGCTTGGCAAGATGAGAGCACCTCCTAAGAGTGATGTACCAATCATTACTCCCAAAGAGCTCTCTGAGGGTGACGGTTTTGTCTTTGGCTTCCCAACAAGATTTGGAATGATGGCTGCTCAGTTTAAAGCTTTTCTAGATGCAACTGGAGGTTTGTGGCAAACACAACAGCTTGCAGGCAAGCCTGCTGGAATCTTCTATAGCACAAGTTCTCAAGGTGGTGGACAAGAGACTACAGCGTAAGAGCATCAATCTGAATGTAGTTTTTTAATCAATTCCTAGGATGAATGAAATACTAATGATAAGAAAATTGTGGAATCAATGACAGGCTCACCGCTATCACTCAGCTGGTTCATCATGGAATGGTGTTTGTACCAATTGGATATACATTCGGTGCTGGCATGTTTTGAGATGGAGGAACTGAAGGGTGGAAGTCCATATGGTGCAGGAACTTATGCTGGTGATGGCTCAAGACAGCCAACTAAGCTTGAGTTGGAGCAAGCATTCCACCAAGGGAAGTATATTGCCACCATCACAAAGAAACTCAAGGAAGCTGCATAAATTAGCCTCAGAACATATATATATATATATATATATATATATATATATATATATATATATATATATATAGACATGATACCAAGAGATTGATTGCCGAACCCATTACTAATTTGTCGTCATACAATGTTACGTTGAGTCCTATATACCTCTATTTTTGTGTGTTTGCATGGAAATAATTGTTTCTTTTTATAAAGAAATGCTTCGTATTGGGTTGTATTTTTCTGTTATACTGTATTTTGTTTATTTGATCATAGTTGAAGAAGAAAATGTTCCTTTCCTATTAAGCTTTGAAAAATACTGTTCTTTTCTGTTGTATTCTCCTTTTCATGAATAAGCAGGCGCACATACACTGCGGAGACTTTGTCATTATATCAACTGAGCTAATAATATACCCGTCACTTGATTCAGACATAGCAAGAAAGTAGCAGGCTATCCCCTTGCATGTAATAAAAATTGCAAAGTTTGAATAAATTTTGATGAAAATATGTATATAGCAAAACGTTTATTTCATTTACACTGAGGCTTTAATACATGCATTAAAAGAAGAGCGAGCTATTCGTACGAATAGCTATTGCACGAAAGGAAATTTTAGCCAATAAAATTTAGTTTTGCGAGGGAAATCATGGAAGAGAGAGTATGTGGAGACAAAATCAAGTTTCTATTGTAATGTCCGAAAAATCTTATCGTTAATAACCGAGTTGTTTAGTTTTTATCGAATAAGTGGGTTTAATCGGAATTTGATTGAGCAGTCACTTGAAGCCAATTAAGTATGATTTAAAAGTGATTAGGTGTAATAGAATTAAATTAAAACTATAGGAAACTTCATAGGATATTTCTAAAACCGATTTACCGATTTAAAGGAAATTGGTAAGATTTCGGTATTTTAAATTGTCGGAACCGGACCAATAGAAATTTTTATATGAGTACCCTAGGATGAATGGCTAAGATTTAGCCAAACCACTTCCTTATGTGGCACCTTGATCAGCCATTGAAGGATGGAAAGCCAAGCCAAATTAGAAGGTAAGGTGAAGCCCACCAATCAAAGTGAAGTTGCTTCAAAAATCTTCACCTTTTTCTTTCCTTCTCTCCTTGAAACATTTGACCAACCTAGCTGCTGGAACTCTCCTTATTTCTCTTCTATTCACTTTCCTCTCCACTCCATCTTCATCCCCTCTTCAAGTCTCATCAAAAGTTGCTTCCATCTAAGACACCAAATCAACTAAATTTTAACTAGACAAGGTAGGAAATCCTACTTCTCTTCTTACTTTCTTTGGTTTGGGGCTGTATAGAGGTCTTGTGTAACCTGTGATATTGCTGTTATATGGAGTGATGATGATGGTTTATGGCTAATTTTATATGCATGTTGTGATTAAAATTGGAATTGGTATGAAATAGCTTGAAGGATAGAGAATAACTCAAGAAGCTGTTAGGGTTTTTCTCGGTGGTCCGTATGGCGAAGTGTACGGCTCCACCTATAGCCGTTTAACATCCATGAATCTATTTTTAATGAAACTAGACATTCAGGGCTTTCCATACATATATAATATAAGGCCATTGGATCAGTTTAGAGGTAGTTATGAATTTTTGAAGTTTGACATAGAAATCAGGACCTTCATCTGAGTAGTGTGAGTTGAGAAGGGTGTAACTCACCCTACACAACTCCAAATTGAGTGATTCCAACGTTGTTTGAAAGCTAACACATGAGGGAACATCCCATAAAAATTTTAGATTCAGATTCATTACCAACTATCCCTAGTATATCAATAAATTTACCTTAGGCTCAACTCGGGCTGGAATAGGGTAGTATAGTAGGGTCAAGTTTTAGGACTTATATCTCAAATTATAATCACCCAAATGATATGCAACTTCTTTCATTTGAAAGCTTGCTCTGTTAACTTTACGTTGATATAACTTTCGTATAATTTCATCTAGATTTCTATTTTTGGTGAATTTTCTTTTATAAGAGTGCAATTTTGGCTAGAAGTAGGGCAGTGTGGGATGAAATACAAACAACTTAAGTTAAATTCGGAGATGTTGAAATCGGAAATCTAGCAGATAGAGAGCTAGGTCAGTTATACTTTAAGTTGACCTCGGAACTTAGTAGATAGAGAGCTAGGTCGGGTATACTTGAGGTTGAACTCGGAAATCTAGCAAATAGAGAGCTAGGTCAATTATACTTTAGGTTGACCTCGAAACTTAGCAGACAAAGAGCTAGGTCGGGTATACTTGAGGTTGAACTCGAAAATCTAGCAGATGGAGAGCTAGGTCAGTTATACTTTAGGTTGACCTCGAAACTTAGTAGACAGAGAGCTAGGTCAGGTATACTTGAGGTTGAACTTGGAAATCTAACAGATAGAAAGCTAGGTCAGTTATACTTTAGGTTGACCTCGGAACTTAGCAGACAAAGAGCTAGGTTAGGTATACTTGAGGTTGAACTCGGAAATCTAGCAGATGGAGAGCTAGGTCAGTTATACTTTAGGTTGACCTCGGAACTTAGTGAATAGGAAACTAGATCGGGTATAGTTAATGATAGAAATATGGAATTTAGGAAACACAAAAGTCTTAGAAGAATGATGGTAGAATAAGGTCGGAGATCGAATATAACCTCGAAAGTTGGAAATTATATATAATATCGAAAGATCGAACATAACCCCAGAGGTCGGAAATTATATTAAATCGGAACTCGGACCCCAGTTACTATTGGTAGTTGAACTCGGGAACATCAATAGAAATTAAAAACTTGTAAGATAGATTAAGACTTAAGATTTTAAAACTTGTACCTATTGATATTGTTATATTCTTGGTATGAATATGATGTTCTATATTGTAACATCCTCCCGAAATGCAGTACTATGCTTAAGTTATAGTACCACACTCTGGAGTTGTTACTGTCACTTAATCGGACCTTGTCTGGCAGCAACCTTCGGCCACCTTCAATATTACTAGTCAACTCCGTCTCGGAGGAGCTTCTTCAGAAGTTCTGAACTATCTGGAGATAACACGGAGAGAGATATGGGAATGAGAATTATAAATTCTCAATAGGATTTATTAACTATCATACATACTGACATCGTTGTTATCTCCAGTTGCTTTGGTTTATTATGAAAATGGTGAACATGTTATATAAACTGTTAAATTTTATAGTTTGAAAATATATTATCCGAAGCAAAGTTCATTTTACTCATACACTTGGCATTTGGGAGAGCCCATACAAAACAAATTTATGAATTATACTATGAATAATAACTGCAACATATTAAAATATGATAGCATCAATATCCTGGAGACATAACATCTGCACATGCCTTTACTTGTCATACATATTCCAGAGTATGATCATCATGTCATAGTCCATCGGGGTGTGATCACCATGTCACACTCCTTAGGAATATGTTCTTCCTGCCACGTCCCAGAGTATGATCGCCATGTCATACTCCATCAGGTGTGATCACCATGTCACATCTCTTAAGGTGTGGAATCATTACGCCACATTCCAGAGTATGATTGCCTTGTCATACCCCATCAAAGCGTGATCGTCATGTCACATCTTTCGGAATATGGACTCATCATCATACCTTTCATCATAGAATCTTTATATGCCACACTCCAGAGTATGATCACCATGTCATACCCCATCAGAGCGTGATCGTCATGTCACGTTCCTTAGGAGGTACTTATCATGCCATATTCCAGAGTACGATCGCCATGTCATACCCCATCAGAGCGTGATCGTCATGGCACGTCCCTTAGAAATATGGGACCTGCATTATATCTTTTAACTGTCTTCACAGGGAGGGACCTGATGTACAACTGCCTCCGAGTGAAGGGACCCACAACTTTATCCCTTAACTGCCTTCACCTAGAGGGATCCAAATAGCCACCTCCAAGTGAAGGGATCTCATATATTCTTCCTTCATTCATATGCAGATATGCATGCACTCATAAGGATGATTCATGATCATGTCATCGTAATATATTCATAATTGTATAGCTGTTCATATCATAAATTTCTTGTAATATAAACATTCATAGTTTCATAGACTTCTGCCAAAAATTTGGAAACATAATGGATCGAGTCCGCTTCCCCATGAATAGTGCCAGTTTCAGCAGACAGTCAATCACAATAAGAGATCAAATATAATGCATTAATCTTTCAAGCACCAACATGGAATTGCAACACTTAGAATTTACTTGAACTCATATGTGAATTAAGGTGCCAAATCCTTTAACTTTGGGAATCTTGCTCATATTCTTCAACTCTGCCCGTCTTTAGAAATTAAGCCATAAATTCATCTTAACTCATTTGGACCTGAATTTCGAATATGTCAAAATGTTATGTGTCTATTTTCTAACCTCTTTAATCCCATCTAATTTTGATAAATATAGCTCAAGTTATTTAAGTCTTATCCTGGCCTGCCCTGAGACTGGCCAGAATTATACACTAAAAATGAAAAATCTACTATAAATCGAAAACAAGTCCAAATCATATGAAATTGGTGTCATATAAAAGCTAACAGGACAAGCTTTCATTTGCAAGAAGTTTCATTTCATTTGCTTTGGTAGAGCTCGAGTTATAAGTCCTAAAATTCAACCTTCCTAAACTACCTTGTTTTGGCCTAGTTTGGACATAGGGTAACTTCCTTAAACCACTGGGAACAAATGGGATTGTAACAAACTCATAATTTCATTATGAATGTTCCCCTATGTGTAAGCTTTCTAACAAAGTTAGTTTCACTCAATTTGGAGTTGTGTAGGATGAGTTACACCCTTCTCAATTCACATTGCCCGGATGAAAGTCCTGATTCCTAGGTCAAACTTCAAAAATTCATATCTTTTTCAATACTAATCCAATGGCCTTATATGATATATGTATAGAAAGCACTGAATGTATAGGTTCATATAAAAATAGTTTTATTTTGTTTCAATAGCTGTAGGCAGAGCTGTATACTCCGCCGTACGGACTGCCGTAGTTTCTCCTAGGTTTTCAGTTTCTGGTTTGCTCTCTATCTTATGTTCCATGCAAGATTCAATCTCAATCCCTCCAAATACTTATTAAACCAGCCATAAATCATCATATTCATTCATTAATCACATCAAGAAGTGAGAAAATAAAATCAAAAGCAACCATCCACAATCAGAATAACAAGAACTAAATTGAACCTCTACCTCTTTGGAGTGTGATTTTGCTAGGTGTTGAGCTAAGTGTTGAAGTTTGAATTGATAGAACCTTGTTATGCTTGAAGGAGTGATGGAGTTTGTTGGGAGGAGAAGAGAAGAAGAAGGCTGAAATCAGAAGGGAAAGTGGCATAATCAATATGGGAATAAGAGAGAAAAATCTGATTTAAGCATTAAAGAGGTAGTTGGCTTGGTGTGTTTTGATTGGTTGAAATTTTGTGATTGAAGTTCAGCCATGTCTCCTTTTTTTGTGGCTAAATTATCCTCCACGTCACCTAAAAGTGGAACTCACTTCCATTCTATCTGAAATTGGAACTCGTATATACTCTGTGTAAAGTCAGAGCTCGCGTCCATTTTATTTGAACTTGGAGATGAAGTCGAATGTCGGAGCTTGTGCCCACCTTATGTGAGACTTGGAAATAAATTCGGAGATCGGAAATCATGTCCGTTTTATTTGAAGCTTGGGAATAAAGTATGAGATCGGAACTCGTGTAAATTTTGATCGAACTTGGAGATCAACTCAAAGATCTGAACTCGTGTCCATTCTAGTTGAGTTCAACTCTAAAGTCAGAACCTGTTACATTCAACCCTGAGGTCGGTACTTGTGACCATTTTGTTAAACTATAAACTCGGAGGTCGGAAACCATGTACACTTTATTTTGAGCCATGAAGTCGGAAGTCGGAAATTATCTACAATATATTTGAAACCCGAAGTCGGAGGTTGGAACTTGGAAACCACTCCATTCAATTTGAAACTTGACGATGAAGTCAGAATTGGAAATAATCGATTTTATTTGAAACTTGAAGGTGAAGTCAGGAATTGGAACTCGTGGTGGATGTTACATATATTGGAATTGCTATTTGATTAAAATTTCCTCATTGTCTGGCACTATTCATGGGGAAGCGAACATAATCCGTTATACTGTCAAGATTTTAGCAGAGATTTCAATTAATATGAATTTACAAGTTATGCATGCATTGGTCAAAATATTAGACAAGTGATGCTACCCTTATATGAATGAGGAAGGATTTCCATATAGCTTGGGCCAGCCCCTGAACAAGTTAAGGGGAATAGATCAGTGGGGAAGTCGGGAAAAGTAAACTCGGGGATCCTATACAGGAACGAGCTCGATCCTGAAAAGCGGATTATTACCCACGAGTTTTATGGCCAATATACTCTCAAGGGATCAAGTATGGAAAAATACAAGTTTAGATCAAGTGCATTATTTCTTATGCATATCCACAGTTTTTGTTATCATGTTTTAATTGCACCATTGGATGTTATATATATGCATATATTTATTATTGTTCACTTTATGGCTGTCACTTAACTACATCAATAACATAGGTCTGGTTATTTATTTCTTTGTTTAATTCCTTTATTTCCTTAAGTAAAACTAAGCTGTGTTTCGGGCTATGATTTCTACAACCAATCTAATAGAATATTCTGTTGAGGTAACATTTTCTTGTAATTAACCAAAACCCGAAATAACTGAGGATGACAGCGATGGCAGATATATAAACTTAGGATCCCTACTGAGAAATCTTTATTTCTCACCCTACTATATGTTTTTGCGTCATTCTCAGATCATGGAGAATGCAGCCACCGGCGTCCTATTCATTGAGTTTCCCGAGCTCCACATCCACCTAGACCTGTTTCTAGACTATATATATATATATTCGGTAGATGTTAGTTTCACTGTATATGGTCCATCCACCTCCACATCCACCGGCGTCCTGTTCGTAGAGATTTTGCTGTTCCCCTTGCTCATCCACTCTTCGGCCCTGCTGCACCTTGTATTGCTATTCCGCTGTATAGGTCCATCCCTTTCCACCTCCACATGCAGTGGCAGCAGCAGAGGCAGCTCCCATGGCTCTGCTAGCCTCACCACCACAGCAGATACCCTCGGTCACGATATCCGAGGAGGATCCATCTGAGGTAGAGAGTTCATCTTCCTCGTTGTCTGCTCCGAGCGTGGACTATACTCCTGCGGATGTAGGCATGGCAAATGGATTCCTTTCTTCGAAATCCATCTAGTTGGAGTACTCGCCGTGGCAGCAGTAGGTATACAAGATGACCCTCTTTTGGCAGTTTGCATCATGAGTATAGGGATAGGAGTTATCAGTGTATATGAAATGTCCCGTGGGGACTAATGAGGGGGTTGTTTAAATAGATAGGCCGATTTATTTTGTGTTAGCGGCCTCATTTTTTTGCTACCCTGACTTTGAAAAACAGATGTATTATGTAGTTTCTAGTATTTCTGTTATTTCGCATGTTTTTTTTATGTTACTTTACTTACGGTACACAATTAATTAATAATGAAACTATAAATGGAATTTAATCAGCTAGTCGCACGTAATAACTTATTAGGTAATATATTATGACTTAAGCATAGTATTTTGTCTGGTAAGGTGTTACATTTTTGGTATCAGTGCAGTTCGTCCTAATAAAGGCCTAAGGATTGGACTGACTATGTTTCGTATATGCTCTGTGTTCCGTAGACATTATCATGCACTAAGTCTTGTCCATAGGGATAAGATGTATGTGAGAGCACTGCCTAGCCGTATGCTATTATTTACTAGCACACCAAACTTAATATTGAGCCTGATAAACTCAATTACTCTTATTTTGTGTGTTCAGAACTTGATGGCTTCTGGAAGGCAAGGTAGGCCGCGAATTTCCCAAGCCCAGGAGGAATCTATGGAGTTCTTGGACACAATGTGAGAGATGGCGCACGTTATGCGCGAGTAGGCAGCTGTGGCGGCTCAGATGATGGGCCAACTAAGAAGACAGCCAGAGGTAGGTCTTAGAGGGAATCATAATGGCCCTGGGGAGGATCTGGAATATCTCAAATTTGCTGAGTTCAGGAAAGCCAACCCACCTAGCTTCAGGGGAGGCTTTAACCCAGATAAGGCGGATGAGTAGGTTAAAGCTATGGAGAAAGTCTTCTCCATATTAGATTGCACAAATCGTCAGAAGGTAACCTTTGCCACCTATATGCTGGAAGCAGATGCAGAGTTCTGGTCGAATATTGCACGCTAATTAGTAGAGGGATCTCAAACAGACATTACTTGGAACGTATTCAAAGATGCATTCTACCAAAAGTACTTCCCTGCATCTATCCGCAATGCTAAGGAGTTGGAGTTCATGCACTTCCTTCAAGGGAATAGTAGTGTATTGGAATACATTGCTAAATTTGAAGAGTTGTGCAAATTCTCCAGCATTTATCAACGAAACCCCGACAAAGCCTAGAAATGCATGAAGTTCGAAGGTGGGCTGAGAGAAGACATCCTTTCGACTATAGAACTAATGGAGATAAGAGATTTCCCTACTTTGGTGAACAAGTGCCACCTAGTGGAGGATTGTAACAAGAAGTTGGTTGCTGCTAGGTCAACTGGTAGTAACTTTAAGAGAGGGTTAGCTCCACAAGGTCCAAGGTTTAAGCCCAACTTTCAACAGTAGAGGAAGTTTCAACCTGTGCACATCAAAGGCAAGCAACCTTGGAGGCCTTTTGGGAACCAAACTTGCAGCCAGTGCGGCAAGAATCATGGCAACCGCCCGTGTCTGGCAGGACAAAATGTTTGTTTTGGATATGGCAAGCCAGGCCACAAGATCTATGAATGCCCGACCAGAAACCCTCAGACGACTCCCAAGCCACAATGCCAGGGAAGAGTTTTCACTATGGACGCACAAGAGGTCAGCAAATCGGAAGATTTGATTCAAGATACTTGTGAAGTAAATGGTAAGACCTTAACTGTTTTATATGATTCAGGTGCATCTCACTCTTTTATCTCTTATGATTGCATGTCAGCCTTGCAATTACCTATTTCTGAATTACCCTATGACTTGCTAGTTTCTACTCCTATAAGTGAGCCCGTTAAGACCAATCATATTTGTATGAATGTCCCCTGTTGGATAGGAGGTCGAGCTTTTTTAGCCAATTTAATTTGTCTCCCCTTGTCCGAACTTGACATTATTTTGGGAATGGATTGGCTCTCTGCCAACCAGGCCCTGTTAAATTGCTCTGATAAATCCATTGTGCTTCCTTCTGTTTCATCTTCTAAACTAGTAATCTCTGTAACCCTTTATTTAAGCTCCTTAGTAGTACATCACCATGGGGATAAAATTCAAGGGTATATTCTCTTATCAACCAGTGTAGCGGAAGTTGATTAGAAATTAGATGATATTCCAGTTGTTAGGGAATATTTCGATGTGTTCCCTGAAGATATTCCTAATTTTCCTCCCGAGAGAGAAATTGAGTTCGCCATTGAATTGGTACCGGGAGCAGGACCAATATCTATAGCGCCATACCATGTCACCCTTAGAGCTGACTGAACTTAAGAAGCAAATTGAAGAACTCCTGGAAAGAAATTTATTAGGCCAAGTGCATCACCATGGGAAACCCTAGTCCTGTTAGTTAAGAAGAAAGACGGAGGCATGCGACTATGTATGGATTACAGGCAGTTGAATAAGGCAATGATTAAGAATAAGTATCCATTGCCAAGGATCGATGATCTCATGGATCAACTGCAAGGGGCAACTGTATTCTCCACGATTGATTTACGGTCTGGGTATCACCAGATTCGGGTTCAAGAAGAAGATATTCCAAAGATGACGTTTCGGACTCGTTATGGACATTATGAATACAATGTGATATCCTTCGGGTTGACGAATGCACCGGCAATATTCATGGATTACATGAATCGGATATTCTGACCATATCTTGACAAATTTGTTGTGGTATTCATTGATGACATACTTGTTTCCTCAAAAACGGAGCAAAAGCATGCAGAACATTTGCGACTGGTTCTGCAAATTCTAAGAGAGAAGAAACTTTATGCCAAGCTATCCAAATGTAAATTTTGGATGAGAGAAGTAAAATTTCTTGGCCATGTGGTATCCCATGTGTAACACCCTAATAAACCCATACTACGCTTAAGTCGTATTACGGCGTTTTATTAGCTGTTACTTATGCTCGTGGAAAACTAAACTTCATTTGAAATTAAATTACGCGGAAAAATACGGTAAAATTTTTCTTTTTCTTTTTCTTTTGAAATGCGTCGTTACTTTTTGAAAGTAAAGCCTCGCGCGAGAAAGTAGCAATAAACGAGTGTATCGCAAGGATTTCAGTATAAATTGAAGGAACAAAGATAAAATCAAAATACCATGCATTCAATTACTACAACAATCATAAATATAATTAATCTCATAATATCCATAAAATACATAAAAGGGAACTCATGGTCATGCCATGGCCCCGAAGTCAAAGATACATAAGTCTGATACAGAATGAAATACAACAGATAAGGAACACAAATAAAAATAGACCCATGTGGACGTCTGCTGGCCTCTCTGCCCATTCGATGCCTTCGATCAAGTGGGCTCAAGTCCTCGAATGCCTGGTTCCCCTCGCTCCTCGGCCTCGGGGAACGCGAGGAGTGCGGATGATGCGGGGGTGCCGACTGATCACCTCAAAGCGACGCACACAACGACCCGGGGTATGGCTGGCCACAGATGAACGTGCCTCGGAGGGGTCTTCTTCGGACTCAGCAGGGTGATACTCAGGGGGCGGTGGCGAAGCGGCCCTAGGAGTGGCCGTCGAGCTCACCTCTATCACAGAGATCTCCGGCGGTGGTGCAAACTCGGCTGCGGGCAAATCCGGCGACATCGGCTCCATCTCGAAGTCGGGTAATGGCTCGGGCGGAAAGTCCCAAGGACCTAGAGGCTGTCCAAGAAGAGCTGAAGAGACGTCTACGGGGGCTAGCGGGTTTTCCGGCTCCTCTTCAAAAATTCGACCCAGATAAAAATGTGCGTACTCTTTGTGGTGGTCGTGGCCACAATAGCGTGTGTATCCCCGTCGTAGCCCCACTCATGGTGGGGAGGGTCCATGCTCCATTCCACGGGGTGAGCCATGAGTATCTGGTGACGAGACGGAAAAACAGCTAGGGTGAGAAATAAGATTTCTCAATAGGACTCGACCCTGACACGTGGTGTCATCGTCATCGTCCCAGCCACTTCGGTTTTATTAATAAAAACAGTGAGCATGCATCAAATTCAATTCTTAGATTTTCGAAAATATGAATATCCGAAGTGGATTCACTTGTTAACATACCTTCTACTCATTTGTATCATAATAACTATAAGTACAAGTGTAATCGTATACCACATGCATGTCCAAGCTAGAAGATTCTCTTAACTGCTTTCCTTTTAGGGTTTTGGACCGAAGTCCCTCTTTTTTTTTCTTAACTTGACTTAATCTTTTCACCCACTAAACATAAGTGGTAATGAGCTCATACCGTGGCCGTCGCCACCATAGAATTTCGGTACTTACACTAGCTGGGTCATGCCATGCCTCATGTGAGTTGTGGGTGAGGGGAAACTTAAATTAGATTACCTTCCCTTTTGAAGGATCACTTACTTGAATTAAACTTCTTCTTATTAAGCATTATGATGCAAAATATTTCTAAGTCCATAATTCTTACAAAATTTAGAAGATAACTTAATTTAGACCAAAGCTTCTTCCAAAATTTTGCCAAACAGAGAAACCAATATCATACAACATTACGCATCATATCATATCATCATCATCATGATCATAATCATAACATCATCATACCATCATCATCATCATCATCATCATAACATCATGCTTGCACATAAACATAGGCATATTCTCAAGCAACATTTTATGAGCTTAGCTTAGTAAATTGGGTGCAAGCTTTTAATTGAGGTTGTCTCTTGTGTAAACTTCTCTTATTTAGCATAATGCCACTTTTTGTCTAATGTCCTTTTAGACACTTTTTAAGTTGAATTATGAGGGTTCTCTAATGCTTAATATAAGGGTATTAATGTTTTAAAGCTTATTTCTCCTTATTCTTTAACTTTTACCATAACCAGTTTTACTTTTACAGTGGGGCAGTAACTTTGAAAATTCACCATAATTTCATCTTTTACTCTTTTATTTCGAATTTTTGTGTGGATATACTTCTCTGAGTCTATTTTTAAACAAAAGAAACCCCACTTAAAAATTCATTTTGTAGCTTGAGTTATGCATATTTTATTCTGGCTGTTCAGTTTCTAAGTTCACTCCCGGTACAGTGGATTGTTACTTCTCATTATAATTACTCAGAATGAATCTGAGAAAACTGTTTTATGGGTTTGTTCCTCTATGTCTTAGCTTTCATTAAAACTTGGTCTCACTCAAAAATCATTTTTGTAGCTCGAGTTATACACATTTTAGTGTAGACTGCCCAGACAGAAACCAATCCGAGAACAGTCCACTTTGAAAAATCATATCTCACTCATTTTAACTCCGAATCTTATGTATTTTATATGTATGGAAAGCTCTTTGAGTCTATTTTCATATAAAATTGGTTACACTAATTTTTGAGTTCTCTGGAAAAAGTTATACCGTTCGGTTTACAGACTGCCAGAAAATCCAGATTTCACGTTTTGATTTTCCTCATGTTTTCTCCAAAACACTCAACCTCACTTTCAAGAAAACATTCTCAAGTTATAAAACATTCATATACCATGAAAGGTTAGTGAAAAACTAACATGTTGGAGTTCAAAAATATTGAGTTCAACCATGCATCACACCAAAACCGAAAACACGTTTTCAACAAACCACCATACAAGCAACAACATCTCATTTTATGACAAGAATGGCTATGATGCCCATAATCAATCTTTAAAACCACCTAGCTATGGAGAGCATAGGAGCTCTAAAGCTTGAAAAACAAGAGAGAAAAAGAGTTTAGAGCCACTACCAAGAAGCTTTCTTTGAAGGAATTTGTGATGGAAGAAGGTGATGGTGGTGGTATTCCTCCTCTTGGATCTTGAAAGAGGCTTGGTATGTGATTGTCTTTGATTCTCCAAGAACAAAATAAATGGTGGCTCTTGAAGAGCTTGTGAGTGGGATGAGGAGAGGAAAGGATGAGAGAAGTGGAAGGATTCTAGAGAGAAGTTGGAGAGTTTAGAGAGAAGGAGGAGAATTTTGGAATTGAGGAGAGAGAAGAGGATGAGTGAAATGAAATGAAGAGAGAAAGAGAGAGGAAGGAGGCGCACATGGAGGGAGGGAGGGCTGATTTCTCTTGCTTCTCCAACAAGCAAGGGAGTGGGTGAGTTTAGCTTCTTTTGCAAGCAAGAAGGCTAAGAACTTTGGGGTAAAAGAGGGGGTTGTATTTTCCTTGAGCCTTGGAGGCATTTTAATGTCCAATTTGTGTTTCTCCCTAGGGGTTAAAGGGAGTACCCTCTTAGGATTTGGTTGCTTGTCTAAGACTCATCCAAGTGTCAAGATCTAATGGTGGATGACAAGGATCCTAGTCTTGGCTTTTGATCTAATGGTGTAGGATTAAAGAGATCGAATGAAGGGTGAGATGTTGCTCCTCCTTGGTATGTCTTTTAGGGCATATGCATGGAAGAACTTTTATCTCTAAATGTTATTAGAATTATTTAAGTGTAATTTAACTTAATTGGCTTAATTACCCATGAGTTAACTCTTGTCAATTACACTTTTTATGATACCTTGCATTATGGTTAAGCATATGCTTAAATTTGGGGTTTAATTTTTCAAGAGTTGTCTTAAGTGTCTTAATCATTATAAACTTGATTAGTAAGGTTAGGTTGTCTTACTTTTGTTTTGGCACCTTCGAGTAATTAAGGATTAGACGATTAAGGTTTTATTAAAACGCTTAGGACATTATGATTAAATTGTTGGCTAGACTTAATTTACTAAGCTCTTGCTCTCGAGATTAATTGATTAATTCTCAATTAATCGCTAACCCCTCTAATTAGCCGGAAACACCGAGCTAATTAACTTAGGTAAAAATGGGGATGTTACACCATGGGGGAATTTTAGTGGACCCCAGTAAGGCAAAAGCAGTATTAAATTGGGAACGACCAACAACAATTACGGAAGTTAGGAGCTTCTTAGGGTTGGCAAGATACTATAGGAGGTTTGTTAAGAACTTCTCTCAAATAGCCTTTCCCCTAACAAAGTTAACCAAGAAGAATGCCCCATTTGAATAGACACCCGAGTGCGAGCAAAGTTTCCAAGAATTAAAAGAAAAGTTAACGACAGCTCCAGTACTTACTCTACCTAATCCTCATGGCCCATTCGAAGTCTACTGTGATGCTTCTAAGAAAGGATTAGGGTGCATATTAATGCAGACCAGGAACGTCGTCGCATATGCTTCCAGGCAATTGAAAACTCACGAAAGAAATTATCCAACACATGACCTAGAGTTAGCGGCAGTAGTGTTTGCTCTGAGGATATGGAGGCACCACCTCTATAGAGTGAAGTTTGAAGTATTTTTTGATCACAAAAGCTTGAAATACCTTTTTGATCAGAAAGAACTAAACAGGAGGTAGCAAAGGTGGATGGAGTTTTTTAAAGATTACGAATTTGAGCTAAAGTACCACCCTGGCAAAGCAAACGTGGTGGCAGATGTCCTGAGTAGGAAATCTTTAACTGTGGCATGGATGATAATCAAAGAGACGGAACTCATAGAGAGTTTCTGAGATCTCAATTTAGGAATCTCTATGATTCCCAATGCCATTCAGTTAAACAACTTAAGATAACCAGTGATTTCAAGGACCAGATCCAGCAAGCACAACAAAGAAATGATGACTTCTAGCATACAATGTAAATAGTGCAATCTGGCAAGTTAACAGGATTTACTTGGGATGCAGGAGGAATATGGCGATATCAAGTGAGAATATGCGTACCTGAGGAGGATAACCTCAGAAAGAAGATCTTGGGGGAAGCCCATAAGAGCGATTTTACCATATATCTTGGCATTAACAAAATGTATCAAGATCTCAAGAGGATGTTTTGGTGGCCAGGCCTTAAGATAGATGTGGCAAATTTCGTGAATAAATGTTTAACCTGCTAGAAGATAAAAATAGAGCATCAGAAACCAGCAGGGTCACTAAAACCTTTAGAGATTCCGGAATGGAAGTAGGAGAGCATTTCTATGGATTTCGTGATAGGCTTACCAAGAACACCCTCAAGATATGATACTATATGGGTCATAGTGAATAGACTAACTAAATCTGCTCACTTTTTGCCCATTCGAGCAAATTATCCTCTAGAGAAGTTAGCTCAATTATACATTCAAGAAGCGGTACGGCTACATGGTATTCCTTCAACAATCATTTCAGATCGAGATCCAAGGTTCACCTCACGATTTTGGGGAGCACTCCAGAAGGCGTTTGGTACTAGGCTATGTTTAAGTACTGCGTACCATTCGCAAACAGATGGTCAAACCGGGCAAACTATTCAGACTTTGGAAGATATGATACGAGCATACATTCTGAAACAGCGTGGAAGTTGGGACCAATACTTATCGTTAGCCGAATTTGCATACAACAACAGTTACCATGCTAGCATCGACATGGCTCCATATGAGGCTTTATACGGACGAAAGTGTCAATCTCCCCTGTGTTGGTATGAATCAGGAGAACAGAGCCTATTAGGACTGGAATTAGTCAGGCAAAGTACAGAGCAAATTAAAAGGATCCATAGCATGATACTTGCAGCTCAGAGCCGCCAGAAGAGCTACGCAGACATCAAGAGGAAGCCATTGGAGTTCCAAGAAGGAGATCATGTGTTTATAAAGATCACACCTACAACTAGGGTAGGTAGAGCCATTAAAGTTAGAAAGCTAAGCCCTTACTTTATAGGTCCTTTTCAAATTTTGAAGCGAATCAGGCCAGTGCCGTATCGAGTCGCCTTACCTCCACTTCTGTCAAATCTTCATGATGTTTTCTATGTTTCTCAACTCAGAAAATACTAGCCTGACCCTACTCATTTTTTGGAACCTGAATCAATCCAGTTAAGGGATGACTTGACTTTTCATGTACCCCCAACACGGATAGTGGACAGAAGCATCAAACACCTTCAAAACAAAGTCGTACAGTTGGTGAAGGTGACATGGGGACACGAAGACTCAGCGGACTGTACGTGGGAGCTAGAGTTCGATATGAGAAGGGAGTATCCTGAATTATTCTCAGGTACTAAATTTTGAGGACAAATTTTTTTTTTAGGAGGGTAGTAATGTAACATCCAAAAAATCTTATCGTTAATAACCGAGTTGTTCAGTTTTTATCGAATAAGTGGGTTTCATCGGAATTCGATTGAGCAGTCACTTGAAGCCCATTAAGTATGATTTAGAAGTGATTAGGTGTAATAGAATTAAATTAGAACTATAGGAAACTTCATAGGATATTTCTAAAATCGATTTATCGATTTAAAGGAAATTGGAAAGATTTCGGTATTTTAAACTGTCGGAACTGGACCAATAGAAATTTTTATATGAGTACCCTAGGATGAATGGCTAAAATTTAGCCAAACCACCTCCTTATGTGGCACCTTGATCAGCCATTGAAGGATGGGAAGCCAAGCCAAATTGGAAGGTAAGGTGAAGTCCACCAATCAAAGTGAAGTTGCTTCAAAAATCTTCACCTTTTTCTTTCCTTCTCTCCTTGAAACATTCGACCAACCTAGCTGCTGGAGCTCTTCTCATTTCTCTTCTATTCACTTTCCTCTCCACTCCATCTTCATCCCCTCTTCAAGTCTCATCAAAAGTTGCTTCCATCTAAGACACCAAATCAACTAAATTTCAACTAGACAAGATAGGAAATCCTACTTCTCTTCCTACTTTCTTTCATTTAGGGCTATATGGGGGTCTTGTGTAACCTGTGATATTGCTATTATGTGGAGTGATGATGATGGTTTATGGCTAATTTTACATGCATGTTGTGATTAAAATTGGAATTGTTATGAAATAGCTTGAAGGATAGAGAACAACTCAAGAAGCTGTTAGGGCTTTCCTCGGTGGTCCGTACGGTAGAGTGTATGGCTACGTCTACAGCCATTTAACGTTCATGAATCTATTTTTATATGAAACTAGACATTTAGGGATTTCGATACATATATAATATAAGGCCATTGGATCAATGTAGAGGTAGTTATGAATTTTTGAAGTTTGACATAGAAATCATCTGAGCAGTGTGAGTTGAGAAGGGTGTAGCTCACCATACACAACTCCAAGTAGAGTGATTCTAACATTGTTTGAAAGCTAACACATGAGGGAACATTCAATAAAAATTTTAGATTAAGATTTGTTGCCAACTATGCCTAGTAAATCAGTGAATTTACCTTAAGCTCAACCCGGGCTGGAACAAGGTAGTCCAGTAGGATCAAGTTTTAGGACTTATATCTCAAATTATATTCACCCAAATGATATGCAACTTCTTTCATTTGAAAGCTTGCTCTGTTAGCTTTACATTGATATAAATTTCATATGATTTCACCCAAATTTCTATTTTTGGTGAATTTTCTCTTATAAGAGTGCAATTCTGGCTAGAAGTAGGGCGGTGTGGGATGAAATACAAACAACTTAAGTTGAACTCGGAGATGTTGAACTCGGAAATCTAGCAGATAGAGAGCTAGGTCAGTTATACTTTAGGTTGACCTCGAAACTTAGTAAACAGAGAGTTAGGTCGGGTATATTGAGGTTGAACTCGGAAATCTAGTAGATAGAGAGCTAGGTCAGTTATACTTTAGGTTGACCTCGGAGCTTAGTAGACAAAGAGCTAGGTCGGGTATACTTGAAGTTGAACTCGGAAATCTAGCAGATGGAGAGCTAGGTCAGTTATACTTTAGGTTGACCTCAAACTTAGCAGACAAAGAGCCAGGTCTGGTATACTTGAGGTTGAACTCAAAAATCTAGCAGACGGAGAGCTAGGTCAGTTATACTTTAGGTTGACCTCAGAACTTAGTGAATAGGAAACTAGATCAGGTATAGTTAATGATAGAAATATGGAATTTAGGAAACACAAAGTCTTAGAAGAACGATGGTAGAATAAGGTCGGAGATCGAATATAACCCCGGAAGTCGGAAATTATATATAATCTCGGAAGATCGAATATAACCCTGGAGGTCGGAAATTGTATTAAATCGGAACTCGAACCCCAGTTACTCTTGGTAGTTGAACTTGGGAACATCAATAGAAATTAAAAACTCGTAAGATAGATTAAGATTTAATATTTTAAAATTTGTACCTATTGATATTGTTATATTCTTGGTATGAATATGATGTTCTATATTGGAATTGCTATTTGATTAAAATTTCTTCATTGTCTGGCACTATTCATGGGGAAGCGGACATGATCCGTTATACAGCCAAGATTTTAGCAGAGATTTCAATTAATATGAATTTATGAGTTATGCATGCATTGGTCAAAGTATTAGACAAGTGATGCTACCCTTATATGAATGAGGAAGGATTTCCATATGACTTGGGCCAGCCCTTGAACAAGTTAAGGGGAATAGATCAGTGGGGAAGTCGGGGAAAGTAAACTCGGTGATCCTGTATAGGAACGAGCTCAATCTTGAAAAGCGGACTATTATCCAGGAGTTTTATGGCCAATATACTCCCAAGGGACCAAGTATGGAAAAATACGAGTTAAGATCAAGTGCATTATTTCTTATGCATATCTACAGCTTCTATTATCATGTATTGAGTTAATTACACCATTGGATGTTATATATATGCATATATTTATTATTGTTCACTTTATGGCTGTCACTTAACTACATTAATAACATAGGTCTGGTTATTTATTTCTCTGTTTAATTCCTTTATTTCCTTAAGTAAAACTAAGCTGTGTTTCGGGCTATGATTTCTACAACCAATCTAATAGAATATTCTGTTGAGGTAACATTTTCTTGTAATTAACCAAAACCCGGAATAACTGGGGATGACAGCGATGGCAGATATATAAACTTAGGATCCTTACTGAGAAATCTTTATTTCTCACCCTACTATATGTTTCTGCGTCATTCTCAGATCATGGAGAACGCGGCCACCGGCGTCTTGTTCATTGAGTTTATCGAGCTCCACATCCACCTGGACCTTCTAGACTGTATATATATATTTGGTAGATGTCAGTTTCGCTTTTATTTCCTTTTTCGTAGAGATTTTGCTGTTCCCCTTGCTCATCCACTCTTCGACCCTGCTGTATATAGCCCATCCTTTTCCACCTCCACACGCAGCGACAGTAGCAGAGGCAGCTCCCATAGCTCCGCCAGCCTCACCACCATAGCAGATACCCTCGGTCACGATGTCCGAGGAGGATCCATCTGAGGTAGAGAGTTCATCTTCCTCGTCTTCTGCTCCGAGTGTAGACTATACTCCTGCAGATGCAGGCATGGCAAATGAATTCCTTTCTTCGAAATCCATCTAGTTGGAGTATTTGCCGTGGCAGCAGTAGGTATACAGGATGACCCTCTTTTGGCAGTTTGCATCATGAGTATAGGGATAGGAGTTATCAGTGTACATGAAATGTCCCGTGGGGACCAGTGAAGGGGTTGTTCAGATAGACAGGCCGATTTATTTTGTGTTAGCGGCCTCATTTTTTTGCTACCCTATACTGTCTTATATAACTTTTGACAACTTTAAAAAACAGATGTATAATGCAGTTTCTAGTATTTCTATTATTTCGCATCTTTTTTTCATGTTACTTTACTTACAGTACACGATTAATTAATAATGAAACTAAAAATGGAATTTAATCAGCTAGTCGCACGTAATAACTTATCAGGTAATATATTATGACTTAAGCATAATATTTTGTCTGGTAAGGTGTTACATCTACTATATTATTTGTATTGAAAGTACGAAAATTGTTTCATACTAATAAATACCAATTCCCTTAAAAGAATACAAGAACAATGACAATTGAAGTTGCAGCGTCTGCGCTAATGATATTATTTGGTTCATTGTTAGCTAACTCGGATCTATCAATCAGTATTGGTCGTATATATACTACTTCTCGATCGATATACTATAGGAAAAATAGGTAGACTATATATAGCTCTTTGGATATTTTTACATATGGAGATCAATATCTAAATAATTAGGGATTTTAGTTATATTTTGAAAATTATGAGATTCATCACATATATATATATATATATATATATATATATATATATATATAGAGAGAGAGAGAGAGAGAAAGAGAGAGACAAATACATCACTTATATAATTACATAACTGAATTTTTTATTTATTTATACATTATTCTGTATACACCAAAACGAGTGTCCACATCACTATATATAAATAATAGTATTCATATCTATAATGATTGTGGTCATTAATTGTGCCACTTGTAAATTTGTAATTTGTGAGTGTCAAAGGAGTGATACTAAAATAAATAGGTACATAACTATTTTTTTAACATGGTCCACATAATAGGTATATAGAGTAATGCATTTATTATTATTATTATTATTGGTAAAATTATAAGTATCCTCCTATCGGAGGTAATCTTATTCGAGTCGGGTAAGACCCTTGTGGACAATTAAAGTTTTTCCTTCTAAGTTTTAATGTAGTTGTATATCCAGGACTCGAACTCAAGTCGTTATTGGGTAATGCATTTAAATGACACTTAATAAAATGAAATAAGATCACATAAATTTTTAAAAAACTCAAACTTCAAAAAGTAATTAAGTACTCATAAAATTTTGGATTAAATGTAGCGATAAACAAATTGATAAAGTCTTTGTTAAAGTGAAAAATTTAGTGTATATCTAGTTCTATTTTCACTTTCTATTTTTCTATTTTTAGGATTTTATGAAGAAGACAGTGAAAACAACAAATGAAAACAGGAAAAAAGATTTTCTTATTTTCATTATTTTCTTCTCAAAATTATGAAACTAGGAAATAAATTAAAAACAAAGTGGCATTTTTGTAATTAAAACTACAAAATAAAACAAAAATAGAAAATGAAAACAAAAAGCATACAGAATTTAAACTTTTAAAATATTTAAGGTTTAATAGTTTATAGACATGTAATTAACATACATAGATAAATTTTCTATAATCAGGAATTGAACATAAGATTATTTTCACCAAAGTAAGGTTTTTGATTTTACTAAGACTCGGTCAATTCTCTTTAATTTAGAGCAATATTGTTTTCATAATTATTATATACGGATATTAATAAATAATTTTATATCTAGCAATTACGCCTAGTTCTATACTAATAAATATTTCAATCAAATCCCATCAATGAATTGTAAGAATTCCCCTCCTTGGGGACATCCGATAAAATTGGAATTGTAAGAATTAATTCAATCCTACCCAAATCATACCCAAGAAATTTTTGAGTGCTCATAGAGCTCTACATGGATGTGCTTATAGCTAATAATAGAATAATTTTAAAATAGAATTTGCCACTAATTTACACTCTTATCTAAAATGTCATTCTATTATTAGTTGTGAGTACAATCTACATGGCATTCCAGGAACATCCAAGAATTTCTCAATCATACTCATATGAAATTGTAACCTAAATCATGATTACAAACGATTATTAATAATTGATTTTTCCAATTCGATAATTTTAATAATATGATAATATATATTAGATAATAACATAAAAATATTTAAAATTAATCTCATTTTAATGAAAGAGTTAAGAGAGAGAGAGAGAAAGAAAGAAAAAAGAAATAATTTCTTATTTTAAATGACTTTTCTCCTTATTTACATTTTTTTTTTCAAAATCTGTATATATACTATTAATAAGTGAGAATTATTAACTGGAAAGTGCTGCCAAGTGAAATACAAGAGGAAGGTTCATAAAAAGAACCTACAAAATTTTAAAAAAAAAAATTATAATAAAGATATATCATCTAAGTTCCTATTAATTAAATCTTCCACCACCATTTTGCATTTCTCCCACTATCTTGATAACATAAACGCACAAATTCTCTCTTCAGCACTTTTACTAACCTATCCTTACTTCAATTAGCTTCCTTAATAAGCCACCCAAATCTTCCTCTACAATTTTCTTTTAAGCAAGCCTATGCATCCTAACTAATTCTACTCTACCTATCAACTATATCTACTCTACAATTTTCTTTAAAGCAAGCGCATGAAGACCAACTGTAACACCTTCCTAGACAAGTACTATGCTTAAGTCATAATAGATTATCTGATAAATGATTACGTGTAGTGAACTGATTAAATTCTATCTTCTGTATCATTATTAATCACTCATATAAAGGTGACTATTCATGTAATAATATTTTCTGCTAGACAGCGGAATAAATACTAGTTAATTAGTATACTGTAAACAACATAACATAAATAAAAGTGCAATAAGGATGGAACTACTGCAACATACATCTGAAATATATACATAAACGTCTGCTTTTCAAGTTTGACAAAATGATACAGGGTAGAAAAAATATGAGGCCGCTAGCACCAAATAAGACGGCCGGTCCCTAAGCACAATACCCTAAGTGGTCCCCATGGGATATTTCATATACTATTCCTAATCTATACTCATCTATCCATGGCCCAGGCTGCCAAAAGAGGGCCGTCCTGTACATCTACTATCACTACAGCATATCCGCTGTCTAACCGGAGTCTGAGGAAAGAAACCCATTTGCCATGGGTGCGTCTGCAGGGGGATGGCCCGCGCTAGGAGCAGAAGACGAGGAGGAACTCGCTGCCTCAGATGGATCCTCTTCTGACATAGAGGCAGAAAGCATCTATTGTAGTGGAGAAGCAGGAGGGGCCATAGGAGTTGGGGCTCTACTGTGTCTTTGGTCTTTGTCTTCTTGGTGGAGGTGGAAATGGATGGGCCATATGAAAGGGAATGGCAATATACGGGACAACGGGGTCAAACAATGGGTGCATAAGTGGTACGGCGAAGTCTTTCTGGAAAAAGAAATACAAATGAAACTAGCACCTACCAGATATATATACAGAATCTAGGAATGGGTCAATGTGGATGTGGAGCTCAGGGAATTGTATGAACAGGACTCCTATCGCTGCGTGCTCCATAGTTTGAGAATGACGCGGAAATATACAGTAGGGTGAGAAATAAAATTTCTTAGTAGAAATTCCTAATTCTACACATCTGTTATCGCTGTCATTCCCAGTTGTTTCGGTCTTTCAATAATTTTCAGTAGTACAACACAAAATGATATTTAACTTAAATACTTATTGAAAAATATACAATGAAACAAGCTCAATTTTAATTAACAGAAACACTAAGACAATTAAATAGTAACTGTAACGGAGCAATAGCATATTACGAAAAATAAACAGGTATCTAGGACAGTCAATTAATAAGCATTACACTGTGTATATGAATATGCAATTAGAAATGCATCTTATTCTGGAAGGCTTTCGCCTATTAGAGTTTATCTCCATCCTTGGTCCCCTGGGAGTCATTGGCCATATACTCCTGGGTAATAGTCTGCTTTTCAGGACCAAGCTCGTTCCTATACAGGATTGCCTGGTTTACTTTCCCCGACCTTCCCACGGATCTATTCCCTTTAATTTGTTCCGGGGCTGGCCCAAGTAAAATGGAATCCTTTACAATATCATGAATTAAGTGTACATCTAACTTGAGTCTTCATATATCATACACTCATGCTATTTTAAATTACACAACATATGAATCTCTTATCGAAATTTTGGTAGCATAACGGATAGAGTCCGCTTCCCTATAAATAGTGCCAGACAACCAGTACAATTATACAAGCTTACAATTCAATATAGACTAGCAATTATGTATATACATTCATAGATTCATTCATAGGTCTCAACTCAAATATCAATATGGTTTTTAGTCTATTCTTCCCTGTTCTGCTTGGGTTTTGTATACTTCACCCTTATTTCAATTCAACTCATTTAAACCTAATTTTTGGATATATTGTAGTCTTATGTGTCTAGTTTCTAACCCTTTTAGTCCCATCTCATTTGGATTTGTATAGCTCAAGATATAAATGTTTTACTTCAGCATGCTTTGTTCTTAGCCAGACTTGGGTCCTTATAAAAGAAAATTCATTAAAAATATAAAACTAGGTGAAATCTTACAAATTTTATATCAAATTAAAGCTAACACAACAGGCTTTCAAATGAATTAGGTTTCATGTCATTTTCTATGTAGATTATGATTTATGAGTCTCGAAACATTACCCTACTGGGCTGTCTTATTCTAGGCCAGTTTAAACCTAAGCCAACTTCATTGGTGTGCTAGGAACAAATGACAACGAATTAAATTCTGAAATTTTTATGGAATATTCTCTCATGTGTTAGCTTTCAAACAACTTTAGTTGCACTCAATTTGAGTTGTATAGTGTGAGTTACACCCTTCTCAACCCATGCTGCCGGGGTGAGAACCCAGATTTCTAGGTCTAACTTCAAAAATTCATAACTAATTCTATACTAATCCAATGGCCTTATATTTTATATGTATGGAAAGCCCTGTATGTCTAGTTTCATATAAAAATGGTTTCATCAAATTTAAATGGCGGTAGGCAGAGCCGTACACTCTGCCGTACGGACCGTCGAGGAAAAACCTTAACAGCTTCTAGATTTATCTCCCTCCTTCAAGCTATTTGCTCTCAATTCCAATTTTAATCACAACATACATGCAAAACTAGTCATAAACCATCATCATCACTCTATATAACATCAATATTTTAGATTGAACATACTCACCATGCAGCCCTAAACTAGAGAAAACAAGAAGAGAAGTAGGATTTCCTACCTTGTCTAATGCAATTTGTGTTGATTTTGTGCCTTCGATGGTAGTAACTTGTGATGAGGCTTGAAGAAGAGATGGAAATGGAGTGGAGATGAGAGTGAGGAGAGAAGAAGTGAAGAGAACTTCAGCAAGGAGTGGCCGAAATTTTGGATGAGGGAAGGAAAGAAAAAGCAAAGATTTTTAAGGCAAGGTTCAGGATGATTGGTGGATTCAACCTTGCTCTCAATTCTAGCTTAGCTTCCCATCATCAAGGGCTGCCAAGGCGCCACTTGAGGGAGGTATTTGGCTAAATCTTAGCCGTTGATTCTAGGGCACTCATAGAAAATTTCCATTGGTCCGGTTCCGACAGTTTGAAATACCGAAATCTTACCGATTTCCCTTAAATCGGTAAACTGGCTTAAAAATTTTTTGTGGGGTTTTCTATGCTCCTAATCTAATTCTATCAAGTCTAATCCTTTTAAATCACACTTAATTGGCTTTAAGTAAATGTTTAATCAAAATTCTGATTAAACTCACTTATTCGATAAAACCGAACAACTCGGTTGTTAAAGATAGAATTTCTCGGACGTTACACCAACTGCATCTTTCCCTAATATCTTTGACACCATCTCTTGGACTTTTCTTTAAAATGGGTGGAAATTGAAGCATTTCTATAGCTAAATACAAATTCAATTTTTTTTGGCATTTTCAAAGAATTGTTCAAATAATTCTTTATACCATTTTTAGTGCTATATAATAATATAATATAATTTAATATAATAATTTATTGCTGATATTCTATGTTATTGTATGAGCATAACAAAATATAAAATTTTAATAAAATATGGTTATATAAATTAATTTTAAATATTATTTAAATAAGATTATGTAAAATAAAATATTTATATAAGTACAAAGTAGTTGTGAAATTTGTATTGAATAAATTAATTATTTTCAACAATATTTGTATACATTTATTTTATATAGTAACTTATTATTAAAATGCTAATATGATCTATAAGAAACTCATTGTGTAATGGATTAAATGTTTCATAAAAAATGTATTAGATAAAAATATATAAGGACAGTTAATAACTTTGTTTCATTTGATGCATCTCATATAAAATGTTGAATATCTACATAAACATTGCAGGAATTAATTTTAATTTTAATTTTAGTTTTTTTATAATTAATATATATTCTTTATAGTATGGTGTTTTAAATTAAATTTTATTTTGTATAACTAATATATATTCTTTACATTATGGTTTTAATATATCATTATTAGGAAGTTATATAAAGAGGCTGTATGGAAGTAAGTGAGAAAGAAATAAAATGATCTTTTTAATAATGAAGTGAGATTAAGAAATGGAATGAATTTTTTAGTTGTTTGATCCTTATTTAAAAATTAAAAATAGATCTATATGATTAAATTATGCTTTAAAAAATTTATGCTTTCAAGAATATATTTATGCTATTTTCTATAAAATTACTTATTTTCTTCAATAATAACTACACAATTATATTTTTGTTTTTCTATATATTTCTATAAAATTGTATATCATTATGTAATGCTGAGAACTAATTATATTGTATGTTAGATTGAAATTTTCTATAGAATATATGTAATACCCAAGCCAAGAATCACATAAACTGTCTCGTAGATATCAAAGAAGTATAAATAAGTGTATTAAACCTGGGTTTGGGTGATATTAGAGATAGGAACACCCAGAAGAACTCATTTGCCATTTTGAACTAGGGGAAAGGTATGCTTGAGTGTAGAAAGCTGCGCTCGAGCATGCTGCCAACTAGAGCCAAGGAAGTTTCTAGATCTAGGCTACGCTCAAGCATAGCAAGCCACGCTCGAGCATAGTGAAGGCATTGGAAAAAAAAAGCCCCAAAAAAAGGAGAGGTCATTTTTTGTCCCCTCTTTCTCGAGCTTTCTCTCTCTTACCTCTCTAAAACCACTCACATATGGTATTTTTATCAGCTTATACTCACATTTATCCCTACATACTCTTTTTCAATTATATTCCTACCTTTTCTATCAATTGATTTTCCCTCTGTAAGCAAATAAGGAGAAGCTTTGGAGATCCTAGGAGTAGACTCAAACTCGTCACCTTGTTCTTTTCCGTTCCTTGACACCCTAGGTAACTTTTGAGCTTATGGTTTCCCCCATATCGAGAATTTAAGTAACTTCTTCCTACAAAACTGATTCTTGGGCTAAGTTTTAGAATTCTAGAATTGTAAATCTAGGGTTTTGGGGGATATATGGGCAACTTATGTTGATCTTTTGCTTCTATGGCTAATATATATATATATATATATGACTATGTTGTCATATTTAGGGTGTTAGATCTATTCCAAAAGCAGCCTGTTGGTTTCGTGGCTCCCAAGAGGAACTCTTACTTTATGGATTGTGTAGTGTGGGTAGATAATTTATTTATGATAGCTTTCCTACCACCTATATATATATATATATATATATATATATATATATGTATGTATTTATGTTCATCTAAGCATATCTTTATGAATCTATATATATTCAATTGTTTAGAGCTTGTTATGAGCTGAATATTGCATGGGTACTATATGAAAACAAGGAATTATTTTATAAACATGTTATGGAGAAAGGTTAGTGGGGTGAGCCCTTCATAGAATCGTAGCTAAAGGCAGTAGACCTTAGACTTAGTGCACATGATATGAACCCTAGCTAGCAGGGGAGGTGTAACATCCTCCCAAGTATGATACTATGCTTAAGTCATAATATCTCACCTAGGAGTTGTTACTGTCACTTAATCGGACCTTGTCTGGCAGCAACCTTCGGCCACATTCAAGCTTGCTACTCGACTTCGCCTCAGAGGACCTTCTTCGAAACTTCTGAACTATCTGGAGATAACACGAAAATAAACATAGGAGTGAGAATTATAAATTCTCAGTAGGATTCATTAAACTACCATATGCTATGTCATCGTTATTATCTCCAGCTGCTTCAATTTATTATGAAAAAGGTGAACATGTTAATAGACTTTTCAGTTTTATAGTTTGTATTATCCGAAGCAAAGTTCATTTTAGTCGTCCACTAGATAAACAGAGATGAACTTCAAACAATTAAGTTATCAACATGAAGGATAAGTAATCATAATGTAACGATTCATAATAAGATATGGCACAATTGAATAAAATGTAGAGATGGATGCAAATAACTTCTTGATGTGAGTGCATTCATCTATCTTTAGTTTTCTTTACTTTCTTTTTCTTGGCACTCCTAGGCATTACGTATCGTCATCCCTAGGGCATGAGCTTAGACGTGCCTCTAATTGGAGGGATTTCATTTTGACCACGTGCCTCTAATTCGGAGGGATTTCATCTGGCTACATGCTTTCAAGGTAGAGGGATCTCATCTGGCCACGTGCCTCCAAGTAGAGGGATCTCATTGTCATGTCACATACCAGAGTATGATTGCCATGCATACCCCATCGGGGTGTGATCGCCATGTGACACTCCTTAGGATGTGCAATCATCATCATATGCTTAATCATAGGGTTCATGGATGCATATGCTTCATACCTTATTTTTAAACATCTCATACGTGCATGATAGCTATGTACTCATCATATGAATATCCCTAACTCTCACATATTCCTACTGAAAATTTGGCAGCATAACGAATCAGATCCGTTTCTCCATGAATAGTGCCAATTTCAATAGACAGTCAGTCACAGTAAGAGATCAATATAATGCATTAATCTTTCAAACACCAACATTGAATTTCAACACTTAGACTTTTTTTGAACTCATATATGCATTAAGGTGTCAAATCCTTTAATTTTGGAAATCCTACTTATATTCTTCAACTCTGCCCATTTTTAGAAATTAAGTCTTAAATTTATTTTAATTCATTTAGACTTGAATTTTGATATGTTGAAGTATTATGATTTTAGTTTCTAACCTCTTTGGTCTCATCAAGTTTTGATATATGTATCTCAAGTTATTAACATTTTACCTGGGTATGTCTAGTTACTAGGCAGATTTGCCTATCTAAAACTAAAAATCTACTAAAAATAGAAAATTAGTTGAAACTGTATGAAATTACATTGTTGTAAAGCTAACTGACCTAGATTTTATTTGCAAAAGGTTTCATCTCATTTGAGCAAGTGGAACTCGAGTTATGAGCCCATGAATTTGGGTAACCTTCACTGCTCTGTTCTAGCCTAGCTGGGACTTAGGGTAACTTTCATAAATTACTAGGAACAACAGGGATTGAGTTAGGTTCTAAAATTTTTATGGCATGTTATTCTATGTCTTAAATTTCTAAAAAAATTAGTTTCACTCAATTTGAAGGAGTATAACCCAAGTTATGCCCTTCGAAATCTAGTCTGCTCAGAATCAGGGTCGGAATCCTAGGGTAAACTTCAAAAATTCATCTCTCACTCAATACTAATCCAATGGCCTTATATTATATATGGTTGGAAAGCTCTAAATGTCTAGTTTATAAAAATAGGTTCATAAAGTTTCGATGGCAGTAGGCAGAGCCGTACACTCCACCAGTACGAACATCGTAAGATTTTCTAGGTTTCAGATTCTAGTTTGTTATCTATCTTGTTTTTCATGCAAGATTCAATCTCAATCCCATCAAATACTTGATAAGCCAGCCATAATTCATCACATAACCATCATATATCATCAATTACATCAATAGAGAAGAACTTCCCAACAGCCATCAACTCAATAAACTTAAGCAAAGAAGCTGAATCCTACCTCTAGTTGATGCAAAACTAGCTAGACTTGAGCTCTTGGTGTAGGAAGTGGGTGGAGCTTGGAGATTTGGGAAAGAAGAAGTGAGGAAGAAGAAGAATGAAGGGAGAGAAGTCAGCATGAAAGAGAAGCACGGAAATGAGGGGAGTTGGAGGGGATTTGGTGTTGTAAAACTTGAGGAATGGCTTGTGATTGGTGGAGAGGTATGTGGTGCATGGAAGACCAAATCTCTCCTCTCTATGGGCACCATATGGCACTACCTATATGGGGGAAGAATGGCAAAGTTTCAGCCACTCTGGTTAGGATTTTTAGTGTGGAATTCTACTGATTCGGTTCTGACAGTATAAAATACCGAATCTTTACCAATTTCCCTCAAATCGGTAAAACATTACTAAGTAAATTTGTGAGATTTTCTATATCTCTATTCTAATATTCTCAAGTCTAATATCTTTAATTAACACTTAATTAACTCCTAATCAATAATTAATTAACTTCTAATTAATTCTACACAGTCAATAAAGTCAGATAAATAGATTAACATCGTAATTTAAACGTATTACAATTCTAGACGTTATATTGAATAATTTCTCATAGTCTTTTACATAACAATCTAAATTTCCTTTAGCTCTAGTATTTATAATTCATCCCTAATTACTCTTATTTTTCTAGTAATTGATTGATAGCACAAATCAATTACACTGTTTCTTTGGTATTGTTATCTTTTCGCTTTTTCGTAAATCCTTTAATAATTTCTGTTTGGTTTCCGTAACTAATGGCATTTTCATAATATTGAGCAAGTCTAGGGGCATCCCATGTCATTTCACATATGGATACCTCCGTGGCTCAATCAACCAAGGTTTAGGTTTCTACGTTTTCGCTATGTGATTCTGCTTCGTTTAAAACCTTATTCTGCTTATCCTATTGATATAGAGACTTAAATGTCATTTTGTAAAAAGTTTAGGGGCAAGGTTGTAAATAATAAAAGTTTGCCCAAGGACATTTTCATCATTTCCTATTATATTATATGGGGATGTTACAGGAGGTGCTAGCCTCGTGTGTTAGGCTGACACAATCAGGTTATAGTTTCACTAAGGGCTAGCCATTGATGTCGCTCAATGCTTGAGGGCTGGCTGTTGATGCTGCTCAGGGCAGTACAATAGGAATTCCATAGTTGCGGCCTCCCACCGGTTATAAGTGCATATTTGAACTTCCCATGTTTTACGAAAATATGTTCCAATGGTATTTGCAGAAAAAAAAAAAACAAAAATTAAGATTTTCGATTCTTTCTAGTCGACTCAAATGATTTTCATATGTACAGATATATGGTTCGTTTAATCCCATACTAGCTATATATAGATTATCTTTCACTAAGTTGTTTAACTCACCCAATTATTTCCCCCTATTTCAGATTCTAGTGTATGTTCGAGCCTAGCTCCACTAGCCTCATTAACAGCTATTGGACACTTTTGGTGAGCCCATCGCTTGAGTGTGGGCCTTCTTGTGTATATTCAATTAGAGCTCCATTGAATATCAGGCAGGCTCCCAGTCTGTTTAAGGTTATGGGCAAGACTATGTAATGCCTTATGATTTGTACCGTTTGCAAAAGATAATAGGTATATTAATGCTGAGGAGCATTTGTATGTACACACAAAAGAATTTATATATATTTTGAGCTGGATGATGGTCTGTTTAATCAGGTATAGCTTGATGAGGGTCCAATTTTCTCAGGAAGTTCTGTCCATTCCCTTCCGGAATTTTTAGTTAAGCTCGTTGGGGATCCGAGACTCCCTAGGTGCTGGTCACGACCAAGTTGAGTTGTGACAAAGGTGGCATTAGAGCTTTAGGTTTTCCTGTGTTCAATAGAACAAGTGCCTTTTAGTAGGATCATGATTGTACAAATGATAGTCGGCCCATTTTCACAAGACGTGGTGCTACCAGAGGCCTTTAGAAACTTGTTCCTTGTTTATGATTTTGCCCTTTGGAATATTGAATATATTTTAATCTTTGCTCCCTCTTTTAGGTGGGAATGCCACCTAGAATCCGAATGGGTGCTTGAGGAGCTAGAGGTGCGCCATGAGGCTTCTAACACTGAGTCTGACAGGCCCCCTCTTTTGGTGTAAGGGGAAGGGGTCATGCATTGTCACTGTGCTACTTATAGTTGAGGATGTGCAACTGATGCTTCAAAGGGACTGGGAGGTGCTCTAAGAGAAGGGAACTTTTGTGTTGATGGTGTAGCCAAGATTGGAGGTTTTGATTGCTACAATTTTAAAGTCTAGTAGTCCTTAACAACGGATCTTCTCCTATCTCTTCAAGGGGACATTGTAGGCACATTGCTCAATAGGCATTAGTGTTTTCTCTGTTTTGTTTGTTTCAAGTATACAAAAAAAAAGTCCCCTAGTAACATCATATTGTTATAAACTAACAAACAACAATAATAATAATAATAATAAAATTTTGCAAAATTAACAACATCTAGTTCATGATCTCATGGTGAGCTTGATACCACCTAATCATCATCATTCTTTTTGAATTTTGAGAATGAAAAGACCGACCCATAGACCCAAAGGAAAGAAGAATCCACCTATTGAACCAGCAACGACAAAGTTCTTCATTGGGTTCTTAACGTTGAACGCTGTCAAAGTTCTTTGAAAATCCATGAGTTTACTTTTCTTATATCTAATGCATTCTTATCTTGGATTAGTCTTTCTTGATGGTAGTTGTTCCACATTCTTATATTTCTTGACAAAATTGGAGCTGTTGCTGTTTTTGTAAGTTTGTTCTCTTGATGCATCGGTTTCTTGAATAGTTTTTCTACATTTCCCTTTGTAGTCCATCCCAATCATCTTCTAATGAAAAACACACTTCCAAATTCTTTTTGTTTGCTTTATTGTTTAGATTCGAATTGGATATTCTTTTAGCTCAACAATATGAAAGTATTTGAAGATGGAGATTCTTGACGTATTTTTTGTTCAGCTTCATTATTGTTTGGGATGATGACCTTATGTGGAATTGAGTTAGTTAGTTGTTCTGAATACTGCTACAGGTTAGTTAAATTCAAAATGTCTTCAATCTCCGATGTTTTTAACCTGATGTTGTAACATCCCTACTTTCATAAACAAAACATAATGGAAACCTTGAATTATTTCCCTTAGGTAGTGTGAGAATTTCTCAGGTAGTGTTATACCATAACGATCTTCACACTCAGAATTATAGGGTAGTGTAACACTGCCATTGAAAATATGGCACTGCCATATGTTAAAAATAGAAAATAACAAAAGTGCCCCTATAAACTTTTGTTAATTACAATGATGCCTAGAATTTTTAGAAATTATATTTTGACCCCAAAGACTTATTCCCGCAATAACTCGAGAATTTTTCATAAAATGACCCTTATGTCCCCATATCTGTAGAATTAGCAGAATGAGATTTTAAATAGAGCAAAATCACGTGGTGAAACCGTAGAAGTTTAAATCTTTGCCGATTGGGCCATGGAGGTAGTCTGGTGTGAAATGATGTGGGGTGTCCCTAGACTTACTCAAAATTACGGAAATATCATTAGTTATGGAAAACAGAAAATAGAAAGGTTCTAAATTTGCAAAACATTTAATTTACATCGTTGGTCGATTTATTCAATTTTTATTAACTAAGTAAGATTAATTGGAAAGTAATTAAAGGATAATTAGGAGTTAATTGGATATTAATTAGAGATATTAGGCTTAAGAAAATTAGAATAAACATATAGAAAATCTTACAAAGTTATTTAATAACATTTCACTGGTTTGGAGAAAATTAATAAGATTTTGGTATTTTAAACTATCGGAACCGGACCAATAGAAATTATACTGTGAAAACCCTAGGATGGCCAAGATTCAGCCACCACACCCTCACAAGTGGCGCCACCAACAACCATGAAGAGGGAAGCCAAGCCAAGTTTGAATGAGGATTGAAGTCCACCAATCAAAAGCTAACTTCCTTCATAAGTTTTCATTTTTTTTCTTCCTTCTCCCCTTAAATTTTTGGCCTCCCTACAAGAGATCCAGACCACCCTCATTATCCCACTTTCCTTCATCTTCTTCCACTTCCTCTCATCCCCAAGCTCAAGCTCCAACCATCAACTTCACTCCAAGATCAAGTTCCACCAAGATTTCACACCACCAAGGTAGGAATCTCAACTTTCTCCTTCTTTTCTTTGAATTGAGGCTGCCTAGGGTCCCTTGTTTATCCATGATTCTGATGTTGTAATGGATGGAGATGATGAATTAAGGCTGGTTTAAGGTGTATATGTGAGTTTGAATTGAAGATTGGATGGATTGATTTAAGGAAAACATGAATCCAAAAAGAATTCAACAAGCTATTAGGATTTCCCCCTTGATGGTCCGTACGGCAGAGTGTACGGATCTGCCTACAACCATTTAAATTTCATGAATATATTTTTATATGAAACTAGACATTCAGGGCTTTCCATACATATAAAATATAAGGTCATTGGATTAGTATAGAGTTAGTTATGAATATTTGAAGTTTGACCTAGAAATCTGGATTCTTATCTGGGCAGTATGAGTTGAGAAGGGTGTAACTCACCCTACACAAATCTAAATTGAGTGAAACTAACGTTGTCTGAAAGCTAACATATAAGGAAACATCCCATGAAAATTTGAGAGTTAGATTCATTGCCAATTATTCCCAGCACATCAATGAAGTTTCCTTAAGTTCAAACTAGACTGGAACAGGGTAGTCTAATAAGGTCAAGTTACGAGGCTTATATCTCCAAATATACTCATGTAAATGATATGAAACTTATTTTATTTCTAGATTGTTCTATTAGCTTTAATTTGAAATAAATTTTGTATGATTTCACCTAGTTTCCTATTTTTAGTGAATTTTTACTTCTAAGAGTGTAATTCTGGCTAGTTGTAGGGCAGACAGAAGTAAACTTTGAATAACTTGAGCTACATAAATCAAAATGAGATGGGACTAAAAGGGTTGGAAATTAGACACATAGCACTATAACATATTCAAAATTTAGGTCCAACTGAATTGAATAAAAATTATGATGAATTTTACAAAATTGGGCTGAATTAAGTAGAATAAGCAAAAACCTGGGATGTTCATCATTCGAGACTCAGGCTTAAGTCTTCCCGAAAGACTATATAGGCTAGTTGAAGTTCAGTAAGGACGACGGCCACAATGTAGAAACAGTTTCTGTGTATAACATTGGTTACAATTTTTTTTAGAATTTTATTTTCTATGTATCAGAGATGACGAAATTTATGAATTGTATTTAGTAATAAAGTGTGCAGTTAAAGGGCTATATATTGTATTTTTTGCATTTTAAAGATTCTCTTAGCATAGTGACAGCCTCTTACTATAACTCCATGACTTGACCATGGCTTATATGATAGAGGGTGTTATAGATATGACACTCTCATCTTCTAACAATATTATTGTTTGAGAGGTTCTAATGATTGAACTTATCCTTTCTTTTAGGTTAAGGCCTTTTTCTGTGTTTTGTTTTCTTATTCTTTCTGATTGGCCATCCATGTAATAATTTTATGAGTTCTATTTCCATGGGTATATGAGTTCAGTTAATGTTAATAATAGTCCACTCAACCATCTCTCTCCAATTATATATATATATATATATATATATATATATATTATGTTTATGTTACATTGCATAAATAAACAAAACAAAAAGTGGGGCTTGAAAAAAGACTTTTTATTTATATTTTATCTCTCTCTCTATCTCTCTTTTTTGTTTTTCTATTTTATTTGTAATGGATTTGATTTCTATTCATTATTAGAATAATAGAACATTACATATATATATTATTCTTGTTATTCATACTCTATTCATTTAGATATATATTCTATATATATATATAGAATATCATATTTCAATTTATTCTCGTTTCATTTTTTTTTTTTTGGTAGTTTCTTTTGAGACAACCAAAGCCCAGCCAGTGCCCTGCCAGGCTCTAGGTGTAACGTCCGAAAAATCTTATCATTTTTAACTAAATTATTGGGTTTTTATCGAATAAGTGAAATTAATTAGAAATTTATTAAGTATTTATTTAAGGCCAATTAAGTATAAATTAGAGAGGTTAGGCTTAAGAATAATTTGAATAGCAATATAGAAAGCTTCACAAAATTCTTCATAACCATTTTGCTGATTTGAAGGAAATCGGTAGAGATTCAATATTTAAACTATCATAACCGAATCAATAGAATTACACATTTTAAACCCTATGTTTAATGGCTGAATACTCAGCCACACAACCACTTGGTGCAAAACAGCCACAAAATGAAGAGGGTTGGCTGAATTCAGCCACTAACTCTCATCCAATTAGAATTAAGTTTGCCAACCACCTCATTAAACTTTTGGTGAGCCTCCTTCCTTTTTTTTTCAAGCAGAATTTGGCCTTTTCTTTCTCTCTTGCAGCCTCCTCCATCTTTCCTCTCTTCAACACATCTCATCTCACCTTGTCCTTGAGCTTTGATCATTCTACTTCTTCAAGACTTCTTCTTATTAGTTACTCCACTAGATCAAGATAGGATCCTCTTAATTTGATTATTGTTCTTATCTTGGTGGCTGTGGTTGATCTTTTTATTTTTTTATATGGTTGTGGTTTATTTATTTATTTATTTTTATATGAAGGTGATATGGTATGATGCTTATTGGGTGATTCAAGGATGATTTGGTATGGTTTTGTTTCGGTTAACTTGAAGCTTAAATGATAATTACTAGAAAAAACCAAAACAGAATCAGGTTTCCTCAAAATTCATATGGAACTGAGGTGAAACTATTTTTAGATGATACTAGATTTCTAGGCCTTTCCATACATATAAATTATAAAGTCATTGGATTAGTATTAAGGAAGATATGAATTTTGGAAGTTTGCCCTAGGCTTTGGATTTGATTCTGAGCAGGGCAAGTTGTTCAAGGCAAAACTTGCCCTATACAACTTGGAATAGAGTGTAACAAAAATTTTTTAGAAAGGTAGGACATATGAGAACATGATATAAAAATTTTATGGTAAATTCATTTTCTATAATTTCCAGTAAATTATTAAAGTTGCCCTTTGTTCTATTGGAACAGAGATAGGGCAATCCAAGTCTATTAAATTTGTGAGCTCATAACTTGAGTTGTCCTTAGTCAAATGAAGTGAAACTTTTTGGGTATGAAAAATTGATCAATAAGCTTTGAATCAACATAGATTTGGTAAGAATCCAAGTCAATTTCGATTTCTAGTGAATTTTTATTTTTGAGTGTGTAATTCTGGCCAGCTACAGGGTAGGCCTAGATAGAACCATAATAACTTGAGCTACACTCATCAATATTAAATGGGACTAAAGATATTAGAAAATAGACATATAATACTCCAACATATCCAAAATTTAGTTCCAAAAGAGTTAAATAGAAATTATGGCTTAATTTCAAAAATCAGATAGAAATAAACAACATAAGTAGAAACTTATACTTAGGTATAAATATTGAGTCTTTGGCAATGCTATTGAATGATATCGAGAAATAAATATGCTATTGTGGTTTCTCTGAATAATTGGCTGTCTAAATACTGGCACTATTCATGGGGAAGCCGATACGATCTGTCATACTGCCGAAATTTTGGCAAAGATTATATATAAATTATGAGACACACATTGATACTTGTGTATGCTTGCGTGAAACTTATAAGAATTTGGTTATGAGGAAAGTTCCATAATACTTGGGCAAACTCCGGATTGAAGTTAAGGGGAATAGATCAGTAGGAAGGTTGGGGAAAGTAAACCCAATATTCCTATATAGGAACGAGCTAATCCTGAGAAGCAGACTATTAGCTAGGAGTTATATGGCCGAAAATGTAACACCTTACCAGACAGAGTACTATGCTTAAGTCATAATAATTTATCTGATAAGAGATCACGTGTAATACTGATTAAATTTCTCTTTCTGTATGAGTATTAATTTCTCGCATAAGAATACTTGATCTCATAACAAATTTTTCTGCGTGATGGCAGAATAAATACTAGTCAATCGGTAAACTGTAAATAACTTAACATAAATAAAAATACAATAAGAACAGAATAACTGCAAACGGCATCATAGACATGTACATAGATATCTGATTTTAAAGTTTGTCAAAAAGTACATGGTGTCAAAATGAGGCCGCTAATGCAAAATGAAACGGCCAGTATCTATGAACAGCACCCTAAGTGGTCCCCATGGGACATTTCATATACATCTCCTAATATCTATCCATTTACCCATGACCCAGATTGCCAAAAGAGGGCCATTCTATACATCTACTACCACTACGGTACGCCCACCATCTAACCAGAATCCGAAAGAAAGAAACCCATTCGCCATGGGTGCATCTGCAGGAGGGTGGCCCGTGCTTGGAGCAGAGGATGAGGAGGAACTTGCTGCCTCCGATGGATCCTCCTCTGATGTTGAGGTGGAAAGCATCGGATGTGGTGGTGAAGCAGGAGGAGCCATAGGAGCGGGTGCTGCTGGTGCTGCTGGTGGTGGGAATGGATGAGCCATATGAAGAGGTATAGCAATGTAGGGGACAACAAGATCAAAAAGAGGATGCATAAGTGGTACAGCAAAGTCCCTCTGGAAGAAGAAATATAAACGAAACTGGCACCTACCCGATATATATACAGAATCTAGAAAAGGGTCGATCTGGATGTGAAGCTCGGGAAACTCAATGAATAGAACCCCGGTCGCCGCGTGCTCCATGGTCTGAGAATGATGCGGAACATACAATATGCGGAACATACAATAGGGTGAAAAATGAATATTTCTCAGTAGAAAATCCTAACTTCTATACATCTGTCATCGCTGTCATTCCTAGTTGTTTCGGCCATGCAACATTTTTCAAATAGTATCATAAAACGATAATATTCAATTTAAATACTTGCTTGTAAAACATACACCGAAACAAATTCAATTTTAGTTAACAGATATACTAATGTACTCAAACAGTAATCACAGCAGAACAATAGCATGTTATGAATAATAAACAGGGATCTAGAACCATCAATAGTAAAGTATTCCACTGTACATATGCATGTGTAATGAGAAGATACATCTTATTCTTGGAGGCTTTCGCCTTTTATAACTTATTTCCATCCTTGGTCCCCTGGGAGTCATTGGACATATACTCCTGGGTAATAGTCCGCTTTTCAGGACCGAGCTCGTTCCTATACAGGATGGCTGGGTTTACCTTCCCTGACCTTCCCACTGATCTATTCCCCTTAATTTATTCCGGGGCTGGCCCAAGTGATGTGGAATTCTTTATAATGTCATGAAATGAATGCACATCTAACTTGTCTCTTTACATATGATGTACTCAAGTTGTCATAAATTTTATAACATATGAACTTCTTACCGAAATTTCGGCAGCATAATGGATAGAATCCGCTTTCCCGTGAATAGTGCCAGACAACCAGTACATTTATACACCTACAATTTCAGTATAGAGCAACAATTATACATGTACATTCATAACATCAATCAACAATCTCAATTATACATGTACATTCATAATCTCAATCAACAATTTGAATTTAAACATTAATAGAGTTTCAATTTAACCCCCTCTGTTCTGCCCGAATTTGGTGTGCCTCATTTCTCATTCAGTTCAACTTATTTAAATCAAATTTTTGGATATGTCATAGTCTCATATGTCTAGATTCTAACCCTTTTGGTCCCATCTCATTTTGAGTTGTATAACTTTAGATATAAACATTTTATTTCAGCATGTCCTGTTCTTAGCCAGAATTGGGTTCCTATAGGAGAAAATTCACTAAAAATCGAAAACTAGATGAAATTATGTGAATTTTATATCAAAATGAAGCTAACACAACAAGCTTTAAAATGAATTAAGTTTCATGTCATTTGCCTAAGTGGATTTTGAGTTATGAGTCTCGAAACATTACCCTATTGGGCTGTCCTGTTCTAGGCCAGTTTTAACCTAAGCCAACTTCATTGATGTGCTGGGAACAAATGACAACGAATTAAATTCTGAAATTTTTATGGGATGTTATATCATGTGTTAGCTTTCAAACATATTTAGTTGCATTCAATTTGAGGTTGTATAGGGTGAGATATACCCTTCTCAACCCATGCTGCCCGGATGAGAACTAGATTTCTAGGTCTAACTTCAAAAATTCATAACTAATTCTATACTAATCCAATGGCCTTTTATGATATATGTATGGAAAGCCCTAGATGTATAGTTTCATTTAAAAGTGGTTTCATCCAATTTATGTAATTGTATACTAATAGGGTGAGATATACACTCCGCCGTACGGACCGCCGAGGGAAAACCCTAACAGCTTCTAGATTTGATTGCCTTCTTCAAGCTATTTGGCCTCAATTTCACTTTCAATCACCACACCCATGCAAAATCAGTCATAAAACATCATCATCACTCTATAAAACATCCAAATCTCAGATTAAGCATGCTTCTCATACAGCCCCAAATCAGAGAGAATAAAAGAAGAAGTAGGATTTCCTACCTTGTCTTGAGTAATTTAGGCTGATTTTGTGTTCTTGGTGCAAGTAGTTTATGATGGGCTTGAAGAAGAGATGAAAATGGAGTGGAGGAGAGAATGAGGAGAAGAAGAATGAAGAGAGGTCAGTTGGGAGAAGTGGCCGAAAATGGATGAGGATGCAAGGAGAAAAGGTGAAGATATTTTCAAGGTGGCTTGAATTTGATTGGTGGATTTGGCCTTGGTCAAAAATCTGATTTACTCCCCCTCATCCATGGCTGTCTAGGTGCCACTTGGGGGGTATTTGGCTGAATCTTGTCCGTTGATTTTAGGGCACTCATGGTTTAATTTCTACTGGTCCGGTTCCGACAATTTGAAATACCGAAATTTTACCGATTTCTCTTAAATCGGCAAATCGGTTTGAAATTTTTCTGTAGGGGTTTCTATGCTCCTAATCTAATTCTATCAAGCCTAATCCATCTAAATCACACTTAATTTGACTTCGAGTAAATGTTTAATCAAGTTCTAATTAAACTCACTTATTTGATTAAAAACCGAATAATTCAGTTGTTAACAATAAATTTTTCGGTCGTTACAAAAAACACCCAGGGGACCAAGTATGTAAAAGTGTAAATCATATGAGTTAAAGGATCACTAAAGCTAAGTGCATTTCACTTCCATTCATGTTTTCACATGGTTCTGTTTATTAATTCTAAGCTAAATCCATCGTTATCTGTATATCTCTTGTGCTTATATTCTTATTTATATTTTGGTAGTATACAAATCCTGTTACAAATATGTATCTATTTCTACTTCTTGTTAATTAAGGTAAAATTAAGTCTTGCTTCGGGTTATGCCTTCTCTTAACATTAATTGAATAGAATATCATATCATAGCTATGTTACACTTGTTTTTAATTTAAATAAAAGCTGAAGCAACTGAGGATGATGGCGACTTCAGTGTAGTATAGTTTAGCATCCTACTGAGAATTTCATCAAATTTTCACGCTATTGTATATTCCCGCCTCATTCTCAGACCACTAACTCGGAGGTGACCTTCACCCTCTTCATCGAGCTACCTGATCTCCAGACTCACTATGACCCCCTGCTTGATTTTATATACATAGCTAGTACTTGTCATTTCCGCATGTATATGTTCTCTCATAGGGACTTCGTTGTTCCTCTCCACTACCCAATGTTTGATCCATCCACACCCTACATAGCCATCCCCCTGCACATGGCTCAGCCAGCTTATGGTACCTGTTGTAACACCCTCTATCATATAATCCATGCTCGAGTCATGGAATTACATAAAAAGGTTGTTACAGTGCTGAAAAATTCTTTAAAATAGGGAAAATATAATACATGGCCCTTTAATTGTCCACTTTATTACTAACTACTAAACTCTAATATATAGAGAATAAAATAATTACACTTTAAAAGCAAATTGTGACCGATAGAGTAAATAGTGTGTACTTCCGACTAAATATTCCAGCTGCTTCGGTTTATTATGAAAATATGAGCATATATAAACAAATGGTGGTTCAATTTTAAGTTGAAAATACGTTTCTCGAAGCGGGTTATATTTTAACCATCACTTACCATATTATATTACAGACACAGAAATATGATTAGTATGATATGCTTCAACCAGAATCATGAGGATAATAATATGACTTAATGAGATAACTAAGGACGCGCTTATAAATGCTTATGCTTGACTGTATGCAAGTGCACTTGACTTAATTCATATCTTTCTTTAGCTTGCAACTTGATCTTACTTTTCTGTGCTTGGTCCCCCGAAGGTGAATGGCCTTTCTCACCCCTGGGCAATAGCTCTTTCAGGTCCGAGCTCGTACCTATACATGAGTGACGGGTTTACTTTCCCCGACCCTCACACCGGTCTATTCCCACTAATCTGGTCGAGGGTTGGCCAAAGTCTTAGACAGTACTGCTCTGGCCCACGCTAGCTGGGTCTATGCCATGCCTGGCGTGGTAGCTTAGTACGTCCCTCTTGAAAGTTCTTATCATCTTTCCTTTCCTTATCTTATCATGCGTACAGATGCTTTGTGCATACATGAATATGCCTCATGTCTTATTTCTCATATCATATTCTAATTATGCTTGCATTCATGGCATACATGAACATATCATGTGAATGTAATATATTCAAGGTATAATCTCTCATAGCATAAGCTCTTATAACTCATATCATGCCTAAAATTCGTCCTTACATGTAAACATTTCTAGTTTCATAGACTTCTGCCACAAAATCGGCAGCATAACGGATCAGTCCCGTCTCCCCATGAATAGTGCCAGTTCTTACAGACAATTCAATCATAGCAATATAATCAATGTAACACACACACATATATATATATACATCAATATAGAACTGGCAATCCTCAGCTCAAACCTTATATGCTCACCAACTCTTGTGAAACTATCACTTCGGCCATTCTGCCAATTCTATTCGGTTCTGCCTGAATCTTGTATAATCCACCTTTATCTCTATTCAACTCATTTAAACCTGAATTTTGGATATACCATAGCTCTATATGTCTACTTTCAAACCTCTTTGGTCCCATATCATTTTGATTTATATAACTCAAGATATTCAACTTTTGCCTCAGCCTATTCTCACTAGCCCGAATTACACTCCTGGAAGTATAAATTCAATAAAAATCGAAACTAAGCTTAAATCATACGAAATTGGTGCCATATCAAAGCTAACAGGACAACCTTTTATTTGCCACAAGTTTCATTCCATTTGCTTAAGTATACCTCGAGTTATATGTCCTGAAAGTCGACCTTCCAGAACTACCCTGTTTTGGCCTGGATTGGACATAGGGAAACTTCATCAAATCACTGGGAACAATTGGGACCATAACAAACTCGGAATTTCACATTGGGATGTTCCCCTGTGTGTAAGTTTTCTAACAAAATTGGTTTCACTCAAATTGGAGTTGTATAGGGTGAGTTATACCCTCCTCAAGTCACCCTGCCCGGATGAAAGTCCTGAACCCTAGATCAAACTTCAAAAATTCATATCTCTCTCAATACTAATCCAATAACCTTATATGATATATCTATGAAAAGCCCTGAATGTCTACCTTCATCTAAAAATGGTTTCATCGGATTTGACCAATTATAGGCAGAGCGGTACACTCTGCCGTACGGACTGCCGTGGAATTCTTCATCCAGACAGCATACTGGTTCTTCTCTCCTTCTAATTTTCTCTTCTAACCATAATTTTAACTCAAGATTTCCTATTAATCCTATCATACACATCCAATATATCATCAAATAATCATAAAAAGTAATCTTTCATGCATCCTTAGTTTAGAGAAACTAAGATTAGAGATTGAATCCTACCTATTTGGAGTGTGATCTTGAGTTAAGTGTTAAAGCTTGAATTATTAGGACCTGGCCAAGCTTGAAGGAGTGATGGAGTTGGGTGAGTGGAGAAGAGAAAAGAGAGCTGAAGTGAGGGAGAAGAGAGGGCGTAGAAAATGGGTCTAAATGAGGGCAGAAGAAGGTGTTATATAGGTATGAGTGGTAGTTAACTTGGAGGGTTCTGATTGGCCCTAAAACACAAGGCTGAAATTCAGCCAACCTTCCCCTTTTTTGTGACAATTTGCTCTCCACGTCGCCCTCCTTTTCTGACGAAATTGCTCTCCACGTCGTTCTAACAGTGGGACTCGTTTCCAGTATATTCTGAAGATGACATCGGAACTTGTACTCCTTTAAGGTCGGAACTCGTGCACTTCATGAGATGAAATCGGAACTCGTGGATGATTTGGAAACCAGCTCAAAGATCCGAACTCGAGTCCATTCTAATTGAATTCCACTTTAATGCGGGATCTCGTGACATTTTACTCGAAAGTCGGTACTTGCACCATTGTGTTAAACTATAACTTCTGAGGTCGGAAACCATGTACACTATTAAGGTTAGATCGGAACTCGGGTACATTTTCTTTGAGACATGAAGTCGGATATCGTGGAATTACGTCATGTTGTTCAGACTTGAAGTCCAAGTCGGGAGTCGGGAACTGAGGAATTTCGAAAGTTGAAATCGGAGGTCGGAAATTATACTCACTATACTTTAACTCGAATATTGGAACTCGGAGGCCACTCCAGTTAACTCGAAGCTAGAACATTAAGTCGGAAATCGCAAGGGCCATGAAGTCGGAATTTTACAGACCAATTCGGAAGTTGGACAGGACATGAAGTCGGGAATGAAGACAATGCTAGGATAAGGTCGGAAATCGTAAATTGGGTTGAAAAATTGAAGACAAACTCGGAATTTGTTGTGAAGGTAAAATGGAATAATTTAGCACAAGGAAATTTGGGATGTTACACCTGTTATCTCATCTGATAGTGATCCATCTGAGGAGATGACTTCCTCACCTTCTTCTTCTGGTTCAAACGGCGACAGCTATGCCCCTGCCAGCCCTGGGATGGCCAATAGATTCCTTTCTTTGGAGTCCAGTTAGACGGGATCCATCCATCCACAGATAAACATGTACAGTGTGACCCATTTTTGACGGCGATAAGACTTGGGCCACAGATCTAGGTTTCTTTTGGAGTATGTAGGTCTACACTTCATGAGTATGGGTCGATTCATTTTGTGTAATGGCCCAACATTGTTGTACCTACAGTGTTTATGTAGCTATGACTTTAAACTCAACACTTATGTACATATGCTAATGAAGGTTCCATGAATGTACAATACTGATTTCTATCTGACTTATCTGTTTTCTATTAGTACACTGCACCTTACTAAAGTTGTTTATAACATTCGCGAATAGCAGCAAGAAAATAATAATAAATAAATTAACTACATATATATATATAGTAACTTTAAAGATTTTGACATCAAAATGGTGTAATGTTAATGAATTAAGATTTATATATTCAAGAAATAATCACACGTAATAGACTACCGCGTAAAATATTATGATTTAAGCATGGTATTATATCTGGTAGGGTGTTACACTGGGGTTATTCGCATGAATCCTCGATAACTATGATTTTTTGGAATGTAATTAATTTGTAAAAAATAATATGAAATACCTATTATTTAAACATGATCAAACATTAAAAAAAAAGACCTTTTGATCTCTATGAATATAAAACTAAAATGATAATTCTATCTGTAATAGAAAAAAACCATGAGCTTTGGCAATGTTACTAATCAATTCCACAATAAGTACTATTTTATCCACTCCAGCTCCGACAAAGAGTCCAATTTTCCCTTAACGTCGATAAGGAAATAAAAGATCTACTACTTTAATTCCGGTTTCAAAAATGGACAATTTTGTGTCTAATTGTATAAAAGCAGGCGCAGATCTATGAATAAGAGATGTTGTGTGAGTATCTATTGGACCTAAATTATCAATAGGATCGCCAAGCACGTTAAAAATTCGTCCTAGAGTTGCTTTGCTGACTTGAACACTTAGAGGAGCTTCCATGTCAATCACTTCCATTTCTCTCATTAGACTATCCGTAGTGCTCATAGCTACAGCTCTAACTCAATTATTTCCTAATAATTGTTGTACTTCACAAGTCACATTAATTTGTTGAACAATAGTATCTTCACTTTTTACTACCAGAGTGTTGTAAATATTTGGGATCTTCCCTGGGGTGAAAGCTACATCCAATACCGAACCAATTATTTGGTCGGTACATCCCAGGTTCTTTTTTTCAAGCACCGAAATCTCAGGACCAAAAGTGGTAGGATTTATTCTCATATTAAAATGTATCCATTTTTTAGATTAGAAGATTTTTGAAATAAAAAAGAAATGCTTGATAACAAAGTAAGTTGATTGGTTAATTTAATAATAAATAAGAAATCGAAGTTAGTACTTGTCATAACCCCACTCAGACCATGACCAGGGCATAGGGACACGTCCCTAGCAAGCCTATATTAGACCATTTTCTAAAAAACTTTGGGCAGAGTCCCCCTTGTATTTAGGACTAATCCCAAATACAGATCCTCCACCTGCACAACAATCCAAACACACAAAATCATTGGGGATCCAGGCATCCTCCGAATGCACCCCACAGCACACAATATAGGAGTTTAAAACACAATCATACTTATGAAAATATACATACATATATATTGTTGAGGCTTAATTCATAAACATTAAAACTCAAGTTGGTCATAACTAAATTAACATACTATTATTGCAAATTATAAATGACACGAAAGGACCCTGCCTCTGGGTTATTGGAGCATTACTAAAGGTTCTACCAAATTTACTCAAATGCAAAAAAAAAAAAAAAAGCATCTGAAACCCCACACAAACAAGTGTATGGGTTGCTGGGAATCCAACACTTCTAACTAGTCGTAGAAATTTGAGGATGAGCTAGCACCTATCTAAAAACATGGAAATGAAGAAAGGGTGAGTCATACAGAGTCAGTGAGGAATAATATATCTATAACAAGAGTGGAACAAGCCTAAACATACAATTTTAGTAAAATATAATTTATAAGCATTTTCAAAAACTCATATGTTGTTTCTCAAGTAAAATACTTTGTCTATGTAGTAAAATTACTATAAAAACTTTTGGTAAGGCATATCTGATATTTAATCTATCTTTAAAGTCTCTCTATGGCTCATTAGAGCACCTTTCAGTTCAACTGAATATAAACCTTATTATATCAACTCATATGTATCCTTGCTCGTCACTTTAAACACATGATAACTTCCAGGAATTTCCTTAAATTTCAATTTCAACAAAATATCATTTCAACTAGTAAATAAGGATCTTAAACATAAATGTATAATATAGAAATACTTTCTCAACACACAGAAGATAAATACTTGTTCAACCTCATGAAAAACGTAGGGGAGGATTCTATTTCAGAAAATAACTACCTGACTGGGCTTGCCTAGTAGTAACTGATTTCATGCTTATGCATGTCTATATCTACTGGAAATGTTGGCCGACATTCCGAGCTAGCAATCACCCTGCTAGCTGGGTTATACGAGGAGCACCAAGGCTAATGCTGCTGCCATTAGCAAATAGTTCTGTTATAGTTTCCTTCCTTAGGAAGGCACTCACACTTGCTAGGTCTTCACCATGCCTCATGTGAGTCCTTGAAAACACATTTCCTTTCTAACTCCTTGACAATAACACTTTTCTTTATCCCAAATCATATAGTTTCTTGCTCATAACTTTAAATGCATAATAAGGTTAAAAAATCTTCCATACTCTTAGCAAATATAGCTATCAGACTTTTCAAATATCCAAAATAACTTTACTATGAAACATAGGTTCAATCATAGTGTTTTCAAACTATTTAACTTAAAGTATTTAGAGCTTTTTTCTCAAATTATTGAAATTTAGCTATATCTTCTATTAAATCACTCAAGCATTGGCTTTAAGAACATAACAACTTCTAATAACTTAAGACTTCATATCTTTCTATCATATTACTCAAATATCTTGAATCAATTTCTATAAGAGCTTGTCCCACATATATGCTTAAACATATATATATATATATATATACACATACACATAAGTGACATGATCATGTCAAGAGTTCTATAAATACGGAGTAAAACATATTAATTTAATTCTTTCATAAGCTTCACTAAATTATGTTTTAGGCATGTAATTCGGAAATTAAGAATAAGACACAAGCTACAGGTATACTATTACTCACAGATCAAGTTTGGAAAGGAAAGAGCCCAAACTCTACGAAGTCTCAGAGCCACCAAGAAATTCCGGAGAGTATCTTGGGTTGTAAAAGAAGGAAGAAACTTGATGGAGGATATAGGTCTCCATGCCACTCGTTTCTCTCACTAAAAAGAAGGAGAGAGAGAGCTTCAAAGGAGAACCAAGCCAATGAATGAAGAGGATGATGATGGAAGAATATGAATTTGATGGGGGATTGAGTGAAAAATGGTAAAGGGTTGATGGAAATCATGTAAGGGAAGAGAAGAATGAGAGAGAAGGAAGAGAGAGAGAGACATGGTGGAAATGGGGGAGAATGGTAGAAACCCTTCCTTTATTTCCATCTAGTGGGCGCCTAGAAGCCGCGACCTGGCCGCTTGGGCACCCACCCACCTGAAGGAAAAATCATTCAGCAATGCAACCAGCGCCTGGACATTGGCCTTGAGCACCTAGGCACCCAGTCCCTCTTTGTCTTTTAAGTTAATGTCCTTATTTATTTTATTCTCCATTAACTTTAAAATATAAATGTAAATAAGATAATATCCCCAATTTGAATCTAATAAAAATATTGGAAAAATCAAACTCCTTAAGAATCAAAATCCAACTTTTGGATTTTAGTACAAACTTCCAAAAACTTGCATTTTCTTAAACTTCAAGCTTGAAAATGAAAGGGTTAATAGCTTCCAAAAATTTGTTAAAAATCACTCTTCAATTCTTGGATACTTAAAGAACAATTACCAGGATTTTTGATCCCATGAAAAAGTCCTAATCATATAGCCCTCCAAGGAGGCCTAGGGTCTAGACTTGGAACTTCGTGGGATCCGACAGGGTAGCGCATCGCGATTTATGTATTCTTATACTTGGTTATTATAGTACTCCATTTTCTTAGTACCATCCAAACAATTCAATTGTTTAACATACTCCATTTCAATGATTGAATTTTTAAATTTCAACTAAGTCATTAATATATATAATAATTGGATGGAATCTATAACATCCTCAATTTTCTATTATACTAAATTGCCTCAGTAATCCTGAATAATTAAGCACTTAAAGAGAAATTAAAGATTAAGACTTAATTAATGAATTTATGTGACAATTTGGAAGAGAAAAGTTAAGTAAATGCTTAATCAAGATTGGATAATCTCTAAATAAGTGAGTCAAACTCTTAATAGCATAATTAAGCACTAATCACCTTTAATTTGCTTAATCGAGTTTAATTAAGGATAATTGAGCTTAATTATAAGTTTAAATTTCTTAATCGTGTTCTTGTGTGTTAATCATATTGCTTAATTGAATTAATTAAGTTGCAAGAGTACTTAATTATATCATTAAAATTCAAATTTAGTCAACTAAACAATAAAGCATTGATGATATCACTAAAGTAGAAAAGTAGAAGACAAGGTTGCTTTATGTAAAAGAAGTATTAGCATTTGTCTAAAATAAACCCCTTAATTAACCATTTGGTCCCGTTAATTACAACCAAAGAAAAATATCTTCCTCCCCCTAAGAGAGAGAAGGCTACGACCAATGCACCCTTAAGTGTACCCATCCACTTCATTTTTATTAACTCATATTATTTCCTAACCACTCTCTCCTTCAAGAAGCTTTCTTCTTCTTCTTCCTCTCTTCCCTACCTCCATAACCAAACCTTCATCACTAAGCCCTTCAAAGATCACCTCTTTTGGTCTTTTGGAGACAATATCTATACACTACAAAACTTATTTTCATTAAAAACTCAAGAGCTTCCATCTTCATCTCCCAAAATCGTCGCCACTATCATCCTAGGAGGAGTCTTCTTCATCTTCTTCTTCTCCTTCAAGGATGCCACTTTTTGGCCTTAGGTTATCATCTCTACTCATCTCTTTTGTTTACTTAAGAAAGCTTGAAGCTTGGTTCCTCTCATGACCAAGATCTTCAAGTGAAAGGTTGAGAAAAACTCTCATGCTCTTCATGAGCAAAAGTTTCAATATTTTGTAAAATATGTTCATATTCTTATTCATGAGTTGTTCTTGATTTTTTTGAAAGTTTCTTTCTTTAAATGCTTCAAAGTTTCTATTTTCCTTTCTTGATGTATGAGATCTTGATGTTTCTTGTGAGTTGTTGGAAAAAGATTGATGATTCTTGGTGGTTTTGGTTTAAAGTTGATTTCTTTCCTTTTATGAGCTTAAGATTGGTAAAAGTTCTCATCTTTACATATTTCTTATGATTTTGATAAGACTATGAGCATTCCAAAAGTATAAAGCTTTAAAAGTTTGCTTCTTGATGCATAAAAAGTGGCGCTATATTATGGGTGTCACAAGGTTTCATTTTGTTCTTCTTGAAGATAAGAACATGTGTAATAGTCTAAACCTTTTAGAACATGAAGCTTTCTAAGTCATAAAAATGAGAACTTGTCACTTTATGTCTTAAAGATTTAATCTTGAAGACAAGACCTTTCATAAAGTTTCAAACTTTAATAAAAAATGTAACTTTTAAGTCATTAAGTGTAGATTTGCACTTTAATATTGTAAAGGTTAAATCTTGAAATGGAGTTGTTGAGTAAAGTTCTAATCTTTCTTCAAGAAAGAATCTTTTAGACTTTAAGACAACTTTAAATCATAAAGTTGGAACTTTGATGGCCTATAATGATTAAGAGTGTCAACTTTCTTAAAGAATAATATTTTTTAGCCATAAAGCTAGCATCTTGTATCTTTTTCCTTATAAAGGTTGAATATTTAAGACAAGCATATAATTTTAGAGGCTCATACTTTCATAAAGGATCAAACTTTATAATCACTTTCATAAAGTATGCGACTTTAGAATCATAAAGGTGAAATCTTGCTATTTGACTTCTAAAGTTTGAATCTTGTAACTTGTTGAAATAAAAACCATCTCTTGATGCTTGGTGAATATGGTGTCGTTGGGTTCATGAGCGTGCTTATGCCTTGTCATGACCCAAGGGACTAGAGGGATCTTGAAATCCTTTGAGAACAAAAATATGATTAGGGCCTCTGAGCAGACCATGAACCTAGGAATCACTAAGTGCACTGTCTCAAGATAAGAAAAGGAGATAATCACTTAACTTAGTTAACTTGAATAAAGTATTCCATAAGATATATACCCAAGTAAGAGGTAACTTCACTCAAGCAAACACATTTATTTTAACTATATGGTTCTCTCATTAGTAAACATAAAGAATCATATTATGACTCATAAGACTTTCCACAAAAAATAACACAACTATGAACCCTCTTAGAGTAAGAATCTATGATGCCATTAGGCATGATGAATGACAAGTTTGATTGAGTATTGTCTCATGATTGAATGATTGGTATGATGATATGAGATGGATATAATGGATTGTTGGTTGAAAGTTTCATGATTGGCATTTTGGGGAAGCTCGGTCTAACTGTCATGCTACTGGGTTTTCGTCAAAATCATGAACTTAGTCATATCATGGCATATCCACATGTGTCTTGTCAAGAAGTACTATGCATATAAGGTATAATGATAAGAAAAGAAATGTGATATAACCCCTCGATCACTTCAAGGAAGTGAGAGATGGTGATCCACAAAGACTCAAGGAACCTTTATGGGGGAGGCAGGGTGATATGGAGGACCTTCCAACTTAGAGGTAACCATTATCAGCTTTGTTTGATTTGGTTAGTATTGCGTGATGACAGTCACAAAATAAGCTCATGTCCAAAAGCAGTCTATTTCAAAGGAAAAAGTAAAGAATGTTAAGCACGCGCTAAATATAAAAGCAAAGTTAAAGAAAGACTCAAGTCTAGTCTCAGAAGTTACGTGAATATGCATGCATCTTCATTATCTCATTTGCATGGTCATGAATGTTTATACTATGCTTTCATATGTATATGCTCTTATATTGTAGCTTCGAGTTTCTTTACATTATGTTTATATGAGGAAGATTAAAAGAAACCCACTTCAGGAACCTATGTTTTCAAATCCTTTAAAATGGAATCTATGCATGCTCACTGTTTTCATGATTAAACCTGAAGTGGCTGGGACAATGACGATGACATATTAATGGTCTAGTCGGGATCTTACTGAGAACTCTTGTATTTTTCACTCCTATGTTTTCATGTTGTCTTTAGACAGAGTTGATCGCATCCATGGTAGCACTTTCGATGGTACCTGACTGGATAAGATGAGGAGCTGCAATTTTCCTTCACCTAGCTAAGGAAAATTGAGATAGTAGCATAATATTTTCACCTTTTCGAGAGCCGTAGTTGGGCAGTTTATGTGTAATTAAGAGCATGTGGGAAGTCATGCTACTTAATTTGACCTATTATATATGTGATAAGTATTAATGTAATGATGACTCTTGATTATCTATGTTTACATCATTGGCTTAAGGTATTGTCTTATGTTATTTCAATTTTGTCATATGTCTTTCTAGTAACTCCGCGATATGAGGAACAATGTCTATGTGTATGCAAGTAAGTAAGCACTTAAAGGCTTAGTTTTCAAGCAAAAGTTTAAAAAAAAAAATTTTCAAACTATTTTTGTATAATACACTAATTTCAACTATAAGAACTTCCACTAGTTAAGAGTGACAACTAGTAATCCTATAAAATGACTTAAGCATAATATGGTATTATTAGGATGTTACAAAATCTTTCGAAAGTCTTTCATTTATCTATAAATTATAGACAATACCATCCATATTTTTTATGGAATTCAAACCTGAACTTTATTTATGATTTGGTTCTTCTATATCATTGGGCTTTATTTCTAATATTTCATGAGCATACAATTTATACCTAGCATTATTATTTTTTAACTATTTTTTTCCATGGGCGAATTTTGCCTATTTCTTCATCTAGGATTAACATATACATATGAAAAAGTATTAGATTTCTTCATTGTCAAGGTCAAAAGTCAATTTCTTATTATTTATATTAGATATTTCAATTAAAAAAAAAGAATAAGAGATTAGAAATTTGAAAAAAAAAATAAGGATTGGGTTGCACCATACATATGAAAAAGTATACAATAATGATGTATTTGGCAAATCAAATACCATAGTTTAATAACAAACCATTCGGATTTATTGATAATATTAGTTGATTATTTTTTGAAAGATTCCTGCGAAGTGAAAGGTTTCATTAACTACTAAGTAGTGTCGAGTACATGTTGTTGTTGCGATAATTCTTAATTCATGACTTGTAGGGAGGGATTTGTGTCACCATAAACAAAGACTAAAGCAAGTGTTGCGTTCAAAGCTGGTGTTAAAGATTATAAATTGACTTATTATACTCCTGACTATGAAATGAAAGATATCGACATCTTGGCAGCATTCCAAGTAACTCCTCATCCTGGAGTTCTTCCTGAAGAAGCAGGTGCTGTAGTAGCTACCGAATCTTCTACTGGTACATGGACAACTGTTTGGATTGATAGGCTTACCAGTCTTGATCATTACAAAGGACAATGCTAAAACATTGAGCCCGTTGCTGGAGAAGAAAATCAATATATTGCTTATGTAGCATATCCCTTAGACTATTTTGAAGAAGGTTCTATTACTAACATGTTTACTTCCATTGTAGGTAATGTATTTGGGTTCAAGGCCCTATGCAACCTATGTTTGCTAGATTTGCAAATCCCTACTTCTTATATTAAAACTTTCCAAGGTCCGCCTCATGGCATCCAAGTTGAAAGAGATAAATTAAACAAGTATGGTTGTCCCCTATTGGGATGTACTATTAAACCTAGATTGGAGTTATCCGCTAAGAATTACGATACAGCAGTTTATGAATGTCTCTGCGATGGACTTGATTTTACCAAAGATGATGAAAATGTGAATTCCCAACTATTTATTCATGGGAGGGACTGTTTCTTATTTTGTGCCGAAGCAATTTCTAAAGCACAGGCCCAAATAGGTGAAATCAAAGGGCATTACTTGAATGTTGTTGCAGGTACATGCGAAGAAATGATAAAAAGTGTTGTATTTGCTAGAGAATTAGGTGTTCCTATCATAATGCATGATTACTTAATAGGAGGATTCACTACAAATACTAGCTTGGCTCATTATTGCTGGGATAATGGACTACTTCATATCTATCTTGCAATGCATGTAGTTATCGATAGACAAAAGAATTATGTTATGCACTTTCGTATACTAGCTAAAGCATAACATTTGTCTGGAGATCATATTCATGCCGTTATCATAGTAGGTAAACTTGAAGGGGAAAGAAAGATTACTTTAGGTTTTGTCGATTTACAACATCATGATTTTATTGAAAAAGATCAAAGCCATGGTATTTCTTTCACTTAGGATTGGGTTTCTCTACCTGGTGTTTTGCCCGTTGCTTCGGGGGGTATTCATATTTGGCATATGCCTGCTTTAACCGAGATCTATGGAGATGATTTTGTACTCCAATTCAGTGGGGGAACTTTTGGGCATCCTTGGCGAAATGCACCTAGTGCCGTAGCTAATCGAGTAGCTCTCAAAGCATGTGTCCTGTAACACCCTACTAATTTAATGTTATGCTTAAGTTATATCATGAAATTAAGTAGATTGTGTTACTATGTTAATGCTCCATTTACGTTCTCTTTTTTGTTTTTGAACAAAAGAAACGGCGTGCTACTATGTTAAAAGTGAAACGAATTCAACGGAATATCATAAAGATGCGAATAGTACAATAACATTACTGAATATGTGCCTATATATATATCAGAAGCCTTTGCTTTAGTTTATATACAAAGTATCAAAATAGGATACATGAGTGGGGCCGTGTACCAAAAAGACATAAGGCCCATGTCAGTCAACCTGATCCTATGTGGTCCTCAGAGGACATTTCAAAAACCTATCACTAGTCTATGACCCAAAGCTACATGCTGCCAAAAAGGGGGTCATGCTATACAATACTGCCTGTGGCTGACCTACTCAATCAGGTAGCCGCTTATATCAAACCTGGTGGCGAGTAGTCAGTACTGGGTCCGGAGGAGGAGGATGCTGAGCTGGTGGCCTCTGAAGGGTCACTATCGGAGTTGAGCGGGATGTCAGGTACGACCTGCGGAGGTGACTGCAGTGCGAGTCGGCAGGGCTGCAGTCTTTGCGGGTGTAGGAGGTGCTGGGGGAGGGTGTGCCGCGTACAATGGAACCGCAATGTAAGGGGAAGCAGGATCAAAAGCGGGATGGTGCAAAGGGACGGCGAAATTCCTATCACTAAAAAGGTAGAGACGGAACTGGCAAGAGCCAGCTATATACAGCTAACCTACTGCAGGGTCATGGTGGAGCTGCAAGTCTGGCACCTCAATGAAGAGGGTAGCAGTCGTGTCCATCGCCCACGCCTGAGAATGGGGCGAAATGCAACGAGGTGAGAATTTAAGGAAATTCTCAGTAGGGTCGTGCATGGCGTTTAACTGACGTCGCTTTCATTCTCAGTTGCCTCGGGTTTCATTTAAGTATGAAAACATGAGATCAAATTTAACCATTCATATTTAATAAGGTTAAGAAAATGTCTGGTCCGGGGCAAGGTCCAGTTTTACTTTAAACAGCATAAGAAATTGTCTAAACTACTAACAGTAATACACAGAATAATGGGCTGGATAAGTGAACACATGTCAGAAGTAAGCATAATAGTTAAATCAGAATGACTTGTAATCATGCACTTAATGCGATCATGCAAACTTGCTCTTGAACTTTCCTTCATAAACTTTTCCTTTGCTCATATACTTTCTTCATTACTCATAAATTCTTCCATTACTTGGTCCCTTGGGAGTTCTTGGCCATTTTAGACTCCTAGGTAATAGTCTGCTTATCAGGATCGAGTTCATTCCTATGCAGGAATTGCTGGGTTTACTTTCCCCAACGTTCCCACCGATCTATTCCCCTTAACTTCTTATCCGGGGCTGGCCCAAGTAGCATGGAACTTTCATAGTGGCATAATCCTTTTCATAACTCTCATAACTTTCTTAAGGATGCACATGCATTAACATAGAATTCATAACTTGTGCATGGGTCCTACCGTAATTTTGGCAGCGTAACGGAACGTGTCCACTTTCCCATGAATAGTGCCAGCCAACCAATACAGTTACACAATTTGCAATTTCAATATAGAGCAGCAATTATGCACATACATTCATAAATTCATTCATAGCTTCAACAAGCTTCAATAGGACTTTTAATTGATTCTGTCTATTTCTGTCCGGTTATGGTATAGCCCACCTTTATTTCAATGTAACTCCTTTAAACCTGATTTTTGGATATGTTGTAGCCTTATATGTCTAGTTTCTAACCTTTTTGGTCTCATCTAATTTTGATATCTATAGCTCAAGATATTCAGATTTTATCCCGGCATGCCCAGCGGCTTGCCAGAATCAGGCAACTAAACATAAAAATCCACTAAAAATCGAAAACTGACTCAAATGATACGAAGTTGGACTCATATTAAAGTTAACAGGGTAAAGTTTCATTTGCAAAAAGTCCCATCCCATTTGGCTTGGTAGGGCTTGAGTTATAAGCCCCGAAACTTAACCTTCTTGAACTGCTCTGATTTGGCTTGGTTTGGACATAGGTTAACTTTTTCAAATCACCGGGAACAAACAGGATGGTAACAAACTCGGAATTTCTGGGTAGGATGTTCTCCTATGTGTAAGCTTTCCAACAAAATTAGTTTCACTCAATTTGGAGTTGTATAGGGTGAGTTACACCCTTTTCAACCCATACTGCCCGGGTGGATGTCTGGATTCCTAGGTCAAACTTCAAAAATTCATATCTCTCTCAATATTAATCCAATGGTCTTATATATGATATATGTATGGAAAGCCCTAGATGTCTAGTTTCACATAAAAATGGTTTCATTAATTTTGAACGGCAGCGGTGAGCCGTACACACTCGCCCGTCATTTGCTTAGGGTTTTGAGTTTCCCAGCCTCTCAACTCCTCCATATCTGCATCCTTTCTTGTTTCCAATTCAACTTTAATTTCACAAACAGTCAATAAACCAGCCACAGTTCATTATGAATCACTCAGTCAATATATCAGAATTGAAGAATCAAACTGTAACATCCCCGTTTTTACCTAAGTTAATTAGCTCGGTGTTCCCGGCTAATTAGAGGGGTTAACGATTAATTGAGAATTAATCGATTAATCTCGAGAGTAAGAGCTTAGTAAATTAAAGGCAAGTCGACAATTGAGGTTTAATGCATTAAAGGTTACAATTAAAAGCCTAATTTCCCAATCCTTATTAACCCATAATTTAGAACATAAAAATCAAGATGGTTTAATCTAAGAGCATATAAGATTCAAAACTTAATCACATTAACCTTCACATCTTCTTACAAAACTAATGAGGAAAAATCCTTCTTAATTACAATGTGCTAATGAGTAATTTAAACCAAATGAATTAATTAACATTTAGATAATTACAACAATTAGAAAGATGTAGAAACTTCCCTTTAATTATAGTTTGAAAGTTTGGTCAAAGCAAGAGCCATATCCAACCATCTATTTACTTTCTCATCATATACCACAAGAACAAGAGTCCACATTAGTAGATCCCTTAAGTCATGACAAGAGTTGTACTCTTCTTCACCAAGATCATGACACTTGGTGTGATCCTAGCCATCCAATGCCCAATCCTAAGAGAGCTCATGCTTTTAACCACTTGACAAAAACACTACATAGTCTTTACCCAATTGCCAAGACTCAAAGGAAACACAACACACTCTTTTGCCCCAAGGTTTTTCCACTCCCTAGCTTGTGTAAAAAGCAAAATCACATCACCTTTTCTCCCCCATTTTGCGCCACCATCAGCCCCTCTCTCTCCCTCATTTCATTTTTTTCACTTCCTCTCTCAAGACACACACACACAAAGCTCTCTCCTCTCTCCTCTCTCCTCTCTCCAAGTCTCATACTCTCTTCTTCTTCCAAGCTTCATTGTGTTCTTCCAACCCTCATACTACTTCCTACTCATCTCCATTCTCACAAGCCCTTCAAGGACCACTCTCTTTGGTTCTTGGAGAAACAAAGTAAACACTCACCAAGCCCCAAAATCAAGCTCAAGGAGAAGGAGGCCATCTCCAACCATCTTCATCTTCCAAGCCTTCAAAGAGGAACTTTTTGGTAGTGACTCTAACCCTCCCTCTCCATATGTTTTTCAAGAACTAGAACCCCTAAGCTCTTCATAGCTAGGTGGTTTTAGGACTTGCTTCAAGGTCTCATGACCATATCTTGCTTTATGAGTGTCCTTGCCTTGATGAAAATGTTGTTTTGAAAAGAGATTTTGTGGTATGATGGTTTTTATGTATCTTGCTTTATTTTGGTTCAAAATACTGATTTAGTGACTCAAACTTTGAATGTGATGATGAGTTAAAACATGAAAATGGTGATTTGAAGTGATATAACAATTTCTTCATAAGCTTGAAGTGAAAAACTTAAAAACTAGTGAATCTGGAATTCTGGCAGTCTGTAAAACGTGCGGTATGTTTATTGCTACAAAACACAAAATGGAACGAAACTATTTTTCTATGAAAGTAGACTCAAAGAGCTTTCCATACATATAAAATACATAAGATTCGGAGTTAAAATGAGTGAGATATGATTTTTCAAAGTGGACTGTTCTCGGATTGGTTTCTGTCTGGGCAGTCTACACTAAAATGTGTATAACTCGAGCTACAAAAATGATTTTTGAGTGAGACCAAGTTTAATTGAAAGCTAAGACATAGAGGAACAAACCCATAAACAGTTTTCTCAGATTCCTTCTGAGTAATTATAATGAGAAGTAACAATCCACTGTACTGGGAGTGAACTTAGAAACTGAACAGTCAGAATAAAATATGCATAACTCAAGCTACAAAATGAATTTTTAAGTGGGGTTTCTTTTGTTTAAAAATAGACTCAGAGAAGTATATCCACACAAAAATTCGAAATAAAAGAGTAAAAGATAAAATTATGGTGAATTTTCAAAGTTACTGCCCCACTGTAAAAATAAAACTGGTTATGGTAAAAGTTAAAGAATAAGGAGAAATAAGCTTTAAGACATTAATACCCTTATATTAAGCATTAGAGAACCCTCATAATTCAACTTAAAAAGTGTCAAAAAGGACATTAGACAAAAGTGGCATTATGCTCAATAAGAGAAGTTTACACAAGAGACAACCTCAATTAAAAGCTTGCACCTAATTTATCAAGCTAAGCTCATAAAATGTTGCTTGTGAATATGCCTATGTTTATGTGCAAGCATGATGTTATGATAATGATCATGATGATATGATGATGTTATGATGATGATATGATAATGATGATATGATATGATGCTTGATGATACTATGATGTTGATTTCTTTGTTTGGCAAAATTTTGGGAAGCTTCGGTCTAGCCGTTATGCTGCCGAAATTTTGTAAGAATTATGGACTTAGAAATATTTTGCATCATAATGCTTAAATAAGAAGAAGTTTAATTCAAGTAAGTGATCCTTCAAAAGGGAAGGTAACCTAATTTAAGTTTCCCCTCACCCACGACTCACATGAGGCATGGCATGACCCAGCTAGTGTGAGTATAGGGGATAGGTCTTACATGAGGCATGGCATGACCCAGCTAGTGTAAGTACCGAAATTCTATGGTGGCGACGGCCACGGTATGAGCTCATTACCACTTATGTTTAGTGGGTGAAAAGATAAAGTCAAGTTAAGAAAAGAAAAAGGGACTTCGGCCCAAAACCCTAGCAAGGGAAGAGGTTAAGAAAAACTTATAGCACAGTCATGCATTTTTATATGATTATACTTATGCCCATGTATGTCATGATATAAATGATTAGAGAGTATGTTAAAATTGAATCCACTTCGGATATTCACGATTTCAAAAAATGCAAGAATTGAACCGTATGCATGCTCACTATTTTCATTAATAAAACCAAAGTGGCTGGGATGATGACGATGACACTTTCGGTAATAGGGTTCGAGTCCCATCTTGAGAAATTCCATTTCTCACCCTCGTTATTCTTCCGTATCGTCACCAGATCTCGACGGCGCATCCGGTGGAGTGGAGCGTGGATCCCCAACACGGTGAGCGGACGTGTGACGTGGGGTGCAAGACGAAGCTGTTTTGGGACTTGTAGCGACCATCGCTCTGCACCTCCGCATATTTCTTTTGAGCTGAGCACTGTCATTCAAATTTGTACTTAGTATCTAGTATTTGGACCATGGCTCGACCATGAGCCTCTTTTGATGTAATGTTGATATATATGTATGTATATATATTATGAACCCATATCGATGTAATGACTTTGCTATATAATGCAATGTACTTGTGAATTACTATTCATTTATCTTTCTCTGATTTTATGATATTGGAGTACGTATTTTATACGACACGCCGTTACTCTGTCTAGCTTCTTGTTCAAGGCTTTACTTTCAAAAAGTGACGACGTATTTCAAAAGAAAAAGAAAAATTTTACCGTATTTTCCGCATAATTTAATTTCAAGTGCAGTTTAGTTTTCCACGAGCATAAGTAACAACTAATAAAACGCCGTAATACGACTTAAGCGTAGTATGGGTTTATTAGGGTGTTACACAAACCACCGATAATCATTCAAAATCAGAAAAACCAAAACAGGAGTTAAAACCTCTACCTCTTGCTTTGAGTTTGAAAATAGAGCTAGGCTGAACTTGAAGGCTGTATAGAGTGGGAGAGTTAAGAAGAGGAAAGAGAGCTGAAGTGAGGAAGGGAAAGTAACGTAAGAAAATGAGCTGAAGAGGCAGGAGAAGGATATATATAGATAAGGCTTCGAAGTGGTAGTTAAAATGAGTGGCTTTGATTGGGTGAAATTTTGTGGGCAAAGTTCAGCCATGTCTCCCTCTTTTGTGTCAAAATTGCTCTCCACGTCGCCAGAGAAGTGAAACTCGCTTCCTGCATATCTGAGCATGAAGTCGGAACTCGCACTCTTAAGGTCGGAATTCGTGCCTATCTATTCAGATGAAGTCGGAACTCGGAAATATTGCCTTGGTTCATTCACAAGGTAAAGTCGGACTTCGGAATCGTAAGATACAATTACCTTCAAATCGAAGGTTAAGGGCCAGAATGTGAAACCGAAATACCCGAACCCAGAAGTCGGGAGACATAGCAAAGTCAAATCGATTCTGAGGATGACACCGGATATCGGGATTCAAAACATTAATCAAGTGTACCAAGAAATCGGAACTCATAGGATCTCGGAACTCGGAAGTACGAGAAATGAAAGCTTCTGCTAATAAACTCGAGATCGGAACTCAAAACTTAATATCGGAAATCGGAAGCATAAGCCACTACATTCGAACTAACGAAATCGGAAATCGGGATATCGTGTTTACTCTAACTTGAGCATAAGGTCGGAAATAGGAAATTTATTACTGATGAGGTCGGAATTCATACATGCTTTCATAAGGTCGGAAATCGGAAAATGCAAGGCAATCCGTTTGAGCCTTCCTAAGGTCGGAAACCGGAATTTTAGAATTCACTGAGGTCAGAAATCGGAAATCCTTGTCTGTCCAGCCTTGAAGATGAATTCGGAGGTCGGGAATAGTGATGGCTCGGAAGTCGAAAGTCGCGGACATTACATGTACAAGCTCGGAATGTGGGTCATGATCTTGCTCGTGAGGGTAATGAAATCATCCGTGAGGTTAACGTATAGAGTTCTGAATTAGCTGCTGCTTGTGAAGTATGGAGGGAGATCAAATTTGAATTCCCAGCAATGGATACTTTGTAATCCAATTATTATCGTTCGTTCAATTAATTGCAATTAAACTCGGCTCAATCTTCTTTTACTAAAATATACCAAAAATAAAAGGATTGAGCCAAATACAATACAAATATACTTATTGCCTAAAATATATATATATATAAAAGTATTATTTATTATTTATTTTATTTTTTCAAATTTCTAATTTTTCTTATTTTATTATATTATTAGATTTTATTTTTTATATTATTATTATTTTAGTTTTGAATAGAATTCATATTAAAATAAGAAAAAATTAGAAATTTGAAAAAATAAAATAAATAATAAATAATATATATATATATGGAGTAATTAAATAAAAAGAAATAATAGAATTAATAATTCTATAATAAAATTAAAAAATATTTTAAGAATATTAAATAATATCAAATGGAATGTATATTTCTATAACAGATTGCTAAAAAAAATAATAATAATATCTCATTTTCGATTTTGAATTCGTTTTTTTTTTTTCTTGATTCTACTCTTTTTTCAACACTAATATTGATAACAGTCTTTCAAACAAATATAATCCGATCGATTTATTCACATTACAAAGGCTTTTTTTGTACTTTAGCAAATAGTGAGTTTGTTAGATTTTCTGTGATACAAATATGAACTTTTTGATTCAAAGGTAAATATAAATAGAAAATAATAATAATAAATTACAAAAATAATGTATACCACTCTAGATAAAAGGGGTGGTTCATTTTTTTATTATTGTATCTACACTTCCCTTTTTTTTGTTGGGGGGTAGCTAACTCAATGGTAGAGTACTTGGCTTTTAAGTGCGACTCTATTTTTTACATATTTTTATGAAGCAATTGTTTCATCCTTACCCTTGACAGGGTTTGTAAGACCACGACTAATCCAGAGAAGAATGAGTGGAAAAAGCAGCATGTCGTATCAATGGCGAATTCGAAAATGTTTCATTGTTATTGGATCCAACCATAATTTTTGTTTGAATTCTTGGCTTGGAACAAAAAAAAAAAAAAAATCAGTTGGGTTTAATTAATAAAGGGATAGAGCTTGGCAACTGCAATTATAGCGAAACAAAAAGCAACGAGCTTTCATTTTTTCATTCGAATGATTACCCCATCTAATTGTATGTTAAAAGTTGATTAGTGCTTGATGCGGGAAAAGCTTTTCCCATGATCGGATTATTTATTTTTGTTATGAGTCCTAACTATTAGCTATTTCCCATTATGTGGTGGTGAGAATTGTGTAGAAGAAAGAGTATATTGATAAAGATTTTTTTTTTTTAATAAAGGATTTCTAACTAGCTTGTTATCGTAGAACAATTAGATGGAAAGAACGAGTGGAAAGAGTCTGTTGATGGGTTTTATTTTCTTTTCTAGGTATCTATTCATATATGTTCTAATTCGAATATATAATAGAATAAATACCCTGTTTTGACTGTATCATACTATGTATCATTTGATAATCCAATCAATCTTTGATCCTTTGACAAAATTGAATTTTAAAAATGAAAAATATCAAATATGTTTAGAGCTAGATAGATTTAACCTACAGAGCTTCCTATACCCACTCATTTTTTAGGAGTATATATATGGACTCGCCCATGGTCATGATTTAAATATAAATCAATCACTTTTGGTGGAAAATGTGGATTATGATAAGAAATCTAGTTTACTAATTGTAAAATGTTTAATTAGTTGAATGTATCAATAGAATCATTTGATCCTTTTTGCTAATGATTCTAACAAAAATCCATTTTAGGGGTATAACAAGAATTTGTATTCTCAAATAATATCAGAGGGTTTTGCCATCATCGTGGAAATTCAATTTTCTCGACAATTAAGTTCTTCTTTAGAGAAGGCGAAAATCGGAAAATCTTTTCAAAATTTGCAATCAATTCACTCCATTTTTTCCTTTTTTGAGGATAAATTTGCATATTTTAATTTTGTTTCAGATGCATGAATACCCTATCCTACCCATCTAGAAATCTTAGTTCAAACCTTTTGATACTGGGTGAAAGATCCCCCCTTCTTTCATTTATTAAGATTCTTTCTTTATGAGTATTGTAATTGGAATAGTCTTATTACTCAAAATAAAGGGATTGCTACTTTTTCAAAAAGTAATCCAAGATTTTTCTTGTTCCTATATAATTTTTATGTATGTGAATACGAATCCATCTTCCATTTTCTACATAATAAATTCTCTCATTTACGATTAAATTCTTATAGCGTCCTTTTTGAGCGAATATATTTCTATGCAAAAATCGAACATCTTGTGGAAGTCTTTTCTAATAATTTTTCATCTACCTTATCCTTCTTCAAGGATCCTTTGATTTATTATGTTAAATATAAAGGAAAATCCATTCTGGCTTCAAAGAATGGGCCTCTTTTGATGAATAAATGGAAATGCTATCTCATCTACTTTTGGCAATGTCATTTTGATGTTTGGTCTCAACTAGGAACAATCCATATAAACCAATTATTATTTGAGCAATCATTTAACTTTTATTGGGGGGGTTATCTTTCAAATGTGGGCTAAATTTTTCAGTGGTATGGAGTCAAATGCTAGAAAATTCATTTCTAATCAAAATTATTATGAAAAAACTTGATACAACAGTTCCAATTATTCCTTTAATTAGATCTTTGGCTAAAGCAAAATTTTGTAATATATTAGGCATCCCATTAGTAAGCCTGTTTGGACCAATTCATCCGATTTTGATATTATTGATCGATTTTTGTGGATATGCAAAAATCTTTCTCATTATCATAATAGATGCTAAAAAAAAAAGTTTATATCGAATAAAATATATACTATGGCTAAATGTTCAAATATTATTTTTGTGAATATATCCTGACAATACGAAGCCCATAAGCAATGAATATAAGTGTAATTGAAATTCCTAGGGAGTTATACATTTGTGTATTGATAAGATCATTCACTATTTCTTGAAGCTCGATCTCTCCCTCGGATGAACCATATAGCCAAGAGAAACCATGAACCAGAATAGAAGAGCTTGCCCTACCTATGAGTAAATATTTTGTAGTAGCCTTATTAGACCGTACATCTTTCTTGGTATATCCAGAAAGTAGATAGGAGCATAAATTGAAACATTCTGGAGCTACAAAGATAGTTACTAAATCGTTAGCACTACATAAAAACTTCCTCCTAGAGTAGTTGTTAAAACGAATAATAGAAACTCTATTATAGCCATTTCTATACATTTAATTTACTCTATGAATAGAGGAATACATAGAGTTGAACATAGTAAAATAAGAAATTAAAAGATTTCGTTGAAATTGTTTGTTTGGAAATTTCCAGAAAAGCTAATCATAGGTTTTTCTCAATCAAAACAATAGGGCCATTATGCTCATTACTAAACTTGTTGAAGAAATCAAATAGAACCAAGATATATCTTTTCGATCAGAGGTGGAATCAATCATCAAAAACAAAATTAGGCCAAAAATTAGGATACATTCTGGGAAAATAAGACTTCCATCGAAGAGAAGCAAATGAAACGCTTTAATACAAATTCTCTTAGAATCGAGAATGTTTCATTCTATACATGTCAGACCATGAATTAGTAACTGCATCCAATCTCCAAAAAATCCCAATTATTTCGAATTTTCTCTTTTTGGAATGGAATATTTACAGAATCCCCATGAATAGGACCAAACCTTATTCCATGGTATTTACAAAAGATTCCTATTTCTTTTTCTTAAGCAAATTCTCTAGAGGGCTTAGTTGATCCATGATTTATGTTTTGTCTTTCATTTCCTTTTCATTTGTTTCGAGAGATATATTGATCAATTCTGATTCTTTTTCCATTGATTCTTTTCCGATCGACATGTATGGATCCATGGGTCTATGTGTTTATATAGATCGTGTTCATGGATTAACAAAAATGTACAAAAGCTCTATTTGCCTTTGCCATTCTGAGTCTCTTCCTTTTTACGTATGGCATCGCCACTCCCTTTGGCAGCATCCACTAATTCATAACTTAATTTGAAAGCCATATTTTGATTCGAACGTTTTTTGAATGCCCCTAATAAGCAACAAATTGCAAGTGCTTTTTCCTTGTGTGGATCCTATTTCAATGGGAAGTTGATGAGTCGATCTACTTGCACGTCTTACTTTTACTACTATATCGAGAGTTACTGCATGTATTACTTGATGTAAAATAGATAGTGGATTTATTTTTGTCTTTTGTTGAATCTTTTTCATAACTCAATAAATAATTTGATAAGCCAATGATTTTTTTCTAATGTTTCATAATACGGTTAACCAACATATTAACTAATCAATTATGATAAATTGGATTCGATTTTGCGATTTTTTCTTCTATAGTACCTCGCCATGACATATGTGTAAAAAGGAGGATCTATTTTTTTCTAATAACTTATAAGGGCTAAAATAATTTATTTTGGCTTTTGGCCCCATATTATAGGGTGGATCTCGAAATATATGAAAGATCTCCCCCGAAGCCATATATACAACTTCCATCACATACGGCTTTCCACAAAATTATATATGTATCTATGAGATCAAGTATGGAATTTTGTTTACGCACTTTGAAATTGAGTATCCGTTTCCCTATTTTTCTAACTAGGATTGGAAATCCTATCTTTACATGTCCATATGATTAAGTCCTTAGTGTAAAGTGCTTCGAATCATTGCTATTTGACTCGGAACTATTCTAAAAAAGTCGAGGCATTTCGAATTATTTGTTGACATGGACAAAGTCAAGGAAAACCTCTAAAATTTTTTCAATATTGGACCTTGGACATATCATAGTTCTGAATCAAATCTCTTTAAAAAAAAGATCTTTTCTCTCATGGTGGCTTGCTCCAGTTCCTTTACGAAACTTTCGTTATTGGGTTAGCCATACACTTTACATATTTCTAGCGATTCACATGGCATTAGCAAATGATACAAGTCTTGGATAAGAATCTACAATGCATTGGAATGCCCTTGTTGATGATCTTTTACTCCGATAGCATCAAAGGTTCCTCAAGCAACACGATATCTCACACCGAGTAAATCCTTAACCCTTCTCCCTCTTACTATGGGCTGTCACGTAATCAACCATGATGACTAATGTTATTTCTACATGTGATGCTCCATCAAATGGTTGACTTTCTAAGAGCTTGAGTTATAAAATCCCTTTATTTTGAGTATTTGATAAGTGTTTTTGTTTGAATTTCTATAAGTTTAAGTTTTTATTTATTTTCTAGCTTGTTTGAGGATTTACTATGGTCTAAGCATGTGTTTTGGTTGCATTTACAGATTACGAGTTCACTATAGCTAATTGGGAAGTGATAGTCAAAGTACTTGTTAAGTTTATGGTGCTTAGGTGCCATAGTCCCAACTCTCAAGCGGTACAACAGAGCAAAGGTGAAGCTTTTAGGCAACTCGACACTCGAGCACCCAAAAGCTGGCGCTCAAGCACTGTAACACCCTACCAATTTAATATTATGCTTAAGTCATAGTATGAAATTTAGTAGTTGCGTTACCGTGTTAGTATTCCGTTTATTATTTATTCATTATATTATATGCCCCTTTTCTCTTTATTTTTTTTTTTGACGAAATATACCTTGTAGCGTAGAATATATATATATGTATATATATATATATGGGAGAAGCGGCGCTCTGTATATAATAAACGTGATCGGCATCGCAAGACATTGAAAATTAACAAAAAAACACAATAGAAAAATAAAGATAAGTAGTATATCATCAACTATTTATATATATATCGGATGCTAATGCTTCAGTTTATGTACAAGTTCAAAAGAGGATATATATGGGGGGCCGATATACACCAAAAAGACATAAGACCCGTGTTAGTGAAAGCAGTCCTACAAGGTCCTCAGAGGACATATCAACTAGCTGATCTACATAACTATATACATCTGGCTGGGTCTATGGCCCAATGCTACACACTGCCAAAAGAGGGCCATATTGTACAATGTAGCCTGTGGGTCGGAGCCTACTCGGTCATGTAGCCATTGATCATACTAGGCCGGGGTGGGGAGTAATTAGCACTAGATCCAAAAGAGGAGGAGGATGAGCTGGAAGCCTCAGACGAGTCGCTCTCAAGACTGAGCAAAATGTCCGGGACCACCTGCAGAGGTGATAATGGTGGAGGGGCTGCGGGTGCTGTAGGTGCTGGAGGAGGAGCAGGGTGTGCTACATGTAATGGGATCGCAAAGTACGGAACGACAGGGTCGAATGCAGGGTGAAACAAAGGAGCAACAAAATTCCTATTACTAAAGAGATAGAGACGGAAGTTGTAAGGTCCTACTCTATCTACTATATTTACTTAATTGTAGTATAGTATGTTAAAGGTTTTTATTAAAATTTATTATTTATAGTCCTGACTATGATTTACACGACGAATCTTTCTTTATATTTCGCGTGCAGAAGAACTTAAGCGTATAACGTGAAACAATAATTTCATACAAACTGAAATAATGAAAGGAATGCAGTAGAAATTTTTCTGAATTTATGCACATATACTAAAAGGTAAATATATATATATATCTGCATCCATAGAGGACATCCTCTGATATATACACTGTAAGGAATACATGTAGGGCCAGTACATACCAAAAAGATCTTGGCCGATATCATAAAAGTGCAGTCCTAAGAGTCCTCATAGGACATTTGAGTACGAGTCAAAGTCCTAACAAAACTACTCCTATGGCCCAATACATCATCCTGTCAAAAGAGGGCCATCATGTACAACAGCTAGCCAAATATATCTACTACGGGGTCAAGTACCCGTTGGCCATAGCAGGCCCAGTCGGGGAGGAGTCATCAGGTCCGGATGAGGAGGACGAAGAGTCGGTGGCCTCAGACGGGTCATCCTCGGCGTCCATCGGGTCTTCGGGAACCATATGAAGAGGTGAGGCTGGTGTGGGATCCGCCTGAGCTGTAGGTGCGGGAGGAGGTGCCGGATGCGCTACGGATATAGGGAAGGCGAAATATGGAACAGTGGGGTCGAACAAGGGGTGGAAGAGTGGCACCGTGAAGTCACTGCTGCTGAAAAAGTATACCCTAAATCGGCCCGAGCCGACTATGTACAACGAGTCGTAGGTGGGTCAGAATGACGCTGCATACGCGGGAACTCAATGAACACCACCGCTGTCGCGTCCATCGTACTGATCTGAAAGTAGAGTGGGTACTACATAGGGTGAGAATTCTTCAAATTCTCAATAGGGTTCTGTATTCCTAAAGTTATCTCATCTTAACCCCTAATGGCTTCGGTCTTTTATTATGATAACTATGAACATGGTCGGAGGTAGTGAATAAGTCTAACTATTAACAGTAGAATAGCAGATTACAAAATATACATGCATAACTCAAGTATACAATTCAACAACATTTAATACCCTTAATGCGTGTAAAAAGGGAATATACTCATAACTTTACTCTTATCCTTCCTCTAAGCTTGACTCTTTCTTAAAAATCTTTACACCCACTCAGCATAAATGGTAATGAGCTCATACCGTGGCCGTCGCCACCTTAAATATTCGGTACTTACACTAGCTGGGTCTAATGCCATGCCTCATGTAAGACCTATCCCCTATACTCACACTAGCTGGGTCTAATGCCATGCCTCATGTGAGTCGTGGGTGAGGGGAACTTAAATAAGATTATCCTCTTACTCGAGGATTATATATGTTCCAGCTTAAACTTATAATCTCATAATCAATCATAATGCTTACCGAAATTTGGGCAGCATAACGGATCACATCCGCTTTCCCATGAATAGTGCCAGCAGCAACAATTCCAGTAATTCTCAACAATAGTTCAATAATTTCTATAACAGTATATACAATGTTCATAACAATATAGGATTCTCATAATAATACTGGGCATGCATACTTGTTATAATCAAGAGAAGAGTAAACTAAAAATTTGGGTGCTGCCACCAAATGCTTCCTATTCTGCCCGGTTAGTGTTTTCTCTAAGTTTATTGCTATACAACTCCAATGGATCTGAAATTTTAATATGTTGAAGCCCTGTGTGTCTAGTTTCTAACCTCTTTGGTCCCGTTCAATTTTGATATCTACAACTCAAGATATTGTCATTTTATTCTGGCTTGGTCTATAACTAAACTGAACAGCACTCTAAAATGTTAAAATCTGTTAAAATTCGAATCCTAAGGGTATGGCTACCAAACCTATGTCTTTTGAAGCTAGGATATGAAATTTTATCCTCCAACAAGTCCCACATCATTTGGCCAACTATAGCTTAAGTAATAAAACCTCAAATTCAGGTGTTACAAACTGCCCTGTTTTGGCCTAAGCAGAATCAGGGGTGACTTTAGAAAATTTCTGGGAGTTACTCAAATTAGGTCTGAATCCGAAATTTTTATAGCATAAACTACTGGATCTTAGCTTTCTATAGAATCTTGTTCCACCTAAATCCAAGTTATATGGAGTGAGATATGGCTCACGTAAGCTTCCCTACCCGAAATCAAATTCTGAAACTTAGGTCAAACTTCAAAAATTCATAACTAATTCTATACTGATCCAATGACTTAATAATTTATATGTATGGAAAGCTCTGGACGTCCAATTTCATCTAAAAATATTTTCATAGAATTTAAATGGTGGGAACTGAGGGACAGAGGGCATTTCGTATGGAAACCCTAAGAGAACTCTGTTTCCAGACTTGCTGATTTCTCTCCTTTCTTGATCTACCCCATTGATCTATCACCTCTTCACTCATCCCATCATTTTTCCACCCATATTTCATCAAGATCAGCAAGAAGACAGATCAGAAACCATATCCAATCCAGATTTAATCAATAATACAAACATCTATTCAAAGCTTTAAACCCTACCTCCTTTGAGTTCCAACTTGATTCTTCAAAAGAACTTCAAATCTCCGAAGTGAAGAGTGTATGAAGTGAAGAGAGATGAAGAAGAGGAAAAGAAAAATGGAGGAGGGAGGAAGAAGGAAGGGTGGCGGATGAGATAAGGAGAGGAGAGTGAGAGAAGATATTTTGAAGTGTAAAAATTGAAGGGGTGAGTTGTCGCGGTGTGATTGGTCCTTTAATCTTGTGGCCTCAATTGAGCCACAAGGTGAATTATGGACCGTCTGATGGTGGTGGGGTGGATGGCCTCCCCACCCTTGGATCCAGGGCCATTAATATTATTTTATTCCAGTAGTTTAAGTTATTGAAGTTTTATCGGATCTTCCCCCAACCGGAGATTCGGTATTTACCCGATTTCGCATTCGCCTTTACCTTAGTTCTACTTTAAATTTTCCATTCTAATCTACCTAACTAACATCCATTTGAATCCTAATAAATCTTAAATGGTTCATAGCTAACCTTACTCGTGTGAATTAATCGAGAAAATTGATTAATAACAGGCGATTGAATTTTCGGACGTCACAGAAGTGGCAGGAACCAACTATGTACAACGAGTCAAACATAGGGTCATAATGTAGCTGCAAGTTAGGAATCTCAATGAATAGTAAGGCCGTCGTATCCATCGCCGAAGTCTGAGAATGATGTGGAAACATAAAGCAAGATGAGAATTTGAAGAAATTCTCGGCATAATTTGAGTACTATATTAAACTGACGTCGCATTCATTCTAGTTGCATCGATTTTCATTTAATTATATAAAAAAATGGCATCAAAGTGAACCACCCACATTTAATAAGTTTAAGAAATACCTGGTTCGCGGCAAGGTTCAATTTTACTAGAGACAACAAAAGAAATAGAATTAAACTACTAAAAGGCAATATACAGAATAATGAGCAGAATAAATAAATAGATAACAACAACGAACGCAATAGTATATCTATATACAACTAACAATGGCTATGTAATGCAACCATGCAGGTACTCATCCTTAAAACTTAGTATCTTAAACTTTTCCGTTACTTGGTCCCCTGGGAGTTCTTGGCCATTCAACTCCTGGGTAATAGTCTGCTTCTTAGGATCGAGCTCGTTCCTATATAGGAATACCAGGTTTACTTTCCCTGACCTTCCCACTAATCTATTCCCCTTAACTTTGATCTGGGGCTGGCCCAAGTATTATGGAACTTCTATCATAACATAACCTTTATGAATTCTTGCAAAATGCACATGTACCTGAATGTATCTCATAACTCATGCATAGGCTCTGCCGATATTTTGGCAGCATGACGGAATGTGTCCGCTTCCCCTTGAATAATACCAGTACTCAGACAACCAATTTTACAGAGAAATCACAACACTTCATTCACAACTCAATCATCAATTTCATAGGAACATTAGTTGTATTTAAAGCATAGTTGCTATCTTAGCACTTTCACTCAACCTGGTTTTTGTAAAATAAGCCATAATTTCTATTTAACTCATTTGACCTAAATTTTGGATATGTTGGAGTGTTGTGTGTCTATTTTCTAACCTCTTTAGTCCCATCTAATTTTGATAAATATAGCTCAAGTTATTAGGGTTCTATCTCGGCCTGCCTTGTAGCTAGCCAAAATTACACACCTGAAAGTAAAAATTAATTGAAAATCGAAAACTAGTTGAAATCATACAAAATTTATATCATATTAAAGCTAACAGGATAATTTTTCATTTACAATAAGTCCCATCCCATTTTCTTTAGTAGATCTTGAGTTATAAGCTCCAAAATTTGACATTTCTAAACTGCCCTATTTTAGCCCGATTTGGACTTAGGGCAACTTTCTTGAACCACTGGGAGCAAATGGGACTACATCTAACTCTAAAATTTTTATGGGGTGTTCTCCTATATGTAAGCTTTCTAACAAAATTAGTTTCATTCAATTCCAAGTTGTATAGGGCAAGTTTTGCCCTGGACAACCTCGTCTACCCAGAATCAAACTCAAAAACCTAGGTCAAATTTCCAAAATTCATATCTCCCTCAATACTAATCCATTGGCCTTATAATTTATGGTTGGAAAGCCCTAGATGGCTAGTTTCACATAAAAATATTTAAATGGGTGTAGGCGGAGCCGTACGCTCTGCCGTACGGACTGCCATAGGATTTTGATCTCCCAGCTCCTCACTTATTTCTATTCTCATCCCTTTTCACTTCCTCTTCAATTTAAACACAACAATAGTCATCAAACCAGCCAATAATCATCATATACATCTAGATACCACATCAAGAAGTGAGAAAATGAAAACCCTAAATAGCTCCCATAACCAAGAAGACAAGAAAGAGGTTGAATCTCTACCTCTTTTGGATGTATTCTTGCTAGATTTGAGTTTAGATGGGTGGAGCCTTATCAAAGCTTGAAGATTTGATGGAGTAGGTTGAAAGGAGAAGAGAAGAAGGAGGCTGGAAGGGAAAGGGAAGGGCAAATTCTGCTTGTGGAAAAGGAGAAAAAAAAAATCTGATCAAACTTTAATGCAGTGGTTGGCTTGCTACATGTTGATTGGCTCTTGAATGGGTGGTAGTAATTTAACCAAGTCTCTCCATTGATTTGTGATGCATGTGGCACCATCAAAGGGAATTAAGTGGCTGAGTATTCAACCATGAAATAATAGAATTTGGGTATGCAAGTCTATTGATTTGGTCTTGACAGCTTAAAATACCGAAATCTTATCGATTTCCTTCAAATCGGTAAATCGGTTTAGGAAAGTTTCTATGAAATCTTCTATGCTTCTAATCTAATTCTCTCACATCTAATCTCAATTAATTGATCTTAAATAAATATTTAGTCGAATTTTAATCAACCTCAATTGTTCGATAAAAACTGAACAACTAGGCAGAAAACGATAAAATCCGGTGGATGTTACAAGCACTAGTGCATAATTCTGTTTTAGTAGGTCTGGTGCTCAGGTGCCTAAAGGTTGGCGCTTAGGCAGCAGCGGTGCACAAATTTGGTGACTTTTCGCTGTCTATAAGAATAAAAGAGGAATAAGCCACTCATTTGGGCACTTTTAGGTTAGGAAAGAAACACCTTGAAACCCTGGGAACATACAAAGGACAACAAGAGGAAGGGAGATTGAAGATTTGATCACTCTAAATCTTGGGTTTTTCATGCATTTCTCTCTTGTTTTCTTCTTTTCTATAAGTCACTAGAATCTTTAGTTAGGGTGATAACTCCATTTTGTGAGTCATATTTTTAGTCAGTTTTCATTGAATTTGAGTTATGGTTGTTTAATTTAGCTTTTGTTTTGTTGCATTTTAGTATATAGTTTGGGTTAATTGGTACTTTTAGTATTTTATTATTTTTGTTATTTGTTTGGATACTTATTTTGGGTTTATTTGATTTATTGTAGGTGCAAGTGGGCCTAAAGGACGTTGGAAGAGGCCAAGCCATGAATTTAGACTAAGCACCTTGCGCTATAGCGCACTGCTGCAAAAGGAAAAAATGGCCACGTTCATGTTGCGCTATAGCATAACCAAGTGCACTATAGCGTGCTCCCGTTTTGTCAAACTTTCCAAGGTATTTAAGTTACGCTATAGTAGCACGCTCCCATGTTCGCAGACTCTGTCAATAGCGCAACTCAGTGCGCTATAGCTCGCCACCGTATTTCGCAAATGAGCCAAGAATTGAGGCTTGCACTATAGCACAACCCTTTGCGCTATGGCGCAAGCCCGTTTACAGCAAATTACCAATTCAAGCAGAAAGTTAAAAGGGGGGATCTATGCGCTATAAAAAGGAGGTCACACAAGTCACAAAGGGGCTCCCAGACACTTTACACACTTTACAAGGCAGAAGACTTTTCTTAGAGAGATTGAAGGTGAAGATTCAAGGATTCCGGAGCTTAATCATCAACAAGGAGAGATCCAAATATTTCTGAATTCCTTGTTTCTAGCCAGAACTCTCCATGGCTTTTTTTTTTTTTTTTGTTTCCTCATCTTTATACTCTGTTATTGTTTTCTTTTCTTTAGACATGAACTAAATTTCTCTTGCTAGGGCGTTAATGGACCCTTTTGTATGACAAATTTCTTTATGGATTAATGTTAACCTTGTTTCTATTTCAATTGCTTAGTGTTTTTGTTTGTGCTTAATGCTTTTGAGTGATTGGCCACCATTCAATTGATTCGCTGGGTTGCAATAACTAGAGATAGGGTTTGTAAACAAAGCTGCTTAACATAAACACCATGAGCTGAGCGAAAACTAGAGATAGACAAACGCGGTTCATGCGGTCAACATAGGAACCCATAGAACTTCAACCTTTTTTTCTGGATTAGTTTGTGCTAAGAGATTAGGCAATCAGTTTAGGATAAAGAGTATTGCTTGTCCTCGAGAAAGGTTAGGAATTAAGGGGAACCGACCATGAGTCAATTAAGATAGAAACGAATTAACAGAAATTCATAGGGAAGGCGTCTTCAGTAAGTGAAATTAATTAGCCCTAGCATTCATTCCATTGCATTTAGTTAACCCTTTTTGCATCGTGCTAGTTACTATTTTTCTTATTTATTAAATTCTTATTTTTATTTTAAATTTCTCTACATCCATAATTTCATTTCGTCCAAATAGTCATCCTTAAACTATTCGGAAATTGATCTATCCTCATGGGTGCTATACTTTTCTCATCACTTTATTACTTATAAAATCTGGTATATTTGCCAGAGCCGCATCAAGTTTTTGGCGCCATTGCCGGGGATTATATCAATATCATTCTTAGTTGACGGGATACTAGATTGGATATTTTATATTTTATTTTGGTTATTTGTTTCTATTTAGCCTTGTTATTTTGTGTTAGTCCTTCCTTCACCCATTCTTGTGTTCCGTTTTGTAGTTTATGCGAAGGAGTCAATCTGTTGAAGACTTGCTCTTTGATCTAGAAATAGAGCCTTGCGTCAACTCAGGAGAGCACAGAGAGTAATTGAAGAAGTCCCTGAAGTTACCATGGCCAATGAAAATGAGCATGATGATAGAGTCATGAAGGACTACTTGGCACTCCACTCTTGAAGGGTGCTCAAGTATTATGAGACCGCCTGTCCAAGCAAACAACTTCAAGCTGAAGACGTCACTTATTCAGTTCATGCAACAAAACTGCCAGTTTGCTGGACTACCTAGTGAGGATCCAAACGAACACTTCAGCAACTTCCTGGAAATCTGTGACACCATAAAAATTAATGGTGCCATGGATGATCCTATTCGGTTGTGGCTGTTCCATTTTTCATTAAGGGACAAAGCCAGAGCTTGGTTGAAGTGTCTACCACAAGAAACACTCACTACCTAGGATATGGTGGCCAGGAAATTCTTGGAGAAGTATTTTCCTCCTGCCAAGTCTGCCAAGATGAGGAATGACATCCCTTCCTTCACCCAAGCGGATGGAGAATCCTTCTATGAGTCCTGGGAAAAGTATAAGGAATTATTGGCCAAGTGTCCACATTACGGCATCCTGCTCTGGATGCAAATCCAGACATTCTACAATGGTCTCCTCATGTCCACCCAGATCATGGTTGATGCAGCAGCTGGTGGCTCTCTGAATAATAAGAAACTAGAGCAATCATAGTAGCTATTTCAAACAATGGCTAGTAACAATTACCAGAGGCCTAGCGAGAGAACTCAGAAGAGGGGAATCTTGGAAGTTGACACAACCACTGCTCTTATAGCCCAGATGCAAGCTCTCTTTATCCGAAATGCAGCCATTCAGAAGCAATTGGATATGCTCAATACCACTTCCCTAGCACCGATCTTGTGGTGTGACTTCTACTAAGGGAATCATCCTAATGGAGAATATGCCACAGAGCCTAATTCTAATGAACAAGTCAATTACATGAATGGTTATAGGCACAATTTCCATTCCAATAGTTATGCTCCTAGATACAGAGACTATGGTCATTCCGGTCAATTTCATGGGAATCAGGGTGCTCTCAGGCATTCATACAACCCACCTATTCAAGAGAAGAAGTCTAACTTGGAGGAAAAGTTCCAACAATTCATGCAGACTCATTCTAATTTTGTGAACAGAACTGAAGCATAGTTCAAGCACCAAGAGGCTTCTATTAAAAACCTTGAAACTCAGTTGGGACAGATATCCCAGCAACAAGCTGAAAGACCATAGGGTGCTTTGCCTAGCAATATAGTGAAAAATCCAAGAAAGCAAGTTAAGGCAATTACCCTGTGAAGTGGCAAAGAATTAGAAGAACCTGAGATGTCGGAAGTGGAAGAAGAGCAACCTGCTGAGACTGAAGTACAAACTGCCAAAGGGAAGAAATATGAGATTCCTATGAAGCGTAGCAAGGGTGTGGGAGAAGAAGAAAAGACACTAGAGTATGTGGCACCACCTACCTATGACCTTCCCATTCCTTATCCATAGAGGGTGAGGCAACTGAAGAAGGAGCAGCAAGATAAACAATTTGCCAAATTTCTGGAAGTATTCAAGAAGCTGCAAATTAATATATCTTTCATGGAGGCATTGACTTAGATGCCTAGTTATGCTAAGTTTATGAAGGAGATCCTCTCTCAGAAAAGAAAAATCAGAGATGATGAGACGGTCCTACTTACTGAAGAGTGCAGTGCTATCTTACAGAACAAGCTGCCTCCCAATCTTAAGGATCCAGGGAGTTATACTATTCCATATATTATTGGTGATGTTTATTTTAATAAAGCTCTCTGTGATGATGGTGCCATTATTAAGTTAATGCCTTTGTCTATTTTTAGGAAGCTTGGAGTTGGAGAAGTCAAGCCTACCATGATGTTTCTACAGCTGGCTGATAGATCAATCAAGCATCCAAGAGGCATTATTGAGGATGTTCTGGTAATAGTGGACAAGCTCATATTCCCAGTGGATTTTGTAGTGCTTGACATGAAGTGTAACACCCAAATAAACCCATACTACGCTTAAGTCATATTACGTCGTTTTATTAGTTGTTACTTATGCTCGTGGAAAACTAAACTGCACTTGAAATTAAATTACGCGGAAAATACGGTAAAATTTTTCTTTGAAATACGTTGTCGCTTAGCAGCGTTTTGGAAAGTAAAGCCTTGAACGAGAAGCTAGACAGAGTAACGGCGTGTCGTATATAATACGTACTCCAATATCATAAAATCAGAGAAAGACAAATGAATAGTAATTCACAAGTACATTGCATTATATAGCAAAGTCATTACATCGATATGGGTTCATAATATATATACATACATATATATCAACATTACATCAAAGGAGGCTCATGGTCGGGCCATGGTCCAAATACTAGATACTAAGTACAAATTTGAATGACAATGCTCAGCTCAAAAGAAATATGCGGAGGTGCAGAGCGATGGTCGCTACAAGTCCCAAAACAGCTTCGTCTTGCATCCCACGTCACACGTCCGCTCACAGTGTTGGGGATCCACGCTCCACTCTACCGGATGCGCCCTCGAGATCTGGTGACGATACGGAAGAATAACGAGGGTGAGAAATGGAATTTCTCAAGATGGGACTCGAACCCGACACAAGAGTGTCATCGTCATCGTCCCAGCCACTTCGGTTTTATTAATGAAAATAGTGAGCATGCATACGGTTCAATTCTTGCATTTTTCGAAATCGTGAACATCCGAAGCGGATTTAATTTTAACATACTCTCTAATCATTTATATCATAACATACATGGGCATAAGTATAATCATATAAAAATGCATGACTGTGTTATAAGTTTTTCTTAACTTCTTCCCTTGCTAGGGTTTTGGACCGAAGTCCCGCTTTCTATTCTTAACTTGACTTTATCATTTCACCCACTAAACATAAGTGGTAATGAGCTCATACCGTGGCCGCCGCCACCATAGAATTTCGGTACTTACACTAGCTGGGTCATGCCATGCCTCATGTAAGACCTATCCCCTATACTCACACTAGCTGGGTCATGCCATGCCTCATGTGAGTCGTGGGTGAGGGGAGCTTAAATTAGGTCACCTTCCCTTTTGAAGGATCATACCCTTAGTTTATCTTTTCTTATTAAAGCTTATGATGCAAGGTTATTCTAAATCTCTTCCACATTTAGGCGTTACGTATCGCCGTCCCCAAATGTGGTTCCTTTATTAATCACCTCTGGGCGTTACGTATCGCCGTCCCCAGGGTGTTCATATTTATTAATCCCTTCATGTTTATCATTAAGCATCATATTATCAACATATCACATTCATATCATCATGACTCATCATAATATCGTTATCATATCATTATCATCCTTATCATCATCATAACACTATCATAATCATCATCATATTACATCATCATCACCTCATATCATAATCATCATCATCATATCATATCATCATCACTACTCATCATCATCATAGCATCATGCTTGCACATAAACATAGGCATATTCTCAAGCAAAGTTTTATGAGCTTAGCTTAGTAAATTTGGTGCAAGCTTTTAATTGAGATTGTCTCTTGTGTAAACTTCTTTTATTGGGCATAGTGCCAATTTCATCTATTATCCTTTTTGACACTTTTAAGTTGAATTATGAAGGTTTTCTAATACTTAATGTAAGGGTATTAATGTCTTAAAGCTTATTCCTCCTTATTCTTTAACTTTTACCATAACCAGTTTTATTTTTACAGTGGGGCAGTAACTTTGAAAATTCACCATAATTTCATCTTTTACTCTTTTATTTCGAATTTTTGTGTGGATATACTTCTCTGAGTCTATTTTTAAACAAAACAAACCCCTCTTAAAAATTCATTTTGTAGCTTGAGTTATGCATATTTTATTCTGACTGTTCAGTTTCTAAGTTCACTCCCGGTACAGTGGGTTGTTACTTCTCATTATAATTACTCAGAAGGAATCTGAGAAAACTGTTTTATGGGTTTGTTCCTCTATGTCTTAGCTTTCATTAAAACTTGGTCTCACTCAAAAATCATTTTTGTAGCTCGAGTTATACACATTTTAGTGTAGACTGCCCAGACAGAAACCAATCCGAGAACAGTCCACTTTGAAAAATCATATCTCACTCATTTTAACTCCGAATCTTATGTATTTTATATGTATGGAAAGCTCTTTGAGTATACTTTCATAGAAAAATAGTTTCGTTCCATTCTGAGTTTTGTAGCAATAAACATACTGCACGCTTTACAGACTGCCAGAATTCCAGATTCACTAGTTTTTAAGTTTTTCACTTCAAGCTTATGAAGAAATTGTTATATCACTTCAAATCACCATTTTCATGTTTTAACTCATCATCACATTCAAAGTTTGAGTCACCAAATCAGTATTTTGAACCAAAATAAAGCAAGATACATAAAAACGAACATACCACAAAATCTCTTTTCAAAACAACATTTTCATCAAGGCAAGAACACTCATAAGGCAAGATGTGGTCATGAGACCTTGAAGCAAGTCCTAAAACCACCTAGCTATGAAGAGCTTAGGGGTTCTAGTTCTTGAAAAACATATGGAGAGGAAGGGTTAGAGTCACTACCAATTGGATTTCTTGAAAGCTTGAAGAGAAAGAAAGATGTTGGAGGTGGCCTCCTTCTCCTTGAGCTTGATAGTGAGGCTTGTGTATGAGTGGCTTTGTTTCTCCAAGGACCAAAAATGGTAGTCCTTGAAGGGATAGTGATGGTGGTGATAGGAGATGAGGGTGATGGTGGTAGAAGAGTGAGGACTTAGGGTAGAAAAACAAGAAAAACAAGAGGAAGAGTAGGAAGAACAAGAGAGGCTTAGAGAGAGGTGAGAGCTTTGTGTGTGTGTCTTGAGAGAGGAAGTGAAAAATGAAATGAGGGAGAGAGAGGGCCGATGGTTGGCGCATAAAGGGGAGGGAGAGAGTAATGTGATTTTGCTTCTTTTGCAAGCAAGGAGGCTAGCAACCATGGGATAAAAGGGTGGGTTGTGTTTTCCTTGAGTCTTGGCACTTGGGTAAGGACTTGTAGGTGTTTTTGTCAAGTGGTTAAAAGCATGAGCTCTCTTAGGATTGGGCATTGGATGGCTAGGATCACACCAAGTGTCATGATCTTGGTGAAGAAGAGTACAACTCTTGTCATGACTTAAGGAAGCTACTAATATGGACTCTTGATCTAGTGGTGTATGATGAGAAAGTAATTGAATGGTTGGATGTGGCTCTTGCTTTGACCAAACTTTCAAACAATAAATAAAGGGAAGTTTCTACATCTTTATAATTGTTGTAATTATCTAAATTTTAATTAATTCAATTGGTTTAAATTACTCATTAGCACATTTTAGCTAAGAAGGATTTTCCTCATTAATTTTGTAAGAAGATGTGAAGGTTAATGTGATTAAGTTTTGAGACTTATATGTTCTTAGTTAATTAGATTAGATCACCTTGATTTTATGTTCTAAATCATGGATTAATAAGGATTGGGCAATTAGGCTTTTAATTATAACTTTTAATGCATTATGTTTCAATTATTGACTTTTACTTATCTTGTTGACTTGCCTTTAATTTACTAAGCTCTTGCTCTCGAGATTAATCGATTAATTCTCAATTAATCGTTAACCTCTCTAATTAGCTAGGATCACTGAGCTAATTAGCTTAGACAAAAATCGGGGATGTTACATGAAGGAAGACAGGAAAGTCCCCCTCACTCTTGGGAGACATTTCTTAGCCACTAGGAGAGCTCTGATAGATATCCAAGAGGGAAAATTAGAATTGTGGGTACAAGATGAGAAGGTTACCTTCAATGTTTTTGATGCAACTAAGTTTCCCCTTGAAGTTGATTCATGCCATAGAGTTGATGTCATTGAAGAGGTGGTGACTTCTTTCTTTGGAGTTGTTTCCACCACCATTCCCTTAGAAGCATACTTGGTAAACTTTAAGATCGCAGAAGAATTAGAGGATAGCAACTTGCAGCTGTGCCATAAACTTTTGGAAGCTCAACCTGTAGTTTCCCAGCCTTCTTCTGACACTCTGATAAGGGATAAGGAACTACAACCAATGAGTGAGGAGCCACTAAAATTAGAGCTCAAGCAACTTCCTATCCATCTAAGATATGCATTCCTTGGTGAGGGTTATACATATCCTGTTATTATTAGTGCCTCACTGAGTAGTGTAGAAGAAGATAAGTTGCTAAGGGTACTTAGAGATCATAAAACAGCTATTGGGTGGCAGATTTCAAACTTGAGGAGTATCAGTCCCATTTTTTGCATGCATAAAATCTTCATGGAAGATGACTTCAAGCCATTAGTCCAACCACAGAGGAGGCTGAACCCAACCATGAAAGAAGTTGTGAAGAAGGAAGTGGTGAAGCTCTTAGATGCATAGATCATATATCCCATTTCAAACAGTGTTTAGGTGAGCCCAGTTCAGGTGGTACCCAAGAAAGGAGAAATTACAGTGGTGAAGAATGAGAATAATGAGCTCATTCCAACTAATACGATCACCAGGTGGAGGATGTGTATTGATTACCAGAACTTAATGATGCTCCGCAAGGACCATTTCCTACTACCCTTCATGGACTAGATGTTGGAGAGGATAGCAGGCCATGCTTAGTATTGCTTCTTGGATGACTACTCTGGTTACAACCAGATACGCATTGCCCCAAAGGATCAGGAGAAAACTACATTCACCTGCCCATATGGGACATTTGCTTATACGAGAATGTCATTTGGGTTATGCAATGCTCCAGTTACCTTCCAGAGATGCATGCTGGCCATTTTCCATGATATAGTGGAGAGGTTTATAGAGGTTTTTATGGATGATTTTTCAGTTTTTGGTTCTTCTTTTGATGATTGTTTGTATCATTTATCTTTGGTTTGAAACGATGTCAGGACACTAACCTTGTTTTGAATTAGGAGAAGTGTCATTTTATGGTGCAAGAAGGCATAGTCCTTGGACATCGGATCTCAGCTAAAGGAATTGAAGTGGATAGAGCCAAAATTGAAGTCATTGAGAAGTTACCTCCACCAACCAATATGAAGGGAGTTAGAAGTTTCTTAGGTCATGCTGGATTCTATAGGAGATTTATTAGGGATTTCTCTAAAATTGCTAAGCCCTTAAGTAATTTGTTAGTTAGGGATGTTCCTTTTAATTTTGATAGTGAATGCTTGCATTCCTTTGAACTTTTGAAAAACAAATTAGCTTCAGTTCCCATTCTTGTTGCACCTAATTGGGATTTGCCATTTGAGCTCATGTGTGATGCTAGTGATTATGCCATAGGTGCTGTTTTAGGACAGAGGAAGAATAAGTTGTTGCATGTTATTTGTTATGCCAGTAGAACTTTGAATGATGCACAACTTAATTATGCTACCACTGAAAAAAGAACTTTTGGCTGTTGTTTTTGCTTTTGACAAATTCCTTTCTTATTTGATAATTGCTAAGGTGATTATCTACACGGACCATGCAGCCCTGAAGTTCCTGTTGGATAAGTAGGATGCCAAGCCTAGGCTCCTTAGTTGGATTCTACTGCTTCAAGAATTTGATTTAGAGATCAGAGATAAAAAGGAAGCAGAGAACTTGGTAGCTGACTACCTTTCTAGACTGACTTCTCGCTTTCTGCATGAAGAGGAAGAGATTAGAGAGACATTTCCTGATGAGCAGCTATGGATAGCACAAGTAGCACCATGGTTTGCAGACTATACCAATTATCTGGTAAAGAAAATTCTACTTGAGGGCCTCACATACTCCCAGAAGAGGAAATTCTTTTCTGACCTCAAATACTACTTTTGGGAGGAGCCATTTCTTTATAGACACTGCTCAGATCAGATTATTAGAAGATGTGTCCCTTAAGAAGAAGTGGCTAGCATTCTTTACCATTGTCACACATCACCAGTTAGAGGTCACTTCAGAGCCACCCGAACAGCTACAAAGGTCTTTCAGTGTGGGTTCTATTGGCCCACTATTTTCAGAGATGCCAATGACTATGTGAGAAAGTACAATGAATACCAAAGGACTGGGAATGTTTCTAGGAAGCATGAAATGTGTAATACCTTACCAGATAAAATACTATGCTTAAGTCATAATATATTACCTGATAAGTTATTACGTGTGGTGAACTAAGAGTTAACTATTCATTTTAATTGATTTCAGTTTGGCAGCAAGATATACACTAAACAGTTGTTGTATCGGAAATAAAGTAACACAAACAAACTTTCGAAATAAACAAACTGCATCATATATATATGTACATGATTATACCTTTGTTTTCAAAGTTGTCCAAAGAAATATAATACAGTACAAGGTAAAAAAAATGAGGCAGCTAGCACAAAATAAAATGGCCTGACTATCTAAACATCCCTCCTACTGGTCCCCACAGGACATTTCATATGTAACTACTAACTCATACCTGTATGCCTATGACCTAAACTGCCAAAAGAGGGTCATTCTGTACATTTACTGTTGCTACGGCGGGTACTTTAGATGGATTCCGAAGAAAGGAATCCATTCGTCATACCGGCATCAGCAGGAGTGTAGTCCACGCTCGGAGAGGACGAGGAAGATGAACTCTTTACCTCAGATGGATCCTCCTCAGACATCGTGACCGAGGGTATCTACTGTGGTGGTGAGGTTGGCGGAGCCATAGAAGTTACCTCTGCTGCTGTCGCTGCGTATGGAGGTGGGAAGGGATAGGCCATATTCAGCGGGATAGCAATATAAGGTGCAGCGGGGTCAAAGAGTCGATGAGCAAAGGGAACAGTAAAATCTCTATGAAAGAAGAAATAAAAGCGAAACTGACATCTACCAAATATATATATACAGTCTAGAAACGGGTCCATATGGATGTGGAGCTCAGGAAACTCAATAAACAGGACGTCGGTGGCCGCGTTCTCCATGATCTGAGAATGACGCGGAAACATATAGTAGGGTGAGAAATAAAAATTTCTCAGTAGGGATCCTAAGTTTATACATATATCTGCCATCGCTATCATCCTCAGTTGTTTCGGGTTTTGGTTAATTACAAGAAAATGTTACCTCAACAGGATATTCTACTAGATTAGTTATAGAAATCATAGCCCGAAACACAGCTTAGTTTTACTTAATGAAATAAAGGAAATAAACTGAGAAATAATTAACCAGACCTATGTTATTGATATAGTTAAGTGACAGCCATAAAGTGAATAATAATAAATATATGCATATATATATAACATCCAATGGTGCATTTAACTCAATACATGATAACAGAAACTATGGATATGCATAAGAAATAATGCACTTAATCTTAATTCGTATTTTTCTATACTTGGTCCCCTGGGAGCATATTGGCCATAAAACTCCTGGGTAATAGTCCGCTTTTCAGGATCAAACTCGTTCCGTTCCTATACAGGATCGTCAGGTTTACTTTCCCTAACTTCCCCACTGATCTATTCCCCTTAACTTGTTCAGGGGCTGGCCTAAGTCAGAAATCCTTCCTCATTCATATAAGAGTAGCTTCACTTGTTTAATACTTTGACCAATGCATGTATAACTCGTAAATTCATATTAATTGAAATTCCTGCTGAAATCTTGGCAGTATAACAGATCATGTCCGCTTCCCCATGAATAGTGCCAGACAACGAGGAAATTTTAATCAAATAGCAATTTCAATATAGAATATCATATTCATACCAAGAATATAACAGTATCATCAGGTACAAGTTTTAAAATCTTAAGTCTTAATATATCTTGCAAGTTTTTAATTTCTATTGATGTTACCGAGTTCGACTACCAAGAGTAACTGGGGTCCGAGTTTTGATTTAATACAATTTCTAACCTCCGGATTATGTTCGATGTTCCAAGATTATATATATAATTTCCGACTTCCGGGGTTATATTCGATCTTCCGAGATTATATAAAATTTCTGACTTCTGGGGTTATATTTGATCCCCAACCTTATTCTACCATCGTTCTTCTAAGACTTTTATGAGTTTCCTAAATTCCATATTTCTATCATTAACTATACCCGATCTAGTTTCCTATACACTAAGTTCCGAGTTCAACATCAGTATATCCAATTTTAGCTTTTTGTCTACTATGTTTTCGAGTTCAACTTCAAGTACACCTGACCTAGCTCTTTGTCTGCTAAGTTCCAAGGTCAACCTAAAGTATAACTGACCTAGCTCTCTATCTGCTAGATTTTCGAGTTCAACCTCAAGTTATTTGTATTTCATCCTAGACCACCCTACTTCTAGCCAAAATTGTACTCTTATAAGAGAAAATTTAGCAAAAATAGAAATCTGGATGGAATCATGTGAAATTGATATTAATGTAAAGCTAACAGAACAAGATTTCAAATGAAGCAAGTTTCATATCATTTGAATGAGTATAGTTCGAGATATAAGCTCTGAAACTTGACCCTACTGGACTACCTTGTTCTAACCTAGGTTGGACATAAGCCAACTTTCTCGACTCACTGGGAATAAACGGGACCTTATCTAATTCAAAAATTTTTATGGCATATTCTCCTATGTGTTAGCTTTCAAACAACGTTGGAATCATTCAATTTGGAGTTGTGTAGGGTGAGTTACACCCTTCTCAACTCACACTACCTAGATGAAGGTCCTAATTTCTATGTCAAACTTCAAAAATTCGTAACTACCTCTACACTTATCCAATGGCTTTATATTATATATGTATGGAAAGCCCTAAATGTCTAGTTTCATAAAAATAGATTCGTGGATGTTAAACAGCTGTAGCTAGAGCTGTACACTTTGCCGTACGGACTACCGAGGAAAACCCTAATAGCTTCCTAAATTGTTCTCCATTCTTCAAGCTATTTGCTATCAAATTCAATTTTAATCACAACATACATGCAAAATTAATCATAAACCATCATCATCACTCTACATAACATCAATATCATAGATTATACATGACCCTTATGCAGCGCCAAACCAAAGGAAGTAGGAAGAGAAATAGGATTTCCTACCTTGTCTAGTTGAATTTGAGTTGATTTAGTGTCTTTGATGGAAGAAACTTTTGATAAGACTTGAAGAAGGGATGAAGATGGAGTGAAAATGAGAGTGAGGAGAAGAGAAAAGAGAGGAGCTTCAGCAGTGGGTTGGCCGAAAATGGCAAGAAGAGAAGGGAAGAAAAGGTGAAGATTTTTGGAAGCAAGGCTCATGTGATTGGTGGACTTCACTTCCTTTTCCAATTTAGCTTGGCTTCCCATCATCAAGGGCTGATCAAGGCACCACTTGAGGGGGTTGTTTGGCTAAATCTTAGCCATTCATTCTAGGGCACCCATAGAAAAATTTCTATTGGTTCGATTCCGATAATTTAAAATACCGAAATCTTACCGATTTCTCTTAAATCGGTAAACTGGTTTGAAAATTACTGTAAGGTTTCCTATGTTCCTAATCTAATTCCATCAAACCTAATCTTTTTAAATTACACTTAATTGACTTTAAGTAAATGTTTAATCGAATTTCGATTAAACCCACTTATTCAATAAAAATCGAACAACTCGGTTAATAACGATAAAATTCTTCGAACGTTACAAGATGCCATTGAATAACATTTTGGTGGTTGAGCTGTTTGATGTTTGGGGTATTGACTTCATAGGCCCCTTTCCAACTTCCTTTAGCAATAAATATGTATTGGTAGCAGTTGATTATGTGTCCAAATGGGTGGAAGCCATGGCATCTCCTATTAATAATTCCCGGGTCGTCACAAAGTTTCTAAAGAAATATTTTCTCAAGATTTGGCACCCTAAGAGCAATAATCAGTGATGGAAGCACACACTTTTGCAACCATCAATTTGAAGCCCTTATTGCCAAATATGGTGTGAATCACAAGGTTACCACTCCCTACCACCCTCAGACAAGTGGCCAAGTGGAGGTGTCCAATAGAGAGTTGAAAAGAATCCTTGAGAAGACTATTAATTCCTCAAAGAAGGATTGGTCAGTTAAGTTGGATGATACTCTTTGGGCTTACAGGACAGCTTTCAAGACTCCCATCGGGATGTCTCCATATAGATTGGTCTTTGGAAAGGCTTGTCACTTGCCAGTGGAGTTGGAGCATAAGCCATATTGGGCAATAAAACTGCTCAATTTTGATCTCAAGGAGGTAAGTGAGAAAAGAATACTACAGCTTAATGAGTTGGATGAGTTTAGACAGGAAGCTTATGAAAATACCAAACTCTATAAGGAGAAAACCAAGAAGTGGCATGATAGGAATATACTGAGAAGAAACTTCCACGTAAGTCAGAAAGTCCTACTCTTCAATTCTAAATTGAAGCTATTCCCTGGGAAGCTGATATCAAGGTGATCAGGACCTTTTGAAATCACTAAAGTTTCCCCTTTTGGAGCCATTGCAGTCACATCCAACAAAAGGCACTTTTAAAGTCAATGGCCAAAGGTTGAAGCCATATATTGATAGGAACTATGATAAACTCAAGACTTTCGCTTTTCTCTCTAATCCATGTTGATAGATATAGTCATGTCCAACTTAGGGACATTAAACCAAAGTGCTTGTTGGGAGACAACCCAATTTTTTCAAATTTTTCTTTGATTTCTTTTAACTTTTCTTATTTAGGATCATTTTAGTTTTATTATTATTGTTATTATTATTATTTATTTAGGTATAATTTTGTTTAGAATCAATGTAATTTATTCAAGTCTGGTTTGTTTTGTTTTGTAGGTTCATGAAGCAATTAGGAAGTTCATAAGTGGAGGAAGAGATGAAATTGGGTATCCAGCAGAGAAACTGTAGAAGTTGCAGCAGCAACAGCGTGCTATAGTGCACTGTCGAAGAGAGTATGCCTTTTGAAAAATTTTGTTGCGCTATAGCACAAGCTCAAGTCTGCAGAAAGTGAAGAGAACATTTGGCTGCGCTATAGCACAACATATTATGCTATAGTGCAAGCCCATTTAGTGATGCACCAAAGGTTATTTTGGCTACGCTATAACGCGACATCTTGCGCTATAATGCAAGCCCAATTTCATGACAGATTTAAAAATTACGCTGCAGTACAAACACAACCACACACACACACACACACACGTAGTTCTCTTCTTTCCTCACTCCCTTACGCAGTACAAACACAAACACTCACCCTCCCACTTAATTCCTTTCACCCAAATTCATTTCTCACCTCAAAATTGCCCCTCACCCTCACATTTTCACTTATTCCTCCATCATAATCACTCGTTTTTCCTCATTTAAACCCTAACTCAGAATTGGGATTTCTTGGGTGGGAGGCAAAACTCACCATTTTTGGAAGGAATGCTTCACTTGAGTTGTTGAGAGTTGTTGAGAGTCATCCATACCCGGTTTGCATCTTCTTACTCTCTCAATTTTGATTTTTGATGTTGCATGTGATACCTACATTGAGATGTTTAGTTCTCACCTTGCATTTATCATAAATAACATGTGCTTCTGTTATGGTAGAATGAATTGCTACTATTTCATTTGATTAAACACAGTACTTGTGTCAGTTGTGATCATCGTTGCTATATTATATTATTGACTTGAGTTATTGAGTGTTTCGCTGTGAATTGAGAATATAAGATGAGTCATTTGGGTGTTTATGCATATTTGATTTAAGATAGTTGGGTTTCAAAATAAGATTGGAAGCTTTACTTGACATTGTTCATATTTGAATGTGCATAGGATCCATATTCTCATTGATTATTTTCAGAATCCTTGTATGTGCTCTATTATGTTGGAATTGTAGTGCTTGGATTCTGAGTTATTTCCTTTTATGGATTAATTCTGACTGTGCCAATAAGTAAGTTGGGGGTCGTTATCTTGGAACATTCTGTTATGACTTATTGATTACTGACTAGTTGCCTTTGGATTTTTAGTTGGTTAATTGTGTTTTCAGGACCATGGTATCCAGAAAGAGAACCAAGACTACCGGAGCCTCCTCTTCTTCCCTGCCCTCTCATGCTGATGTAGACTTTGACAGACATCGATTCATCAGGGCAAACTGTCAGCATATTTACACTTCCTCCCTCCACAAATGGGAGTTAGTGATCGAGAAGGGCATCCTACTGAGTTTTGGCATATTCAGAATACATGTGGAAGAGATAAAGAGGAGAGAGTGGCACAACTTGTTGGATGAGCCACCATTGGGTTGTCTCAACTTAGTGAGAGAATTCTATGCTAACCTGATGGTTGTTAGTGTGGCAAACCAACCTGAAGGCCACGTTTAGGTGAGAGACCAGTGGGTAGACATCCATCCCTCTAGCATCAATGCCTTCATGCGCACTTCTGATATCCAGTAGGATGATTTCTCTATATTGAAAGGGCAAAATGTAGATTAGGACGAGATACTTCAGACCATTGCCCTACCGAATGGCAAGTGGGCTTATTATGATGCTCCATCTATTGGCCCAAAGCATTTGCTGAACAAGTACCTCAACCCAGCAACTAGAGTATGGGCTCAAATTATGTTTTCTAGCCTCATGCCTAGTAGGCACACCCATTCTATCACTAGCGAGAGGTGCCTGCTACTGTATTGTCTTATCAGTCAGAGGGAGGTGAACCTGGGGCAGTTGATTATGGACCAGATGATGACTATACCGAGCAGCAACTATTCCTTACCTTACCCATCCTTGATCATTGCGTTAGCCCTACAGGCGGGTGTTGTTGTAGATCCTGTAGAGAGCATGACAAATAGAGGTCCAAAGATTTCTGATGAGAGCCTCTCTATGACACTGAATAGAGCAACTCGAAGGACCAGGAGGACCAGACAGGCTAAGAGATAGGGAGATGCATCATCACCATCACCGCCACCACCATAGGTCAGAGGCATTGATGCTTCCCAGCCGCCATGGCTTTAGCTTCAGGCCCAGATTGATGAGCTGCGCCTAAATATGAGGAGCACATGGACCACTCTCCAAAATAGAGCGAGCAGGCAGTATTCCTCTATTTATTGAGGCATTCAAGGTCTAGAGGCACTTATAAGGCAACAGTTGTCACCAGAGCTCCTCCAGCAAGTACCACCTCTACCTCCAACAGATCCAAAGCTTGAGCGTCTCACTGATGAGGAGGCCTTTGCACAGGAGGAGTCAGAGGAAGAAGCAAAAGAAGCAGCTGAGGAGTCCGAGGAAGACTAGATTTGGGGAGTTCTTTTCCTTTCTTTTCCCTTTTTGATTTTAGTTTAGTGCATTGGGGACAATGCACAATTTTTAAGTTAGGGGTTAGGAAAGTCCATGAATGTACTTTTGCTTTTTGCTCCTGTTTATTTTCTTTTAGTTATTATTAGTTTTCTAGTCTTCTAGTTGTCTTGTTTCTATTTGTCTTGTTTCTATTTAAAAAAAAAAAAAAAAAAAACCAAAAAGATTTTCATTTTTAGTCTTTTTCTTAGTGTCTTTTGTAAGTCAAATGGATGTAATGCCTATGCTATGATATAAAAGACTGCTCTGTCTGTTAACTCTTAAGTAACTTAGATAGTCTTGAAAATCTTTCTATGCTTTCGTTATTGAATTGAGAAGGATCATATTCTTGCACTTTGATAAGAGTTAGTAACTTAGGATAGATGATCTTTATGTTTTTATGCTTTATTTAAGTTGAGACATGCATTCTTATTTATGTTAATCCTTCTTGAAATATATGTGAGTGAATCTTATCCATAGAGATGATTTAGACCATGTTTGGTAGCCATAATTGAGCCTCATTGTCCACCATTTATCATTGATCCTTAGTCACCCCATTTGAGCCTTAAAGCCTATTCTTGGATTAAACCACATAATCAGCCAAATATCCTTCTTTCTTTCCCCTCTTTGATCCCATAGTTTACCCTCAAGCCTTAGCTTCTAAACTCATTTGAATAAGGTAATACCTCCACTACCACAACCTCATGCTAGCTAAAGTCAAAAGGCAAAGTGAAAAGAAAAAAAGAAAGAGAAAGAAAGAGGGTGAAAGAGTGAAGGAATAGTGAAAAAGAAAGAAAAAAAATGGCAATACAAGGAAAGTACAATGCCAAGGTTGAATAAGAAAAGCATGATGGTTGCCAAGCAACTAAGTTAGGGGTACCCCAAGGAGAATGAATTAGGGATGAGGGTTCTTTAAGTTGAGGGTAATATTGAGCTTAAATGACTATTCCATCATACCTCTTACCTTGGCCTACCGCTACAAGCTGATAAAAAGTCCTTTTGATCTTTGGCTAGGTGATACTCATGTAAAAATAGAGAGAGAGGATTGTGGATATTGTGATATTTTTGTCTTTTCTTAAACACCGCATTAGCATAGGGTGAGTCAATTCTTCGTTGCTTTCTCCCTATACACACTAGATCTATTCTTTTGACAATGTGGAAGCACAATTAAATGGTCTTGGTACTTAGACTTGGATTCTTGGTGACTTTTAAGTTAAGTTATGGAGCAGTGATGAGGAAGTTCATAGGCAATAACATTTATTCTGACTGTTTTGTTTAGTGAGTCCTTTTGTTTTAAGTGTTTTTGTTTAAGTCTTCTGTTGTTAGTCCTTGTTTTGAGTCTTGCTTGAGGACAAGCAAGTCCTTAAGTTGGGGGTTGTGATAACTCCATTTTGTGAGTCATATTTTTAGTTAGTTTTCATTGAATTTGAGTTATGGTTGTTTAATTTAGCTTTTGTTTTGTTGCATTTTAGTATATAGTTTGGGTTAATTGGTACTTTTAGTCTTTTATTGTTTTTGTTATTTGTTTGGATACTTATTTTGGGTTTATTTGATTTATTGTAGGTGCAAGTGGGCCCGCCCAAAGGAAGTTAGAAGAGGCCAAGCCATGAATTCAGACTCAGTACCTTGCGTTATAGCACAAGCTAGTGCGCTATAGCACACTACCGCAGAAGGAAGAAATGGCCACATTCATGTTGCGCTATAGCGCAACCAAGGGCGCTACAGCGCACTCCCGTATTGTCAAACTTTCCAAGGTTTTTAAGTTGTGCTATAGCGCGCTCCCGTGTTTGCAGACTCTGTCAACAATTTTGTTGTGCTAGAGCGCAACTCAGCGTGCTATAGTACGCCACCGTATTTCGCAAATGAACAAAGAATTGAGGCTTGCGCTATAGCACAACCCTTTGCGCTATAGTGCAAGCTCGTTTGTAGCAGATTACCAATTTGAGCAGAAAGTTAAAAGGGGGGATCTATGCACTATAAAAAGGAGGTCACACAAATCACAAAGGGACTCCCAGACACTTTACACACTTTCCAAGGCAGAAGACTTTTCTCAGAGAGATTGAAAGTGAAGATTCAAGGATTCCGGAGCTTAATCATCAACACAGAGAGATGCAAATATTTTTGAATTCTTTGTTTCTAGCTAGAATTCTCCATGGCTTTTTGTTTTTCTGTTTCCGCATCTTTATACTCTGTTATTGTTTTCTTTTCTTTAGTCATGAACTAAATTTCTCTCGCTAGGGCACTAATGGACCGTTTTGTATGACAAATTTCTTTATGAATTAATGTCAATCTTGTTTCTATTTCAATTGCTTAGTGTTTTTGTTTGTGCTTAATGCTTTTGAATGATTGGTGACCATTCAATTGATTCATTGGGTTGTAATAACTAGAGATAGGGTTTGTAAACAAAGCTTCTTAACATAAACACCGTGAGCTGAGCAAAAACTAGAGATAGACAAATGTGGTTCATGCGGTCAACATAGGAACCCATAGAACTTCAACCTTTTCCTGGATTAGTTTGCGCTAAGAGATTAGGCAATCAGTTTATGATAAAGTGTAATATCCTCCCGAAATACAATACTATGCATAAGCCATAGTACCATACTCAGGAGTTGTTACTATTACCTGAGCGGACCTTTTCTGATAGTAACTTCAGCCATCTTTGAAACTTCTCGAACTATTAGGAGATAACACGGAAATAGGAGTGAGAATTATAAATTCTCTGTAGGATTCAATTAACTATCACATACCATGTTATCATTATTATCTCTAGCTGCTTCAGTTTATTATGTAAAAAGTCAACATGTTAATAGACTTTTTAGTTTTATAGTTCGAAAATGTATTATCTGAAGCAGAGTTCATTTTATTCATATATTTGTTAATCAAAGGAAGAATCTAAACATAAATACAGCAGAATAATTAACGTCTGCATATAGATACAATTAGTCTCTTAATAAGCAGGGCAAAGAATTGAAGCATAAGCATAGCAGATCAAAGAACAACTAAATAATATGAATTTATGAGTGCAACAATACATTTGATGCAAGTGATTATTTCTCTTGTTAACTTTTTTTACTTTCGTTACTTGGCACACCTAGGCATTACATATTGCCGTCCCTATGGTGCTTACTAGGGTTTACACTTGAGCATTGCATATCGCCATCCTCGAGTGCATCTTTTACTTATATCTTGCCTTTCTTTAATCTTTACTGCCTTTGGGTAGCCTGATCTAGGAGTGAGCTCAACTGTAACCGTCGTCACACAATACTGACCCACAAGGGGTCCCACGTGCCTCTAGTCTTAGAAGGATCTCATTTTGGCCATGTGCCTCTAAATTGAAGGGATCTCACTTGATCACGTGCCTCAAGAATAGAAGGATCTCAGTTGACCACTTGCTTCCAATGTAGAGGGATCTCATCTGACCACGTGCCTCCAAGGTAGAGAGATCTCATAATTTTATACTGCCTTCATAGGGAGGGACCCAATTAACAAATTCCAAGTGAAAGGACCCAATCTTATCTTATTTAACTGCCTTCACAAAGAGGGATCTCATAACTGCCTCCAAATGAAGGGATCCACATTTAACATGTTCATATCCTTTCATTCTCATACATAATCATGTATAGACATGCTGAATGCACTCATACATATTCGTCATCATTTACTTTTATATATCCTTGCACACATGATTTCCACATACATATTCTTAACATATAAATGCTCATAACCTCCTTACAATTCTACCGAAAAATTCGGTAGCATGATGGATCAGATCCGTTTCCCCATGAATAGTGCCAATTTCACTAAACAGTCATTTATAGTAATAGATCAAGTATAATACATTAATCTTTCAAACATCAACATGGGATTGCAACACTTAGACTTTAATTGAACTCATATATGCATTAGGGTGTCAAATCCTTTAATCTTGGAAATCCTGCTCATATTCTCCAACTCTAATTGATATTGTAAATTCAGCCATAAATTATATTTAACTCATTTAGACTTGAATTTTGGATATGTTAAATTGTTATATGTCTAGTTTCTAATTTCTTTAGTCCCATCAAGTTTTGATATATATAACTCAAGTTATTAATATTTAACCTAAGTCTATCCTGTTAATAGGCAGATTTGGACACTTAGATGTAAAAAATTACCAAATATAGAAATCCTAATGGATTTGTGTGAAGCTTATACCGTTTTAAACCTAACTGACCCAAATTTCATTTCCAATAAGTTTCATCTCATTTTACAAAGTATAGCTCGAGTTACAAGCTACTAAAATTGGGTGTTTTAGGCTGCCCTATTCCAGCTCAATTTGGACTTAGGGAAATTCATTGAATTACTGGGAGCTATTGGAATAGAATTTGACTCTGAAATTTTTATGGAACTTTTATCTATGTCTTATCTTTCTAATAAAATTGGTTTTCACTCAATTTGAAGGAGTATAGGGCAAAATATACCCCTCAAAATCTACTCTACTCAGAATCAGGGTCAGAATCCTATGGTAAACTTCAAAAATTCATATCTCTCTCAATACTATTCCAATCGCCTTATAATTTATATGGTTGGAAACTCTAGATGTCTAGTTTCACATAAAATTAGTTTCATTAAGTTTAAACAGCTGTAGGCTGAGCTGTACACTTCACTGTAAGGACTGTCGTAGGTTTCCTTAATCTAATCCATTTTGTTTGCTTGTCATCACTAGATAATCATCTAAAACTCAATTTAAACACAACAATCCAGCCATAAACCTTCATATAGGCTCATAATAACATCAAATACATGCCTCTAAATGAGTTCACAGCAACTTTCCAATTGACAAGAAAATTCAAAGAAGAGGTTGAATCCTACCTCAAATTGATGTAGAAACTAGCTAGATTTGAGTTTTTGGTGGAAGAAGTGGGTGGAGCTTGGAGATTTGAGGAAGAGGAAGTGAGGAGGAAGAAGAATGAAGGGAAAGAAGCCAGCTGAAGGGGGTAGCATGAAAATGAAGGGATTTTGGAGCTTTTAGAAAGCATGGTAGTTAAGTTTGTGGCTTTTGATTGGTGGAAGGTTAAATGGTTGTGGTTTGGCCAAGTTTTCCTCTCCTTATGGCTGCAAGTGGTGCTGCCCACATGAGGTAAGTGTGGCTAAATTTTAGCCACTTAAACTAGGGTTGTTAGTGTAGAATTTTATTGATTTGGTTCTAGCAGTTTAAAATACCGAATCTTTACCGATTTCCTTCAAATCGGTAAATCATTATCAAATAGTTTTGTGAGAGTTCTTATGTATCTATCTTAATCTAAGTTTAATTCTTCTAATTAACACTTAATTAACTTCTCCTTAACCTCTAATTAACTTTTAATTAATCTTACTTATCCGATAAAATCGAATAAATCAATTAGCGATATAAATTAATCGTTTTACCAATTCAGGGCCATTCTGTTTTTTTTTTTTTGTAATTAATGATTTTTTTGTAATTTTGGGCAAGTCTACGGGCATCCCATGTCATTTCACATGTGGACACCTTCTTGGCCCAATTGGCCAAGAATTGGGTTTCTACGTTTCCGCTATGTGGTTTTACTTCGTTTAAAACCTTATTCTGCTAATTCAATTAATATAGGGACCTAAATGTCATTTTTAAAAATATTCAGGAGTAAGGCTATAAATAATAAAAGTTTGCCCAAGGAATTTTTCATTATTTCCTATAACATTATATGGGGATGTTACATTTTCTCCTTTTTTCTTTCTTTATTTGTCATTCCTCCTTCATTCTTTCACTTTTTTTTTTTTTTGACATTTTTTCACTCTACTTTTGACTTTAGAAAACATGAGGTTATGGTAGTGGAGATAGTACCCTATTCAAATAAGTTTAGAAGCTCAGGCTTGAGGGTGGACCAATGGATCAAAGAGAGGAAAGAAAGGAAGGGCATTAGGCTCAGTATATGGTTCAATCCAAGAATAGGCTTTCAGGCTCAAATGGGATGACTAAGGATCAATGACCAAGGGTGGGTAATGAGGCTCAATTATGGCTACCAAAAATGGCCTAAATCACTTCTAAGGCTAAGATTCACTCACATATATTTGAAGAGGGATTCAAGTAAATAAGAATGCATATCTCAACCTAAATAAAGCATAAAAGCATAAAAATCATCTATCCTAAGTTGCTAACTCTTATCAAAGTGCCAAAATATGATCCTTCCCAATTCAATAGTAAAAGCACAAGAAGATTTTCAGAACTCAAATCAGGATCCAAAGTTACTTAGGAGTTAACAAATGGAGCAATATTCATATCATAGGTATAGGCTAACAACAACCAGTTGACTGACAAAAACTAGAAAAAAGACTAAAATCCTTTGGTTTGGGTATTCATAGGATGAATTTCTTATGATTTGATATTGGATTTTATGGAATTAAAAGTTTATCCTTTGATTTTATTGCAAATTGTGGATTGGCCTTTCATAATTTAACTTAGAGTTTATATGTGAATTGGAAATTTATATATGTTCTTACTCTAGGGATAAACTTTTTAACTCTCAAGGTTTAGGAATAAATCTTGAAGTTGTGTGAATTGTGGATGAGTTTGTTTGCTTAATCCTTCTTTCCCCTAAAGTATGATTAAGGAATTGATATGCTTTAGGTAAGAAGAAAAGAATTGATTCACCAAGAAATTGGGGATTAGTTACCCAACATCTTTTCTTTAATCCAAAATTTTCAATTCAAGTGATAGAAATTCACTTATCTTTGAGTAAAACCAGATAAACCCAGCCCCTAATTTATTTGAATAATTGTTAATTTCAAGAAAATTTTTATCCTCTTTTAAATTTAGAATTTTTTTTAGTTAAATTTTAATTGCTTATTATTTTACCTTAAATTTTAATTTAGGACTTTCTTTAATTGAAAAATTTGTGCTAATCTACATAGAAGTTGGTTTAGAACTATTGTTTGATAACATCAATCCTCGTGGGACGATACTCACGTATCGTGTTTACTGCTTGAACAATTTGGTGCGGTCACGACCCAACCCAAGCTGTGACCAGTACATAGAGACACATCCCTAGCAAGCCTATCTGAGACCATTTCCAAAGAAAATTGGGCAAAGTTGCCTTTGTATTTAGGACTATTCCTAAATAAGGATCCTCTACCTGCATAAACAATACAAACACACAAATATTATTGGGGATCCAGGCATTCTTAGAATGCACCCACAGCACACAATATATGAGTTTAAAACATAACTATACTTATGAAAATATATACATACATATTCATCATGAAAATTAATCCATAATAGTTAAAATGCAACTTGACATAACTAAAAATAACATACTTTTACTACAAATTATAGCTGACATAGGGAGGGCTCTGCCTGTAGACTAATGGAGCATAGTTAGATATATATAATTACACTTTGGGAAGGTGCTTCTTAATACAATAATATTTAGGAACTACACGAACAAAGTGTGGATTTATTAGGATGACCAACACCTCCTGCTGACCATAAAAGCTTGAGCATGAGTCTGCACCTATGGAAAGGAGAGAAGAGTGAGTCATATAGACTCAATGAGAGATAATGTATCTATAACAGCAGTGGAACAAGCTTTAACATTAACTTTTACCAAAAATATAGCTTATAAGCTTATTCAAAAACTGATATACCATTTCTATAGAAAAAGACTTTATCTGTATGCTAACATACTATAAAATTTCTGGTAAAACATACCTGAAGCATAATCTATCCTTAAAATATCCATCGGTCCTTAATCACCTTTTTCTTTCCATTGGATAAAACTTCTTTATAAACATATATAAATATAATGCTTCTACAACTAGATACAGTAAATCATATATATAATAAGAGTATAAGAACTGGGTTTAAAGATAGAAATACTTTCTCATAACTTGAAAAGTAAATACTTGATTCAAAATCATAATAAAACTTAAGGGAAGATCCTATTTAGAATCTATATTCTAATCCTTTCCACATCTAGGTATTACATATCGCCGTCCCCAAATGTGGTTCCTTTGTCGATCACCTCTGAGCGTTACATATCATCGTCCCCAAGGTGTTCATATTTATTTTGGATATGTCGACCCAAACATGCCGGGCTAACAACCACCCTGCTAGCTAGGCTTTTCAAGATGCACCAGGGCTAATGCTAACTACCATTAGCAAGCAGTTTCTAAAACAGTTTCCTCCCCTTAAGTAAACTTAACTCTTTGCTAAAACCTTGTCACAAAATCTTTTATTTATCTCAATTCATATACCTTCTTGCTCATATCATTTAACGCATAATAAGATTTAAGAAAAGTTCTGTATTCTTAGCAAACATAAGTTCAGAGTATAATGCTTTCAAACCATTCATCTTAAGGTATCTAGAGCTCTTCCATAAAACATTAAATTCAAACTATCTCCTTAAATCAAATCCTTGATTCTAGACACACTGCTCAAACTCTTTAAAACTGTAGAATTTCATAGAAATCAGTATTAAACTTGCTTTATAGAAATATATAAATTCTAAACATCCTATTAGTTTCAAAACCTTTATATAATCAATTTCCAATAACATGAACTACACCTTTTCCATCAAACTATTCAAATATTAGAAATCAACTTCTAAGGCATTTGTCCTAGATACATACATAATCATATATAAAGAGAGAGAGGAGTAATATCTTTTTGCCCTTCAAGAATTTAATAAGATACAATTTCAACTTTCAACATTTACTAGTATAACCATAAACATAATATTTTTAAAATCATGCATATATTCAAAATAATCTATAGACATATTATCACTCACAGTTCAAGTCTGGAAAGGAAGAAGCATAAGTTCTACGAAGCCTTAGAGCCACCAAGGGATTCCGGAGAGTATCTAACATGACGAATACATATATTAGACTTCCACAACATAACTATTTTAAGAATTTACTAGGATTAACCTCATAGGGGTAAAACCCCCAATTTCTAGAACCCTAACCCTCCCTTCATAAACTTAAATATGGAATTCATGGAAAAACTAGTTAATCTATGGTATAATAAGGGCGATTGAGCTCAAGAATTATCGTGGAGAGTGGAGGAAGGTGGTGGAGCGCATGAAGAGTGGTGGGTCTCCTCCCACCATCACTTTCTCTCACTAGAAAGGAGGAGAGAGAGAGCTCAAGGAAGAAGATTGATGATAATGTGATAAAGAAGAGGGATTTGAGTAGAAAGTAGTGAAGGATTCATGGCATCCATGAGGGGAAAAAGAGAAAAGAGATAGAAAGAAGAGAGAGAGGAGTTGAGGAAGAATGAAGAAGAAATGAGATCCTTCTTTTAATTTCGTCCAGCGGGCACCTGGGCACCCGTATGCCTGAAACAAAGCCATTTCGCAGCACAACCAGCGCCTGGACGCTGGACTTGGGTGCCTAGGTGCCTAGTCCATTTTTAAGTTAATGTGCTCATTTATTTTACTCTCTATTAACTTTGAAACATAAATGTAAATAATAGAATACCCCCTATTTGAATCCAATAAAAATATTGGAAAAATCAAACTCCTTAAGAATCAAAATCCAACTTTTGGATTTTAGTACAAACTTCCAAAAACTTGCATTTTCTTAAACTTCAAGCTTGAAAACGAATGGGTTAATAACTTCCAAAAATTCATTAAAAATCGCTCTTCAATTCTTGGATATCTAAGGAACAATTACCGTAACTTTTAATCCCCTGAAAATGTCCCAAAGATATAGCCCTCTAAGGAGGTCTAGGGTCCAGACTTAGAGCTTTTATAGGGTTCAACAGGATAAAGTGTTGCGATTTGTGTGACTCTTGACCCGGGCATTACAGGTGAACTTGCCGAGTAGTTATCAACGTGAACACTAATGGTGGATACAATAGAGAGAAAGACACTAAATATGTAATGGTAGTGAGTAAGGCAAGACTTTGTGTCCTTTTCTCTCTATTATGTGTACGAATAATATTAGTCTAATCTAGATAAGTGGCCTAAATTCATTATAGCTAATTGTCTAGTTTTGACTACAAAGCACATGTGATTATTTTTCCAATCTAATAGGACATTAGAAATCTTATTTACAAAACTAATGTACAATTCATGTATTTGACTGGTTAATAATAGACATCTTATTAGCATTAGATATATGAATTTTAAACAAGTGAATTTGCAAATTAGGCTCCCAGAGATTACAAAATGACATATCATCAACTTTTCCCATGTAAGATCATTCTACTGTGATTTGCATTTCCTCTTTCTTTTATAAGGTCCTCAATTGTATGGATCAATCGCTCTTTTCATTTAATTTTAAATTGAATTATTAAGCATGTTTCTATCAACTCTATTTACAAATTGTATTTATTTTTTCACTTTTGGAGGTACTACTCAATGTATGGGCATGTGGAAAGGGGTTGAATCTGTATATGGTGTTGAGGCCAAACTATGGCAGGCATGTGCTTATAATTTATGTTTCATGTATCTCTTCTCCTAATCCTATGCATTTTATTTTGTCATAGCATAATATTTTAAATAGTAAGCAACATCCACTCTAGAGCTAGTGCCTTGTAGCACATTTACCTTGGTTGTGGTATTATCTAGCTAAGGTGGATAATTGCTTTTTAGCTCAATATTCCTGCCGTCTAACTCTCATGAAGTTACATTGAAATTTTCTATTGGTTAAGTTCATTCATTGTGACCATATTTTTCATTGGCCTATGAACTCTCAAAGCTACTTTTATGGCCACAATGTAGTTCTTCCAAAACTACCAGCACTCAATATGAAGAGGATTACATTGCCTTTACTTTGTCAATAATCTTAAGGTTTTGCTTTGCCGTATTCTATAGATTCTGTGGGCAAAGTTTGCCTCCCAAATTAACTTTTGCTATATTTGAGAAAAGGGATGAAAATATTTTTCTTTTAGAGAAGTGTAATAAATAATTCTTTTCTAAAAGGGTCTATTTTGTTGAGTCATTAAACCTATTTGCAGATACGAGAGACACTTTTAATTGAGGGATTGATGTACTAATCATTACAACCAATAAGCCCTCTGTAGCATCCTCAATTTCCCTTCATACTAAATTACCTCAGTACCTTTGGGTAGTTAGACACTTAATGAGAAATTAATAGATTAAGGCTTAATTAAGGGATTAATGAGGTAATTATGGGAAGAAAAGTTAAGAGAATGCTTAATTAAGTTTAGAGAATCTCTAATTAAGTGGGTCAAACTCTTAATAGCCTAATTAAGCACTAATCATTAATAATTAGCTTAATCAAGTTTGATTAAGAGTAATTAAGCTTAATTAAAAGTTTAATTTTTGTTAATCATATTCTTGTGAGTTAATCACTAATCTTTGCTTAATCAAGTTAATTAAATTGCAAGAGCACTTAATCACATTATTAAAATTTAAATTTAGTCAACTAGACAATAAAGCAATTAGTGATGTCACTAAAGCATAAAGTATAAGACAAGTTTGCATTTTGTAAGAGTAGTACACTCTTTATCTCCCTTATCATCTAATTTGTCCCTTTAATCCTTAATTAGCACACAAGCAAGCAAAAAATCTCCACCCCACCCACATGAAGGCTACGACCTCTATACACACATAAACACATCTACTTTTCATTTTTCAACTTCTATTCTCTCTTTTTTTTCTCAAATTCTCTAACCTTTCTCTACAATTCTTCTTCTTTATCATTTTCCACCACCTCCATACCCAAACCTTCACTACTAAGCCCTTCAAAGACCACATCTTTTGGTCTTTGGAGACAAGATCTACACACCATAACCTCCATTTTCACATGAGCTCAAGAGCCTTCATCATCCAACTTCAAACTGCCACCTTCATCCACTTGGAGGAGCACCATCTTCTTCATTTTTTTCCTCTTGGAGGCGCCGTTTTCAATACTAGGTAGTGATCTTTCATCTTTTCATTTTATTACTCAAGAAAGCTTGAAACTTGGCTTTCACCATGGCCAAGATCTTCAAGTGCCAACTTGAGAAAGATCTCATGCTCTTCATAAGCAAAGTTTCCATTTTAGTAAAGTTTGATTCTTGAATGTCTCATGAAGCCTTATTTGTTCTTCTTCTTAAATGCTTTAAAAAGTTTCCATCTTCCTTACATGATGCATGTATTTGGATATTTTGTGGGTTGTTTGAAAGAAAACATGCTCTCTTGGTGGTGTATATGTTTAAAATTGGCTCTTTTCTTTATGAGAAGTTTATGATTGAAAGAATTTTTTTTTTTTTTATCTTCTTTATGATTTTGATATGACCAAGAACATTCTAATAGCATAAAACTTTAAAAAGTTTGCTTCTTGTTGCATAAAAGTAGAGCTATTTTTGTACACAACATAAGGTTTCATTTTGTTCTTTTTGAAAAGAAGGATATGGCAAAGATCCAAACTTTCTTAAGTTATGAAGCTTTTTAATCATAAAAAGTAAGCTTTTGTCACTTTATGTCACAAATAATGAATCCTGAAGATAAGACACTTCATAAAGTTTTAAGCTTTGTTTAAGGATGTGACTTTTGGTCATAAAAATGTCAACTTGAAACTTTATCTTATGAAGATTGAATCTTGAGTTGAAATATCCAAGTAAAGTAGTAAGCTTTCATAAAGAATGAATCTTTTAAACCTTAGAGTAACTTTAAGTCATAAAGTTGGTGTCTTGAAAGTATATGATGATTTAAAAGTTCAACTTTCTCAAAGGATAAGGCTTTTTAGTTGTAAAGTTAGCACCTTGTAATATTATTTCATAAAGGTTGATTCTTGAAGACATGAATATAATCTAAAGGTTCACACCTTCATAAAAAATGACACTTTATAATCATAAAGGTGAAATCTTGTTATTCTATTTGGTAAAGTTTAAATCTTGTAACTTGATTGGAATAAAATAAAATAAAAAATCATCTCTTGATGATTAGTAGGTTCATGAGTGTGGTTATACGTTGTCATGACTTAAGGGACTAAAGAGATCTCGAAATCTTTTGCGAATAGAAGTTTGATTAGGGCCTCTAAACATACCATGAACTTAGAAATGACTAGTGCACTATCTCAAGAAAATAAGGAACTAATTGCCAAACTTGGCTAACTTAAACAAACTATTCCTTAAAACATGCACATAAGCAAATCAATAAGATGGTTGGTGAAAACACTCCTTACGTGAAAGGTGACTTCACTAAAGAATTAAGTAACTAAAAGTTTACCATACACATTCATACTAAACTATGTAGTTCCCTCATGAGTAAATATAAGGAATCATATTGTAATGCCCTAGTTTAAAATAAAACATTGGTTGAAAATAAAATATTGGTAACGGAGAATTTTAAAATTTTTCGTAGCATAAGTCTTGGAGACATATCTCTATTTGTTTTAAATTATGTGGAGATAGATGAATTTAACACAAATTAGGAGAATATTGTTCTTAAATAAAAGAAGAAAAGACCAGAAAGACCTTAAGTAGTAGGGTGCATGCTAAGCCCCCCTTTCTTTCTTCTTGAAAACTCTCTCTATTCCCTCACCCTCTCAATATTCTCTTCCTCTTCCCCTCATGATCCCTCACTCTCAATTCCTCACCATTCCCTCTGTCTCACTCTTCCTTGCCGGATTCCTTTGCTCAGTCGAACCACCACCATCTTGTGGATCTCTCCCTCTCGTCTCTTTCTCTACACCTTCTCTCTGTGTCTCCTTTTCGGCCCCCACCCCGATTCAGCTCTTCACTTCACCACTGTTCCGCCCCCTTTTGTAATGTCCGAAAAATCTTATCATTTTTTATCAATATATTTGGTTTTAGCAAATAAGTGAGATTGATAAAGAAATCAACTAAATACTTAGTTAGAAATTAATTACATGTTAATTAGAGAGATTTGGATTAGGAACAATTAGAATGGCAACATAAAAAGTGTAACACCTTACCAGACAAAATACTATGCTTAAGTCATAATAACTTACCTGATAAGAGATTACGTGTAATACTGATTAAATTTCTCTTTCTGTATTAGTATTAATTTCTCACATAAGATTACCTGATCTCATAACAAAATTTTTCTGCGGGATGGCGGAATAGATACAAGTCAGTCGATAAACTGTAAATAATTTAACATAAATAAAAATACAATAAGAACAGAATAACTGCAAACTGCGTCATAGATATGTACATAGATATCTGATTTTAAAGTTTGTCAAAAAGTACAAGGTGTCAAAATGAGGCCGCTAATACAAAAATGAAGCGCGATATCTATGAACAGCCTAAGTGGTCCCATGGGACATTTCATGTACATCTACTAATATCTATCCATCTAACCATGACCCAAGCGCCAAAAGAGGGTCATTCTATACACCTACTACCCTTGTGATCGCCCACTATCTAACGAGAATCGAAGAAAAACCCATTCTCCATGGGTGCATCTGTATGGAGGGTGGCACATTGCAGGGGCGAGAGGATGAGGAGGAACTCGTTGCCTCGATGGGTCCTCCTCACGGTGTAGAGGCGGAAAGCATCGGATGTGGTGGTGGCCAGGAGGAGCCATAGGAGCGAGGGTGCCGTTTGGTCTTCTTCTGCTGCAGGGGGAGGAGTGAGAGCGGATGGGCCATATGAAGTGGGATAGCAATGTATGGGGCGGGATCAAGCGATGGGTGCATCAAGGCTACTCGAGAGTCCCTCGGAAGAAGAAATATAAGCAGCGGCATCTACTCGATATATATATAGAATCTAGAAAAAGGTCGATGTGGATGTGAAGCTCACGGAAACTCAATAAATAGGACCCGTGCTTGGCGTGCTCCATGAGTACGAGAATGGCCTTGAATATACAATAGGGTGAGAAATGAATATTTCTCAGTAGAAAATCTAACTTCTATACATCTCATCATTTGTCATTCCCAGTTGTTTAGATCGTGCAAGATTTTGAGATAGTCTGATAAAATGATAATATTTAACTTAAATACTCATTTGTAAAGCATACACCGAAACAAGTTCAATTTTAATTAACAGATATACTAATGTACTTAAACAGTAATCACAGCGGAACAATAGCATGTTATGAAAAAATACAGAGATCTAGAACAATTAATAGAAAGTATTACACTGTACATATGCATGTGCAATGAGAGGATGCATCTTATTCTTGGAGGCTTTTGCCTTTTATAACTTATTTCCATCCTTGGTCCGCTGAGAGTCATTGGCCATATACTCACGGGTAATAGTCGCTTTAGGACCAGAGCTCGTTCCTATCTGAGGATGGCCGGGTTTACTTTCCCCGACTTTCCCACTGATCTATTCCCCTTAATTTATTCCGGGGCTGGCCCAAGTGATGTGGAATTCTTTATAATGTCATGAATTGAATGCACATTTAACTTGTCTCTTTACCTCTAAAGTATTCAAGTTGTCATGAATTTCATAACTTATGGGTTTCTTACCAAAATTTCGGCGGCATAACGGATCGAGTCCGCTTCCTAAGTGAATAGTGCCCGGACAATCAGTACAGTTGCACAACTAATAATTTCAGTATAAACTAGCAAATATGTATAAACACTTATAACATCATTCAACAATTGCAAATCAAGCATTTAATAGGTTCCAGCTTGCTCTTCCTTGTTCTGCCCGAGTTTGGCATGCTCCAATTTTATTTCAATTCAACTTATTAAATTCTCATTTTTGGATATGTTGTAGCCTTATATGTCTACCTTCTAGTCTCTTTGGTCCCATCTCGTTTTGAATTATATAACTCTAGATATAAACATTTTATCTCAGCCTGTCCTGTTCCTATCCAGAATGGGGTTCCTATAGAGTAAAATTCATTAAAAATCGAAAACTATATGGAATCATGCGAATTTTATATCAAAATGAAGCTAACACAACAAGCTTTAAAATGAGTTAGGTTTCATGTCATTTGCCTAAAGGGATTTTGAGTTATGACTCTCGAAACATTACCCTACTGGGCTGTCCTGTTCTAGGCCAGTTTTAACCTAAGCCAACTTCATTGAGGTGCTGGGAACAAATGACAACAATTAAATTCTGAAATTTTTATGGGATATTCTCTCATGTGTTAGCTTTCAAACATCTTTAGTTTCACTCAATTTGAGGTTGTATAGGGTGAGATACACCCCTCTCAACCTATGCTGCCCGGGTGAGAACCCAGATTTCTAGGTCTAACTTCAAAAATTCATAACTAATTCTATACTAACCCAATGATCTATTATGATATATGTATGGAAAGCCCTGAATGTCTAGTTTCATTTAAAAATGGTTTCATCAAATTTATACGGTGGTAGGCGGAACCACGCTCCGCCGTACGGACCGCCGAGGAAATCTATCGTGCTTCTAGGTTTGTCTCCTCCTTTCAAGCTATTTGCCCCCAAATCCAAGCTTAATCACAACACACATGCAAAATCAGTCATAAAACACCATCATCACTCTATAAAACATCAAAATCTCAGATCAAACATGCTCCTCATACAGCCCCAAATCAGACAGAATAAAAGAAGAAGTAGGATTTCCTACCTTGTCTTGAGTGGTTTAGGCTGATTTTGTGTCTTGGATGGTGGTGGCTTGGGATGAGGCTTGAAGATGGATGAGAATGGAGTAGAAATGAGAGCAAGGAGAAGAGAAAGAGAGAAGCTTCAGCTGCTGAAAGAGCTCGAAAATTCTGATGGAAAAAGAGAGAAAGAAGTGAGATATTTGAAGCTACTTTGGGTGTTGATTGGTGGACCTAAAGTAGTCATAAAATCTGATTTGGCTTCCACCATCAAGGGCTGGTTTGGTGCCACTTGGGTGGGTTGGTTGGCTCAATCTTAGCCGTTGATTCTAGGGCACTCATAGAAAAAAAAATTCTACTGGTTCGGTTCCGATAGTTGGAAATACCGAAATTCTACCGATCTCCTTTAAATCGGTAAATCAGTTTGAAATTGTTCTGTGAAGTTTTCTATGCTCCTAATCTAATTCTATCTAGTCTAATCCATCTAAATCACACTTAATTTGACTTCGAGTAAATGTTTAATCAAGTTCTGATTAAACTCACTTATTTGATTAAAAACCGAATAATTCAGTTGTTAACGATAAATTTTTCGGTCGTTACAAAAAGTCTCACAAAATTTTTGCCAAACTATTTCACAGATTTAAAGGAAATTAGTAGAGATTCGGTATTTTATACTATCAGAACCGAATAGTAGAATTTCACAAAATAAAAACCTAATATGATAGGCTGAAATTTAGCCACTCTACTTCAATTTGGTGGTGCCAATTAAGCCATGGAGAAAGTCTTCTCCGTCTTAGATTGCACAGATCGCCAGAAGGTGGCTTTTGCCACTTATATGCTTGAAGCGGATGCAGAGTTCTAGTGGAATGGTGTAAGACGGCTATTGGAAGAATCCCAGACGGAGATCACCTGGGATGTATTTAAAGATGCATTTTACCAAAAGTACCTTCTTGCTTCAGTTCAAAATGCTAAGGAATTGGAATTTATACTGCTGTGCTAGGGAAATAGTACCATATCTGAGTATATCACTAAATATGAAGAGCTATGTAAATTTTCCACAATTTACCAGAGAAACCCTGATGAGGTTTAGAAGTGCATAAAATTTGAGGGTGGACTGTGAGAGGATATCCTCGCAACCATAGGGCCTATGGAGATCAGAGATTTCCCCACCTTGGTGAATAAACGTCGACTAGTGGAAGATTGCAATCGAAAGTTGACTGCTGCTAGGTCAACTGGCAGTAACCTCAAGAGGGGATTAGAACTATAGGGCCCAAGGTTCAAACTGAACTCGCAGTAGTAGAGAAGGTTTTAGCCAATGAGCAGCAAGGGCAAGCAACCTTAGAGGCCTATTATGAACCATACTTGTAACCACTGTGGAAAGAATCATGGCAACTGCCCATGCCTTGCAGGCTAGAATGTTTGTTTCGGATATGGCAAGCTAGGCCACAAGATTTATGAATACCTAGCCAGAAATCCTCAGCCGACTCCTAAGCCTCAGTGCCAAGGGAGAGTTTTCACCATGGATGCACAAGAAGTTAAAGGATCCGAAGATTTGATTCAAGGTATATGTGAAGTGAATGGTAAGATCCTGATAGTTTTATATGATTCAAGTGCTTCACACTTTTTTGTTTCCCGTGATTGCATGTCAGCCTTGCAATTGCTCATCTTTGCATTACCCTATGATTTGTTGGTTTCTACTCCTACAAATGAGCCCATTAAGACTAATCACATTTGTATGAATGTTTCTCTTCGGATGGAAGGCCAAACTTTTACAACCAATTTAATCTGTCTTCCTCTGTTCAAACTTGATATAATTTTGGGCATGGATTGGCTCTCTGCCAAATGAGTCACGTTAAGTTGTTCTGATAAGACTATTGTGTTTCCCTCTACTTCATTTCTTGAGTTGGTGATCCCTGAAAATCTTTATCTAAATTCCTTAAGAGCATACTGTTATAGGAATAGGAATCAAGGGTATGTTCTTCTATCAACCAATGTGACCGAGGTTAATCATAAATTGGATGATATTCCAGTTATTAGGGAATATCCAGATGTATTCCCTGAAGATATTCTCGAATTTCCTCCCGAGAGAGAGATCGAGTTTGCCATTGAATTGGTACCAGGAATAGGACCAAAATCCATAGCTCCATACCAAATATCACCCCTGGAGTTAGCTAAACTCAAAAAGCAGATTGAAGAAGTTCTGGAGAAGAAATTTATTCTGCCAAGTGCATTACTATGGGGAGCTCTAGTTTTGCTATTTAAGAAGAAAGACGGGGGTACGCGGCTATGTGCGGATTATAGGCAGCTAAATAAGGTGACAATCAAGAATAAATATCTGTTACCAAGAGTTGACGACCTTATGGATCAACTGCAAGGGGCAACCGTATTTTCCAAGATTGATTTACAGTCTGGATATCACTAGATTTGGGTTCGAGAGGAGGATATTTGCAACATCCTCAATTTCGTGACGTGCTAAATTACCTTAGTAATCCTGAGTAATTAGGCACTTAATGAGAAATTATAAAATTAAGACTTAATTAAGGGGTGAACAAAGAGTTTATGAGTTAACTTGGATGAGAAAAGTCAAGAGAATACATAATCGATATTAGATGATCTCTAATTAAGCAAGTCAAAGCCTTTATAGCTTAATTAAGCACCAATCGCCCTTAATTAGCTTAATCGAGTTTAATTAAGGTTAATTAAGCTTAATCGCAATATTAATTTTTGTTAATCATATTCTTGTGTGTTAATCACTAATCCTTGCTTAATCATCTTAATTAAGTTGCAAGAGTACTTAATCACATGATTAAATTCAAATTTAGTCAACTAGACAATAAAGTAAAAAGTGATGTCATAAAAGCATAAAGCATAAGACAAGAGTGCTTTATATAAGAGTTAATACATGCTTTGTTCCCCCCATCATCCAAACCTTAATTAACACAAAATTAAGAAAATATCTGCCTCCTTCCCCTTGAATAGTGGACGCCACTTTCTCCCTCTTCCACCATCATCCATTTTCATTTTCATTCATTTCATTCTCTCTCTTCAAACCAAATCCTCTCACTTCTCTCTAAAACTCTCTTCTTCTTCTTCATCTTCTTCTTCTTTTCTCCACCACCACCACCCAAAATGTAACACCTTACCAGACAAGTACTATGCTTAAGTCATAATAGATTATTTGATAAGTGATTACGTGTAGTGAATTGATTAAATTCTATCTTCTGTATCATTATTAATCACTCATATAAAGGTGACTATTCGCGTAATAATATTTTCTGCTAGACAGCGGAATAAATACTAGTTAATTAGTATACTGTAAACAACATAACATAAATAAAAGTGCAATAAGGACGGAACTACTGCAACATACATCTGAAATATATACATAAATGTCTGCTTTTCAAGTTTGACAAAATGATACAGGATAAAAAAAAATGAGGCTGCTAGCATAAAATAAAATGGCCGGTCCCTAAGCATAATATCCTAAGTGGTCCCCATGGGACATTTCATATACTACTCCTAATCTATACTTATCTATCCATGGCCTAGGCTACCAAAAGAGGGTCGTCCTGTACATCTACTATCACTACGGCATATCTGCTGTCTAACCGGAGTCTGAGGAAAGAAACCCATTCGCCATGGGTGCGTCTGCAGGGGGATGGCCGGCGCTAAGAGTAGAAGACGAGGAGGAACTCGCTACCTCAGATGGATCCTCCTCCGACATAGAGGCGGAAAGCATTTGCTATGGTGGAGAAGCAGGAGGAGCCATGGGAGCTGGAGCTGCTGGTGCTGCTAGTGGTGGAAATGGATGGGCCATGTGAAGAGATATGGCAATGTAGGGGACAGCAGGATCAAAAAGAGGGTGCATAAGCGAGGCGGCAAAGTCCCTCTGGAAGAAGAAGTAGAGACGGAACTGACATCAACCGGATATATATACAGAATCCAAAAATGGATCAAGGCATATATGTAGCTCAGGGAACTCGATAAATAGCACTCCGGTCGCTGTGTGCTCCATGGTCTGAGAGTGACGCGGAATATACAATAGGGTGAGAAATAAATATTTCTCAGTAGGAACTCCTAATTTCTATACATCTGTCATCGCTGTCATTCTTAGTTATTTTGGTCGTGCAATATTTTTCAAATAGTATGATACAATGATAATATTTAACTTAAATACTTATTTGTAAAGTATACACCGAAACAATATCAATTGTAGTTAACAGATATACTAAAGTACTTAAACAGTAATCATGGTGGACCAATAGCATACTGACAATAATAAACAGGGATCTAGAACAATTAATTAAGAAGCATTACATTATGCATATGCATGTACAATTAGAAAATGCATCTTATCCTTGAAGGCTTTCGCCTATTAGAACTTATTTCCATCCTTGGTCCCCTGGGAGTCATTGGCCATATACTCCTAGGTAATAGTCCGCTTTTCAAGACCGAGCTCGTTCCTATACAGGATGGCCGGGTTTACTTTCCTCGATCTTCCCACTGATCTATTCTCCTTAATTTATTCCAGGGCTGGCCCAAGTGATATAGAATCCTTTATAATATTATGAACTGGATGCACATCTAACTTGACTCTTCAAACATGATATATTCATGCTATTATAAATTTCACAACATATGAACTTCTTACCGAAATTTCGGCAGCATAACGGATTGAGTCCGCTTCCCTATGAATAGTGCCAGACAACCAGTATAATTATACAAGCTTACAATCCAATATAGACCAACAATTATGTATATACATTCATAGATTCATTCATTGGTCTCAACTCAAATATCAATATGGTTTTTAGTTTATTCTTCCCTGTTCTGCCCGGGTTTTGTATACTTCACCCTTATTTCAATTCAACTTATTTAAACCTAATTTTTGTATATGTTGTAGCCTTATGTGTCTAGTTTCTAACCCTTTTAGTCCTATCTCATTTGGATTTGTATAACTCAAGATATAAATGTTTTACTTCAGCATGCTCTGTTCTTAGCCAGACTTGGGTCCTTATGAAAGAAAATTCACTAAAAATAGAAAACTAGATGAAATCTTACGAATTTTACATCAAATTAAAGCTAATACAACAAGCTTTCAAATGAATTAGGTTTCATGTCATTTGCCTAAGTGGATTATGAGTTATGAGTCTCTAAACATTACCCTACTAGACTGTCCTGTTCTAAGCCAGTTTAAACCTAAGCCAACTTTATTAATGTGCTGGGAATAAATGACAACGAATTAAATTCTAAAATTTTTATGGAATATTTTCTCATGTGTTAGCTTTTTTAGTTGCACTCAATTTGAGGTTGTATAGGGTGAGTTACACCCTTCTCAACCCATGCTGCCCGGGTGAGAACCCAGATTTCTGGGTCTAACTTCAAAAATTCTTAACTAATTCTATAGTAATCTAATGGCCTTATATTTTATATATATGGAAAGCCCTGGATGTCTAGTTTCATATAAAAATGGTTTCATTCAATTTAAACGGCGGTAGGCGAAGCCGTACACTCCGTCGTACGGACCGCCGAGAAAAAACCCTAACAGCTTCTAGATTTGTCTCCCTCATTCAAGCTATTTGCTCTCAATTCCAATTTTAATAATGACATACATGCAAAATTAGTCATAATCCATCATCATCACTCTATAGAACATCAATATTTCAGATTGAACATGCTCACCATGCAGCCCCAAATAAGAGAAAACAAGAAGAGAAGTAGGATTTCCTACCTTGTGTAGTAGAGTTTGTGCTGATTTTGTGTCTTTGATGCAAGTAATTTGTGATGAGGCTTGAGAATGGATGAGAATGGAGTGTAGATGAGGGTAAAGAGAAGAGAAAGAGAAGAGCTTCAGCACTAGAAAAGGGGTGGCCGAAATTTGGATGGGAACAAGAGAGAAAAAGGTGAGATTTTTGGATGTTGAATGCATGTGATTGGTGGACTTAAGCTTGCTCTCAATTCTAGCTTAGCTTCCTATCATCAAGGGCTGCCAAGGCGCCACTTGAGGGAGGTATTTGGCTAAATCTTAGCCATTGATTCTAGGGCACTCATGGTATAATTTCTACTGATCCGGTTCCGACAATTTAAATTTCCGAAATCTTACCGATTTCTCTTAAATCGGTAAATCGGTTTGAAATTTTTCTGTGAGGTTTTTCTACACTCCTAACCCAATTCCATCCAACTTAATCCTTGCAATTCACCTCTAATTGGCTTTAAGTAAGTGTTTAATCAGATTCTGATTAAACCCACTTATTCGATAAAAACCGAATAACTCGGTTATTAAGGATAGAATTTCTCGGACGTTACATTTCTATCCCCCTAAAAAAATTTTGTCCTCAAAATTTAGTACCTGAGACTAATTCGGGATACTCCCTCCTCATATCTGATTCTAACTCCCACGTGTAGTCTGCTGAGTCTTCGTGTCCTCATGCCACCTTTACCAGCTATACGGCTTTGTTCCGAAGGTGCTTAATGCTGCTATCCACTATCTGTGCTGGGGGTACATGGAAAGTTAAGTCATCCCTTAACTAGATTGATTCAGGTTCCAGAAAGTGAGTAGGATCAAGCTGGTATTTTCTGAGTTGAGAGACATGGAAAACATCATGAAGATTTGACAGATGTGGAGGTAAAGCAACTCGATAGGCAACTGGCCTGATTCGCTTTAAAATTTGAAAGGGACCTATAAAGCGAGGGCTTAGCTTTTTGATTTTAATGGCTCTACCTACTCCAGTTGTGGGTGTGATTTTTGGAAACACGTGGTCTCCTTCTTGAAACTCCAAGGGTTTTCTCCTGACATTCGCGTAACTCTTCTAACGGCTTTGAGCTGCAAGTATTATGCTACGGATTCTTTTGATCTGCTCTGTTGTCTGTCTGACTAGTTCCAGACCTAGGAAACTCTGTTCTCCTGATTCGTACCAACATAGAGAACATTGACACTTCCGGCTATATAAAGCCTCATATGGAGCCATGCCAATGCTAGCGTGATAATTGTTGTTGTACACAAATTCGGCTAGCTGTAAGTATCGATCCCAACTTCCCCGTTGTTCTAGAATGTATGCTCGTAACATATCTTCCAAGGTCTAAATCGTTCGCTCCGTTTGACCGTCTGACTGCGGATGATATGCAGTACTTAGACATAGCCTAGTACCGAACGCCTTCTGGAGCGCTCCCCAAAACCGTGAAGTAAACCTTGGGTCTCGATTCGAAATGATTGTTGAAGGAATACCGTGTAATCATACCACTTCTTGAATATACAGTTGAGCCAACTTCTCTAGAGGAGAATTCGCTCGAATGGGTAAAAAGTGAGCTGACTTGGTTAGTCTGTCCACTATGACCCATATAGCATCATATCCTGAGGGGGTTCTTGGTAAGCCCACCACGAAATCCATAGAGATGCTCTCCCATTTCCATTTCGAAATCTCCAAGGGTTGTAATGTCCTTGCTGGCTTCTGATGCTCTATTTTCACCTTCTGGCAAATCAGACATTTATTTACAAAATTAGCTACATCTGTTTTAAGGCCTGGCCACCAAAACATCTTCTTGAGATCTTGATACATTTTGTTAATGCCGGGATGTATAGTAAACTCACTCTTGTGGGCTTCCTCCAAAACCTTCCTCCTGAGGTCGTTCTCCTTAAGTACACATATTCTTTCATGATATCGCCATATTTCTTCTACATCCTGAGAGAATCCTGTTAGCTTGCCAGATTGTACCAGTCATCTTGTATGCTGGAAGTCGTCGTTTCCTTGCTGTGCTTGCTGGATTTGATCTTTGAAAGTACTAGTTATCTTAAGTTGGTGTAATTGAATGGCATTGGGAGTTATAGAGATTCCCAAGTTGAGGGTTTGGAAGCTTTCTATAAGTTCTGCTTCTTTGATCATCATCCACGCCACTGTTAAGGATTTTCTACTTAGGGCATCTGCCACTACATTTGCCTTGCCTGGATGGTACTTTAAGTTGAATTCGTAATCTTTAAGAAACTCCATCCATCTCCGCTGCCTCATGTTCAATTCCTTCTGATCAAAAAGGTATTTCAAACTTTTGTGATCAGAAAATACTTCAAACTTCACTCCATAGAGATAGTGTCTCCACATCTTCAAGGCAAATACTATCGCTGCTAGCTCGAGGTCATGTGTTGGATAATTTCTCTCATGAGTCTTCAATTGCCTAGAAGCATATGCTACAACGTTCTTGTTCTGCATTAACCCGCACCCTAATCCTTTCTTAGAAGCATCACAGTACACTTCAAACGGTCCATGAGGATCTGGTAAAATAAGTACTGGGGCTATTATCAACCTTTCCTTTAATTCCTGAAAACTCTGCTTGCACTCGGGTGTCCATTCGAATGGGGCGTTCTTCTTAGTTAACTTTGTTAACGGTAGGGCTATTTGAGAGAAGTTCTTAACGAATCTCCTGTAGTATCCTGCTAGCCCTAAGAAGCTTCTGACTTCCGTAACTGTCGTTGGTCGCTCCCAGTTTAATACTGCTTCTACCTTACTGGGTTCCACTAAAATTCCCCCATGGGATACCACGTGGCCAAGAAATTTTACTTCTTCCATCCAAAATTCACATTTGGATAGCTTGGCGTAAAGTTTCTTCGCTCTTAGAATTTGCAGAACCAATCGCAAATGTTCTACGTGCTCCTGTTTTGTCTTTGAGTAGATAAGTATGTCATCAGTGAACACCACCACAAATTTATCGAGATATGGTCTGAATATTCAATTCATGTAGTCCATGAATATTGCCGGTGCATTCGTCAATCCGAAGGACATCACAGTATATTCATAATGTCCATAACGAGTTCAAAATGCTGTCTTCGAGATATCTTCTTCTCGAACCCGAATCTGATGATATCCAGATCGTAGATCAATCTTGGAAAATACAGTAGCCCCTTGCAATTGATCCATGAGATCATCAATTCTTGGCAACGGATACTTGTTCTTGATTGTCGACTTATTCAACTGCCTATAATCTACACATAGTCGCATGCCTCCATCTTTCTTCTTAACTAATAGGACTAGGGCTCCCCACGATGATGCACTTGGCCTAATAAATTTCTTTTTCAGGAGTTCTTCAATCTGGCCCTTAAGTTTGGTTAGTTCTAAGGGTGACATGCGGTATGGCGCTAAAGATATTGGTCCCACTCCTGGCACCAATTCAATGGTGAACTCAATCTCTCTCTCGGGAGAGAACTCAGGAATATCTTCAGAGAACACATCAGGATATTCCCTAACAATTGGAATATTGTTTAACTCCTGATCAACCTCTGCTACACTAGTTGATAAGAAAATATACCCTTAACTTCCATTCCCACAGTGGTGTACTGTTAAGGAACTTAAATAAAGACTTACAGAGATTACTGATTCAGAAGATGAAACAGGGGGGAGTATAATGGATTTATTAGAGCAATTTAACAGGGCTTGGTTGGCAGGAGCCAATCCATACCCAAAATGATGTCAAGTCCGGACAAGGGAAGACAAATTAAATTAGCCGAAAAAGTTCGACCTCCTATCTGGCAAGGGACATTGATACAAATATGATTGGTTCTAACGGGCTTACTTGAAGGAGTAGAAACTAACAAGTCATAGGGTAATTCAGAAATAGGTAGCTGCAAGGCTATCATGCAATCATGAGAGATGAAGGAGTGAGATGCACCTGAATCGTATAAAACGGTTAAGGTCTTACTGTTTACTTCACACGTATCTTGAATCAAATCCTCCAACTTGTTGACCTCCTGTGCATCCATAGTAAAAACTCTCCCCTGTCGTTGTGGCTTAGGAGTCGGTTGAGGGTTCCTGGTAAGGCATTCATAGATTCTGTGGCCTAGTTTGCCACATCCAAAACAGACATTTTGACCTGCCAAACAGGGGCGGTCGCCATGATTTCTGCTGCATTGGTTGCAAGTCTAGTTACCAAAAGACCTTTGAGGTTGCTTGCCTCTGTTGTTCATCGGCTAAAACTTACTCTGTTGCTGTAAGTTGGGCTTGAACCTCAAGCCTTGCAGAGCTAACCCCTTCTTGAAGTTATTGCCGGATGATCTAGCAGCAACTAGCTTCTTGTTACAGTCCTCTACTAGGCGGCACTTGTTCACCAAGGTAGAAAAGTCTCTGATCTCCATTGGTCCTATGGTGGCAAGAATGTCTTCTCTCAGTCCATCTTCAAATTTCATGCATTTCCATGCTTCGTCAAGGCTCCGTTGATAAATAGTGGAAAATTTGCACAACTCCTCAAATTTAGCAATGTACTCCGACACGCTACTATTCCCTTGACGGAGGTGCATGAACTCCAACTCCTTGGCATTGCGGACAGACGTGGGGAAATACTTCTGGTAGAATGCATCACTGAATACGTCCCAAGTAATATCTGTCTGGGATCCTTCTAATAATCGCCGTGCACCATTCCACCAAAATTCTGCATCGGCTTCTAACATATAGGTGGCAAAAGTCACCTTCTGACGGTCTGTGCAATCCAACACGGAGAAAATCTTTTCCATAGCTTTAACCCAATCATCTGCCTTATCTGGGTTAAAGGCTCCCCTGAAGTTGGGTGGGTTGGCCTTCTGAAACTCCGCAAACTTAAGATATTTCAGATCCATTCCAGGGCCATTATGATTTCCACCACGACCTACCTCTGACTGCCTTCCTAGTTGGCCCATCATTTCAGTTGTCGCAGCTGCCTGCTCGTGTATAGCATGCGCCATTTCTCGCATTGTATCCAAGAACTCTGTAGATTCCTCCTGGGCTGAAGAAGTTTGTGGCCTACCTCGCCTTCTAGAAGCCATCAAGTTCTAAACACACAAAACAAGAGTAATTGAGTTGATCAGGCTCAATACTAAGTTCGGTGTGCTAGTAAATAATAGCATATCGTTAGGCAAACTCCCTCACATACATCCTATCCATATGGACAAGACTCAGAATATAATAATATCTAAGGAATACAGAGCATATGCGAAGCATAGTCAGTCCAATCCTCAGGCCTATATTAGGACGAACTGCTTTGATACCAAAAATGTAACACCTTACAAGTACTATGCTTAAGTCATAATAGATTATCTGATAAGTGATTACGTGTAGTGAACTGATTAAATTCTATCTTCTGTATCATTATTAATCACTCATATAAAGGTGACTATTCGCGTAATAATATTTTCTGCTAGACAGCGGAATAAATACTAGTTAATTAATATACTGTAAATAATATAACATAAATAAAAGTGCAATAAGGACGGAACTACTGCAACATACATATGAAATATATACATAAATGTCTGCTTTTCAAGTTTGACAAAATGATACAGGATAAAAAAAAAATGAGGCCACTAGCACAAAATAAAACGGCCGGTCCCTAAGCACAATACCCTAAGTGGTCCCCATGCGACATTTCATATACTACACCTAATCTATACTCATCTATCCATGGCCCAGGCTGACAAAAAAGGGTCGTCCTGTACATCTACTATCACTACGGCATATCTGCTGTCTAACCGAAGTCTGAGGAAAGAAACCCATTCGCCATGGGTGCGTCTGCAGGGGGATGGCCAGCGCTAGGAGCAGAAGACGAGGAGGAACTTGCTGCCTCAGATGGATCCTCCTCCGACATAGAGGCGGAAAGCATATGCTGTGGTGGAGAAGCAGGAGGAGCCATGGGAGCTGGAGCTGCTGGTGCTGCTGGTGGTGGAAATAGATGGGCCATGTGAAGAGGTATGGCAATGTAGGGGACAGCAGGATCAAAAAGAGGGTGCATAAGCGGACAACAAAGTCCCTCTGGAAGAAGAAGTAGAGACGGAACTGACATTGGCCGGATATATATACAGAATCCAAAAATGGATCAAGGTATATATGTAGCTCAGGGAACTCGATGAATAGCAATCCGGTCGCTACGTGCTCCATGGTCTGAGAATGACGCGGAATATACAATAGGGTGAGAAATAAATATTTCTTAGTAGGAACTCCTAGTTTCTATACATCTGTCATCGCTGTCATTCTTAGTTGTTTTGGTCGTGCAATATTTTTCAAATAGTATGGTACAATGATAATATTTAACTTAAATACTTATTTGTAAAGTATACACCGAAACAATATCAATTGTAGTTAACAAATACACTAAAGTACTCAAACAGTAATCATGGTGGAGCAATAACATGCTGAGAATAATAAACAGGGATCTAGAACAATTAATTAAGAAGCATTACATTATGCATATGCATGTGCAATTAGAAAATGCATCTTATCCTTGAAGGCTTTCGCCTATTAGAACTTATTTCCATCCTTGGTCCCCTGGGAGTCATTGGCCATATACTCCTAGGTAATAGTCCGCTTTTCAGGACCGAGTTCATTCCTATACAGGATGGCCGGGTTTACTTTCCTCGACCTTCCCACTGATCTATTCCCCTTAATTTATTCCGGGGCTTGCCCAAGTGATATGGAATCCTTTATAATATCATGAAATGGATGCACATCTAACTTGACTTTTCAAACATTATATATTCATGCTATTATAAATTTCACAACATATGAACTTCTTACGGAAATTTCGGTAGCATAATGGATCGAGTCCGCTTTCCCATGAATAGTGCCAGACAACCAGTATAATTATACAAGCTTACAATTCAATATAGACCAGCAATTATGTATATACATTCATAGATTCATTCATTGGTCTCAACTCAAATATCAATATGGTTTTTAGTTTATTCTTCCCTGTTCTGCCCGGGTTTTGTATACTTCACCCTTGTTTCAATTCAACTCATTTAAACCTAATTTTTGTATATGTTGTAGCCTTATGTGTCTAGTTTCTAACCCTTTTAGTTCCATCTCATTTGGATTTGTATAACTCAAGATATAAATGTTTAACTTCAGCATGCTCTGTTCTTAGCCAAACTTGGGTCCTTAAAAAAGAAAATTCACTAAAAATAGAAAACTAGGTCAAATCTTACGAATTTTATATCAAATTAAAGCTAATACAACAAGCTTTCAAATGAAGTCATTTTCCTAAGTAGATTATGAGTTATCAGTCTAGAAACATTACCCTACTGGTCTATCTTGTTCTAGGCTAGTTTAAACCTAAGCCAAATTCATTGGTGTACTGGGAACAAATGACCACGAATTAAATTATGAAATTTTTATGGAATATTCTATCATGTGTTAGCTTTCAAACAACTTTAGTTGCACTCAATTTGAGGTTGTATAGGGTGATTTACGCCCTTCTTAACCCATGCTGCCCGGGTGAGAACCCAAATTTCTGGGTCTAACTTCAAAAATTCTTAACTAATACTATACTAATCCAATGGCCTTATATTTTATATGTATGGAAAGCCCTGGATGTCTAGTTTTATATAAAAATGGTTTCATTCAATTTAAACAGCGGTAGGCGGAGCCGTGCACTCGACCATACGGACCGCCGAGGAAAAACCCTAACAACTTCTAGATTTGTCTCTCTCCTTCAAGTTATTTGCTCTCAATTCTAATTTTAATCACGACATACATGCAAAACTAGTCATAAACCATCATCATCACTCTATATAACATCAATATTTCAGATTGAACATGCTCACCATGCAGCCCCAAATCAGAGAAAATAAGAAGAGAAGTAGGATTTCCTACCTTGTGTAGTGGAGTTTGTGCTGATGTTGTGTCTTTGATGCAAGTAATTTGTGATGAGGCTTGAGAATGGATGAGAATGGAGTGGAGATGAGGGTAAAGAGAAGAGAAAGAGAAGAGCTTTAGCATTAGAAAAGGGGTGGAAATTTGGATGGGAACAAGAGAGAAAAGGTGAGATTTTTGGATGTTGAATGCATGTGATTGGTGGACTTAAGCTTGCTCTCAATTCTAGCTTAGCTTCCCATCATCAAGGGCTGCCAAGGCGCCACTTGAGGGAGGTATTTGGCTAAATCTTAGCCGTTGATTCTAGGGCACTCATGGTATAATTTCTACTGATCCGGTACCGACAGTTTAAAGTTCCAAAATCTTACCGATTTCTCTTAAATCGGTAAATCGGTTTGAAATTTTTCTGTGAGGTTTTTCTACACTCCTAACCCAATTCCATCCAACTTAATCCTTGCAGTTCACCCCTAATTGGCTTTTAGTAAGTGTTTAATCATATTCTGATTAAACCCACTTATTCGATAAAAACTGAATAACTCGGTTATTAAGAATAGAATTTCTCGGACGTTACACAAAACCGCTCACTTAGCCCTTCAAGAACCTCATCTTTGGGTCTTTGGAGACAAGATCTAAACACTACAACCTCCATTTTCACAAGATCTCAAGAGCTTCTCCTTCCTTCTTGCAAAACTGCCACCATCATCATCAAGAGAAGCCATCATCTTCTTCTCTCTCTTCTCTTCTTTTTGCGCCATCTTTAAGAAGAGGTAGTGATCTTCATCTTTTTATTTTGTTTGCTCAAGAAAGCTTGAAGCTTGGTTCTTTTCATGGACAAGATCTTTAAGTGAAAACTTGAGAAGATCCTTCATGCTCTTCATGAGCAAAAGTTTCCATTTTTGGCAAAATATATTCTTGTTGTTCTTCAAGTGTTCTTGATGTTTCTACTTTTGGAAAAATATGTTCTGGAAAAATATGTTCTCGTTATTCTTCAAGTGTTCTTGATGTTTCTACTTTTGTAAAAATATGTTCATGTTCTTCTTCTTGAATGTTCTTGATGTTCTTGGTGGTGTCTTGCTTAAAGTTGTTATTTTCCTTATGATGAGTTTATGATTAGAAAAGTTTCATCTTTGCATGCTTTTCATGATTTGATAAGACTATGAACATCCTAAAAGCTTAAAACTTTAAAAAGTTTGCTTCTTGAAGTATAAAAAGTGGCGTAAGTTTAGTGCCTTCATAAAAGTCTTATTTTGTTTTGTTTTGAAGACAAGACTACATGTAAAAATCTATGCTTTTTGGAATAATAAGCCTTTTTGAGTTAGAAAAATAATGTCTTGTCACTTTATGTTTCAAAGATTGATCCTTGGAAACAAATCCTTTTATAAAGTTTAAAACTTGAAATCAAAAAGGTCACTTTTGGATTATAGAAATGCTAACTTTTATAAAGATCAAGACTTTATAACTTTAGAGCTAATGTCTTATATCACTAGTTGATAAAGTAGGAACCTTTTTAATGTAAAGGCAACTTTAAATCATAAAGTTGCGACCTTGATGCTCTTAGAATAATTAAAAGAGTCAACTTTCATAAAGAACAAGACTTTTTAGTTAAAAAGCTAGTAACTTGTATCATTATTTCATGAAGATCTAATTTTTAGAATAAGAGCTTAATTTTAAAGGCACTTGCTTTCATAAAGAATAAAATTTTATGACTACTTTATAAAGAATGATAACTTCTATAATACTTAAGGTAAGATCTTGTTATGTTAGTAATAAAAGCTTGAAACTTTGTAATTCGGTTAAGTTAAAAATCACCCTTGGTGATTAGTGAACATGGTGTTATTGGGTTCATGATGTGGTTATGCATTGTCATGACCCAAGGATTAGAGAGATCTCGAACTCCTTAGTAACAAAAGTTTGATTAGGGCCTCTGAGTGTAACACCCTACTAATTTGATGTTATGCTTAAGTCATAGCATGCAATTAAGTAGACTGTGTTACTGTGTTAATATTCTGCTTATTTATTTATTTATTTATTTATTTTGAATGAAACGGCACGCTGTTATACTGTGAGCGTTATGAAACTCAACATAATACCACAACAGATAAGAAATAGTATAAAAACATCAACTGTATACATATATATATTTACATGTCAGAAGTCATTGCTTCAGTTTATATACAGAGTTTCAAAGTGAAATACAAAGGTGGGCCACCATACCAAAAAGACATAAGGCCCATATCAGCCAGAAAGATCCTATAGGTCCTCAGAGGACATTTCATAACCTACTGCTAATCCTACTGTCAAGTTTATGACCCAGATCTATGTGCTGTCAAAAAAGGATCATGTTGTACAACATCTCCTGCTGGCTGACATACTCTGTCATGTAGCCGTTGGCCATGCCAGGCTCGGCTGGAGAATACTCTGCGCTGGGTCCCGAGGAGGAAGAGGGTGACGAGCCAGTGGCCTCGGAAAGGTCACTCTCCGAACTAAGTGGGATATCTGGAACTGCCTGCGGTGGTGACTCGGGTGCAGGGTCGACAGGAGCTACTGGTGCTGCGGGTGCAGGAGGAGCTGGAGGTGGGTGCGCCATGTGCAGTGGGACAGCAATGTAAGGAGTCGCAGGGTTGAAAATAGGATGATGTAGAGGGACAGCAAAGTTCCTATTACTAAATAGGTAAATGCGGAAGTTACAAGAACCGGCTATATACAAAGAATCCAATTCTGGGTCATGATGAAGCTACAAATCTGGGATCTCAATGAAGAGGGTGACCGTGGAGTCCATCACTAGAATCTGAGAATGATGCGGGAAATACAGAACAAGGTGAGAATTTAAAGAAATTCTCAGTAGGGTTTGGGCATAGAGGTTAGCTGACGTCACATACATTCTCAGTTGCCTCGGGTTTTATTTAATTATAAAAACATGTGTTCAAACTAGACTATCCATTTTTAATGAGTTTAAGAAAATATCTGGTCCGAGGCAAGGTTCAGTTTTACTTTAGGTGGCATAAGAAATAGAGTAGATTGGCTAATAATAATTCACAGAATAATAAACAAAATGAATGAAAAACGGCAGTTAATAAACATAATAGGCACTGCATCCATCCTGACACAATTTATTTCTTGAAATCATGCATTCATGTAATTATGTAGACTTAATCATGAACCTTTCTTCATAAGCTTCCCCATTTTTTTTCATCATTTTCCATCTCTTGGTCCCCTGGGAGTTCTTGGCCATTTAGACTCTTGGGTCATAGTTTGCTTTTCAGGATCGAGCTCGTTCCTATACAGGAATGCCGGGTTTACTTTTCCCGACCTTCCCATTGATCTATTCCCCTTAACTTCTTATCCGGGGCTGGTCCAAGTAACATGGAACTTTCATAGTAACAAAATACTTATCATAACTTTCATAGCTTTCTTGAAATTACACATACATTAATCATGTAATTCATAACTTATACATGGGTTCTACCGGAATTTCGGCAGCATAACGGAACGTGCCCACTTCCCCATGAATAGTGCCAACATATCAGAACATTAATTTATTAATAAGGTCACAACATTACACACATATTTCAATATGGAACTCATAATAACATTAAACTCATCAAGGTAGAGATTCTTCCTCAACATAGTCAATCAACCCGATTTTTATAATTCAAGCCATTATTTCTATTTAACTCATTTGGACCTCAAATTTGGGTATGTTAAAGTGTTATGTGTCTATTTTCTAACCTCTTTAGTCCCATCTAATTTTGATATCTATAGCTCAAGATATTTAGAGTTTATCGCGGCCTGCCCAGTGGCTGGCTAGAATCAGACACCTAAAAGTAAAAACCCACTAAAAATCGAAAACTGATTCAAATCACACGAAATTAGGCTCATATTAAATCTAATAGGGCAAAGCTTCATTTACAAAAAGTTCCATTCCAATTGACTTAGTAGGGCTCGAGTTATAAGCCCCGAATTCTGACCTTCCTAGACTGCCCTGTTCTAGCCCAGTTTGGACATAGGGCAACTTTCTTGGATCACTGGGAGCAAACGGGACCTTATCTAATTCTGAAATTTATATGTGACATTCTCCTATGTGTAAGCTTTCTAGAAAAGTTAGTTTCACTCATTTTCAAGTAGTATAGGGCGAGTTCTACCCTGAACAACCCAGTCTGCCCAGAACCAGAGTCAGAAACCTAGGTCAAAATTCAAAAATTCATATCTCCCTCAATACTAATCCAAAAGCCTTATATGATATATGTATCGAAAGCCTTGGATGTCTAGTTTCATTTAAAATTAGTTTCATCAAATTTAATCAGCTGTAAGTGGAGCCGTACACTCCGCCGTACGGACTGCCAAGGGTTTTTGGTTCTCCATCCCTTCCTATTTTCATTCTTTCTCACTTCCAATTCGGTTTTAACCAAACAAACATCCCAAAACTAGTCACATATCATCATAATCATTCATCTAACACATCAAAGATTGTGAAAATAATCCAACCTCAGCCAGCCAAGACCATAGAATTGATGCAAGAATCAAACCTCTACCTTTATTATAAGTGATTTTGCTGGATTTTTGAAGGCTTGGATAAGCAAAGCTTGATTAGGCTTGATGTTGGCTGGAGTTATGTGAGTAAAGAAGAGAAGAAGAGAGCTGAAAGGAGAGGAGAAAGTGGCGCAAGAAAAGGGGTCTGAATGGGTGATAAAAGGGTGGAAAAATCTGATTACATTGAGTGGTGGTAATTGGCTTGCTTTGGCTTGTGATTGGCTAATCTTGTATGGCTGAAATTCAGCCAAGCTTCTTCATGTGTTGGTGGCCTTTGTTGCACCACTTTTAGGTGTTAAGTGGCTGAGTTATCAGCCACTCAAAATAGGGTTTAAAGCTTGTACTTCCATTGGTCCGGTTCTGATAGTTTAAAATACCGTAAACTTACCGATTTCCTTTAAATCGGTAAATTGGTTTTGTGAAAATTCTTATGAAATCTTCTATATTTCTAACCTAATTAACTTGTACCTAATCTCAATTAACTTCTAATCAATTGATCCTAAATAATTATTTAACCAAATTTTAATTAATTTCAATTATTCGATAAAAACCGAAAAATTGAACGAAAAACAATAAAAGAATTTCGGTGGATGTTACACTGAGCATATCATGAACCTAGGAATCACTAAGTACACTATCTCAAGGAAAGGGAACAATCACCTAACTTAATTAATTTGAACAACTGTTCCATAAGATATGCACTTAAGTAAAGAATAAGTTCATGTGAGAACTAGTAACTCAAAGACTACATGTACGTATATTTTAACTAAGTGATTCTCTCATGGGTAACCACGGGAAATCAAATGATGATTCATAAGATTCTTCACAAAGAATAACACAACTATGAACCCCTTAGGGTATGAATGTATGGTGCCATTCAGCATGATGAATGACAAGTTTGGTTGAGCTTTGTCTCATTATTGAATGATTAGTGTGATGATATGATATAAATATGATGGACTGTTGGTTGAAAGTTTGTGATTGGTATTTTGGGGAAGCTCCGGTCTAGCCGTTATACTGCAGGATTTCCGTCAAAATTATGGACTTAGTCATATCATTGCATGTGTCTAGTCAAAGAAGTATTATGCATGTAAAGTATAATGATAAGGAACGAAAGAATGGGATATGACCCCTCGATCGCATCCGGGAAGTGAGAGATGGTGATCCACAAGGAACCTCTATGGGGTAGGCAAGGGTGATATGGAGAACCCTCCAACTTAGGGGTAACCAATATCGGCTTAGTCTGATTTGGTTTAGTACTGTGTGACGACGGTCACGGAATGAGCTTATGTCCAAAAGTAGTATATTTTAAAGGAAAGTAAAGAATGTTAAGCACGTGCTAAAAATGAAAGTAAAGTCAAAGTAGAACCATGGTCAAGTTGATAAGTTGCATAGTCATGCATATTTCTATATTTCTCATGCGTATTATGAATGCTTATCCCATGTGTTAGTAGGTATGCCTGTGTATGATGTTATGAATATGATGATAAATGTAAAAGCAATCTGCTTCGGGATTTATATCTTTGAAAATTGTTAAAATTGAACCTATACTTATCCATTATTTTTATAATCAAATCCGAAGTGGTTGGGACGATGACGATGACACCATGTTTGTCTAGTCACAATCTTATTGAGAAATCCTGTATTTCTCACTCCTACGTTTCCATGTCATCTTCAGATGGAGCTGTGGCATCCATGGTAACACTTCTGACGGTACCTGACTGGATAAGACGAGCTGCCATGTTTCTTCACCTAGCTAAGGAGGATCGATATAGTAGCATAGCATTTTCATTTTCTCAAGAGCTCTAGTTAGGCAGTTTATGTGTAATTAAGAGCATGTAAGAAGTCATGCTGCTTAATTTGACCTATTACATATGTGATACTTATTAAGTGTAATGATGACCTTAATTATCTATGATTACGTTCTTGGTTTAATGTATTGTGTTATGTTGTTTCCATTTTGTCGTATATCTTATTAATAACTCAGCGATATGAAGAACAACGTTCATATGTATACGAGTAAGTAAGCGCTTAAAGGCTTAGTTTTTAAACATAAAGATTTTACAAGAAAAAAATTATATGCTATTTTCGTATATTACACTAATTTCAAAGATAAGAACTTCCGTTAGATAATAGTAACAACTAGTAATGCCATAAAATGACTTAAGCATAGTATGGTATTAGTAGGGTGTTAAATATTCCCAAAACAGCCTTTCGAACTCGCAATGGATATTATGAATACACCATGATGTCCTTTTGGATTGACGAATACATCGGCGATATGTATGGATTATATGAATCAGATATTCCGACCATATCTAGACAAATTTGTGGTGTTCATCAACGATATACTCATCTACTCAAAGATAGAATGAGAGCATACAGAACACTTGAGGCTAGTGTTGCAAATCTTAAGAGAGAAAAAGCTCTATGTCAAGTTATTCAAGTGTGAATTTTGGATAAAAGAAGTAAAATTTCTCCGACATGTAGTGTCTTAGGGAGGAATTTCTGTAGATCCCAACAAGGTGGAAATGGTGTTGAACTGGGAATGACCGACTACAGTTACGAAAGTTAAGAGTTTCTTGGGTTTAGCCGGATAATACAGACGGTTTGTTAAAAATTTATCCCAAATAGCTTTGCCTCTAACAAAGTTGACCAGGAAGAATGCTCCCTTTGAATGGATGCCCGAGTGCAAATAAAGCTTCCAAGACTTAAAAGAAAAATTGACGATAGCCCAGTACTCACTCTGCCAAATCCCCATGGATCATTTGAAGTTCACTGCAATGCCTCTAGGAGAGGATTAGGATGCGTGTTAATTCAAAAGAAGAACATGGTCACGTATGCTTCCAAACAATTGAAACCTCACGAAAGAAATTACCCGACACATGGCCTCGAATTAGCAGCGGTAGTATTTGCTCTGAAAATTTGGAGACACCATCTCTATGGAGTAAAGTTTGAAGTATTTTCTTATCACAAGAGTTTGAAATACCTCTTTGATCAGAAGGAATTAAATATGAGACAGCGAAGATGGATGGAATTTCTTCAGGATTATGAGTTTGATTTAAAATACCATCCTATCAAGGCAAATGTAGTGGTAGATGCCCAGATGCCCTGAGCAGGATATCTTTAACCCTGAGCAGGATATCTTTAACTGTGGCATTGATGATGATCAAAGAAATGGAACTTATAGAGAATTTTCGAGACCTTAACTTCGGAATCTCTATAACCCCCCATACTATTTAGTTAAACCAGATTAAGATAACTAGTGACTTTAAGGATCCAATTCAACAAGTACAATAGCAGAATGACAATTTTCAACACACAATACATTTATTGCAATCAGAAAAGTTGACAGGTTTTGCTCTGGATCAAGAAGGCATATGGCGATATCGGGAAAGGATATGTGTGCCTGAAGAAGGTTATCTTCGGAAGAGAGTCTTGGAAGAAGCCCATAGAAGTGAGTTCACTATACATCCTAGCATTATTAAGATGTACCAAGATCTCGAAAAGGTGTTTTGGTGGCCATGCATGAAGGCGGATGTGGCAAGACTAGTGAACAGACGCCTAATTTGCCAGAAAGTAAAGATAGAGTATCAAAAGCCAGCAGGGACATTGCAACCTTTAAAGATTCTGGAATGGAAATGGGAGAGCATTTCCATGGATTTCGTGATGGGTTTACCGAGGACACTATCTGGATATGATGCTACATGGGTTATAGTGGATAGACTAACTAAGTTTGCTTACTTTTTACCTATTCGAGCGAATTATCCTCTGGAAAAGCTAGCTCAATTGTATATTCAAGAAATAGTGAGGTTACATGGCATCCCTTCAACCATCATCTTAGATCGAGATCCAAGGTTTACCTCGCGATTTTGGGGAGCGTTTTGGAAAGCGTTCGGTACTAGACTATGTCTAAGCACTACATATCATCCATAAATGGATGGTTAGATTGAATGAACCATTCAGACTTTGGAAGATATGCTACGAGCATATATTTTGGAGCAGCATGGAAATTGGGTTCGGTATTTAGCACTAGCCGAGTTCACATACAACAATAGTTATCATGCTAATATCCGCATGGCTCCGTATGAAGTGTTATACGAATAAAAATGTCAATCTCTGCTACGTCGGTACGAATCAGAAGAGCAGAATCTGGTAGGACCAAAACTGATCAGGCAGACCATGGAACAAATCAAGAAGATCTGTAGCAAGATACTTGCAGCCCAGAGCCATTAGAAAAGCTACGCAGATGTCAAGAGAAGGCCATTAGAATTTCAAGAGGAAGACCACGTGTTTCTAAAGATCACACCCACTACCAGAATAGGTAGAGCCATTAAGGTCAAGAAGGTAAGCCCTTGCTTTATCGGTCCTTTCCAAATCTTGAAGTGAATCGGACCAGTTGCATATCGAATCGCTCTACCTCCACATCTGTCAAATCTTCACGATGTTTTCTGTGTCTCTCAACTCAAAAAATATCAACCAAACCCCACACATTTCTTAGAACCTGAATCAGTGCAGCTGAGGGACGATTTAACTTTTCATGTACCCCCAACGCGAATAGTAGACAAGAGCAACAAACACCTTTGGAACAAGGCCATGCAATTAGTGAAGGTAGCATGAGGAAATGAAGGCACAGAAAACTATGCTTAGGAATTGGAGTCAGATATGAAGGAAGAGTGCCTAGAATTATTCTCAGGTAATAAATTTTGAGGACAAAATTTTTTTTAGGAGTTTAGTAATGTAACGTCCAAAAAATCTTATTGTTTTTTATCAAGTTATTCGATTTTAGCAAATAAGTGAGATTGATAAAGAAATCAACTAAATACTTAGTTAGAAATTAATTACATGTTAATTAGAGAGATTTGGATTAGGAACAATTAGAATAGCAACATAGAAAGTTTCACAAAATTTTTGCCAAACTGTTTTACCGATTTAAAGGAAATCAGTAGAGATTCGGTATTTTATCTTGCCGGAACCGAAATAGTAGAATTTCACAAAATAAAAACCTAATATGAGAGGCTGAAATTCAGTCACTCTACTTCAATTTGGTGGTGCCAATTGCTGCCTATGTGAATGGGAAGACTTGGCCAACTCACCACCATATATCTACCTACCAATCACTTTTTAGTCTTCTTACATTAACACATTAAAATTTCCTCCCAACTCCTTTAATTTTTTTAGCCACCAAATAGCATACCCCTCTCTTCATTTTCTTTCCCTTTCATCTCATCATCGCTCCATCTTCATCCCACTTTCAAGTTCCAACTAATATCTTCAACCAAAGACTTAAATCTAACAAGTTCTACATCTAGTAAAGGTAGGATTCAATTTCTATTCTTGATTTTCTGGATTGCGACTGCATGGAATTTCATTTTTCTTCATTCCTTTGATGCAATGTTGGGTGTATCTAATGGTTTATGGTTGATTTAACATGAGTCCTTGAGTTAGAATTTAAGTTGGAATGAGGAAATTAGCAATTAGAAAGAAGCAGGATGCTGTTTAGATAAAAACCCTACGGCGCCCGTACGTTCGTTGTGTACAGCCTCGAATCCAGCCATCCAAACTTAATGAACCTATTTTTATAGGAAACTGGACATTTAGATCTTTCCAACCATATAAAATATAGCCATTGGGTTGGTGTTGAATGAGTTATGAATTTTTAAAGTTTACCTAGGAATTCTATGTTCTATGCTGAGTAGTATGGGTTGTAAAGGGTATAACTCACCCTATACAATCGAAATTTAGTGCAACTAATTTTATTAGAAAGCTTATACATAAAAAAACATTCCATAAAAATTTTAGAGTTAAATTTAGTCCCTATTTCTCACAAAAAATTCGTGAATTTTCCCCTTATTCTGGTGAAATAGAGACAAGGCAATCCAATCTTATCAACTTGGTAAGCTCATAACTTGAGCTTTCCTTAGCCAAACGAAGTGAGACTTTTTGAATATAAAAATTTGATCAATAAGCTTCAAAATGACATAGGTTTGGTAGGCATCCACTCATATTTCAATTTATGGTGAATTTTTACTTTTAGGTATACAATTCTGGCTTTTTACAGGACAAGCTGAAATGAAACCATAATAACTTGACCAACACTTATCAAAATGATATGAGACTAAAGAGATTAGAAAATAGACACATAACACTCCAACATATTTAAAATTCAAGTCTAAAAGAGTTTACTAGAATTTATGTAAGATTTTACAAAACTGAGCAGAATTAAGAAACATAAGCAGAATTTCCAAATTGAAGAACTAGGCACTCTAAGGCATATGTGATTTCAATTAACCTAAATATTGCTATTCCATGTTAATGTTGAATTTTAATGTGTTATACTGGTGCTAGTACTTTGGCTGATTGTTTATTCTAGAATGACACTATTCATGGGGAAGCAGACGCAATCCGTTATGCTACCGAAATTCTAGCAGAAAACATGCATGATTCATGAAATATACTTCGCATATGTGACAATTGCATGAAATTCCTAAGACATGTATTAAGAGAAAAGTTATGAGGGAAATTCCATAACACTTGGGCCAACCCTGGATTAAAGTTAAAGGGAATAGTTCGGCAGGGAGGTTAGGAAATGTAAACCCGATATCCCTGAGAAGCAGACTATTACCCAGGAGTCATACATCCAAAAACTCTCAGGGGACCAAGTGTGGAAAACTGTAAATCATATAAGTTAAAGGATCACAAAGCTAACTGCATTTCACTTCCATTCATGCTTTCACATGGTTCTGTTTATTAATCCTGAGCTAAATGCATTATTATCTGTGTATCTCTTATGCTTATATTCTTGTTTATATTGTGGTTAATACACAAGTCATGTTAGGAATATGCATCTGTTTCTACTTCTTCTTATTTCAAGTAAAATTAAGTCTTGCTTCGGGTTTTGCTTCTCTTAACATTAATTGAATAGAATATCATAGCTATGTTACACTTGTTTTTAATTTAAATAAAGGTCGAAGCAACTGAGGATGATTGCGACATCAGCGTAGTATAGTTTAGAATCCTACTGAGAATTTCATCAAATTCTCACTCTATTATATATTTTTGCCTCATTCTCAGACCATGAACTCGGAGGCGACCTTCACCCTCTTCGTCGAGCTACCTAATCTCCAAACTCACTATGACCCTCCGCTTGACTCTATGTACATAACTGGTACTTGTTGTTTCCACCTATACATGTTCTCTCATAGGGACTGTGCTATTCCTTTCCACTACCCAATGTTTGATCCATCCGCACCTTATATAGCCATCCCCTTGCACATGGCTCATCCAACTCCAGTACCAGCACCTGCTTCACCGTCACCACAGGTGGTACCTGTTATCTCATCTGGCAATGACTCGTCCGAGGAGGTGGCTTCCTCACTTTCCTCTTCGGGTTCAGATGGTGACGGCTATGCCCCAGCCAGCCCTAGCATGGCCAACGGATTCCTTTCTTCAGAGTTTGATTAGATGGGATCCTCCACCAGCAGAGGCACGTGTATAGTGTGACCCTCTTTTGACAGCGATGAGACTTAGTCACAATCTAGGTTTCTTTTAGAGCTATGTAGGTCTACACTTCATGAGTACGCATCGATCTATTTTGTGTAATGGCCCAACATTATTGTACCTATAGTGTTTATGTAGCTATGACTTTAAACTCAACACTTATGTACATACGCTAATGAAAGTTCCATGGATGTATGATACTGCTTCTATTCGACTTATCTGTTTTTTGTTAGTACACTGCACCTCACTAAGGATGTATATAACATCACGAGTAGCAAAATAAATAAATAACTATATATATATATATATATATATATATATATATATATACATAGCAATAGATATTTTGATTTTGAAATGGTAAAACTTCAATGAATTAAGATTAATCAATATAAGAGATAATCACACATAACAAACCGCCAGGAAAAAATATTATGACTTAAGCATAGTATCATATCTAGTAGAGTGTTGCACCTTTCATCATCATTGTTCTATTTCTCTTTGCTGCGACCTGTCCCCCTCTCCATTGCGTTCTGTTTGTCTCCCTCCATCGTGGTTTGTCTCTCTCTCTCTCTCTCTCTCTCTCTCTCTCTCTCTCTCTCCTCTCTCTCTCCACTGTGGCCTGCATCTCCCTCCATCGTGTCTTCGTCTCTTCGTGGCATTCTTCACCATTCCAATTTTGTTTTCCTTTTTGAGGCTGGAGGTGGCTTGCTTTTTCCAAACCCACAACCCTTGGCTAAGTTCTTCTTGCCTTCTTTGTTTAGTTGCTACAGAATTAAGTTTGAACACATTGCTATTTGCTTGTTTTAATTTCCCTCTAATTCATAAATTTAGTTAATGGATGATAGGATTAATTACTTGATTGTTGGCTGAGTTATTTTGTTGGTTTGATTCTTGTATTGGTGGTCAAGTTTTATTTAAAATTCTTGAGTGTAAAGCATTGATTTTGGAGCTAAGAAATAAAGACTTTATTGAAATTTAAGTGAGTAATTTAATTCATAAGTTGGTCAAGGAATGCAATGTCTAGGATGTAATGGTGTTCAAATAGAAGGACAAGGAGGTTATTATATATTTTGTGTGTAAAGCATGGAATCATCCTATAGGAACTAAATATGTGGAAAATAAAATAATATAGTTTTATAAACCAGTAGTTGGCTCAAATAATATGTTTCCTTGTTTGCTTTTCTCTTGATAGTAGTTTCAACTCTTAATAATTATTATACCATTATTATTGTTGTTGCTGGTTCTTAATGATTTAAGTGGTATTCGCAGTCCTAATATATCTTACTAATTCAAATGATTGTTCTCTTTGTATTATCCGATGTATAGTGATATTGCTAGGTGCTAGATCCCTTTGGGGTAGTGGCCGAGGCTCCAGAATGCCATATTCTCCGACCACTGCTGCTTGGTTCTGTCTGTGAGTGATAATATGTCTATAGCTTGTTATAAAATCCTTATTTACTTAACTCTTTATTTGATTATCTAAAGGTATTTTCATTGAAGTTATGTTATCCATAGATAGATAAATGGGACAGGCATCTTTGGAAAAATTATTCTCTGACATTTTAACGAGGTTTGCTAAAAGGAAACCATACTTATTAGTTCTACTTGGATTTGGAAGAATAGGGTATTTTGAATTATGTACGGAATTGGATATTAATTCTGGAATTTCTTATTTCGAGCATTCTATTCTAATTAAGGTATATTATGTTCAGTACTTCATATTCTAAAATATGATTGATTGAGGAATTGGAAAGCCTAGAGCTGATGCTTGAAATTTGGTTATATAAAGGTTTTGAGACTAGTGTGATGTTTAGAACTTATGTTTTTCTTTATGGGAGGGATCTTTGATAGGATCTGTAGCTAACGGCAATAGATGTTATCCTTGGTGTAGCTTGGGTTACTATTTACACAGCCACACTTAGTGTGGTACGTGACGAAATTACACAGCCATTCAAGGAATTGTACATGATGGAATACAAGATCACACGAAGGTATGGTCGCCTAAATGTGATCCTAATGGACCATCCTGAATTGGATAACTTCCCATTGATTTTAAGTAATTCAATGATATTTTGGAATTATGATTTTTTATATATATAACGAAACTTATGGCTATTTGAAACCAAAATATGATTTACTGAACTATGGACTTTTATGGGATATATCATGTGTAAGGTGTGGAATTATAATAATATAGTGGAATTATCATTCGGGTTTGTGTTTAAAGTTTTATAGTAATAATTCTATAAGAATATATTTTCTAAATTAATATAGCTTGTCCCACTGCTATTATAGATATATTATTTTTCACTGTATTAGTTTGACTCACTCCCCACTTTTCCTGTTTCAGAGCTAGGTATAGTCTGCAAGTAGTTTGTCTCTGTAATTAAAGGAAAAGAAGCTTCACGAGTCGGCATATTGATCTGTGTGAGTCTTCAAGTTATCATTGCATTTAATTTGTTTATAGCTGAGTAATTATCTATAAATATTCTTAGCTATGCTCCATAATCCACAAGGTCTTGCTTCCATTGTAATATATGTATTTGTAATAGATTTAGTTTCAAAAAGTGTATTAACACTCACCTATGTAGGTTTTGCATGCCTTCAATTGTGAAAGTATTCTGAGAATACTCGTTGTTCTCGAGTCTGTGATTTAGTATTTTTGATATTCTAGATCTATGGCTGGTCTGTATGTTTTTGGTTTGTATCGAGAGCTTTTCTATATTTTTGGGAAATGCCCAATTTTTAAGGGAAACTCCATCCATTTCTTGGGAAAATTCTTCAGTAGGCTTGCTAAGGAATGGTATTCCCTAAGCGCCAGTCAAGACCGTAGTTGGGTTGTGACAAAAGTGGTATCAGAGCCCTAGGTTTCCCTGTGGTTAATGGAGCAAGTGTCCTCTGATAGGATCATAACTATGTAAATGGAAGCGCGCCCATTTTCACAAATTGTGGCACTATGAGAGGCCTTAAGATGCCACCCCCATCTATATGTCTTCTAGTTGTTATCTAAACTTCCCATGATTTTGAAGCTCCCTTTGTATTGTGATTTCTTTGTTTGTTTGCTTAGTTGGTAAATAAGCATTTACTTCTAAAAGTATTTAGGCTTTATGTGGATCCTATACTTGCCTGCCTTTTCTTAGTCATGTTCTTAATTTTTATGTGTTTAAGTACTGCATGAAATGTTTTAAATCCATTATTTAAATGCTGTAAAATATTTGTTTGATGTTTAGATTGGTTATTTTGGTGCATGGTTTGTTAAGGATTTACTTGACTTAAGAACAATGGAACAATTTAAGTTAAAATTTTCAAATTATTGACACAAGAATAATGTTAAACTAAATACCCATGAGGGCTACGCCATTGTAATTTATTTAAGGGATGAATTTACTTTTGTGTTTAATGCTTTTATAATGGTTTTAAGGTTGGTAACTATGTTTTATTACCTTCCTCCTTTAAGTTCTGCTTGGAAGCTATTATGTGTTTTTAATGAATTATAGTAATCTTTAGATGCGAATCTTCTACCTTTTCATGATTATTTTAAGGACTGAGTTATACTACAAGTTATTAGTTATATTAGATATTAGATACTATATGTATTTTATAAACTTTAGTGCTATTAGTATTTATTGTTGTTGTGAAGGGGTGTTTGACTCTAAAGAAGTAATTGTATTAGTTTGATAAATTTCCTGCAAGGCTAATAAGTTAGGCCTGAGATTTTTTTTTTTTTTTTTGATAAGCCACACCATTAGTAAGTTCTTAGAATTCAAAAAAAAAAAAAATTGGCTAAGAACTTGTTCAATACAAAGTATTAAACATGAATGGGGGGTATAAATTTCGCTATTTGTCATAAATGACAAGTATTGTTGTAAATTGCTTCATGACTTGAAAATTGTGATTAGAATGTGTTCCATGCATGTTGTATGCTTTAGAGAAATCGATGTGAAATATCAAAAATAGATTCATTTAAGAGACATAACATCATTAACAAAAGGATGAGTGTAAAGATTCTGCATTACTACCAAATCTGCATAGTGGTTCTCTAACATCATTTTGTGACACAATGATAAAGTTGATCATTTCTTATATTTGATTCTTTGTCACGACCCACTTTGAGTCGTGACCGGCGCTTGGAGGTGACGAACCTCCAGCAAGCCTTAAACATTAAATTTTCCGTGACAAATGGACAAAGTCTCCCCTATTTTTCCAGCTTCTCCATAAAAGCTATACCTGTTCCAATAACCAACCAGCACATATATCCAATTTGAGGCTCTCAGAGCACTTTCAAGTAATTTGCATATATCCGAATATTAGGCATTCATTCCACAATAGCAAAATAATTTCATCTAGCTATTCATACATGTGGACATATAACTATATACATCTTTGACTACTACAATTACCCAGAAACATAGCTTACAGAGAAAACAAGTTCCTATACACATATCCCTTCCAAAAAGAATGTCAAGCAGTAGAATCATGTCTGTGGATCGTGGAGCAATTCTAAGGTGACAGTTATATTCAAAACATCAAAATAAAGGCAAAAGAAAAGCCCTCACATATAGAGGGGTTGTCAAAAAGTGTCTGCACCCTACACCACTAGAAGACCCGAAGCATGCACCACACTAAGATCTGAAATAGGAAGGGAAAAATAAGTGAGTCTAACTGACTCAGTGAGGGGCAATGGTGCTATAGCATATGAGGACAAGCTCTAAAATAAAACAAATTGCATATAAATAAAGAGTTAATATCAAAACTAAGTATAACTAAGAAATTAACATAGAACTATGTAATATGTGGGGAATAAATATTATTTCACAATTTGAATGACAATTCTCAAAATAAAGAGAATTAATAGTATCTTACAATTTTGAAAATATATCTCTTAAAGCTGAATATCAAAGTAGGGAGGGTTTTAATTCTGAGAATATCCAAATAAGGGTTAATCCCCTCAGATTTGACTGAGTCGGCGGTGTATGTTGGCCTCACACACTCACCGAGCTAGCAATACCCCTGCTAGCTGGGTTCGAACCAAGGTGCACCAAGGCTAGCGTCAGCGACCGCTAGCTACCGATAAACTAAGATTCCTCCCACCATATGTATATAAAACCAAAGTAATATGTATCAAATAAAAGCTAGAGCAATAAAATCAATCAAATTTCTGATGAATGAAAATACTCAGTATAGTTCAAAAGAAATCTGAAACAAAATTTTCAGGAACAAAAATACCATGCAAGGTTTTCAAACTTAAACAAAATTCCCCAACAAGTCAATTTAATAATTTAAACAACTATTCAAGAGCTTGTCCCAACCTTTAGAAAATCCATATTCTTTTTCAAAAAGCTTTCCAAATATTTAACCGTTGCATACTAGCAAAAATTCCTCAAACCAAAACAGATATCCACAAATAAATAGATATATTAGACTATAAGGTAATTGTATCTCTAAACAGAATATTCATAATTAACTAAATATATAAAATAAACTATCAATATATATATATTAAAATCGAACTAATACTAATTGTATATAATAAAACCATATGCTATAAAAACACTGTCCACTCACAAAATATCAAGGAACGTCCGATTTAGGTCCTGGGGGCTGCTGAACTGGTAGGTTGGTCTCTTGGGGAATCTGAAATCATACATAAGTAATTATTTACAATTTAAATATCAATTTGGTTCCACTTAGAGCAATCTCTCATCTACAAATTTTTTTTTTATCCTCACTCTCACATTATATCACTTTATAGTTTAACTAACAATTAGAAAGTCAATCTAATTTACTTCTAGAGTCAAGTAATATCTAATTTATTAACTCACAACTCTTTTAATCTTCTCAATTTAAAACTAAAGTTTCCAAGTCCTATTCACTCTTTATAATAAACTCACCCCAGAATCCCTCTATTCACCATCAAAATTATAAAGTCATAAGCTAGTAACTTACCAGAAAGGCTGTGAATTTGGAAATAGTAGAACCACCCTAGCCACTTAAAGCCAAAACAGCCAAAAATTGAAAGAAAGAGAGAGAGAGAGAGAGACTGGTGAGGGTGAGGTGCAAACAAAAGAAAAATGCGAAGAAAGGGGTTTTGTGGGGGTGGAGTGGCGCAAATGGATGATGTGGTGGTGGGGTGAGTGAGAAGAATGAGATGGAGAGAGCAAGAAAGAGAAGCAGTTGAGAGAGAGTAGAAAGGAAGACATAACAGGGGAAAGAAAACGGAAACGAAAAGAAAAAGAATGAAGTTACGAAGCGAAAAAGCTTCTGGCGATGAAATCAAATTAAAAGGGGGCCTACGGTGTGCTATAGGAGTTATGGTGCACCATGGTCTCCCCGTCCTCTCTTTTTTTTATTAAAATAAAAGCTAATACTTCAAAAAATTTTATCTAACAATTTTAATTCTTGTATCACTATATTAGGAAATACCCAAAAACGTAAACTATGAAATTTTTTATTTTTATTTTTTTAAAACTTTCTGATTACTAATGTGTTATTCTAATTAAACATTTATTCTAAACCGGGTATTACATTCTCCCCCTGTTAGAAAATTCGGTCCCCGAATTTGGAAGGAGCATTACCTTGAGATAGGAATAGATGGGGATAATAAGCACGCGTAGAATCCTCCGTCTCCCAAGTTGCTTCCTCTATGGAGTGATTCCTCCAAACTACTTTAACTAGAGGTATTTCTTTTGAATGAAGTTTCTTCACTTGTTTATCAACAATAGCCACCGGCTCTTCTTCATACGTCAAGTTTTCATCTAACTGAATAGCAGGTGAGGATAGAACATGTGAAGGATCCGGCAAATACTTGCGAAGCATAGACACATGAAACACTAGATGTATCATTGAGAGTTCAGGTGATAATGCTAAATGATATGCAACAGGACCCACTCTTTCCAATATTTCAAAAGGTCCAATATAACGAGGACTAAGTTTCCCCCATTTGTCGAACCTCATAAGCCCTTTCATAAGAGAAACTCGCAAAAACACATGCTCGCCCACCATGAATTCCAAATCCTTTCTCCTACGGTCCACATATGCCTTCTGTCTGCTCTGAGCTGCTAACAATCTTTCCCTAATCAACCGAACCTTGTCCATGGCATCTTGGACCAAATCTGGCCTAACAAGTTTTTGCCTCTCCAAGTTCAAACCACCCAATGGGTGACCTGCAACGCCTCCCATATAAAGCTTCAAACAGAGCCATTTGAATGCTGGTTTGATAGCTATTATTGTAAGAAAACACAATCAAAGGTAGATAATTACTCCAACTCCCACCAAACTCCAAGATACACACCCTTAGCATATCTTCTAAAATCTGAATGGTTCACTCTGATTGTCCATCCGTTTTTGGGTGGAAAGCTGAACTAAGATCCAAACGGGTCCCCAAGGTTTATTGAAAGGCTTTCCAAAAATGTGAAGCGAATTGAGGACCGCGATCAAATATGATAGATATTGGAACACCATGAAGTCTGAGGATCTCATCAATGTACAACTAAGCATATTGAGCAGCATTGAATGTTGTTCGCACTGGAAGAAAGTGAGCTGACTTAATCATCCGATCGACAATTACCCAAATAGCATCATATCCTTTAGGGGTATGCGGTAACCTTGTCACAAAGTCCATAGTACTTCTTTTCCATTTCCACTCTAGAATTTCAATTTGCTAGTGTAAACCAACAGGTCTTTGATGCTCCGCTTTCACCTGTTGGCAGACAAGACAACGAGAAACAAACTCAGTTATATCTCTTTTCATGCCTTCCCACCAATATAGTTGTTTTAGATCTTGATACATTTTAGTGGCACCTGGGTGCACAGAGTATCTGGAATTGTGTGCTTCTTCTAGGATTGTTTTCTTCAAGTCCCCAATATTGGGTACACAAAGTTGATCACCAAATCGCAATACCCCTTCATTATCAATTTTGAAAATAGCAGCCTTTCCACTCTCAACTTCAGTTATTACTTTGGTCATCTTGGGATCCTTTTTCTGAGCCTCTTGAATTTGTACATTGAGTGAAACTTGAGCCTTTACATGAGCCAGAAACACCCTTGACTCTCCAAGGTCAAAATGCATCCTTCTTAACTCCAATTTGTGAATATCTTCCACCAATGGTCTCTTGACAGGAGCTATTTGAGCCAAACTGCCCATTGATTTCCTGCTTAAAGCGTCTGCCACCACATTGGCCTTCCCAGGATGATACAATATGGTGCAATCATAATCCTTAAGTAGCTCTACCCATCGCCGCTGCCTAAGATTCAAGTCTTTTTGCTGAAAAATATATTTCAAACTCTTGTGGTCTGTATAAATTTCACAGGTTTTCCCATAAAGATAATGCCTCCAGATCTTTAGAGCAAAAATCACCGTAGCCATTTCTAAATCATGGGTGGGGTAGTTTTGCTCATGCCTCTTCAATTGTCTCGAGGCATAAGCAATCACCCGGCCATGCTGCATCAGAACACACCCAAGCCCCACTCTTGAGGCATCACAAAACACTGAGAACCCTCCTAAACCTGAGGGTAATACAAGAACTGGGGCTGAGGTCAAACAATCCTTAAGTTTCTGGAAACTAGCCTCATATTCATCTGACCATTCATATCACACATTTTTTTGAGTGAGTCTAGTCAACGGAGCAACAATCTTGGAAAAATCTTTAACAAATCGACGATAGTACCCAGCAAGCCCCAAGAAACTGCGAATCTCGGTCACAGAAGTAGGTCTTGGCCATTGTTGGATGGCTTCAACCTTCTTGGGATCTACCATAATTCCTTCACTAGACACAACATGCCCGAGGAATGCCACCTTCTCTAACCAGAATTCACAGTTTGAGAATTTAGCATATAATTAGTGATCTTTGAGAGTCTGCAGAGTGATTCTCAAATGATGCTCATGCTCTTCTCGACTTTTGGAATACACCAATATATCATCAATAAAAATAATAACAAAGCGATCTAGAAAAGGCTTGAACACCCAGTTCGTCAGATCCATGAAAGCGGCAGGAGCATTCATTAATCCAAAGGGCATTACTAGAAATTCATAATGCCCATAGCGGGTTTGAAAAGCAGTTTTAGGAACGTCTGATTCTTTAATCATTAGCTGATGATAACCTGAGCGAAGATCAATCTTAGACAAACATGCTGCTCCTTGTAACTGATCAAAAAGAGCGTCAATTCTAGGAAGAGGATACTTGTTACGTACCGTCAATCGGTTAAGTTGTCGGTAGTCAATACATAACCTCAGAGATCCATCCTTCTTCTTCACAAATAGCACTAGGGCACCCCAAGGCGAAGTGCTAGGACGGATAAAACCTTTGTCTAACAATTCTTGTAGTTGTTCCTTTAGTTCCTTTAATTCTGCTGGAGCCATACGATAAGGAGGTATAGTTACAGGTTGAGCATCGGGCACAAGATCAATACAGAATTCGATCTCCCTATCTGGGGGCATCCCTGGCAATTCATCAAGAAATACAGCCAAAAATTCTTTACGTCCTCCTCTGTATAGTACTATGCTTAAGTCATAGTACCCCACTTTGGAGTTGTTACTGTTACCTGACGGACCTTACTTGACAGCAACTTCAGCCGTCTTAGAATCTTCTTGAACTATCTGGAGATAACACGGAAACAAGAGTGAGAATTTTAAATTCTCAATACGGTTCGCTAAGAAATTTTGTATGGTGTCATCATTATTATCTCCAGCTACTTCGGTTTATTATGAATCATGTGAGCATGTTTACTAGACTGTTCAGTTTTATAGTTAGAAAAATACATTGTCCGAAGCAGAATTCATTTTATTCATGCACTTGTCAATTGGGAGAGCCAATACACAAAAAAGTCACGAATCATATTACGCATAATAACTATAACATATTAAAATATAATAGCATTAACATATTGGAAACTTGAAATTTGTAACTACCTTCACTTGTACTTGAATTTATGTAGATATACATAATTTTCCTTTCTTTCTTGGTCATTCTTTACTTGTCATGCACATCCCAGAGTATGATCGCTATGTCATATTCCAACGGAGTGTGATTGCCATGTCACATTCCTTAGGATGTAGTTATCATGCCATATTCCAGAGTATGATCGCCATGTCATACCCCATCGGGGTGTGATCACCATGTCACACTCCTTAAAATATATTCATCCTGCCACGTCCCAGAGTATGATCGCCGTGTCATACTCCCTCGGGATGTGATCACCATGTCATATTCCTTAGGGGTGGGATCCTTATGCCACATTCCGAGGTATAATCGCCGTGTCATACCCTATCAGAGCGTAATCGCCATGTCATGTTCCTTCAAAATTTGGACTGATCGTCATATCTTTTATCATAAAGTCATAAATACATAGGCTTCATGCCCTAATCTCACACAATCATACTTGCTTAGTATTCATACACGTCACCTAACAACATTTACACAACAACCTTTAGAACTCTCACTAACTTCTGCCGGAAATTCGGCAGCATAACGGACCGAGTCCGCTTCTCCATGAATAGTGCCAGGCTACTAGTAAAACCAGTCAAGCAAAAGTTCAACATAGTGTAACAAACATATCTCATTAATGTCAATCATTTAGGGGTTGGACCCTTATATATCATAATAATGTCAATTATGTAGGGATTGGATCCTTATGTCTATTCTGCCCATTATACCTATTCTGCCCGGTTTTTGTAATTCAAGCCATTATTTCTATTTAACTCATTTGGACCTCAAATTTGGGTATGTTAAAGTGTTATGTGTCTATTTTCTAACCTATCTGGTCCCATCTAATTTTGATATCTATAGCTCAAGATATTTAGATTTTATGCCGGCCTGCCCAGTGGCTGGCCAAAATTAGACACCTAAAAGTAAAAATACACTAAAAATCGAAAACTGAATCAAATCACACAAAATTGCTCTCATATTAAATCTAATAGGGCAAAGTTTCATTTACAAAAATTTCCATTCCATTTGACTTAGTAGGGCTCGAGTTATAAGCCCCGAATTCTGACCTTCCTAGATTGCCCTGTTCTGGCCCGGTTTGGACATAGGGCAACTTTCTTGGGTCACTGGGAGCAAACGGGACCTTATCTAATTCTGAAATTTTTATGGGACATTCTCCTATGTGTAGGATTTCTAAACAAGTTCATTTCACTCATTTTCAAGTAGTATAGGGCGAGTTCTACCCTGAACAACCCAATCTGCCCAGAACCAGAGTCAGAAACCTAGGTCGAAATTCAAAAATTCATACCTCCCTCAATACTAACCCAAAAGCCTTATATGATATATGTATGGAAAGCCCTAGATGTCTAGCTTCATTTACAATTGGTTTCATCAAATTTAATCGGCTATAGTCGGAGCCGTACACTCCGCAGTACGGACTGCCGAGGGTTTTTTATTCTCCAGCCCTCCATCCCTTCCTATTTTCATTCTTTCTCACTTCTAATTCGGTTTTAACTAAACAAACAGCCAAAAGCCAGCCATATATCATCATAATCATTCATTTAACACATCAAAGATTGTAAGAATAATCCAACCTCAGCCAGCCAAAGCCACAGAATTGGTGAAGAATTAAACCTTTACCTTTGGTATATGTGATTTTGCTTGATTTTTGGGGCATGGGTGAGCAAAACCTAGTTGAATTTGAGAGTTTGATGGAGTTATGTGAGTGAAGAGGAGAAGGAGAGAGCTGGAACAGAGGAGAGGAGGCATAGAAATGGATGAATGAAGGAGAGGAGTTGTGTTTATAAAAGCATGGAAGTGGTTAGAATGAGAGGTTGTGATTGGTGGAGCATGTATGGCTGAAATTCAGCCAAGCTTCTTCATGTATTGTGGCCAAAGTGGTGCCACTTTTATGTGGTAATGTGGCTAAGTAATCAGCCTTAGGTTCTAGGGTTTTAAGCTTGTAATTCTATTGGTTAAGTTCCGACAGTTTAAAATACCGTAATCTTACCAATTTCCTTTAAATCGGTGAAACGGTTTTGAAGAATTTTGTGAGGTTTTTATAAGTTTCTATCTTAGTCCTAATTTCTCTAATTTAACCTCTAATCAACTTCTAGTTAACCTCTAATTAACGTTTTAATTAACTCTACAACCTCAATAATATCGAGTAAATCAATTAATAGTGTACATTAAACGTTTTGTGAATTTTAGGACCTTCTGTTTCTGTTTTTCAATGCTAATGGTATTTTCGTAATTATGGGTAAGTCTAGGGGCATCCCATGTCATTTCACATATGGATACCTCCGTGGCTCAATCGGCCGAGGTTTAGGTTTTTGCGTTTTTGCTACGTGATTCTGCTTCGTTTAAAACCTTATTCTGCTAATTCTATTGACATAGGGACCTAAATGTTATTTTCTAAAAAGTTTAGGGGCAAAGTGGTGAATAACAAAAGTTTGTTGTTATTACTTCCTATTACATTATATGGGGATGTTACATTACTACCCCCCTTAAAATAATTTTGTCCTCAAAATTCGATTATAAAACTAACTAGCTATAATTATAACAGTTTAAATAAAGTTCATACATAAATACACAATAGTTGTAAAACCACTTAGCATAATAGGATCAACTAAAACTAAATTAGCCAATTCCCTGTTTTGGTTCATCCCTAATTCTCACTCTGGCTCCCCTGGGGAGTAGTCCCCTCCGTATTTATGGCGAAAACTCTTCCTGAATGTTGCAGTTTAGGAGTCGGTGGTTGGTTCTCGGGGCATTCTCTGATCATATGTCCTGGCTTGCCACATCTGAAACACACATGCTGTTTAACCAGGCAGGGCTTACTTCCATGATTTTTCCCACACTTCGGGCATCGTTGCCTAACCATCGATTCCTGCAGCTGCTTGCCCTCATACTTGCTAAGGTGAGATTGCTTCTTTGGTGGAGAGACATCTTGGAGTTCTTGGTTTTCAGGTGCCGGCCTTTTTCCATAAGCATCAGACTAGGCAATCTCCAACTTCTTATTATAATCTTCCACAAGTCTGCACTTGTTTACTAAGGTAGGAAAATCTCTGATCTCCATAGGGCCTATTGCTGCGAGGATATCTTCCCTCAATCCGCCTTCGAATTTGACACACTTCCATACCTCATCTGGATTCGGTTGATAGATTGTGGAGAACTTGCATAACTCCTCAAACTTAGCGATGTACTCTGACATGCTATTGCTTCCCTGGCAGAGTTGCATAAATTCCAACTCCTTGGCGTTTCGAACTGATGGAGGAAAGTATTTCTGGTAAAAAGCATCCTTAAACACAATCCAAGTAATCTCCATCTGGGACTCTTCTAATAGCCGTTTTACACCATTCCACCAAAATTCTACATCTGCTTCGAGCATATAAGTGGTGAAGGCCATCTTTTGGTGGTCAGTGCAGTCCAGAATAGAAAAGACCTTCTCCATTATTTTAATCCACTCGTCAACCTTATCAGGATGAAAATCTCCTCTAAAACTAGGTGGGTTTGCCTTTTAGAACTCTGCGAACTTGAGGTATTCCAGGTCCAATCCTAGGCCATTGGAGTTTCCACCGTGACCGGCTCCAGGTTGTCTTCCCAGCTGATCCATCATTTGGTGTGCTGCAGCAGCTTGTTCGCGCATGGCATATGCCATCTCTCGTAGAGTGTCCATGAAGTTAGCAAGGTCTTTTGAAGTGGGTGCAATTTGTGGCCTACCACACCCCCTGGAAGCCATTAGTTCCTAATCACAAACAATAAAAGATTGAGTTGATCAGGCCCAATAATAAGTTAAGTGTGACAGCAACTAATAACAACCACAGTTAGGCGGTCATGCATATCTAATTTCCTATATCTTATCTGAGCAGATAAAATTTATCACATGACATTTTCTAAGGATTCCAAAGTGCACTGGAAGCATAGTCAGTTCAGCCCTCAGGTCCGGTTAGGACAGAACTGCTCTGATACCATTTTGTAATGTCCTCCTCTGTACAGTACTATGCTTAAGTCATAGTACCCCACTTTGGAGTTGTTACTGTTACCTGACGGCCCTTACTTGACGCAACTTCAGCCGTCTTAGAATCTTCTCGAACTAACTGGAGATAACACAGAAACAAGAGTGAGAATTTTAAATTATCAGTAGGGTTCGCTAAGAAATTTTGTACGGTGTCATCATTATTATCTCCAGCTGCTTCAGTTTATTATGAATCATGTGAGCATGTTTACTAGACTGTTCAGTTTTATAGTTCGAAAAATATATTGTCCGAAGCAGAATTCATTTTATTCATGCACTTGTCAATTGGGAGAGCCAATACACGAAAAAGTCATGAATCATATTACGCATAATAACTATAACATATTAAAATATAATAACATTAACATACTGGAAACTTGAAATTTGTAACTGCCTTCACTTGTACTTGAATTTATGCAAATATACATAATTTTCCTTTCTTTCTTGGTCTTTCTTTACTTGTCATACACATCCCAGAGTATGATCGCCATGTCACATTCCTTAGGATGTAGTTATCATGCCATATTCCAGAGTATGATCGCCATGTCATACCCCATCGGGGTGTGATCACCATGTCACACTCCTTAAAATATATTCATCCTACCATGTCCCAGAGTATGATCGCCATGTCATACTCCCTCGGGATGTGATCACCATGTCACATTCCTTAGGGGTGGGATCCTTATGCCACATTCCGGGGTATAATCGTCGTGTCATACCCTATCAAACCGTGATCGTCATGTCACGTTCCTTCGGAATATGGACTCATCGTCATATCTTTTATCATAAAGTCATAAATACATAGGCTTCGTACCCTAATCTCAAACAATCATACTTGCTTAGTATTCATACACATCACCTAACAATATTTACACAACAACCTTTAGAACTCTCACTAACTTCTGCCGGAAATTCGGCAGCATAACGGACCGAGTCCGCTTCCCCATGAATAGTGCCAGGCTACCAATAAAACCAGCCAAGCAAAAGTTCAACATAGTGTAACAAACATGTCTCATTAATGTTAATCATGTAGGGGTTGGACCCTTATATATCACAACAATGTCAATTATGTAGGGATTGGATCCTTATGTCTATTCTGCCCATTATACCTATTTTGCCCGATTTTTGTAATTCAAGCCATTATTTCTATTTAACTCATTTGGACCTCAAATTTGGATATGTTAAAGTGTTATGTGTCTATTTTCTAACTTCTTTAGTCCCATCTAATTTTGATATCTATAGCTCAAGATATTTAGAGTTTATCCCGGCCTGCCCAGTGGCTGGCTAGAATCAGACACCTAAAAGTAAAAATACACTAAAAATCGAAAACTGAATCAAATCACACAAAATTGGTCTCATATTAAATCTAACAGGGCAAAGTTTTATTTACAAAAAGTTCCATTCCATTTGAATTAGTAGGGCTCGAGTTATAAGCCCCGAATTCTAACCTTCCTAGACTACCCTGTTCTGGCCAGGTTTGGACATAGGGCAACTTTCTTGGATCACTGGGAGCAAACGGGACCTTATGTAATTCTGAAATTTTTATGGGACACTCTCCTATGTGTAAGCTTTCTAAAAAAGTTTGTTTCACTCATTTTCAAGTAGTATAGGGCGAGTTCTACCCTGAACAACCCAGTCTGCCCAGAACCAGAGTCAAAAACCTAGGTTGAAATTCAAAAATTCATACCTCCCTCAATACTAACCCAAAAGCCTTTTATGATATATGTATGGAAAGCTCTGGATGTCTAGCTTCATTTACAATTAGTTTCATCAAATTTAATTGGCTGTAGGCGGAGTCGTACACTCCGCCGTACGGACTGCCGAGGGTTTTTGATTCTCCAGCCCTCCATCCCTTCCTATTTTCATTCTTTCTCACTTCTAATTCGATTTTAACCAAACAAACAGCCAAAAGCCAGCCATATATCATCATAATCATTCATTTAACACATCAAAGATTGTAAGAATAATCCAACCTCAGCCAGCCAAAGCCACAGAATTGGTGCAAGAATTAAACCTCTACCTTTGTTATATGTGATTTTGCTTGATTTTTGGGGCTTGGGTGAGCAAAACCTAGTTGAATTTGAGAGTTTGATGGAGTTATGTAAGTGAAGAGGAGAAGGAGAGAGCTGGAGCAAAGGAAAGGAGGCGCAGAAATGGATGAATGAAGGAGAGGAGTTGTGTTTATAAAAGCATGGAAGTGGTTAGAATGAGAGGTTGTGATTGGTGGAGCATGTATGGCTGAAATTCAGCCAAGCTTCTTCATGTATTGTGGCCAAAGTGGTGCCACTTTTATGTGGTAATGTGGCTGAGTAATCAGCCTTAGGTTCTAGGGTTTTAAACTTGTAATTCTATTGGTTCGGTTCCGACAGTTTAAAATACTGTAAGCTTACCAATTTCCTTTAAATCGGTAAAATGGTTTTGAAGAATTTTGTGAGGTTTTTATAAGTTTCTATCTTAGTCCTAATTTCTCTAATTTAACCTCTAATCAACTTCTAGTTAACCTCTAATTAACTTTTTAATTAACTTTACAACCTCAATAAAATCGAGTAAATCGATTAATAGTGTACATTAAACGTTTTGTGAATTTTAGGACTTTCTATTTCTGTTTTTCAAGGCTAATGGTATTTTCTAAATTATGGATAAGTCTAGGGGCATCCCATGTCATTTCACATATGGATACCTCCGTGGCTCAATCGGCCGAGGTTTAGGTTTCTGCGTTTTCGCTACGTGATTCTGCTTCGTTTAAAACCTTATTCTGCTAATTCTATTGACATAGGGACCTAAATATCATTTTCTAAAAAGTTTTGGGGCAAAGTGGTGAATAACAAAAGTTTGTTGTTATTACTTCCTATTACGTTATATGGGGATGTTACACATCTCGCACCGCAGCCAAATATCCCAAACATCCCCTTTTTAAGAGGTGCATAGCTCTTACAGAAGAGATAAGTTTAGATGAGGAGGTACTAACTTTGCCTCTAAACTCAAAAGGTGTTTTGCTTGGCATGGCAAATCGTACTATTTTCTGATGGCAATCGATGGTGGCATGACAAGAGGCCAACGAGTCCATTCCCAAGATAACATCAAAGTTAACTAAATTTAGAACAATCAAATCTACCTTGGAGTCTTTGCCATTTATGGTCACTAGACATGATTTATACACAGAAGTGACTAAGAGATTCTCTCATCGGAGTGCCAACCCAAAATGGTTGGTCTAGAGGTTCAGGTAGTCCTCCAAATCGAGAAGCAAAGTATATCGACACATAGGAATGTGTAGATCCGGGATCGATCAAAGCATGCACATCAAAGGAACAGATAGATAGAATACCTGTTACCACCGCATTAGATGCCTGAGCATCCTGGCGAGTTAATGCATAAACCCTCGGCTGTCCTCCAGCTGAACTAGATCCTCTGCCCCAGGCACCTCTACCTCTACTTCCTCTACCTGCTGATCTGACGGCATCACTTCGGGATTGATTAGCAAGAGATGATGATGAAGGAGCAACAGGCTGAACTAATCCTCGGCCTTGACCTCTAGGTACTTGAGGAGAATCCTTCCTCAAATGTCCAGTTTGACCATACTAAAAACAAGCTCCTATTATTCGATGGCATAATCCAGAATGCATCTTTCCACATGTCTGACATAATGGGACAGAAGGAGTTGAATACCTAGAACTCCGAAGATTAGATTGAAATGTACTCCTAACCTAAGAACGTAATGTAGGAGCACTCATAGGAGATGGTTCAAAGGATGTGACCCTTCGCAGAGCAATGTGCTGTGTACCCTGCTGGTTAGGTGCTCCATTAAAACTAGCATGACCAAAATAAGAACCCCGAGTCTTTGTTTTCTTTGTCACCTCCCTAGCAGCCTTCTTGTCTGCCTTGCCAGATTCAATTTCTAAGGCAGCATTCACGGCTTCTGCATAAGTAAGCTTCCTAATCTGAGGTGATAATACTGCAAAATATGGATCTGCCAACCCCCTAATAAATCTGGCAACTTTCATATACTCATTATCTACTAAATGCAAGGCATAACGTGATAGCTAAGTAAATTTCATGTCATACTCTGTGATAGTCATCCCCTGAGTCTGTGTTAGTCTCTCAAACTCTGTAGCAAGTCTTGCTCTTATGCTCGTAGGAAGAAATCTTGTCATGAAAGCTTCAGTGAATTCTTCCCAAGTCATAGGCTGTGATCCAACTGTTCTCTCCCGTAGTACATTTTCGTACCACTGTTCAGCTACACCTTCTAACTGATAAGCTGCAAGCTCAACAGCTCTTGTAGTGGAACATCTCGATGCTCTAATGGTTTTGGCCACCTTGTCTATAAACAGTTGTGGATCCTCAGTCACTAGATTACCCGAAAACGTTGGTGGTTTTAGGTTAAGAAACTCTTACACGGACACCTCTATGCCAGGAAAAGGCGGAGCTTGTCTCTGAGCATTTGGACCAGCCCCTGCTCGAGGTTGTGGCCCCATAACCCCCACTAAAGTTTCAATTGCTTGTTGCAACCCGTGCATTCCAGCAATTACTTTAGCCATACCCCCTTCAAGGGTTGGTTCTGCTACTCGCCTAGTCATTCTCCCACGATCTCTACCTCTACCTCTACCTCTGGTTCTACCTCTACCTCTGCCCCTATCCCCAGGCATAGGGGATGAGGCTGTATCTGATCCAGCATCTGAGGGCTCATTTTCCTCAGTCCGCTGCCTCCAAGATTGTACCCTAGGTGGCATCTCTACCTATTCAAGAGAGAAACACTTTAGATTCTTAAAAGAGCCCATAAGAATTCAAATTCTCAAAGAAAATCAAAGGCATTTAGAAAAAAATTTCCTAAAGCCTCTGGAAGCATTGCATTTTGTGAAAATGGGCCGGCAACCATTTACACGATTGCTATACTACAAAAGGACATTTGCTCCACCAACCACAGATAGACCTAACCTGGCTCTGATACCACCTTTGTCTCGACCCACTTTGAGTCGTGACCGATGCTTGGAGCTAACGAACCTCCAGCAAGCCTTAAACATTAAATTTTTCGTGACAAATGGACAGAGTCTCCCCTATTTTTCCAGCTTCCCTGTAAAAGCTATACCAGCTCCAATAATCAACTAGCACATATATCCAATTTGAGGCTCTCAGAGCACTTTCAAGTAATTTGCATATATCCGAATATTAGGCATTCATTCCACAATAGCAAAAAAATTTCGTCTAGTTATTCATACATGTGGACATATAACTATATACATCTTTGACTACTACAATTACCCAGAAACATAGCTTACAGAGAAAACAAGTTCCTATACACATATCTCTTCCAAAAAGAATGTCAAGCAGTAGAATCCTGTCTGTGGATTGTGGTGCAATTCTAAGGCGGCAGTTATATTCAAAACATCAAAATAAAGGCAAACGAAAAGCCCTCACATATAGAGGGGTTGTGAAAAAGTGTCTGCACCCTACACCACTGGAAGACTTGAAGCATGCACCGCACTAAGATCTGAAATAGGAAGGGAAAAATAAGTGAGTCTAACTGACTCAGTGAGGGGCAATGGTGCTATAGCATATGAGGACAAGCTCTAAAATAAAACAAATTGCATATAAATAAAGAGTTAATATCAAAACTAAGTATAACGAAGAAATTAACATAGAACTATGTAATCTGTGAGGAATAAATATTATTTCACAATTTGAATGACAATTCTCAAAATAAATAGAATTAATATTATCTTACAATTTCAAAAATATATCTCTTAAAGCTGAATATCAAAGCAGGGAGGGTTTTACTTCTGAAAATATCCAAATAAGGGTTAATACCCTCAGATTTGACTGAGTCGGCAGTGTATGTTGGCCTCACACACTCACCGAGCTAGCAACACCCCTGCTAGCTGGGTTCGAACCAAGGTGTACCAAGGCTAGTGTCAGCGACTGCTAGCTACCGATAAACTGAGATTCCTCCCACCATATGTATATAAAACCAAAGTAATATGTATCAAATAAAAGCTAGAGCAATAAAATCAATCAAATTTCTGATGAATGAAAATACTCAGTATAGTTCAAAAGAAATCTGAAACAAAATTTTCGGGAACAAAAATACCAAGCAAGGTTTTCAAACTTAAACAAAATTCCCCAACAAGTCAATTTAATAAGTTAAACAACTATTCAAGAGCTTGTCCCAACCTTTAGAAAATCCGTATTCTTTTTCAAAAAGTTTTCCAAATATTTAACTGTTGCATACTAGCGAAAATTCCTCAAACCAAAACAGATATCTACAAATAAATAGATATATCAGACTATAAGGCAATTGTATCTCTAAACTGAATATTCATAATTAACAAAATATATAAAATAAACTATCAATATATATATATATATTAAAGTCGAACTAATACTAATTGTATATAATAAAACCATATGCTATAAAAACACTGTCCACTCACAAAATATCAAGGAACGTCCGATTTAGGTCCTGGGGGCTGCTGAACTGGTAGGTTGGTCTCCTGGGGGATCTGAAATCATACATAAGTAATTATTTACAATTTAAATATAAATTTGATTCCACTTAGAGCAATCTCTCATCTACTAAATTTTTTTTTTAATCCTCACTCTCATATTATCACTTTATTAGTTTAACTAACAACTAGAAAGTCAATCTAATTTACTTCTAGAGTCAAGTAATATCTAATTTATTAACTCACAACTCTTTTAATCTTCTCAATTTAAAACTAAAGTTTCCAAGTCCTATTCACTCTTTACAATAAACTGACCCCAGAATCCCTCTATTCACCATCAAAATTACAAAGTCATAGGCTAGTAACTTACCAGAAAGGCTGTGAATTTGGAAAGAGCAGAACCACCCTAGCCACTTAAAGCCAAAACAGCCAAAAATTGAGAGAGAGAGAGAGAGAGACTAGTGAAGGAGAGGTGCAAACAAAAGAAAAACGCGAAGGAAGGCGTTTTGTGGGGGTGGAGTGGCACAAATGGATGATGTGGTGGTGGGGTGAGTGAGAAGAATGAGATGGAGAGAGCAAGAAAGAGGAGCAGTTGAGAGAGAGTAGAAAGGAAAATGTAACAGGGGAAAGAAAACGGAAACGAAAAGAAAAAGAATGAAGTTATGAAGCGAAGAAGCTTCTGGCGATGAAATCAAATTAAAGGGGGGCCTACGGTGTGCTATAGGAGTTATGGTGCACCGTGGTCTCCCCTTCCTCTCTTTTTTTTTTTTAATTAAAATAAAAGCTAATACTTCAAAAAATTTTATCTAGCAATTTGAATTCTTGTATCACTATATTAGGAAATACCCAAAAACATAAACTATGAAATTTTTTTTTAAAAAAAAACTTTCTGATTACTAATGTGTTATTCTAATTAATCATTTATTCTAAACCGGGTATTACATTCTTAGTTTGTATGGAGTAAATACTAGGTCTTAAATTTTTTTTTAAAGCTTTAATGAATCCTGCTTACAGCCTATGTTGTGTTACTGATCTTTTGAATTCATAGTTATAGACTTCTTATTTGTTTATAACTTCTTCTTCTTCATTGAAGTTGCTAATATGATACTATTTTGAGTTTTAATTAATGGTTTAAGGAGTGTTTGTTATTATTTTGTTTGACCAAATGATTATTAATGAAATATTGAACCTAATAGCTACTTTAGCATGTTGTTGCTTTGGCATCATTCACTTATTTTTCCAAACAAGTTTCACATAATGTGGGTTGTAATTGATAAGATCTGTTATGCTACATGCTATCCTTATTTGATACTGTCATCATGTTTCTTTTAATTTGACTAGGAAATTAGGCATTGTTAACTTGAAGCTCAACTTTTCCCTTTATATCTAAGGATAAGATAAGAAAAGAAGTCTAATTTGTGCACACTATAATGACATAGTGATGCTGCTTTATACGTGCAGAATATTAGCAATTTGATATGCGTGGATATTACTAGTTTATACGAGAATTATCTTCTTGAAATTCGAGGATCGAATTTCTTAAAGGGGGAGAATGTAATACCCTGGTTTAAAATAAAACATTGGCTTAAAAAAAAAATATTGGTAACGAAGAATTTTAAAATTTTTTGTAGCATAAGTCTTGGAGACATATCTCTATTTGTTTTAAATTATGTGGGGATAGATGAATTTAACACAAATTAGGAGAATATTGTTCTTAAATAAAAGAGGAAAAGACCACAAAGACCTTAAATAGTAGGGTGCATGCTAAGCCCTTCTTTCTTTCTTCTTGAAAACTCTCTTTGTTCCCTCACCCTCTCATTGTTCTCTCCCTCTTCCTCTCACGATCCCTCACTCTCAATTCCTCACCGTTCCCTCTCTCTCACTCTTCCTTGCCGGATTCCCTTGCTCAACTGGACCACCACCACCTTGCGGATCTCTCCCTCTCGTTTCTCTCTCCGCACCTTCTCTCTGCGTCTCCCTTTTGCCCCCCTTGAATCTGCTCTTCACTCCGCCACTGTTCTGCCCCTTTTCATCGCTGTGGTTCTGTTTCTCTTTGGTGTAATCTGTCCACCACTCCGTCACGTTCTATCTGTCTCCCTCCACCATCGTTTGTCTTTCTCTCTCTCTCTCCACCGTGGTCTGCTTCTTCCTCCACTGTGTCTTCGTCTCTTCATGGAACCCTTCACCATTCCAATTTCGTTTTCCTTTTTGCGCTTGGAGGTGGCTTGCTTTTTCCAAACCACAACCCTTGGGTAAGTTCTTCTTGGCTTCTTTGTTTAGTTGCTGCAGAATTAAGTTTGAACACATTGCTAATTGCTTGTTTTAATTTCCCTCATATTTATAAATTTAGTTAATGGATGACAGGATTAATTACTTGATTGTTGGCTGAGTTATTTGGTTTGTTTGATTCTTGTATTGGTGGTCAATTTTTATTTAAAATTCTTGAATGTAAAGGTTGATTTTGGAGCTAAGAAATAGAGACTTAATTGAAATTTAGGTGAGTAATTTAATTGATAAGGTGGTCAAGGAATGGAATGTCTAGGATGTGATGGTGTTCAAATAGAAGGACAAGGAGGTTATCATATATTTTGTGTGTAAAGCATGGAATCATCGTATAGGAACTAAATATGTGGAAAATAAAATAATATAGTTTTATAAACCAGTCGTTGGCTCAAATAATATGTTTCCTTGTTTGCTTTTCTCTTGATAGTAGGTTCAACTCTTAATAATTATTATACCATTATTATTGTTGTTGCTGGTTCTTAATGATTTAAGTGGGATTCATAGTCCTAATATATCTTACTAATTCAAATAATTGTTTTCTTTGTATTATTCGATGTATAGTGACATTGCTAGGTGCTAGATCCCTTTGGGGTAATGACTGAGGCTCCAGAATGCCATATTCTCCAACCACTGCTGCTTGGTTCTATCTGTGAGTGATAATATGTCTATAGGTTGTTTTAAAATGCTTATTTACTTAACTCTTTATTTGATTATCTAAAGGTATTTTTGTTGAAGTTATGTTATCTATAGATAGATAAATGGGCTAAGCATCTTTGGAAAAATTGTTCTCTGACATTTTAACTTCATGTACTAAAGAGAAATTGTTCTTATTAGTTCTACATGGATTTGGAAGAATAGGATATTTTGAATTATGTACAGAATTGGATATTAATTCTAGAATTTCATTATTTTGAGCATTCTATGCTAATTAAGGTATATTATGTTCAGCACTTCATATTCTAAAATATGATTGTTTGAGGAATTAGAAAGCCTAGAGCTGATGCTTGAAATTTGGTTATATAAAGGTTTTGAGACTAGCATGATGTTTAGAACTTATGTTTTTCTTTATGGGAGGCGTCTTTGATAGGCTCTGTAGCTAATGGCAGTAGACGTTAGCCTTGATGCACCTTGGGTTACTATTTACACAACCACACTTAGTGTGGTGCGTGACGAAATATGGGATCACACAAAGGTATGGCCGCCTAAGTGTGATCTTGACGGACCATCTTGGATTGGATAACTTCTCGTTGATTTTAAGTACTTCAATGATATTTTGGAATTATGATTTTTTATATATATAAAGAAATTTATGGCTATTTGAAACTGAAATATGATTTACTAAACTATGGACTTTTCTTGGATATATCATGTATGACGTGTGGAATTATAATAATATAGTGGAATTGTCCTTCGGATTTGTGTTTAAAGTTGTATAGTAATAATTCTATAAGAATATATTTCTGAATTAATATAGCTTGTCCCATTGCTGTTATAGATATATTATTTCTCACTGGGTCAGTTTGACTCACTCCCCACTCTTCCCTTGTTTCAGAGCTAGGTACAGTCTGCAAGTAGTTCATCTCTGTAATTAGAGGAAAAGAAGCTTCACGAGTCAACATATTGATCTGTGTGAACCTTCAAGTTATCATTGCATTTAATTTGTTTACAGTTGAGTAATTATTTGTAGATATTCTTAGTTATGCTCCATAATCACAGGTAGGGTCTGTCTTCCATTGTAATATATGTATTTGTAATAGATTTAGTTTCAAAAAGTGTATTAATACTCACCTATGTAGGTTTTGCACATTTTCAATTGTGAGAGTATTCTGAGAATACTCGTTGTTTTCAAGTCTCTGATTTCAATATTGTTGATATTCTGGATCTATGGCTAGTCTATATGTTTTTGGTTTGTATCAGAAGCATTTTTGTATTTTTGGGAAATGCCCAATTTTTAAGGGAAACTCTGTCCGTTTCTTGGGAAAATTCTTTGATAGGCTTGTCGGGGAATGGTATTCCCTAAGTACCGGTCACGACCCTAGTTGGGTTGTGACACATATGGTGACTTATAAAATTTTTCACAAAGAATAATACAATTATTAACACCCTTTAGGATATAAATGTATGATGCCATTGACCATGATGTATGATAAGTTTGATTGAGCATTGACTCATGATTGAATGATTGTGGATGATTGGTATGATAATATAAGACAAATATAATTGGTTTTTAGTTGGAATTTCCATGTTTGGCATTTTGGGGAAGCTCCAGTCTCGCCGTCATGCTGCCAGATTTCGATCAAAATTATGGACTTAATCATATCATTGCATGTCCATATGTGTCTTGTTGGTAAGTACAATGAATGTAAAATATAACGATGAGAAAAGAAGTAATTAGACATTATCCTTCGTTTATTTCGGTAAAGGAAGTGAGGGAAGGTGATCCACAAAGACAAGATAAGCGGGTTCGATCCTTCAATGGGGAGAGGTGACCTATAAAAGACCCTTCTGCTTTGGAGGAAAGAGGGCCTTGAACTCTCCAAAATTAGAGGAACCTTTATCAGCTTAATCTGATTTTATATTAGTACTGTATGGCGATAGCCATGGAATGAGCTCATGTCCAATAGCAGTCTACTCCAAGGGAAAGTAAGGAATGTTAAACACATGCTAAGAATGAAAGTAAAGTTAATGAAGGACTCTGTTCAAGTCTATATGGTCACATGAAAGTGCACATATTTCTATTCCCTCATATGCATGGTCATAACTGTTGATGTTATGCTTAGTTCATACAGTTCTATTCTATGTCCTTATGTTGCTTATGCCATGTTTTTGAGATTAAACTAAAAGGAACTCGCTTGAATCTATGCATGTTCACCATTTTTATAATTAAACCCGATGTGGCTAGGACGATGACAGTGACACAGTAGTTGTCTAATCACTATCCTACTAGGAAATCTTGTATTTCTTACTCCTACATTTCCATGTCGTCTCCAGAGAATGCTGGTGATTTTCATTGAGTTCCCTGTGATGCATTAACACTTCGACCCGGTGCTGAATGCATCTGTGCTAATTGTTCAGGCAGCGATGAAGGTCTACACGTTTCATAGCCACCAGTTTTGTGGATCCACAATGAGTCTGTTCTTTCACCCTCATGAGCCTTTTGAGGAAATTACCCTGTATGATGTCTATCCACCTTTTCATCCCCCAAGGTGCCTAACAAATGGAGATTCTGACACTGGCACCCAGTTGACGCCACCTATTTCTGTTGAGTTCGATCCCTCGGAGTTGTCCTATCTAACCTATTCTGTGGGATCCTATCGCTCGGAGCCATCTTAGCCTTCAGTAATTCAATTGTCTTTAGATTCTTCTACTTCATTTGCTGGCCCAACTCCACCCCTGGTTCGTGGTTGTTGGTTCATTCGCACTCGCGCCGTTCCCTGCGGGTGTGGATGTGCACAAGGAAGAGGACGTGGAGATGATGCCCCCAGTGGTTTTGAAAATGGATACCTTCCGTTCGATGGTTGATTTGGATGGCGCGTGCTAAGCTGATCATGAGGATAGCCTTTTTTGTTGGTAGTTATAGGGTTATCACTTTTCTTATGGCATGTATGGGTAATGGAGATTTCGAATGTATTTCTCTTCATGATGTATTTTCTTTTATAAAGTATTTGTTTAGGTATGTTGTAGGGCTGACAGTAGATATCAGACCCATGACTTATCATGTATAACTTGTTGCACCACTATTACCTATATTTAAATATGATGGCCATGGCATGATATTATATTTATCCAAGATGATTGTGCTTTCTGTCACCCTTGTTTATTTTATTGCTCCGCTTGTATGAGATAGCGACATTCGATATTATACTTTCGCGATGTGTTCATGGCTCTTGGTTTTCAAAATGGTTTATTTGTTATCATTCAATAAAAAAAATCTACCCCTAATTTCAATATAAAGTAATTTCAAATGGTAATGTTATTTCTGCAAACAAAAGTAACAACTAGTAATTCCATAATATGTCAGCTTCCCAACAAGATTTGGAATGATGGCCTCTCAGTTTAAAGCTTTTTCTAGATGCAACTGCAGGTCTATGGAAAACACAACAGCTTGCAAGCAAGCTTGCTAAAATCTTCTGTAGTACTAGTTCCCAAGGAGGTGGGTAAGAGACTACAGCATAAGAGCCTCCATCTCAATGATACTTCTATAGTAAATTCCTAGGACTGATAGGAAGATTAAGGAATTTGTGACAGGCTTACTTCAATTCCTTAGCTAGTTCATCATGGAATGATATTTGTATTCAGTCCTGGCATGTTTGAGATGAATCAAGTAAAAGGTGGAAGTCCATATGGTGTAGGAACTTATGGTGTTGGTGATGGATCACAATGGAGTGTTAAAAGGAAGCCTACAAAGTATGAATTGAAGCAAGCATTCCATCAAGGTCACTATATTGCCAACATCACAAGGAAGCTTAAGGAAGTTGCATAATGCTGTCTCAAGTCATCATACTATCAAAGGATATACCAAAATATTGGTTGAAAGTCATTACCCATTTCTTAAGTCCTACTCCTTGGATGTATTGTGTAGCATCCCCACTTTCATAAACAAATCGTAATGGAAACTTTGAATTATTTTCCTTAGGCACTGTGAAAATTTCTTAGGCAGCGTTATGCCTAACGATCTTCACACTCAGAATTATAGGGCAATGTAGCACTACCGTTGAAAATATGGCACTACCATATGTTAAAAATTAGGAAATGACAAAAGTACCCCTGTAAACTTTTGTTAATTGCAGTGATGCCCAAAATTTTTAGAAATTATAATTTGACCCTAAAGACTTATTTCCACAATAACCCTAGAACTTTTCATGAAATGACCCTTATGTCCCCACATCTGTAGAATTAGCAGAATGAGATTTTAAACAGAGCAAAATCACGTGGTGAAACTATAGAAGTTTAAATCTTTGCCGATTGGGCCATAGGGGCAATCTTATGTGAAATGACATGGGGTGTCCCTGGACTTGCTCAAAATTATAGAAATGCCATTAGCTACAAAAAAAAAAAAAATAGAAAGCAAAAAAGACTCTGAATTGGTAAAACGTTTAATTTATGTTGTTAGTCGATTTATTTGATTTTATTGGATAAGTAAGCCATTGGAAGTTAATTAGAAGTTAATTAGAGGATAATTAGAAGTTAATTAAAGAGATTAGGATTAGGGAAAGATTAAAATAGACATGCAGCAAATTTTAAGTTACCAGTAATATTTTGCCGAATTGAAGGAAATCAGCAACGATTCGGTGTTTTATACTACTAGAACCGAACCAGTAGAATTTTCTACTGAAAACCCTCACTTAAATGGCTGAAATTCAGCCACCCCTACCACATATGAGTGGCGCCAAATGTTGCTGAAGATAGTGGAGAAACTTGGCCTCACCTCCACCACCAATCACATCCACTCTTGGGTGAGACATTTCCTCTCTTATTCCCCCTCAATTTCAGCCTCCTCTCTCTCTCTTTCAGGCTTACTTTCTTCTTCCTCTCACCATCTTCTTCCACTTTCAACATCCATCAAGCTTCTTGCACCCAAATCTTTCACTAAAACTAAAGACTAGCTTGTGGTGGCACCAAAATCAAGGTAGGAATCGAATTTCTCTTCTTATTTTCCTTGATTTGGGGCTATGTGGGGATCTTTTTTTTCTCCTGATACTGATATGATTTGGAGTGATAATGATGGATTATAGTTGATTTTGCATGTATGTTATAATTAGGATTGGAATTGGTATGAAAGAACTTGAAGAATAGAGAGAATTCAAGAAGCTGTTAGCGTGTTCACTCGATGGTCCATACGGCAGAGTGTGCGGCATCGCATACAGTCATTTAAATTTAATAAATCCACTTTTATATAAAACTAGACATTCAGGGCTTTCCATACATATAAAATATAAGGCCATTGGATTAGTATAGAATTAGTTATGAATTTTTGAAGTTTGACCTAGAATCCTAGATTCCCATTTGGGCAGTGTGAGTTGAGAGGGGTGTAACTCACCTTACACAACTCTAAATTGAGTGAAACTAATTCTGTTTGAAAGCTAACATATAAGTAATATCCCATAAAAATTTCAGATCCAGATTTGTCTCCAATTATTCCAAGCACATCAATGAATTTACCTTAAGTTCAAACCAGGCTAGAACAGGGAAATCTAGTAAGGTCAAGTTACGGGGCTTATATCTCAAACTATACTCATGAAAATGATATGCAACTTATTTCATTTGAAAGCTTGTTTTGTTAGCTTTAAATTTATATAAATTTCATTTGATTTCACATCGATTTCTATTTTTAGTGAATTTTCACTTATAAAGGTGCATTTCTGGCTAAGTACAGGGTAGTCTGAGGGAAAATACTAATAACTTGAGTTATACAAATCAAAATGAGATGGGACCAAAAGGATTGGAAACTAGACACATAGCACTATAACATATTCAAAATTTAGGTCCAACTAAATTGAATAGAAATTATGGTGAATTTTACAAAATCGAGTAGAATTAAGTAGAATGAGTAGAAAACCTAAGTTATGTATTTATGTTGACATGTTATATGATTGATATTATTGTTGTAAAACTTGATGCTCTATGTTGGTTTTGTTGCTTGATTGATCCTTCTGGTAGCCTAGCACTATTCATGGGGAAGCGGACTCGATTCGTTATACTGCCGAATTTTCGGCAAGAGTTTATGAGGACTTATATTATGAATAATTGTGCTAAGATTATAAGGATACATGTATTCATATGAATGCCATGTCTATGAAAATCATGCATGCAAATAGGATTGAGGAATGATATGAGATATATGTATAAACACATGGAACATTCACATGCATAATTATATTCAAGAGGTAGTAAAAAATTATAAGGACTTGCAAGAGGGACGTACCAAGCTACCACATGAGGCATGGCATAAACCCAGCTAGCGTGGGCCAGAGTGGTACTGTCTAAGACTTGGGCCAGCCCTCGACCAGATTTAAGGGGAATAAATCGATGTGAGGGTCAGGGAAAATAAACCCATCACTCATGTATAGGTATGAGCTTGGACCTGAAAAGCAGGCTATTACCCAGAGGTGAGAGAGGCCATTCACCTCCAGGGGACCAAGTACAGAAAAGCAAGATCAAGTTGCAAGTTAAAGAAAGAGATGAATTAAGTCAAGTGCACTTGCATTCAGTCAAGTACAGTCATCTATGTGTGCATCTCTAACTATATCATTATGTCACGATGTTATTATGATTCTTACTGAAGTATATTACACTATTCGTGTTTCTATGTCTGTCATATAATATGCCAAGTGGTTGTTAAAATATAACCCGCTTCGAAAAAGATGTTTTCAACCTAAAATCAAACCACTGCTTGTGTATGTGTACTCACATTTTCATAAGAAACTGAAGTAGTTGGAATGTTTATGATGACACTGTATGCGTGATGGTTCGAGTTTACCTACTAAGAACCTTAGGTTCTCACTACTTGCTTGTATATTTTTCTTTTCCATAAACATTCCAGATCCTAGGCTAAAACTTCAAAAGAAGGTAGAAACCTAAGATGTTCATCATTCAAGACTTAGGCTTAAGTCAGTCCAAAAGACTATAGAGGCCGGTTGAAGTTCAGTAAGGGCAACAACCGCAATGTAGAAACAGTTTCTGTGTATAATATTAATTACAAAATTTTTTTTTCTTAAAATATAATTATTTTATTCTCTATGTATCAAAGACGATGAAATTTATGAACTATATTCAGTAATAAAGTGTGCAGTTAAAGGGCCATGTATTGTATTTTTCACATTTTAACGATTCACTGTGACAATATTTTAATATAACTCCATGACTCGAGCATAACTTATATGATAGAGGTTGTTACATATTGAGTTCTGTTTTTCTTTGTTCTCATGGTAATCCTTATTTCTTTGCCAAAAGAAAATACTTTGTATTGAGTTCTATTTTCTATTTATACGGTGGCATGGTGCACAAATTTGTTGAATGATTAGTGTGTTTGTTTTGGCCTTTTATGTTAGGCTTAGTTTAAAAAAAAAAATACTGTGCCCTTTTTTTGTATTCCCCATTTTCATAAACGTCAAAGCTAATAAACAAGCACTAATACATTGCACACACATGCACCTGAACGAATTATTTACCTTTTTTGTAAATATATGCATTATGATTTAAGATATGTAAATTTTAACATCTTAATTGTTGATCTATAGTGAGAGATAAATGCATTCCCAAGTGTAATTGCTATGCATCCAACCTAGATAAATTGAGCATTATAATAAGGCATGGCATCTAACTTGCTCTTGTTTGAAAGAAACTAAGCACTGATAAAAATATTAAAGATCTTTATAAGGTGATAATATGGCATTATCATGAGAAATTCTTGGATACTCTTGGAGCGCTAAATAAAAGTATAAATTAGTTGTGGATCCTATCTTGAAATATCCTTCTATTATTGGCTGTGAATACATTCATGTGGTGCTCCACGAGCATCTAAGAATTTCTTCATTACCATTCCTTTACTATATTGCATGAACACGAAAATAAAACAAGCTATTTGAACATGCTGGGATTCTAGCTGTAACATCCCCATATAACGTAACAAGAAATGATGAAAATGTCCTTGGGCAAACTTTTATTATTTACAACCTTGCCCCTAAACTTTTTAGAAAATAACATTTAGGTCCCTATATCAATAGGATTAGTAGAATAAAGTTTTAAACGAAATAGAATCACATAGCGAAAACATAGAAACCTAAACCTTGGCTGATTGAGCCACGGAGGTATCCATATGTGAGATGACATGGGATGCCCCTAGACTTGCTCGATATTACAAAAATGCCACTAGTTACGGAAACCAAACAGAAATTTCTAAAGGATTTACGAAAAAGCGAAAATATAACATTTCCAAAGAAACGGTGCAATTGATTTGCACTGTTGATCAATTTATTAGAAAAATAAGAGTAATTAGGGATGAATTACAAATACTAGAGATAAAAAAAATTTAGATTGTTATATAAAAGACTATGAGAAATTATTCAGTATAACATTCGGAATTACAATACATTTAAATTACGATGTTAATCTATTTATCTGACTTTATTGACTATGTAGAATTAATTAGAAGTTAATTAAATATTGATTAGGAGTTAATTAAGTGTTAATTAAAGAGATTAGACTTGAGAAGATTGGAATAGAGATATAGAAAATCTCACAAATTTACTTAGTAATGTTTTATCGATTTGAGGGAAATCGGTAAAGATTCGGTATTTTAAACTGTTAGAACCGAATCAATAGAATTCCACACTAAAAATCCTAACTTGAGTGGCTGAAACTTTGCTACTCTTCCCCCATATAGGTGGTACCATATGGTGCCCATGGAGAGAAGAGATTTGGTCTTCCATGCACCACACACTTCTCCACCAATCACAAGCCATTCCTCAAGTTTTAAAACACCAACTCCCCTCATTTTCGTGCTTCTCTTTCATGCTGACTTCTCGCCCTTTATTCTTCTTCTTCCTCAATTCCTCTTTCCCAAATCTCCAAGCTCCACCCACTTCCTACACCAAGAGCTCAAGGCTAGCTAGTTTTGCATCAACTAGAAGTAGGATTTAGCTTCTTTGCTTGAGTTTATTGAGTTGATGGCTGTTGGAAGTTCTTCTCTATTCATGTAATTGATGATATATGATGAATTATGGCTGGTTTATTAAGTATTTGATGGGATTGAGATTGAATATTGCATGAAAAACAAGATAGCAAACTAGAATCTGAAACCTAGAAAATCTTACGGTGTCCATATTGGCGGAGCGTATGGATCTGCCTATGGCCACCAAAACTTTATTAACCTATTTTTATGTGAAACTAGACATTTAGAGCTTTCCAACCATATATAATATAAGGCCATTGGATTAGTATTGAGTGAGATATGAACTTTTAAAATTTACCCTAGGATTCTGACCATGATTCTGAGCAGACTGAATTTCGAGGGGCATAACTTGCCCTATACTCCTTCAAATTTAGTGAAACTAATTTTTTAAGAAAGTTAAGACATATAGTAACATGCCATAAAAATTTTAGAACTTAACTCAATTCCTGTTGTTCCCAGTAATTCATGAAAGTTACCTAACTCCCAGCCAGGCTAGAATAAGGCAGTGAAGGTTACCCAAATTCATGGGCTCATAACTCGAGTTCCACTTGTTCAAATGATATGAAACTTATTGGAAATAAAAGCTAGGTCAGTTAGCTTTACAATATGTCAATTTCATATAGTTTCAACCAATTTTCTATTTTTAGTAAATTTTTAGTTTTTGATAGGCAAATCTGCCTAGTACCAGGACATACCCAGGTAAAATGTTAATAACTTGATATACATATATCAAAACTTGATTGGAGCAAAGAGGTTAGAAACTAAACATATAATAATTCAACATGTACAAAATTCAAGTCTAAATGAGTTAAAATGGATTTAAGGCCTAATTTCTAAAAACGGGCAGAGTTGAAGAATATGAGCAGGATTTCCAATTCGGCACCTTAATGCATATATGAGTTCAATTAAAGTCTAAGTGTTGCAATTTTATGTTGGTGTTTGAAAGATTAATGCATTATATTTGATCTCTTACTGTGACTAATTGTTTGTTGAAACTGGCACTATTTATGGGGAAAAGGATCTGATCCGTTATGCTGCCAAATTTTTGGTAGAAATATGTGAGAGTTAGGGATGTTCATATGATGAGTACATGGCTATCATGCAAGTATGAGATATTTAAAAATAAGTTATGAATCATATACATCCATGAACCCTATGATTAAGGATATGATTATGATTGTATATCCTAAGGAGTGTGACATGGCGATCACACCCTGATGGGGTATGACATGGTGATCATACTCTGGCATGTGACATGACAATGAGATCCCTCTACTTGGAAGCACGTGGCTAGATGAGATCCCTCTACCTCGGAGGCACATAGCCAGATGAGATCCCTCCGAATTAGAGGCACGTGGTCAAAATGAGATCCCTCCAATTAGAGGCACATCTAAGCTCACACCCTAGGGACGGCAATACGTAATGCATAGGTTTGCCAAGAAAAAGAAAGTAAAGAAAACTAAAGATAGATGAATGCGCTCACATGAAGAAGTTATTTGCATCCATCTTTGCATGTTATTCAATTGTGTCGTATCTTATTATGAATCGTTACATTATGATTACTTGTCCTTCGTATTGATAAGTTAATTGTTTGAAGTTCATCTTTGTTTATCAAGTGGACGACTAAAATGAACTCTGCTTCAGATAAGATGTTTTCGAACTATAAAACTGAAAAGTCTATTAATGTGTTCACCCTTTTCATAACAAACCGAAGCAGCTGGAGATAATAATGATGACACAGTATGTGATAGTTAATTGAATCCTACTGAGAATTTGTAATTCTCACTGTATTTCCATATTATCTCCAGATAGTTCAAGGAATATTGGGGACAACCAAAGGTTGTTAACAGATAAGGTCCATTTAGGTAACAGTAACAACTCTTGAGTGTGGTGCTATGATTTAAGCATAGTACTGTACTTGGGAGGGTGTTACACTAGCAACATAAATTGGAAGAAGGAATGCTCTCTTTAGGTGCCTGCCTCCAAAAGTAAAATACATTATGTGGTGGTTACGACATAATGCATAAGTTACAAGACCAAATTTACAACTTGGGTATAGTAATCCAAGATCTACTGCTCCCACGCAAGTTTATGGTGGGAGTGAGACCACACAACAGTTCAATATTAGTCATTTTGGTAGCAACAGTGTCGTTAACCCCCAAAGAAAACACACACACGAGTTAAAAATCTCATGTTCAAATGCAACGATATATATAGCTAATGCTTCCCGCTATTTCACAATCATCAATTTCAATGATTCATTTCATTTAGCCTAAGGAAGAAAGAATACTAACGACGGAGAGAAAGAGGAGAAGAACAGACACCTTGAAAGATCATCATCAATGGCTGTCAAAGTTTATGTTGTGTGTGCATTTTTGTAACCTTTTGTTGTCACCACGAACAGCTTCTCTTTGACATGTTATTCTCTATTTATCTTCTGTGTTACGTTATCTCTGTCATTTGCGTTATTTCTTGCATTTTTTTGGGTTCTTTTGGTATACATTCTTTCATCTACCGTGCATAGTGCCTAACGTGGAATGTTGCTCATTGGCTTTCTTGTACTTCTTCAATGGGTTCTTAAATTTTAACCCTTTCAAATTTCAATATTCTTTGAGGATCTTGAGTCTATCCTTTTCAAATTTGATATTGTTGGATGAAAAATGTAATCGGCTAAATCTCTAGAGAAACTTATCCAATATGCAAACTCCTAAAGAGTACCAAAGTTCAGACGATTAATGCTGAGAAGGGTACTTTACATCTTAGCAAATGGACTCCTCAAACGACTCACGAAAACAAGCCTTTGGCAGGATCAGTCAAAGAAAATTAGAATGGAAATTGGATTTCTATTAATCAACCAATAAGATCATACAAAGTCTTAAAGATTTTCTTCTCTGTGCATGAGCCTTTTATAATCTTCCTTGACTCTCACCACTTCCTTATTTCATGCATGTAGTGGTCCTCTACACACCCACATTCTTAGTAGTGGTAATCGCTACTTTATCATGTTTTTAGTCTCCAACTACTCTTCTATCCTCAACCATTGGGCTTAATCATTCTTCTTAGCCCAATATTCCATTCAGCCGATGCAGCACTTTTAAGCCTACAATTACTCCTTAACTGATGAAATTTTGCCTTGGACCCAATTGTTTTCCTTGGCCTATTCTAGCCTCCAATCAAGCCCAATTTTTAGGTCATTTGTCAGCCTATAATTATCCTAATTTATAGTGCCAACAAATACATTCTCGTTTTTACTCTATTTTTTCTTTATGATATGTAAATCTGGCTTTGTTTCACCATTGTGGAAGCAGTGGGTTTTCCCTTAGGGGCCGTAAATTTCAAATAATATTACTAAATTCAACTTTCCATCTTATTCTTTAGTGAATTCTTAAGCATGTTTTTGTTATCTATATGCACAAATCAAAATTTTCCTTAACTCTGACAGGTACTAGTCAACGTATGGGTGTGTGTATAGACTAGCACAAGAAATAAAGAAAGTGGGTGAATCTATTGATGGTGTTGAAGCCAAACTATGGCAGGCATGTGTATGTGTTTCATGTGTCACATTTCCTAATCCTATGCATTCCATATTTTCATAGCATGAAATTGCAAGCAGTAAACTCTGCTTGTATTACCCATATTGCAGTATTATCGAGGTTCATAATTGGTTTGATTTCAAACTTTCTGTTTGCTAAGTTCCTTCATTTTGAGTTGTGAGTTGTGACCATATTTTCCAATGGCCTGTGACCTCTCTAAGCTACTTTGATGGCTACATTTTTCAGGTGCTTTATACATAATATGGTAGGGGAATTCCATTGTCTTCTATTTTTCCAATAATCTCTCTCTTTCCTCCCAAACAAGTAGGTGTAATAAAAAGCATATTGGGCTAAAAATCATTTTCTTCTAATATATTTTGTAGCTTTCGCAAGACTTGATTTCCCAAATTTGAGAAGAGGATGGAAAAAATTTCTTTTTCCCCTTTGTTTTTCTTTGGCACCAATAAACAATCTTAATATTATTGTTTTAAAAATAAAACTACATTGTTAATTACTGAACCTTTGAATAGGTAACTGAGACTCTGACAACTGAGGAGCTTGAGAAGATGAGAGCACCACCCAAGATAGATACACCAATCATTAACCCCAGTGAGCTTCCTGAGACTATGGTTTCGTATTTGGCTTCCTAACAAGATTTGGAGTGATGGCAGCTCAGTTCAAAGCTTTTCTAGATGCAACTGGAGGTCTGTGGAAAACACAAGAATTTGCAGGGAAGCCTGTTGGAATCTTCTGCAGTAGCCGTACCCAAGGTGGTGGACAAGAGACTACAGCATAAGAAACTCTTATTTGAATGTTGTTTCTTAATTAGGAAATTCCTTAATTAGATAAATGATGTTGAAGCAAGCATTCTAACAGGGGAGTTATATTGCCACCAGCACAAATAAGCTTAAGGCAGCTACATGATGTTGCGACAATGTAGACACAGGATATATCGTATAATCATATACCAAGATATGCTTCAGAAGGTTACCCAGATTTTAGTCGTCTCCAGAACATATTGAGTTTTGTTTTCAGTGTTTGCATGGTAATATTGGTTCTTTTCAAAAAGATTATGCCTTGTGCTAAGTTCTATTTTTCTGTCAAGTTGTGATGGAGTAATTCATTTTTGTTGCATGATGAAAGCTTTAGAACAAATTTCATTCTCCACGTCGGTCATTGAAACCTGGATAACATTTGATAACTGAAATTTGTAGAGAGTTGCACTTGCCTACATACAAAACAAACAAACACATACACCACATATAATTCATTAATCTTTAGCAATAGCGATGCTATATGTTACAAAAAGATTTTCGTGAAAAATGCACGAATAGTTATCCTGCTAAGTACTTTCTATGTTTTAACAATAAAACAAAGGCAGATCCTATAGTGCCTTTGAAAATCCGTGCCTTTGGTATTTTTTCACTTTTCTTTTATATATTTTTCACGTGCCCTTGTATTACATGCGCGCTGGTAATGCATTTGGCTCATGCTTGCTTGTCTACATCCCAAGTCGAGGGTTCGAAATACTCTCACCACATTTTTCCATTTTTCACAATTTTTCATTTTTTAAATTGAAAAAGGAAAAAAAAGACGGGAGAAAAAAATCAGAAAAAAGGGGAAAAACACACAAAAGTAGCCCTACATCTTTCATTTAAGCAATAATATCACTTTCCATAAATAATAAAATTTATTTTATTTTTCTCCCTCCCCTTTTTATTCAAGATCTTACTAACAATTTATTGAAATCAAATAAAAGAAAAATTATATATTAATCATTAAAATAAACATTTAATATATGATATATTTCTATAATATTTCAGCAAAAATTTGACCCAAAAAAAAGTAAAAAATTGTTTGTCTTTCAACTTCCATCTCTTTTTTAGTATAATAATAAAAAAAATCTTAAAATTAAAGTAAAGCATATCCATAATATCTATTTACAATTCATTCTGTTTGAATTCAATACAATTTAATCATTATAAATTGTACATAAAAAATTTAATTTTTTTTATCCTATCCTTATTCTTTTAATTTAATTATATTTTATGCAAAACTTTCAAACTCATATATATAGTCAAATAAATAATTCTTAATGTTATATGATAATTACACATACTTATAAAATATTATTGAATACATTTTATGTATAACTAAATTAAGATAAAGTGTAATACCCCGATTAAAATAAAATACCGAGTTAGGATAAAATGTTGGTAACCAGAAATTTTTTTTTTTTTATTTTACATAACTTATACATTAGGTATTTTCTTTATTTACTTTTAAAAATATTATAATAAAGGAATTAAAATTATATAGGTAAAATTTTTGAAATGTTTGTTTAAAAAATAAAAAAAAGATAAAGGGACCACAGTGCACCATAAGTAATATGGCACACCATAGAAACCCCTTTTTTCTTCAAATCACCGTCTAGAAGTTACTCCTCACTGCTTCTTCTTCTTTCTTTCATCCTTCCTCCTTTCCTGCAGCGCTCCCTCTCTCATTCTTTTCCTCTCACTCTCTCGGCATCTATCACTCTTGCTCCAACAAGCCGCCATCCGCGCTGCCCCTCTCCGCCATCACCACCACCGTAGAGCCTCTTCCCTTGGCACTTTCTCTCTTCGTGTCTCTTTCTCTTCGGTTTGTCTCTCTCTCACCCATCTCTCCTTGTTTTTTTTTTTCCGTAACAATAGATGATTTGTTCATTATTGATAACTTCTTATGTATGAGGATATATAAGTAGTAGGCTAAATCTTAATCTATGGATTAGTGACTAAATTAAAATGGGTGTTTCCATGATTTTGGGTGGTTTTGAGTATTAAGAGAGAGGAAGTGAGCAACTACTATCGTTTATGCAAATTTTAAACTGTTACCTATTTTATTACTTTATAAGTATAGCTTAGTTAATTTTATTCATCTATTAATATGCTTTGTGTCAAACTATCATGAAAATATTCTAATTTAGCTTTAGAGTTGGATCTTCCTTTTTGGAAAAGATACTTATGTATATAAGAGTAATGACTAGCAAACTTCTCAATACTTTCTTGTAATTTCGCTTTATGCAAAAATTACCTTTAAGTATTACTTCATTGTCATGTTTTGGTTTTGTTAAGTCAAAATTGTATATTGTTTTGTTTGTAAAGTTTGTGACTTAAAATATTAATTAATTAATTAATTAGTTAATTATGTATTTAATTGCTCTAAAACTTCCTTGAAAGTTTTATTTATTTATTTATTTTTTGAAAAAGATTAGAGAAAGAAGATTGGAGTTAAACAATAAATCGAAGCATTTATGATTAAATCAGAAATGACCATTTGTGTGTAATTTCAGATTCTCCAGGAGATCGATCTACAAGTTTAGTGGCCCCAAGACATAGACTGCATGTTACCTAATGTTCTGTGTGTGGACAATGCCTCTATGGTATATGGTCTTCTTATATAATTAGTTTTGATTTTATTTTAATATATATATTGATAGCTTATTTATATATATCTAGTTAACTATGAATGTTTTGTTTAGTGATATAATTGTCTTATGGGTTAATATATTTATCTAATTGTGGACTTTTGATTCAGTTTTGAGGAAATTTTTCTGATGTTCAAGTGTTGAATGCTCTGAAAATTGTTTCTTTTGGAAAGGACTATGAATTTTATAAACAAAGGACAAGCTCTAATCTTTGTTTGGATTACTGAATTGATTTATCGAGTAAATTACATTTTGGATTTTCAAATTTTGATGAATACTTTTGTTCTTCGAAATTTGATTTGATATTTGTAACTTTAGCTTTTATTGATATCTATTATTTTAGTTTTTTTATACTTTGCGGGAGGATTTTCAGTTAATCGGTAGCTAGCGGTCGCTAACGCTAGCCTTGGTGCACCTTGGTTCGACCCCAGCTAGCAAAGGTGTTGCTAGTTCGGTGTGTGTGTGTGTGTGAGGCCTATGCACACCGCCGACTTGGTCAAATCTGAAAGGGTTATCCCTTAATTGGAAGTATCTCTGAATTGGAAGCCTCCCCACATTGGTATTTAAATTTGAGAAATATATATTTTTGTTATGAGATAACGTTAATTCTATATATATTTGAGGAGTATAGTTTCAAGTTATGAACAATGTTAATTCTTTATATATACGCATAAACTTTAATGATGATTCCTTACTTATATTTAGTTTGTGATATTAATTCTTATTTATATGTAGTTTTGCTTTATTCTTAGAGCTTGCCCTCATATGTTATAGTTTTATTGCTCCTCACTGAGTCATTTCGACTCACCCTGCCTCTCTCCATGTTTCAGTTTCAGGTTTTGTTGCAGAATCAATTACTTTCGCTCAATTGTGCCACACCTAGTTCGGGGAGCCCAACCCTTAGAGGGGCCATTTTTGGATTTATGACCAGTTATTTTGGGTATTCTAAATTTGGATTCTGTAACCCTTTGGAATCGCTCCATTAGTCTACAGGCAGGATCTTGTTTTCGCTATTTGGGTTATTTAAGGATTATTTTGTTGTATGTATATATATATGGTTCCTATTGCTCTGGCTAGATATACTAAGAATGCCATGCTATTTAGCTATCATAAAAATAGATTGATTTGACATGACTTGATATTTGTACTAGGGGAAATGCTCAATTTTTTTAAGGAAACTCTGTCTTTTTTTTTCTAAAATTATTAGTTAGGCTTGCAAGGGGACGAGCACCCCCTATGCCTCGGTCATGGCTCGGAGTTGGGCTATGACATAAAGAGTGTAATTGTACAAATTAAAATTATAAATGTCACATCATTATTATAGCAAATAAATTACTTTTGAAAAAATTTGCATAAATGCATTCCCTATAACAATAAGGATTATGCTATATTGAATTCAAGTAAACAAATTTATAGATATATTTTATGGATCTGCACCACTTTAATGTTTGATTTTTTTCATTAAGATACCAAAGAAAAAGATGGAAGTGGGAAATTAAATAATTTTTTATTGAATTTTTATTCAAATATTATAGAAATATATCATATATTAAATGTTAATTTTAATGATTAATATATAATTTTTTATTTGATTTCAATAAATTGTTAGTAAGATGTTGAAATAAAAGGGAGAAAGAGAAAAATAAAATGAATTATGTTATTTATGTAAAGTGATACTATTACTTATATAAATAAAAGGCAAAACAATTAACATTAAAATAAAAATGATAGCAAATAAAAAACTACTAAAGAGCAATTGGCAAATAAAAGAGTTAAGACTTATTTTTGTGTTTTTCCCCTTTTTTTCCTTTTTTCTCCTTTTTTATTCCTTTTGTGCTATTTGAAAAATGGAAAAAAATGCTTATTCCTATTTTTGTTATTAAAAAAATTTTTAAAAAAAAGGCAACAAGTGTAAAAGGGGCAAGGGGAAGATTCGAACCCTCGACTCCAAAGTTGTGGGGTGCGCGGATGAACCAAATGAGCTACTGTAGGATACTTAGGAGTTGTTACTGTTACTTCAATAGACCTTGTGTAACAATGCTCGTCGGCCATCTTCAAACTTCCTAACTCTGCCCAGTATACTTATCTTCTAACTTTCCTGAAATATCTGGAGATAACACAGAAATAAATATAGGAGTGAGAATTATAAATTCTCAATAGGATTTCTTATATTAGCACACATTGTGTCATTGTTATTATCTCCAGTTGCTTCGATTTATTATGAAAAAGGTGAATATGTTATATAAACTTTCTAGTTTTATAGTTTGAAAACATATTGTCCGAAGCAAAGTTCATTTTAGTCATACACTTGTTAACTAGAGAGAGAATCCAAACATTAACATAACAATATGAAGGACAATTGCATAAGATGAATCAATTCATAATAAAATAAGGAACAATTAAATAACATGCATGAATGAATGCAAATGACATTTTGATGCCAATGCACGTGTTTCTTCTTAACTTTCCTTACTTTCTTTACCTGGCACACCTAGGCGTTACGTATTGTCATCCCTAGGGTGCCTACAAGAGTCTGCACTTGAGTGTTATGTATCACTGTCCTCAAGTGTATTATTTACTTATCTTTCATTTACTTATATCTTGCTTCTCTGTACTTCGTCTCCTTGAGGTGCATGGCCTCTCTCACCCTTAGGTAATAACCTACTTCTCAAGTCTGAGCATGTATCTATACATGAGTGATGGGTTTACTTTCTCTGACCCTCATTTCGATCTATTCCCTTTAAATCTAGTCGAGGGCTAGCCCAAACCTTAGATAGTACTACCCTAGCCCACTGCGAGGTGGAGGATCGATATGTCCCTTTGTAAGTTCTTATCATCTCTTTCATTCTTATACATTATCATGCATGTATATGCTAGATGTCTCATATTTTACTTTTATCATGGCTCATATGCTCATGAATGACAATGCTTGAAAAATAGGAAATCATGGTGCATAAGTGTATAACTTATATATTTGCTACCAGAATTTTGGCAGTATAACGGATCAGGTCCGTTTCCCTATGAATAGTGCCATTCAAATAGACAATCAATCACAGTAGCAGGTCTAACATAGCACCTTAACCTTTCAACATAATCATCTATTTGCAACAGTCAAGCCTTAATTGCAACTTATACATACATTAAGGCAGCTAACCCTTCAATTTGACAATTCTGCCTATACTCTTCAATTATGCTTGATTTTATAAATTATTCCAAAATTCCCATGTAACTTATTTAAATCTGAATTTTTAATATGTTGAAGTATTATGTGTATAGTTTTTAATCTCTTTGGTCCCATTAAGTCTACTCTGTTGCTAGGTAGAATTGGGGTCTAAAATGTGGAAATTCACCAAAAATAGAAATCTTATTGGATTTTCTTGAACCTTACATCATTTTAAATTTAACAGAGCCATCTTTAATTTCAAACAAGTTTCATTTCATTTGAGTGGGTAGAGTCAAGTTAAAAGCACTCAAAATTAGAGAATTTGGCCTGTCCTATTTCTGTCTAGTCAGGACATTGGGCAACTTCGATGAGTTACTAGGAGCGACAGAGATCGAATTTGACTTTGAAATTTTTATGGAATGTTGTCCTATGTGTAAGATTTCTAAAAAAAATGGTTGCACTTAAATTGAAGTCGTATAGGGCGAGTTATACCCTGCACAATCCACTCTGGTCAGGTTCAGAGGCAAAAATATAAGATAAACTTCAAAAAATCATATCTTATCCAATATTAATCCAATGAACTTATAATTTATATGTTTTCAAAGCTCTAAATGTTTAGTTTCATTTAAAATTAGTTTCATTAAATTATGATGGCTGTGTGCGAAGCCGTACACTTCACAAGTATGGACACCATAGGGTTTTCACTGGATTCAGATTCTGTTTTGCTACCTTTTTCGTCTTTCATTCAAATTTCAATCCAAACCCAATAAACACGTGCTAAATTAGCCATCAAAGATCATATAAACATAATACATCATCACAAAAGAGAGTAGAGCAGAATTTCTCATCAGCCTCTACATCACAAAAACAAGTGAGATAAGTTGAATCCTACCTCAAGATTGGTGAAATTGTTGACCAAATTGAACTTATGGGTGAAGGGAGGTGATGAAGGTTGAAGAAGAAGGGAGGAGGAAGTGAAGTAGAAGAAGAATAAAGAGAGGAAGCTTCCCTTCAAGTTGTCTTTCTTCTTGGGCTTCATATGGTGCCCTTGTAAGGAGTAGGAGTGGCTGATTTGCAGCCACCCAACTTAGGGTTATATAGCGTAAAAATCCTACTAATTCGGTTTCAGCAGTATAAAATACTAAATCTCTATCGATTTCCCTCAAATCGGCAAGGCATTGCTACAAATCTCCTGGAATTTTCTGCATGGTTAATTAAGTTCCTCCTAACTCTATTCATTAATTAACTTCTAATTAACCTCTAATTAATCTTTAATTACTCTTACATAACCATTAAAATAGAATATATTGATTACCAGTACAAATTAAATGTTTTGTAAATTCAAGATGTTATAAATTCTTTTAAATCCTCAAAACATTACCAATGGTCTTCTTAAATTTTCTATTTAACAAACTTAAGTTTTCTAATCCGAATGTTATATTCCAACCCTAGTTAAGTGTATCTCTCTAACGAAATGAAATAATTCAATCAACAGTGCTAATCAAAAGCACTGTTTCTTCGGGATTGCTATACTTTAGTTTTTCATAAATCCTTTAATTTTTTCTATCTATTTTTCTGTTTCCTGTAACAAATGGTATTTTCATAATTTTGAGCAAATCTAGGGGCATCCTATGCCCTTTCACATGCGGACACCTCCGTAGCCTAATTGAATAAGAATTAGATTTCTATTATGCTGCTTTTAAGAAAATGGGATGTTACGCCCAAGGCACGGATTTTCAAAGGCACTAGAGAATCCACCTAAAACAAATTAAAACTAAAAGCATAAAGGGCAACCAATGCTACTGATTATCCGTAACTCAATTTGTACCAGTGGATTTGTGCCAAGAAGCATTTTTGATAGGTAGACTCTCTAGTGCATCTTGAATATCAGACATTTGGTGTATTTTTTGAGTGTAGCAAATGTAAAGCCAACAAGTGGTGTGGTGAATGGTGTACTTTTTGTCTAACGGTGCATTCTAAACATAGTCTTAAAACTAATTACACGTTACTATACCATCTTCCCTAAACAATGCTTCTCTGACATGACTGTTTCTAGTCACTTTCCACAAACCAACCACTATTTTCAACCACATCACCATTGGACAATATTTTTTTCGTCGGCCGCTCAGTCTCCACTTCCAATTGCCGACACCCCTTCAAACTAGATCTGCAACCTACACACCCTTTTCTCGAAATTGTCTTCGCTTTCATCTTCATCTTCATCCCAAAAACTAACCCCAACCAGAAGCTCCTAAACCACCCCTTGCCACCAGCCAAAAAACCCACGCCACTGAAAGTTCCCAAATCCAACGGCGTTTGTCCTGGATCGTCCTCCACATTGGGATCTGCACTGAGATCTAGAAGCAGCTTCATGACATCGAGTTTTATATATCTAGAAGCCATAGATGCATTTTTTATTTTTTTTAATAACTCAAGCAAACTCATCTTCAAGATTTAAGAATATCCATTACCAAATCCTAAACCAAACTACAATCACTGAAATTCGTGAAAAACCGATGGATATTACTAGCAGAAACCATTTATTGTTGGTAAAAATAAATAAATCATTGATGCATGAATTTACCGACAAAAAAAATATCCATAGTAAAAATGTCGATAAACCTTCCCACCATTTTTGCGCCAAATAATTACTGACAAAAAAATCGTCAGAAAATAACATTCGTTTTTCTTGGATGAATTTAAAATATTCTTATTACTTATTAATGGATTATTTAAATAAATTAATTTTTTTATTTTTTGTCATAAAAAATTTGGATTTTTATATTACTGATGGATAACCTATCGATATTTGAAAATTGGGTTTCACCGCCATTGTTTGTTCATGTTCCATATTAGCAATGGATTATCCGTCAATAATATTTGATTAATAAAACGATTCATTTCGTTTTATTATTACCGATGGATTATCCATCGGTAAAATGGAATTAATGAAATGAATCGTTTCATTAATTTTTTACCAATGGATAATCCATCAGTAAAAAAAAAATCCTTAAAATGCGAGCCTGCTTCTTTTTCTTCCTCACTTCACGTTTGTTTCTCTCTCTCCATTCACTCTTGCTCTCTCTGCCATTTCACCGCTGCTGGGGCCCCATTTCATGATTCGAGACCGCCATTCTATTCTTGGTATGTTTTTTAACATTTTAATCGGTTTAGTTTTTAGTTTTGCCTTTTTTGTTCAATTCCATTTCTTTAATCGAAGTTTTATATTTTTTAGTTAGTTAACTAAGTTATTTTCTTTGTTAGAGATTGAAATTTTCAAAGATAGAATTGTAGGATTGGACTGCATAGTTGGGGGAAGGCTTTGAGTTCCTTCCCATTATTTGAATTGTGTGTTATGATGTTATGATGTTATGTGCTTTAGAACAGTTATTAGGATTAACTTTAGAATGCTATGATTATGCAATTTATTTTGGTTGTGTTGTGGTGTTGAAATACTTAATTATATTTTGAATTAAAATACTGAATTAATTTTTGTGGAGGCTCCAAATTCAAGGGGAGACTCTGGCCCTTAAAATATTGTTAGAATTAAATAATTATTGATATGATAAATGTGTTATGCATTTATTTATTTAACATATGTCTTATATTTTCAATTTTGTTTATGTTATACAGATCAGTTATGGCAAGACGAACACCTAGTTCTAGACAAGTTAGGGGTAGACCGAGAACCATGGTCTACCCCCAAGCACCCGTGCGCCACCCACCACCTCCACTGCACCTGCATCCACCACTCTTGCAAGTGATGGCTCCTTTGTCCCTGCTGGTCCACATACCTAAGAATTTGTTATGATACCTAACCCTAGGTATCATAACTTAGGGCCTCAGGCTTCATTCCCCTAGCAGGCTTCTCCACCTCCATGCCTACTTCCAAGAGGTGATGCCCGCAGTCAGTCTGCTTCTGTGCCTTCCCCTATCCCTAGTTAGCTCGATTCGCAAGGTGCCCAAGCCTCCTCGTCCACCTACTCACAAGGCTCCACGAACTAGCGAGTGGAGCTTAGATACGATGGTAAATCTTGGCAAGTAATTTAAAATTTAAATTTATTATAAATTTTTAATTATGATAGAAAATTTAACTAATAAATATTTGACATAATTTATTATTTTATGACACATCTGGATTCTACCATAGCGAAGGCTGTGTAGGATTACCGAGGTATTCAAGGAGAATTTTCACACCTTACATCCCAGTTTTGTGCAGGCTCTTGATGTCACATAAGAGTTGTGGTTGAAAGAGTGGAATGAAAAATAATAATTATTTTTTTATTATTAGTTTTAGTTTTTACTTCACTTGCTAACTATTGTGCTATGAGTATGCAGTATGTTTATTATTGATCCACGCAAGGAGGCTACCATCTACAAGGCATAGAGCACCAGGGCTGGCAAGCGCCTTCGCAATACGTTTCATGACATTCGTGAAAACGATGTGAGCATACACTGGCTCATGGAGGAGATCCTCTAGGCCTTGAGGGCCCACTGAGACCCACCTGCATTTAAGGCAAAGAATATGAAGGTCCAAACAAGCAGAGATCAACCCACAGTGCCTCTCTGCACACTCAAGGCTCTACCACCATCGAGGGTACATGGCTGAGAATGGTAAATATCATTTTTTTCTCATTTAGTTTTTCTATTTTCGTATTAAATACTATATATATAATTACGTAAAAATTCTTTGAAATGTAGGATAAGGCAATGAGTAGGGCATTGACTCTAGGGGAGTTGTTCCAGGAGACCCGCACCCGGAAACGAGACAAGTCCTAGTGGATTGATACGTGGTCAAAGACCACATACGTAAGTACTTATAATTTTAGTTTTCAATATTTTTAATTTATTATATTTATTATTATTTAAATCTAATATTTTTTATTTTTTCTAATTACAGCATGAGTTCACGCAGCAGTTGACTGAGGCTCGATCATAGCAATCACAGCAAGGGGACAGGAACACTCCTGTCGGCCCATCTATTAGCGACGATGAGGTATAGGCCCAAACGGTCTGCGGCCGCTACAAGGGGCGGATCTACAGGATTGGGACCTCTTACAGCAGGTCATATTCTCTAGGCTTTGTGTTTAGAGCTTGGCCTGTTGGGACCGATCCGAAGTCCATCTGTGATCAAGTCCATACACTGAATGAGTCAGTGCAGAGGCAACTTAAGGAGGTCGACCGAAGGTACATGGAGCTGTATGAGTGCCACGAGAGAAATAAGTAGTAGTGGTTATGTAATACCCTCCCAAGTATAGTACTATGTTTAAGTCATAGTACCACACCCTAGAGTTATTCTTTGTTACACGAAGCGGACCTTATCGACAACAACTTGCCTTCTTGAAACTTCTGAAACTATCTGGAGACAACACAAAAATAGGAGTGAGAATTATAAATTCCCAGTAGGATTCTCTAATTATCATATATAATGTCTTCGTTGTCATCTCCAGTTTGCTTCGGTTTATTATGAAAAAGGTGAATATGTTATGTAAACTGTTTAATTTTACAGTTTGAAAATATATTTTATCCGAAGCAAAGTCTATTTTAATCATACACTTGGCATTTGGGAAAGCCTCTACAAAATTAATTCATGAATAATACCATGGATAATAACTGTAACATATAAAAACGCACATAACATTAATCTATTGGGAACATAACATCTGCACATAACTCAACTTGTACTTGAATTCATGCATATACATAAAATTTCTTTCCTTTCTTCGTCTTTCTTTTCATTATAAAATCTTTATGTGCCACATTCCAGAGTATGATTGCCATGTCATACCCCATCAGAGCGTGATCGCCATGTCACGTTCCTTAGGAATATGGGATCTTCATTCGGTACTTACACTAGCTGGGTCATGCCATGCCTCAGGTAAGTTCTGTACCTGCATATGCTTTAATCTTTAGTCTTTAGTCTTTAATTTTTAGTTTTTACTTGGCACACCTAGGCGTTACGTATCGCCGTCCCTAGGATGCTGTTACTGCCCTTGGGTAGCTTGGCCTTGGAGCGAGCTTGTCAGCTTCACCCGTGACCGTCGTCACACTGACTCACCTACAAGGGGATTCACGAGCCTCTAGTCTTGGAGGGATCTCATTCTGGTCACATGCCTCTAATTGAAGGGATCTCTTCTGGTCACGTGCCTCAAAATTGATGGATTTCATTTGACCACGTGCTTTCAATATAGAGGGATCTCATCTGACCACGTGCCTCCAAGGTAGAGGGTAGCTGCCTTCATAGGAAGGGATTCAAAGTGCAACTGCCTCCAAGTGAAGGGATTCACATCTTTATCTTTTAACTGCCTTCACAAGGAGGGATTCAAAGTGCAACTGCCTCCAAGTGAAGGGATTCACATTCAATATATTCATATCTTTTCATTCTCATACATGGTCATGCATAGACATGCTGAATGTACTCATACATATGCTTTATCACTTACTTCCATATATCATTGCACATATGATCTTTATATACGTATTCATAACATATAAAGGCTCGTAGCCTCTTTACCATTCCACCGGCACTCATACATATGCTGCATCATTTACTCTCATATACCTCATATCATACTTATATCATTCTTGAACATAGAGTTTCCACCTGCAGAATCATAATTGTGTAGCTATTCACATCATAAATTTCTTGTAATATAAACACTCATAGTTTCTTAGGCTTCTGCCGTAAATCCGACAGCATAACGGATCAGTTCTGTCTCCCCATGAATAGTGCCAGTTCTCACAGATAATTCAGTCATAGCAATATAATCCATCTATCATATAAATATCAATGTAAAACTGATAATCCTCAACTCAAAACTTATATGTTTCACTAATACTTGTGAAATCATCACTTGGGTCACTTCCATCAATTCTATTCAATTCTCCCCGAATCTTGTATAATCCACGTTTATTTCTATTCAACTCATTTAAACCTGGATTTTGGATATGTCGTAGCTCTATATATCTACTTTCTAACCTCTTTGGTCCCATATCATTTTGATCCATATAACTCAAGATATTCAAATTTTGCCTCAGCTTGTTCAGTCACTGGCCTGAATTACACTTTTGGAAGTATAAATTCACTAAAAATCGAAACTAACCTCAAATTATACGAAATTGGTGCCGTATCATAACTAACAGGACAACCTTTCATTTACTACAAGTTTCATTCTATTTGCTTAAGTATACCTCGAGTTATATGTCCCGAAAGTCGACCTTTCTAAACTACTCTGTTTTGGCCTAGATTGGACATAGGGAAACTTCCTCGAATCACTGGGAACAATTGGAACCATAAAAAACTAGGAATTTCATATTGGAATGTTCCCCTATGTGTAAGCTTTCTAACAAAGTTAGTTTCACTCAATTTGGAGTTGTATAGGATGAGTTATACCCTCCTCAAGTCACCCTGCTTGGATGAAGGTCCTGATTCTTAGGTCAAACTTCAAAAATTCATATCTCTCTCAATACTAATCCAATGAACTTATATGATTATGTATGGAAAGCCCTGGATGTCTACTTTCATATAAAAATGATTCCACCGGATTTAACTGGTCATAGGCGGCGCCGTACACTCCGCCGTACGGACTGCCGTGGAATTCCTCACTAAGACAGCATCCCAATCCTCCATTTCTCCTAGTTTTCTTCTTCTAACTCTAATTTCAACTCAAGATTTCATATTAATCCTATCATAATCCATCATAATACAGCCAATAATTCATCAAATACATAAAGAAGAATACAATTTCATGCAATCAGATTGCAAGTAATTCAAGAACCGAAATAGCATCCTACCTCTTTAGAGTATGATTTGAGCTAAGTGCTGAAACTTGGAGTGTTAGAACCTTGCTAAGCTTGAAGGAGTAATGGAGTTGATTAAGAGAAAGGAAGAAGGAGGCTGGAGCAAGGGGGGAAGGGGAGAACATAAATCAAACCAAAATGGAGAGAAGAGTTTGATTTAAATACAAGAAAGTTGTGGTGTTGATTGGTTGCAGTTTTGTGGTTGAAGTTCGACCATATCTCCCTCTTTTGTGGCCAAATTGCTCTCCACTTTGTCCCTCAAAGTGAGACTCGCTTCCACTCTATCTGAACTCGGAACTTGTCTATAACATGTTGAAGTCGGAACTCGTGTCATTGTATTTTGAGCTCGAAGCTAAAGCCAGATATCGGAACTCGTAACCTCTTATTTGTGACTTGAGGGAATCTTGTTTGGTTTATTTGAAACTTGGAAGCAAGGTCGGATGTCGGAAGTCATACAGCTTGTAATCATATAATCTCGGATATCGAAACTCGAGTATGACCGGAAATCAACTCAAAGATTTGAACTCATGTCCATTGAGTTCAACTCTAGCCGGAACTCGTTACATTCAACTCGGAGGTTGGTAATTGCATCATTGTGTTAACCTATAACTTCTGAGGTCGGAAACCACGTAGTCGGAGGTAGGAACTCGGGAACCTCTATCTGAAACTTGAAGCTACAGTATGAAACCGGAAATCGAGTACACTTTTTTTGAAACATGAAATCGGATATCGGTAATCACGTCCATGTCGTTTATACTTGAAAGTTAAGATCGGAAGTCTGAAATTATGCTGAAAGGTGAAGACGAATGCGAAAATCGGGAATGGTCTTTATTGGGGACCTGGACATCAGTTTGGAGATCGAAAATCGTAAGTTATGCCATTTCATTTGGGATTTGGAGATGAAGTCGGAGGCCGGAGCTGTGACCATTTCGGTGAGATAAGGTCGGAAGTCGGTAAAGTTAAGCCAGTGAATTAACAAAGTCGGCAATTGGAAAATGTGTGTATGGAGGTCGGAAATCGGGACGTTACAGGTTACAACAGATATAGTCCATGGAGCAGAGGATGATGACTCTATATAGCTTCTATGAGCAGATGCGAAGCAGCAGTTCTTCATCCACTGCATCACCTCCTCCACCACCTCCACTCCCACCTCCATCACCACAGCCTTCTCCATACTACCACCCATTCAAAGTCAGAGACGACGATGACGATGACGGCATCTCCAGTACTGATGATGAACAGTATTCGTAGATTTTTTATTTTTGTTTTTTTGAGAATTGTATTGTAAATATTTTTGAATGATATTGTATATGTTTTTATTTAATTAATAGTTTTTTAATTTCTTCTGTATTTAAAATTAAAATTAAAATTTTTTATTTAAATAACAAAAAAAATAAATCATTTATAATTTTATTTTATCGACGGATTTTACGTCGATAAATTTACAATTAATATTTTACTTTTAAACTTACTAACAAATTGTTCGTCAGTATATACAAAAAATAAGTCAGTATTATTCTGTCAGTGATTTTTTTATGCCATTATTACTGACGTATTTATGTTTGTAACGACAAATTTTATCCGTCAGAAAAATTATAAATTTATCAACGAATAATTCTTCCACCAGTAATATTATTATTATTATTATTATTTTGTTACCAACGCATCATTTGACGATGGATTTTTTACATCGGTTAATCCGTCGGTAAAATTAATACCAGTAGATTTTTCTTTATTTTCTATTGGTAAATCTGTTGGAAATTAAAACATTTTTAATAGTGAATCAAGCATCTAAGGCTTGCCAAAGACATTGTATAATTAACATGTTCGTCAAGAAAAACAAATTCCTTATCTCCTAGTGTCATGGCTGAATATGTACATGTACCAAACAGACTAATCTTGGAGATTGAAGCCAAATGGCTAACTAGCACAAGGAATCCAAAATTTTACAAGATGAAGCAATACAATCCAGAATTAAAATAAGGCAGCGAGCATAATTATTTAGCATCATGAATCAAAAACACAAGTTACGACAAGTAAATCAAGTATAGGAGCAAAAATAGGCGTGAGAGTTTTAAGAAATGAAGTGAGAAGCATGAACCCCAACTTGTAGGTGTTGAACTCGAAATTGAGAAGGATCGTGGGGTTGGTTTTAATTCCTTCTTAGCAAGGTGAAGTTCAATTCTTGTTGATGTGATTTCCTCAAGCCTAAGAGCTTTCGTACTGTGATTTTTTTTTTTTTTTGTGCTTTGAATTTTTTTTTCAACTGTTTTACTCTCTTTTTCTATTTTTTTCTAATTTTTCGTGGCTATTTCTCACATAACTTCTTATCTAAGTTGTCTTACTCTCTTCACTTTCTTCGCTAAGCACAAAGTGGGGAAGGAGAGGCAAAATTTTATTGTTTTATTTCACAGGAATTAATTTAATTTACTTAGCATAACCTAGGAAATTAATTGTAATCTACATGGCTTTAGCTTTAGCCGCAAGAATTTATCATAATTTAAAATAAATAAATTTTCTTACCTTCCTATCCAAGTAGGTGCTGCTTGGCACTTGGAGGAGACAAAGGTTGGCTTCTCAAATTTTCTTAGGGTGCAAATCTTTTTTTTTCATTGTTTTCCCTTTTTTTATTTCTTTTTATTCCTTGGTTCTAGTTTTTGCTGGGTTTGGGTTCAAAGCCCATCTGGCTTTTTAGACACTAATTGAGCATGGTTTAATCAAAATTTAAAAGTGGCTGAGGCCTTGGCACAAGTGGCAATCATTTGCCTTCAGAAGTAGCCAAACCTAGGAGCTTAGGGAACTGGGTTCGAGTCTAAGGGTTAGAGATCCCATGCTCCCTCCCCCCCCCAAAAAACAAAAAGAGACCCCAAAAAAAAAAATTAAAAGTCGAAATTCATATCTTGCTTTATACCAAATTTTTGTGATATAAATATCTAATATTCTTAATTAAAATCTTAGATTTTTCATCACATAATGTCCAAACCCTCCATTAAATTGCATAAATAAATTCTAATTTAATTAAAACTCCCTTTTATATATTTAATACGAATTGAATATTTAATTATTACTTTATTATAATTGTTTAGAATTTTTCCTATGATTTTGACCATTTTACCTTTAAATAGTCCAAATTCCAGTAAATTTTTTAATTACTATTTATATTTTATTTCGTCCTGTAAATTTGACTTTCTATCATTTCCGTTACATATTGGCTGGCTGACAGAAAATCCTGTAGCCTGGATTATGCCTTGGTCAGAATTTATGACCCAAATGACGTTTTCGTCAAATGTGCTTATAATTTCTATTAGAAGCTTTTTGGGATGTCTCAGCAGAGATTATCCTGCAATAACTTTTATGAGCTGAAACATGCTAGTAATGCACATTCATTACAATTCTAGGCATGTGGACATCTGTCTTAAAGTAAAGACATGGATTCTATAATTATATATATTATTATTTTCTATTTTTCTCCTTTTAACATGGAAATAGGATAATAACGTCTCTTAACAAGCAACCATATTACATGTTTAGTTAAAATTATACACAAGGACATCTAATGTTAGAAAGAGATTATCTTTTATATAGTATTTTTATATTGTGAATCAATCTTATATTATCTTTTATACGACCAGTAAGAATTAAATATTTGTAATAATAGTTACTAGTGTTCAGAATCTATCAAACTTTAATTAATTTAGTTTCTCCCGTGTTAGTTTATTATAAAAATAAAGTTCGCTCATCTGAAATATTTTATTTAATTTAATTTTTTAATAAGATTCAAATTCAAAACTCTAAACAAATTTTAAATTGTTACAATTTTTTTAAGTTTAAACTTCCATTAAGGTAGCCAAAAAAAAAGTTTAAACTTCCATTAAGTAGCAGATATTTTGATTTTATAAAATATGTTTAACCAACCTTGTTCAAGTCGTTTTATTACTGAAAATAAATAATCGAGCTTTGTCTGAATTATTGCCTGTTTCCCTTTGGTTAAGTGATCTCATGGCTACGAATCAAAGCAAAGCAGCCCCCACAGGACATGTTGGCGCACGCTGCCGGCTTGGTCCCAATAACGTATTCCATAAAATACAAATCCAAAAGTCAAATATATCGAATGACCTTGTGAACTGTGAAGGGATCCGAATAAGAACAATGTTAATAATGACGACAGCGGCTGTTTCTGACCCATTCTAACTCATTACAACTATATTAATGTAGTCTGAATATATTCTGCATGTCGAAATTAGTGGGTGATTAATAGCGATCATTTTGTTTGTTAAATAAATGAGCATATTGAGGCCTAATATCTCAAAGTATGAAATGTCAAGATAAAGATATAAGAAATGATAATTATATGTTCTACGTTCATATATAAGTTGATTAAAACATGTATGAGAAAATAGATGCAAAAATGGTATATTTAACAATTGTTATTTCAGATGGCAGTTAGTCGAAGTTAGTTGGTCAGCATGCAGGTGTGAAACCCAAATAATCGAAGTCATGTAAGAGTTGCGGTCCATATCTCCAGAAACCCATTCAAGAATCTGCATGTTTCCCTAGTCTTCTTAACAACCTATCAAATGCCTTTTGTTTGTCTTCACCTGTATATATCCTATGAAAAACTCTAGTTCTATTTATTTGATAACTTAACGATTTACCAATAACAATAGAAGACCCTACAAAATTGGCAACTCAACTTCTAGAGCATTTGAATTAGTTCTAGACTAGTTCACGGTAAGCGTGACACCATCCTATCATCATCAATTATTTTTGTAGCAAGGTGTCCCAAAGAGAAGAAAAATAAAAAAGTCAATCAAGAAATCAGAGACCAGTTAGAAATTTATGCTTAATCCACCTTAATCAAATCTTATTCCATTTGCAACTATATATATGGCTTGCGCTTCCCTGTATCATGCATTCATCAACAACTCATTGATCTATACACAGATAGAGAAAAAAAAAAAAAAAAAAAAAAACAGAGAGAAAGAGAAGCGCAAAGACCCTCGGAAGATCAACAATGGCTGTCAAAGTTTATATTGTGTAAGCATTCTTTAATATTTCGTGTCATTCATCTTGAATTACCTTTATTCAGCTCGTTAATCTTAGTTTATCTTCTGGGTTATTCACTGACCTGCATTGTCTTTGCTGTTAACTCATTTTGGTGTTATCAAGAGCAACAGAATAAGGAACTTTTGTTAATCCCTTTTGAAGGTTTTTTTCATTACTTTGACAGATACTACTCACTGTATGGACATGTGGAGAGACTAGCAAAAGAAATAAAGAAAGGGGCTGATTCCGTAGATGGTGTTGAGGCCGAACTATGGCAGGCATGTATATTTATGTTTCTTGTACCACAGTTCCTAATCCTACGCATTCCATTTTTTTCACTGCAAAAAACTGCATACAGAGTGATCTGGCCAGTAGCCATTCCAGAGCTAAGGTTCATTCCTCTGTGCAGGAAATAAAATAGTCTGATATATATATTACCCGGTTGCTGATTTTTCTTGTTAATATTGATATTTGGTTTTCAATTAACTAAATATCATTGTTCCTTTCATCTGATGACTCTCACTTGTTTGGGATCATTCAAAGTTTTCTTTTTGCTAAGTTCCTTCCTTGTGTGAACATGTGTTTGCCAATGGCTCATGAATCATGTCCTTTCAAAGGGAATTCTATGGCCCCGATGCTCTTTCAACCCTGTAGTATGTGGCTCTATATAGCTAGAGGATTCAATTGGCTTTGGTTTTCCAATTAGCACATGCAATTAGTCTTGATATATTTTGTATCGTCTGCTAGTAAGACTTTACTTTCTAAATTGCTCTTGCTAAATTTAAGATTTGCTTTGTTGACTTTATAGAACCTATGAATTGAGCAGGTACCTGAGACTCTGCCAGATGAGGTGCTTGGCAAGATGAGAGCACCTCCTAAGGGTGATGTACCAATCATTACTCCCAAAGAGCTCTCTGAGGGTGACGGTTTTGTCTTTGGCTTCCCAACAAGATTTGGAATGATGGCTGCTCAGTTTAAAGCTTTTCTAGATGCAACTGGAGGTTTGTGGCAAACTCAACAGCTTGCAGGCAAGCCTGCTGGAATCTTCTATAGCACAAGTTCTCAAGGTGGTGGACAAGAGACTACAGCGTAAGAGCATCAATCTGAATGTAGTTTTTTAATCAATTCCTTGGATGAATGAAATACTAATGGTAAGAAAATTGTGGAATCAATGACAGGCTCACCGCTATCACTCAGCTGGTTCATCATGGAATGCTGTTTGTACCAATTGGATATACATTCGGTGCTGGCATGTTTGAGATGGAGGAACTGAAGGGTGGAAGTCCATATGGTGCAGGAACTTATGCTGGTGATGGGTCAAGACAGCCAACTAAGCTTGAGTTGGAGCAAGCATTCCACCAAGGGAAGTATATTGCCACCATCACAAAGAAACTCAAGGAAGCTGCATAAATTAGCCTCAAATGTCAAATATATATATACATATATATTTAGACATGATACCAAGAGATTGATTGCCGAATCCATTACAAATTTGTCGTCCTGCAATGTTACGTTGAGTCCTATATACCTGAATTTTTGTGTGTTTGCATGGAAATAATTGTTTCTTTTTATAAAGAAATGCTTCGCATTGAGTTGTATTTTTATGTTATACTGTATTTTGTTTATTGATCATAGTTGAAGAAGAAAATGTTCCTTTCCTATTAAGCTTTGAAAATTACTGTTCTTTTCTGCTGTATTCTCCTTTTCATGAATAAGCAGGCACACATACATTGCGGAGACTTGTCATATATCAACTGAGCTAATAGTATACCCGTCACTTGATTCGGACATAGCAAGAAAGTATATCCCTTTGCATGTAATAAAAATTGTAAAGTTTGAATAAATTTTTATGAAAATATGTATATAGCAAAACCTTTGTTTCATTTACACTGAGGCTTTAATACATGCATTAAAAGAATACAAGAACAACAAAAATTAAAGTTGCAACGTCCGCGCTAATGAAATTATTTGGTTCATTGTCGGCTAACTCGGCTCTATCGATTAGTATTGGTCATATATATACTACTTCTAGATTGGGCATACTATAGGAAAAATAGGTAGACTATATACAGCTCTTTGGACACTTTTACATATGGAGATCAATATCTAAATAACTAGGGATTTTAGTTATATTTATGATGAATGTGATAAGATAGTTAATAATATTTGAGAATTGTGAGATTCACCATATATAAATATATAGAAAGAGAGTGTAATATACAGTTTGAAATAAAATTCTCATTTAAAATAAAATGTTAGTAATAATTGTATTTTATAGAAATAGAGGAATTATATTAATTAGAAAGTAATAAAATTTAAAGTAAAGAGGAGTGCGTAGCCTTAAAAAAAAAAAAAAAAGTTGTGAAGGATCACGGTGCACTGTAAGTGATATAGTGCACCATAAACCCCTCTCTTTCTCCGTTTTCCTCTTCCAGAGCCTTCCCTGACGGCATTTCGTTCCTTCTTTCCTTTGTTTTTTTTTCATTGCTCTTTTCTTCTCCTGTTACGCTATCTCCCTCTCTTGCTCTCCCTCTCGATTTTCGTTCTTTCACTCTTGCATCTCTGCCTCTTGCTAGCCACCATCCGTGCTGCCTTCACCTCACCCCCATGATTGCGAAACCTTTTCCCTACGCGTCTCCCTCTCTGTATCTCTCTCATCAGTTTTCTCTCTCCGCTCTCTCTCATGGACGCCCACTTCTTATGGGTGGTTGGGCTCTTGTCTTGCTCACTTTAAATTCAACCCATACCTGGTGAGTTTTCTTCTTCAAAGCTATGAGCAGGTTCCATTTTATTATTGTGGTAATTGTAATTGACGGATATTTAGATTTTGTTGGGTCTTGTAAGGGGGAAGGATGAGTGGAGAAATAGTTAAAGTTTAGATTGATGGATTGTAATATAGCTTGATTTCAGTATTTTGTTCATTAAGGAAGAAATTTGTAGATTTTAAATTTTTATGTTATATAGTTGAATATTTTATAAGTTATTATAGTGCTTATGATAGTAACTCTTGATCTAATTAGTAAAAGGTAAAGAGGGTAAAGGCTAGACTTTAAAACAAATTATGTTTAAATTGAAAATAATTAGTTATGTGTGATTTCAGATCCCTCAGGAGATTGGCCCGCAATTTCAGCAGCCCCAAGGGCGCAGATCATGTCCCTGAAAGTTTGTGAGTGGACAATGTCTCTATGACATATGGTTTTCTTTATACAATTAATATTGATTTGGTTTTAGTATATATTGGCAATTCATTTTATATATTTAGTTGATTATGAATATTCTATTTATAGTTTGATATATTTATCTATTCGTGGATGTCTGATTTGAATTTGAGGAAATTTTATTAGTATGTAATTGTTGAATGTTTCAAAAAGTTTTCTTTTAAAAAGATATTACAGATTTTATAAATGTTAGGACAAGCTCTGGGATAGAGTTTAAATTATTAAACTGAGTTATTGAGAGCCTTATTTTGAGTTTGGAAACTTTACTTGGGATTTTCATCTTTGGAAACTTTATTGTATATTTATACCTTTATTCTTGAAGTTTTATTAATATTTATTACTTCAGTTTTTATATACTTTGTGTAACATCCTCTCAAGTATAGTAATATGCTTAAGTCATAATACCTCACCTAGGAGTTGTTACTGTCATTTAATCGGACCTTATCTGGCAGCAACCTTCAGCCACCTTCCATCTTACTAGTCAACTTTGCCTCGGAGGACCTTCTTCGAAACTTTTGAACTATCTGAAGATAATACGAAAATAAATATAGGAGTGAGAATTATAAATTCTCAATAGGATTCATTAAACTACCATATGCTGTGTCATCGTTATTATCTCCAGCTGCTTCGGTTTATTATGAAAAATGTGGGCATATTAAATAGACTGTTTAGTTTTATAGTTTAAAAATATATTGTCCGAAGCAAAGTTCATTTTATTCACACACTTCAGTCACATTGAAAATATTTCATATTTAGAATAATAGCCACAGCATAAGTAGATAGAATAGTCTCCGCATCAATAAAACATGGGATATAATTATGCAAATACTCATACTTGAATTCATGCAAATGCACTGGTGTTTTTCTTTAACTTTCTTTGCTTGGCACATCTAGGCTTTACGTATCACCATCCCTAGGGCGCTTGTATATATTTTAATCTTTAGTCTTTACTGTTGTAACACCCTACCAACTTAATGTTATGTTTAAGTCATAGCATGAAAATGGATAAGTTATGTTACCGTGTTAGTATTCCGTCTTTAGCAGTATTCATTATATTATATTCTCTTTTTCTCTGATAAATATGTATATATTTGACGAATATACTTATGAAATAGGGCATTTTATATAATAAACGTGATTAGCATTATAGGACGTGACAGAATTTAATAAAAAGTACCACAGAAAAGAATGAAGACAGGTAATATGTCATTAGCTGTATATATACATATGAAAATTGGAAGCCAACGCTTTAGTTTATATATGTTTCAAAAGCAGAGTGAAATAAAGGAACAACAAAATTCCTATTGCTAAAAGTAGAGACGAAAATGGCAGGAGCTAGTTATGTACGACGAGTCCACTAGGGAATCATGGTGGAGCTGCAGGTCCTGGATCTCAATAAAGAGAGTGGCCGTTGAGTCCATCCCCAACGTCTGAGAATGATGTGGAAATGCAAAACAAGGTGAGAATTTAAAGAAATTCTCAGTAGGGTTCGCGTATGGTGTTAAAATGACGTCATATTCATTCTCAGTTGCCTCGGTTTTTATTTAATTATGAAAACGTGGGTTCAAACTGAACTATCCATACTTAATAAGGTTGAGAAAATGTCTGGTTCGAGGCAAGGTCCAGTTTTACTTAGGATAGTGTAAGAAACAGAATAAATTACTAATAATGATACATAGAATAATGAGCAGAATAAATAAACATGCAGCAGCAAGTAAACATATCAGTCGAACTATAAACAAATCATAAAGACTACTTAATATGATCATGCAAAACTCATTCTTGAACTTTTCTCCATAAACTTTTCCATTATTTGGTCCCTTGAGAGTTTTTGGTGTAACATCCTCTGAAATTCTTTTATCGTTTTCCGTTTAATTGTTCGGTTTTTACCGAATAATTGAGATTAATTAAAATTCGGCTAAATAATTATTTAGGATCAATTGATTAGCAATTAATTGAGATTAGGTACAAGTTAATTAGGTTAGAAATATAGAAGATTTTATAAGAATTTTCATGAAACCGATTTACCGGTTTAAAGGAAAACTGTAACATTACGGTATTTTAAACTGTCGGAACCGAACCAATAGAATTACAAGCTTAAAACCCTAGAACCTAAGGCTGATTACTCAGCCACTTTGCCCCCAAAAGTGGCGCCACAAGGGCCACCATGCATGGAGAAGTTCAGCCAAGCATTTTAATCCAATCAAATGCCAAAGAAAAAGCCACCTAAACACCACTCATACAATCAGATTTTCTGCTCCTTTATCACATATTTTGACCCCCTTTGTTTGCGCCACTTCCTCTTCTCCTTTCAGCTCTCTTTCTCTCTTCCTTACACACACAACTCCAGCCAACATCAAGCCAATTCAAGCTTTGCTCATCCAAGCTTCAAAAATCCAGCCAAATCACTTAGAACAAAGGTAGGGGTTCTCTTCTTACATCAATTCTGTGGTCTTGGCTGGCTGAGCTTAGATTATTTTCATGATCTTTGATGTGTTAAATGAGTGATTATGAGGATATGTGATTGGTTTTGGGCTGTTTGTTTGGTTGTAATCGAATCTGAAGCAAGAGAGAATAGAAATAGGAAGAGCTGAGGGGCTGGAGAACCAAAACCCCTCGGCAGTCCGTATGGCGGGGCGTACAGCTCCACCTACAACTGATTAAATTTGATGGAACCATTTTTATAAGAAACTAGACATCCAGAGCTTTCCATACATATATCATATAAGTCTTTTGGATTAGTATTGAGAGAGTTATGAATTTTTGAATTTCAACCTAGGTTTTTGACTCTGATTCTGGGCAGACTGGGTTGTTCAGGGTAGAACTCGACCTATACTACTTGAAAATGAGTGAAACTAATTTTTTTAGAAAGCTTACACATAGGAGAATGTCCCATAAAAATTTCAGCATTAGATAAGGTCCCAGTTGCTCCCAGTGATCCAAGAAATTTGCCCTATGTCCACACCGGGCCAGAATAGGTCAGTTTAGGAAGGTCAGAATTCGGGGCCTGTAACTCGAGATCTACTAAGTTAAATTGAATGGAAATTTTTTTAAATAAACTTTGTTCTGTTAGCTTTAATATGAGACCAATTTTGTATGATTTGAGTGAGTTTTCGATTTATAGTGAATTTTTACTTTTAGGTGCCTAATTCTGGCTAGCCACTAGGCAGGCCGGGATAAAACCTAATTATCTTAAGCTATAGATATCAAAATTAGATGGGACCAAGGAGGTTAGAAAATAGACACATAACACTTTAACATATCCAAATTTGAGGTCCAAATGAGTTAAATAGAAATTATGGCTTGAATTATAAAAACCGGGTTGGTTGAATATGCTGAGGCAGAAACTCTGCCTTAATGAATTTGATGTTGATATGAGTTCAATATTGGAATATGTATACGATGTTGTGTTCTTTGTGATAAATTCTGTTATGTTGGCACTATTCATGGGGAAGCGGACACATTCCGTTATGCTACGAAAATTTTGGTAGAATCCATGCATAAGTTATGAATTACATGTTAATACATGTGCATTTCAAGGAAAGTTATGAAAGTTATATTAAGAATTAGGTTACTATGAAAGTTCCATGCTACTTGGCCCAGCCCCGGATAAGAAGTTAAGGGGAATAGATCGGTGGGAAGGTCAGGGAAAGTAAACCTGGCACTCCTGTATAGGAATGAGCTCGATCCTGAGAAGCAGATTATTACCTAGGAGTCTAAATGGCCAAGAACTCCCAGGGGACCAAGAGATGGAAAGAAAAATGATGAAAAGAAATGGAAAGACTTATGAAGAAAGGTTCATGATTGAGTTTGCATGATTACATGGATGCATGAATACATGGCATAGTTATGTCAAGATGTTTACAGTTGCCTATTATACTTATTTACTGTTGTTTGTTTAGTTATCCTGTTTATTACTTTACGTATCATTATTAGTAGTCTGTTTAGTTTTTCGTGTCTTCTAAAGAAAAACTAAACCTTGCCTCGGACTAGACATTTTCTTGAACTCATAAAGATGGATATTCCTGTTGAAACACATGTTTTTATAATTAAAGAAAACCCGACGCAACTGAGAATGTATGTGACGTCAGATAACCACTACACACAACCCTACTGAGAATTTCTTTAAATTCTCACCTCGTTCTGTATCTTCTGCATCATTCTCAGACGCTGGCGATGGACTCCACAGCTACCCTATTCATTGAGATCTCAACTTTATAGCTTCACCATGATCCAGAGTTGGATTCCTTGTATATAGCCGGCTAGTGTAATTTTCGTCTCTACCTCTTCAGCAACAGGAACTTTGATGTCCCCTTACACCATCCTATTTTTGACCCTGCCACTCCTTACATTGCCGTCCCGCTGCACATGGCTCACCCACCTCTAGCTCCTCCTGCGCCCGCAGCATAGGTAGTACCTGCTGACCTTGCACCAGAGTCCCCACCGCAGGCAGTTCCAGATATCCCCATGAGTTCAGAGAGTGACCCCTTCGAGGCCACCGGCTCACCACCCTCTTCCTCCTCGGGACCCAGCGCAGACTACTCACCAGCTGAGCCTGGCATGGCTAATGGCTATCTGACAGAGTAGCTTAGCAGCGGGAGATGTTGTACAGTATGACCCTCTTTTGACAGCACCTAGCTCTGGGTCATAGACTTGACAGTAGGATTAGTAGTAGGTTACGAAATGTCCTCTGAGGACCATAGGATGTTTTGACTGATACGGGCATTATTGTCTTTTTGATGCCCATTTATGTATTCGACTTTGAGACTTTGTACATAAACTGAAGCAGTGGCTTCTGATATATACATATATCTGAACGTATACAGTAACGCTATTGTACTATTCTTATTCTTAGTGATACCTTGTTAAATTCGTTTCGCTTTTAGTATAACAGCGTGTCGTTTCGTCTGTTCAAAAAAATAATAATAATAATATACATGATGATGACGATTTAAGGAAGAATAAATCAGGAAAGGTAAACAGAGTGTTAATACGGTAACACAATCTACCTAATTTCATGCTATGACTTAAGCATAACATCAAATTAGTAGGGTGTTACACTTGGCCATTTAGACTCCTGGGTAATAGTCTGCTTTTCAGGATCGAGCTTGTTCCTATATAGGAATGATGGATTTATTTTCCCCAATCTTCCCACCAATCTATTCCCCTTAACTTTATTCTGGGGCTGGCTCAAGTATTATGGAACTTTCATCATAACATAATCTTTAGGTTCATCATAACATAACCTTTATGACTTTCATGAAAATGCATATGTATCTGAAGGTATATTATAACTCATGCATAGACTTTACCGAAATTTTGGCGGCATAACAGAACGTGTCCGCTTCCCCATGAATAGTGCCAATACTCAGAACACCAATTTCTCATAGATGTTATAACATTTTATTCACAATTCAACATTAAAATTCATAGGAGCATTAGTTACATTAAGACAAGGTTATTGCCTCAGCACAATCATTCAACATGATTTTTGTAAATCAAGCCAAAATCTCTATTTAACTTTTCTGGACCTAAATTTTGGATATGTTAAATTCTTATGTGTCTATTTACTAACCTCTTTGGTCCCATCTAATTTTGATAAATATAACTCAAGTTATTTAGGTTTTATCCCGGCCTGCCCTGTAGTTGGCCAGAATTACACACTTAAAAGTAAAAATCCACTAAAAATCGAAAACTAGTTAAAATCATATGAAATTGGTCTCATATTAAAGCTAACAGGATAATCTTTCATTTGAACAAAGTTCCATTCCATTTGCCTTAGTAGGACTCGAGTTATAAGCTCAGAAATTTGACCTTCCTAAACTACCCTGTTTTGGCCTAGTTTGGACATAGGGCAAATTTCTCGAAGCACTGGGAGCAAACGGGACTTTATCTAACTCTAAAATTTTTATGGGATATTCTCCTAAGTGTAATATTTCTAAAAAAGTTAGTTTCATTCAATTCCAAGTAGTATAGGGCAAGTTTTGCCCTGAACAACCTAGTCTGCCTAAAATCAAACTCAAAAACCTAGGTCAAACTTCCAAAATTCATATCTCTCTCAATACTATCCAATGGCCTTATATGATATATGTATGGAAAGCCCTAAATGTCTAGTTTCATATAAAAATGGTTTCATCAAATTTAAATGGCAGTAGGTGGAGCCGTACACTCCGCTACCGTATGGACTGCTGAGGGTCTTTAGTTTTCCAACTACTCTTCTCTTCCTACTTTCATCTTTTCTTGCTTCCTAATCGATTTTAACATCACAAACAACCAACAAACTAGCCAAATATCATCATATTCATTAATCGTCACATCAAGAATTTGGAAAATAAAGCCACCACTAGCCACCCACAATCAGAATAGCAAGGTAAGAATTAAACCTCTACCTCATTTGTATGTGATTTGGCTTGATTTTGGAGTTTGGATTATCAAAACCTTGTTGAGCTTGAAGGTTTGATGGAGTTCGGTGAGTGGAGAAGAGAAGAAGAGAGCTGAAGCAAGGGAGAAAGCAGCGTAGAATAAGAAGAGAGCTGAAGGAAGGGAGAAAGCAGCGCAGAATGGGGCTGAAGGGAAAGAAAGAAATGTGTTATAAAAGCTTTGAGGAGGTAGTTGAGTTCTTGCAATTTGATTAGTCTAAAATATAAGGCTGAATTTCAGCCAACTTTCCTCATTTTTTTGGCCTTTGTGGCAGCACTTTCATGGGTTAAGTGTGTAACACCCTAATAAACCCATACTACGCTTAAGTCGTATTACGGCATTTTATTAGTTGTTACTTATGCTCGTGGAAAACTAAACTGCACTTGAAATTAAATTACGCGAAAAATACGGTAAAATTTTTCTTTTTCTTTAAAATATGTCGTCACTTTTGGAGAGTAAAGCCTTGCGCGAGAAGATAGAAATAAACGAGCGTATCGCAAAGATTTCAGTGTAAATTAAAGGAACAGAGATAAATCAAAATACCATACATTCACATTAGTACTACAACCACATAATTATAATTAATCTCATAATATCCAACAAATACATAAAAAGGGAACTCATGGTCATGCCATGGCCCCAAAATCAAAGGTACATAAGTCTGATACAAAATGAAATACAACAGATAAGGAGCAATAAATGGAATAGGCCCACGTAGACATAAGCTGACTTCTCTGTCCTTTCCACGCCCTTCAATCGGATGGACTCAGGTTCTCGAGTGCCTGGTCCCCCTCGCTCCTCGGCCTCGGGGAACACGAGGAGTGCGGATGATGCGAGGGTGCCTACTGATCACCTCGATGCGACGGAAACGACGACCTGGGGTATGGCTGGCCACCGAAGAGCGTGCCTCGGAGGGTCCTCCTCGGACTTCAGCGGTGATACTCGGGAGCGGCGAAAGCGGCCCAGGAGTGGCCGTCGAGCTCACCTCTATCACAGGATCTCCGGCGGTGCGTGCTCATGCGGCGATCCGGCGACATCGGCTCCATCTCGATGTCGGGTAATGGCTCGGGCGGAAAGTCCCAAGGACCTAGGGGCTGTCCAAGGAGAGCTAAAGAGACGTCTACGGGGGCTGGCGAGTTTTCTGGCTCCTCTTCAAAAATTCGACCCAGGTAAAAATGTGTACGAACTACTGTGGTGGTCGTGGCAACAATAGTGTGTGTATCCCCGTCGTAAGCCCACTCATGGTGGGGAGGGTCCATGCTCCATTCCACGGGATGAGCCATGAGTATCTGGTGACGAGACGGAGAAGCTTGCTAGGGTGAGAAATAAGATTTCTTAGTAGGACTCGACCCTGACACATAGTGTCATCATCATCGTCCCAGCCACTTCGGTTTTATTAATAAAAACAGTGAGCATGCATCAAATTCAATTCTTAGATTTTCGAAAGCATGAGTATCCGAAGTGGGTTCAATTTTAACATACTTTCTAATCATTTGTATCATAATAATCATAAGCACAAGTGTAATCGTATAAAACATGCATGTCCAATCTAGAAGATTCTCTTAACTTCTCCCCTTTTTAGGGTTTTGGACCGAAGTCCCTTTTTTTTTTTCTTAACTTGACTTTATCTTTTCACCCACTAAACATAAGTGGTAATGAGCTCATACCGTGGCCGTCGCCACCATAGAATTTCTCAGATTACACTAGCTGAGTCATGCCATGCCTCATGTAAGACCTATCCCCTATACTCACACTAGCTGGGTCATGCCATGCCTCATGTGAGCTGTGGGTGAGGGGAAACTTAAATTAGGTTACCTTCCCTTTTGAATGATCACTTACTTGAATTAAACTTCTTCTTATTTAAGCATTATGATGCAAAATATTTCTAAGTCCATAATTCTTACAAAATTTCGGCAGCATAACGACTAGACCGAAGCTTTCCAAAATTTTGCCAAACAGAGAAACCAATATCATACAACATTAAGCATCATATCATATCATCATCATCATGATCATCATCATAATATCATCATACCATCATCATCATCATCATCATCATAACATCATACTTGCACATAAACATAGACATATTCTCAAGCAACATTTTATGAGCTTAGCTTAATAAATTGGGTGCAAGCTTTTAATTGAGGTTGTCTCTTGTGTAAACTTCTTTTATTGGGCATAATGCCAATTTTGTCTAATATCCTTTTTTGATACTTTTTAAGTGAATTATGAGGGTTCTCTAATGCTTAATATAGGGGTATTAATATCTTAAAGCTTATTTCTCCTTATTCTTTAACTTTTACCCTAACCAGTTTTACTTTTACAGTGGGGCAGTAACTTTGAAAATTCACCATAATTTCATCTTTTACTCTTTTATTTCTAATTTTTGTGTGGATATACTTCTCTGAGTCTATTTTTAAACAAAATAAACCCCACTTAAAAATTCATTTTGTAGCTTGAGTTATGCATATTTTATTCTGACTGTTCCAGATTGAAAGTTCAACTCGGGTCAGTGGCTTGTCCACTTCACTGGGAATTCCTCACATGGAATCTGACAAAACTGTTTTATGGGAGTGTTCCTCTATGTCTTATCTTTCTAAAAAACTTGGTCCCACTCAAAAATGTTATGTATAACTTGAGTTATGCATGTTTTATTACCTACTGCCCGGACAGAAACCTATCCAGGAACAGCAAACTTTGAAAAATCATATCTCTCTCGTTTTAAGGCCAAATCTCACATATTTTATATGTATGGAAAGCTCTTCGAGTCTAATTTCATAGAAAATTAGTTTCGTTGCATTTTGAGTTTCATAGCAATAAACATACCGCACGCTTTACAGACTGCCAGAATTCCAGATTCACTAGTTTTTAAGTTTTTCACTTCAAGCTTATGGAGAAATTGTTATATCCCTTCAAATCACCATTTTCATGTTTTAACTCATCATCATATTCAAAGTTTGAGTCACCAAATCAGTGTTTTGAACCAAAATAAAGCAAGATACATAAAAAATCACCATACCACAAAATCTCTTTGCAAACAATATTTTCATCAAGGCAAGAACACTCATAAGGCAAGATGTGGTCATGAGACCTTGAAGCAAGTCCTAAAACCACCTAGCTATGAAGAGCTTAGGGGTTCTAGTTCTTGAAAAATATATGGAGAGGAAGGGTTAGAGTCACTACCAAAAAGTTCCTTTTTGAAGGCTTGGAAGATGAAGATGGTTGGAGATGGCCTCCTTCTTCTTGAGCTTGATTTTGGGGCTTGGTGAGTGTTTGTTTTGTTTCTCCAAGAACCAAAGAGGGTGGTCCTTGAAGGGCTTGTGAGAATGGTAAATGGAGGTGAGTAGGGAGTAGTATGAGGGTTGGAAGAAAAATAATGAAGCTTGGAAGAAGAAGAAAGTATGAGACTTGGAGAAAGGAGAGAGCTTTGTGTGTGTGTGTGTGTCTTGAGAGAGGAAGTGAAAAATGAAATGAGGAGAGAGGGAGGGCTGATTGGGTGGCGCAAAAATGAGAGAGGGAGTGAGGTGACTTTGCTTCTTACAACAAGCAAGTGAGTGGAAAAACCTTGGGGCAAAAGAGTGTGTTGTGTTTCCTTTGAGTCTTGGAAATTGGGTAAAGACTATGTAGTGTTTTTGTGAAGTGGTTAAAAGCATGAGCTCTCTTAGGATTTGGCATTGGATGGCTAGGATCACACCAAGTGTCATTATCTTGATGAAGGAGAGTACAACTCTTGTCATGACTTAAGGGATCTACTAATGTGGACTCTTGATCTTGTGGTGTATGATGAGAAAGTAAATGGATGGTTGGATATGGCTCTTGCTTTGACCAAACTTTCAAACCATAATTAAAGGGAAGTTTCTACATCTTTATAATTGTTGTAATTATCTAAATGTTAATTAATTCACTTGGTTTAAATTACTCATTAGCACATTTTAATTAAGAAGGATTTTCCTCATTAATTATGTAAGAAGATGTGAGGGTTAATGTGATTAAGTTTTGAGACTTATATGCTCTTAGTTAATTAGATTAGATCACCTTGATTTTATGTTCTAAATCATGGATTAATAAGGATTGAGCAATTAGGTTTTTAATTGTAACTTTTAATGCATTAAATCTCAATTGTCGACTTGCCTTTAATTTACTAAGCTCTTGCTCTCGAGATTAATCGATTAATTCTCAATTAATCGTTAACCCCTCTAATTAGTCGGGAACACCGAGCTAATTAACTTGGGTGAAAATGGGGATGTTACAAAGTGGCTGAGTAATGTACAGTTATTAGGTGTAAAATCCTATTGGTTTGGTTCCGACAGTTTAAAATACCGTAATCTTATCGATTTTCTTTAAATCGGTAAATCGGTTTCAAGAAAATTTATATGAAATCTTCTATACTTCTAACCTAATTCCCTCATATCTAAACTCAATTAGTTGCTAATTAATTGATCCTAAATAATTATTTAGTTGAATTTTAATTAATCTCAATTATTTGATAAAAACTGAACAATTGGACGAGAAAAACGATAAGAAAATTCCGGTGGATGTTACAACTGCCCTTGGGTAGTCTGATCTAGGAATGAGCTCAACTCGTAACCATCATCACATAGAACTAACCTACAAGGGGATCCACGTGCCTCTAGTCTTTGAGGGATCTCATTTTGTCCACGTGCCTCTAAATTGAGGGGATCTCTCTTGGTCACGTGCCTCAAGAATAGAGGGATCTCAGCTGACCACTTGCCTTCAATGTAGAGGGATCTCATCTGACCACGTGCCTCCAAGGTATAGGGATCTCGTAGTTTTATACTGTCTTCACAGGGAGGGACCAAATTAACTGCCTCCAAGTGAATGGACCCAATATTATCTTATTTAACTGCCTTCACAAGGAGGGATCTCATAACTGCCTCCAGGTGAAGGGATCCACGTTGATATATTCATATCCTTTCATTCTCATGCATAATCATGCATAGACATGCTAAATGCACTCATACATATGCTTCATCATTTACTTTCATATACCCTTGCATATAGAATTTCATGTTCATATCACGAATATTCATAATAGAAACTATCATAATTTCATAAAATTCTACCAAAAATTCGGCAGCATAATGGATCAAGCACGCCTCCCCATGAATAGTGCTAGTACTCAGAACACTAACTTTTCAAAGAAATCATAACACTTTGTTCATATTTCAAACATAAAATTCATGGCATAATTACTGTAATTAAAACATGGTTACTGTCTCAATACTTACATTCAACCTGATTTTTGTAAATCAAGCTACAATTTCTATTTAACACATCTGGACTTCAATTTTGGATATGTTAGAGTGTTATGTGTCTATTTTCTAAACTCTTTAGTCCCATCTAATTTTGATAAATACAACTCAAGTTATTTAAGTTTTATCCCGGCCTGCCCTGTAGCTGGCCAGAATTACACAATTAAAATTAAAAATCCACTAAAAATCGAAAACTAGTTCCAATCATACGAAATTAGTCTCATATTAAATTTAATAGGACAAGCTTTCATTTACATCAATTTCCATTTCATTTTCTTTAGTAGAGCTCGAGTTATAAGCCCCGAAATTTGACCTTCCTAAACTGCCCTATTTTGGCCCAGTTTGGACATAGGGCAACTTCTTCGAACCACTGGAAGCAAATGGGATCTTATCTAACTCTGAAATTTTTATGGGATATTCTCCTATGTGTAAGCTTTCTAAAAAAGTTAGTTTCATTCAATTCCAAGTTGTATAGAGCAAGCTTTTCCCTGAACAACCTAGTCTGCCCAGATTCAAATTCAAAAACCTAGGTCAAACTTCCAAAATTCATATCTCTCTCAATATTAATCCAATGGCCTTATATTATATATGTATGGAAATCCCTGAATGTCTAGTTTTATATAAAAATAGTTTCATCAAATTTAAACGGCTGTAGGTGGAGCCGTACACTCCGTCGTACAGACTACCAAGGGATTTTGGTCTTCCAGCCCCTCACTTCTTCCTACTTTCACCTTTTCTTAGTTCTTAATCGATTTTAACAATCAAAAATAGCCCACAAGCCAACCAAAGATCATCATATTCATTCAATCATAACATTAAGAAGTGAGAAAATAAAACCCGAATCAGCCACCCACACCAAAGAAGACAAGAATAAGTTGAATCTCTACTTTTATCTTGAAGCAACAACTAGCTAGTCTTGAATTCTAGTGAAGGATGTGGATGCAAGAGGCTTGATGGAGGTTGAAAGTGGAAGAAGGAGATGAAAAAGATGAAGAAAAGAAGAGTAGAAGGCTACTGGAAGGAGGTGCAAGTCAACTAAAATGAAGAGAGAAAAATCTGATTCATGTATTAAGAGGGTAGTTGGAAACTTGCAATTTGATTGGGTGAGAACATAAGGCTAAATTTCAGCCAACTCCCTTCATTCTTGTGGCCTTCCTTGCACCACTATTATAGGTTAAGTGGCTGAGTTTTCAGCCACTTGATGTAGGATTATTGAGTGTAAAATCCTATTGGTTCGGCTCCAACAATTTAACACATCGAATCTTTACCAATTTCCTTTAAATCAGTAAATCGGTTTCAAGAAATTTTTTTATGAAATCTCCTATGCCTCTAATCTAATTCCCTTATATCTAATCTCAATCAATTACTAATTAAGTGATCCTAAATAAATATTTAGTCGAATTTTAATTAATTTCGATTATTCGATAAAAACCGAATAATTAGGCGAAAAATGATAAGAAAAATTCCAGTGGATGTTACACTTTGTGGGAGGATTCTCAGTTAATCGGTAGCTAGCGGTTGCTGATGCTAGTCTTGGTGTACCTTGGTTCGAACCTAGTTAGCAGGGGTGTTGCTAGCTCGGTGTGTGTGTGTCAAGCCTACGCACACCGCTGACTTAGTCAGATCTAAAAGGATTAACCCTTATCTGGAAGTTTCTCAAAATTGGAAACCTCCCCGCTTTGGCATTGAGATTTGAGAAATATATTTTCAAGGTCATGAGACAATATTAATTCTATTTATATTGAGAATTATGGTTTTGAACTATGACATAATGTAAATTTTATATACATGCTTAGTTTGATGTTGATTCCTTAATTATATTTAGCTCATGATATTAACTCTGTATTTATGTGCAATTTGCTTTATTTCTAGAGTTTGTTCTCAAATGTTATAGTCTCATTGCCGCTCACTGAGTCGGTTGGACTCACCTACTTTCCTTTCCAATTTCAGATCGTAGTGTTACACCTGATTTAGTTCCTCCCGTTTTGTGGAGTACAAACATCTTTTGATAGTCCCTCTACAAGTGAAGGCCTTCCGTATACTCTTGTTTTGATGTTTTGGATATATCTGCCACTTTAGAGTTTCTCCATGATCCACAGACAGGGTCCTACTACTTGGTTTTCTTTTCGATGGGATATGCGTATATGAATCTTTCTATTTTGGAAATTATGTTCCATTTGTACTTTTCCTATAATGGATACATATATATATATATATATGCAAATTATTTGAGAGTGCTTTAAGAGCCTTAATTCTGGATATATATGCTGGTTGACTGTTGGTACAGGTCTAGCTATTTTGGGAAAGTTGAAAAATAGGGGAAACTCTATCCGTTTTTCATGCAAAATTTGATGTCCTAGGCTTGCTGAAGGTCTGTTACCTTCAAGCGCTGGTCATGGCTTCGAGGTAGGTCATGACAAAGGTGGTATCAGAGCCTGGTTAGGTCTTTCTACAGATGTCCTTTAGTAGTATTGTGATTGTGTAAATGGTTGCCAGCCCATTTCCACAATATGCAATGCTACGTGAGGCTTGAGGAACATTATTTTGTTCTTCATCCCTTAACTATTCCATGTGCCTCTTGATGTCTCGTCTATCCTATTCCTTGCTATATGAAGGAGTTATGTTCCTCCTTTCTTGTCAAAGATTTGCTCTGTTGGGCTGCAATGCTCTATTAAACTAGTCATAATTTTCTATGCATATCAAGTTCATAGATCATTCATAAGTCTGCATTCTCCAACATCTCTTTGACCTACTAAGTGCCATTGTATACTTGAATCCATGATATTTAACTCATTATATGACTGTTTGCCTGACTTGGATGCTTATAAATACATGTGTAATTTCAAGATTGTGATTTGTTTGAATTGCTAGATGTGTTTGGCTATTTTCCTTTCTAGTTGTTGATGTTACAAATGATAGGGACAAAGGTGCCCATCCTAGTATTCCAGGATTGTTTGAATGGAATGTCTTCTAGTGAGCTGAAATTTGATTGCTAGTATAATTTCATTTAGCACATACCGTTGCTACTGTGTATGGTTTAGATTTATCTATATGCTTCAGGTTGAAATAATTTGTCTCATTATGTCATTGCTTGATTCTATGTATGTATGAAAATATTTGTGCTGAAAATCTTATATCTGTTTATTCCATTAAAAAGGGACCTATTTATACGCATGATAGAAACTATGATGAATGTACTATTGCATTATGAGATATGAAATGTGATTCCAACCAAGTTAAGGTAGATATCAATATATTACTTCTTGCAATATGCCAAAGATTCTAACACGTATCACATTTTGCATTTGTGTCAATTTTAGTTTTAAATATGGTTAATAGCCTGGACAAATTGATGTTCATAATGTCATAATTTGTGTCAATGTAATTAGTCGCAACTTATAAGTCAAAAAGAAAAAAAAAGGGAAAAAAATAAAATAAAATAAAGAAAAGAAGATATAATTTGCAATGGAACATCAAGATCATATGCTATTTGATATGGTACGTCGATTGAAATGTTTAAGCAAATGTTTAAGCTTTTGATTTACCTTAGTCTTCTTATATGTATAATGTTTATTAAAAAAAAAAAAATTGGAGTCTTAACTTTCGGCCATGCTTCTTGAATCCATATGTTTCTTTTTCATCCTTCCCTACCAACAATCCTACCTGTTATAGTATTCTTGATTCCACCACTTCATTTCTTGTCTTGATAGTTTCTTAAAGTTGCACAAGCAAGTTGAGCTGATTTCATCAATAATTAACCACCATAGTGTTTTGCATCCAATATTGAAATGATTATCTCAATTCACGATTGGAGCTCTTTTAAACTTTAGCAGAGCAGCTAGCAAGATCTAGAATACTCTTAGTCTCTTACCCTCACTTCTATATGATCTTTTGTCTTTAAATATAAATGAAATTAGGGCGTTGAATGTGCAGAATCTATCTGTTAATGTTCCTCCTAACTATGATTATGTGAGTATTATTATCTGAGATTTGGCACGAGGATTGGGGTCCAATTTTACTTTTGTCCGGGGTATTAGTTGGGTGTAGGTCTTTGTGGTTTAAAATGGAATTTTGATGATGAAGTGATATCTTAATATTTGATCACTATCTCATTGTTGGAATCTCCTTGCTTTGCCTATTTCTAACCTTGTGAGTTTTAGATCCATGGAAGAATTGATTAGCAAGTTGGTCTAAATAAAAGCTATTTCAGGGGGTGTTTGGTTGCTTGTTTTATTTTTCTTTTCTTTTCTTTTCTTTTCCTTTTCTATTCTTAATAAATTTTTATTATAAGTATAATAGTGCTAATTCATTTTTAGTAGTTTTACGTTTTTCAACTTTTGTGTTGTTTTACCATAAACAAAATGAAATTATGACCACATTAATGTTTAAAAACATAATTAATGAAAAAAAAAAGAGAGTAAAATTAAATTAATCGATTGAATAGCATTTTGCCTTCCTAAATAATGTCATTGATCATAATGTAGAAATCGGATATCTATAATCCTTTTTATATTTGAGTGTATTTCTTTTCACAGCATGCATGTTCCTCTACTTTTATGTTCCCATCTCTTCCTCCTAATTGTTATCTCATTAAATATTATGTTGTCTATATTTTTATGACATGTAGTAAGAGACGTTAAAATCAATATTTCTGTTGGGATATGATTTTAAATTAATGGAGAATTATACAATATAAAACAATGTAAAATAATGATTTTAGACCCTCTTGTTGTTTCAAATACTACATCTTTACCCCAGGTCCCAGTTGTAGATATAAGAAAACTATTGTTTAAAAATGCCACTGAACTAGAGAACCTAGACCATGCATGCAAGGAATAAGGTTTCTTCTATGTATGAATTAGTACTCCTCGTTTACTATATTTGTCACTAGTTTAAAGGTTCGCCTAGATCTCATACTAAATTTCACATCTTTAGAACTAAAACCAAAGGGAAAATAATAATAATAATAATAATAATAATAAAATAGGTCATGGCAAACAATTTTAGTTCAATATTAACTATTAGTCACAATAACTCTTTAGTGCGAAGAAAATCCCAATGTACATTTAACCGACACATCTATATACACTAATGATTGAAGTAAACCTTTCTATATTTCTCTAAATCACATAGCTTGCGATCCTTTAAGGGGATCTACCTGGTCATACCCTTAAAGTTGGATGTGAATTTCCTAGGGTTCAAAGGTCCTTAGCTCTTTTATCTTGCTTTCTAGCTTATGATACCTTGTCTATATAATTAAGTTTTCTTTTGTAATTATTAATCAAGGATTAATATGAATGTATCATACCTTGCAACTATAAAGGTTTTGTACTTCGTGCATCAATGTACATACATGAAATTGGTGACTAGGTCTCCGAATGTTTCTCGGATCTCTGTTGTTCGCTTTTCTTAATGTCACTAGCCATTTGTTGCTGAGGATTAAACATCTCTTAGTATATCTCTGTATCTGTCTACGATATTGTATGAATTACAACGAAAGTAGTCAAGTTGTAGAAGTTGCAGTGCAGACAATTTATTTTATGGTTAATGCCTTTGGGAGGGAAAAAGATAAAGTTGATTTCTTTATTTTCGCCTTTGTTAGGTCTCTATTGGGATGTGAACATTATACTACCATGTACATTGATTTATGTTTTGGGTGATTTTTTTAGTTTGGATTAATTATGAGTACTATAGTTTCTTCTTGAGCTTACACATTACTATTTCCTGCTTGTAGCTTCCACTACAATTTTGAGTTTTATTTAATGAATCCATATTTACAAAATGAGCAATGTTCTTGAAATTTGGGGACAGAATTTCTTAAGGGGAGGAGAATGTAATATCCAGTTTAAAATAAAATTCTCGTTTAAAATAAAATGTTAGTAATAATTGCATTTTATAGATATAGAGGAATTATATTAATTAGAAAGGAATAAAATTTAAAGTAAAGAGGAGTGTGTAATCCAAAAAAAAAAAAAAATGCTATGAATGACCACGGTGCACTATAAGTGATATAGTGCACCGTAAACCCCTCTCTTTCTTCATTTTTCTCATCCAGAGCCATCCTCGACGGCATTTCATTCCTTCCTTTTCTTTGTTTTTTTTCATTTCTCTTTACTTTTCCTGTTGTGCTATATCTCTCTCTTGCTCTCCCTCTCAATTTTTCTTCTTTCACTCTTGCGTCTTTGCCTCACCCTGCTAGCCACCATCTATGCTGCCTTCACGTCACCCCCACCACTATGGAACCTTTTCCCTACGCACCTCCCTTTCTGCATCTCTCTCATCCAAGGTAGCTAGAATCGAGATTTTACGTAGAATCGAAAGAGGGATACAAAATCGTAAAATGTAGAATCGTAACATGGATCGTGAGATTCTATCAGAATACATAATGACATTTATATATATGTGTATGTCACATAACAAAACATAAATAAGCATGTAAATCACAATCAACATAATTAAACTTCAACCTAATATGCATAAAGTCACAAGTCATAACTTAGAATTCAAAGATAACATAGCTACAAGCCTACAAGTCCATAATTCATAACTCATAATACAAAAGATGCATCAACTCACAAAGTTCTTGTCATCATATAAACTAAAACATAAGAGAAAACAACTAAACTACTAGAATGACATCTAAAGCAAATCATTAAGGCCGTGATCATCATATTCCTCATCTTCTATATGGTCTCCACCATCTTGATTGCCATCTCTTTGAAGAAGCTCATCAAAATCATCATCATCAAGAGAAGGAATATCCAAATAATCTGAAGGGCCCCCAACTCTACCACCACCTTCTCTAGGGACCAAGTTAAGATCATCAAGAATATCTAACTCCTCTAGATTTTCCAACACATCTTCATTTTCCACAATCTATTCTTCATCAGAGTCCAAGTCCTCAAGGTTATACTCAGTAGGGTTTCTTGATTTCTTCTTTTTTCCCAATCTTGAATTGGTCATCACAGAGACAACATCATTCATTGTTTTTGTTTCAAACGATTTCTCCTCTTTGTGTGACCTAAACAAATGCAATTATGCAAAAGCAATCAATATATGCCAATTGGCAACTAATTCTATTATTCTAAAAGTGAAATTCAAATCATATTAGTTGCAAGTTGAAAATTTACCATCTCAAATGCACTCCAATTGCATTCACATCCTGATGAACTACACATCAAGCTCAACACGCGAATGGCAAACTTTTGAAGCTCTAGATGCTCATCCCCATAAGAATCCCACCATTGTGCTAGAGTTTTGGTATCAAGTGCAACCTGAGCTACATGCCTACCAAAAAACTTAGATTGACTCTTGAAATTTTCAAGTTGAGCATCAATCTTAGTTATTTCATTCTTGTCTCCCACAATTCTTTCCATGCAATCATATAATCCTCTTTTAACTTCATAGTCAATCTTAAATCCAGGCCTATAATGTAATTGAGGATTCAGGTAGTAGCTTGCAGCATGCAAAGGCCTATGGAGTTGGTTGTCCCATCTCTCATCAATGATCTCCCACAAAGGCATGTAACTAAAGAATAGAAAAATTAGGCAATTAACCACTAAACAAACACCAAAATATTCTAATTTAAATTAAAGTTGATTATGTATGAATGACAAATATTGAAGTTGAACAATTTACCTCTTTTGGACACCTTGAAAGGCATTTTGTATTTTCTCCTTAGCCTGATCTATTTCTTCATAAATATATCCCATGGCTAGTTTCTCATCTGAATCCACTAAACGAAGCACATGGAGAAGAGGATAAGCACCCCTTAAGTAAAGGACAATGTCTCTCCAAAACAATCTATCCAAAACTACATTATCAATAAACTTCCCATCTCTTGTCTTTGCAAATTTGCTTGATTTCCACTAATTAGAAGTAAACATTCTTATCAATGCTCCCTTCTTCTCATTGAAGCAACCCAAAGTGAGGTAGGATGTGGCAAAGCAAGTCATTCCTAGTCTCACTAAATCTTTTCCTTTGGTGTGATGTTACAATAGGGAAATGAGAGAAGTTTTTGAATAAATGTAAGTAGTGATCCTTCTTCCCTTGGAAATTGTCTCTCTATGAAGCTCCAATTTCTTCTCAAAATCCTATAGCATCATATCAATGCAGTGAGCTACACAAGGTGTCCAATAAAGTCTCTTCCTCTTTGCCATCAACATCCCTCCCGCAGCTTTGTAATTTGTTGCATTATCTGTTACAACTTGCACAACATTCTCTTCACCAACCTCCTCAACAACATCATCTATCATCTTAAATATCTTATTAGCTATTTTGCAGATATGAGAGGCATCAATAGACTTCAAGAAAATAGTCCCCTTAGGGTTATTTGTAACATCCCCAATTTTTGTCTAAGCTAATTAGCTAAGTGATCCTGGCTAATTAGAGAGGTTAACGATTAACTGAGGACTAATCAGCTAACCTCGATAAGCAAGAGCTTAGTGAATTGAGTCAAATCAATAATTGAATCATAATGCACTAAATGGTTTAATTAAAACCTAATTATTCGAACCTTATTAATTCGTAACTTAGAAATATAATTAAGCTAATCCAATCTTATTAATTAAGTACAAGACAATTGTTCTACCTTACCAATTGAGATAGATTAACTCTAAACCCTAATTTCATAATTCATAAGATCATTCTTTTAAGAGGAAAAACGTCTTAAAGATGTAATTAACCGAAATCGGTTAAAGAGCAATTTAACTAATCGAATTGATCAACAACTTAGGTAATTCTAATGGCTTTGAAGATTTAAAAATTTCTCCTAATTGATGCACCAAATTTCGGCCAAGGGCAAGAGCAAAATCCAACCATCCATTTGCCTTCTCATCATGCACCCTTAGATCAAGAGCCCATGTTAGTAGATTCCTTGAGTCATGACAAAAGATCTACTCTTCTCCATCAAGATTGTGACACTTGGAGTGATCACAATCATCCAATGCCAATCCTAGGATAGATCATGCTTTTAACCACTTGAAAAGAAACACTACAAGCCTTTACCCAAATGCCAAGACTCAAAGGAAACACAACTCACCCTTTTACCCCAAGGTTCCTAGCCCTTTTGCTTGAAAAAGAAGTAAGACTCACCTACTCTCTCTTGTTTGTTGGAGAAGCAAAGCAATCAGCCCACTTCTCCCCATTTTTGCGCCCCAAACAGCCCCCCACTCTCTCATTTGTGATTTTCACCCTCTCACTACAAGCCTAAGCTCTCACTTCTCTCTAAGCCTCATTCTAGCCCTTCTACTCTTCCAATTCCTCTTGTTCTTCTTCCAACTTTCACACCCCCTCCAACTCTCTTCCCTTTCACCATTCCATAAGCCCTTCAAGGACCACCCTCTTTGGTTCTTGAGGAAGCAAAACAAACATTCACTTAGCCCCATTATCAAGCTCAAGGAGGAGGAAGGTCATCTCCAACCCATCAAATCTTTCTACTCCTCAAGAAACTCATTTGGTAGTGACTCTAACCCCTCTCTCTTCTATGTTTTTCAAGCTCTAGAACTCCTAAGCTCTCCATAGCTAGGTGGTTTTAGGACTTGCTTCAAAGGCCTCATGGCTATGCTCTTGTTATAAGTTGTTTGTGATTGTTGCTCTTCTCTTGGAAAATGACTTTGGATGTGCATTTTGTTTTATGTTGAACCCAACTTTTTACAACTCAAAATTTTGATTTTTACCAAGATCTCAAAGTATAAAAGTGGTTTGGAAATGTAAAATGGTCACTTGAAGAAAAGACTTAATGTTCTTACAAGAAAACTCCTTGAAACCAAAACTGTGAAAACTGGAAAATTCTGGCAGTCTGTATGGCGCGACCAATAACTCTTTCAAAATAACTCCAAATGGAACGAAACTAATTTTCTGTGAAAATATACTCAAAGAGATTTTCATACATATAAAATATGTGAGATTTGGCCTTAAAATGAGGGAGATATGAATTTTCAAAGTCTGCTGTCCCCAGATGAGTTTCTGTCCGGGCAGTGGGTATTAAAACGTGCATAACTCAAGTTATACAGAACATTTTTGAGTGGGACCAAGTTTGCTAGAAAGCTAAGACATAGAGGAACATCCCCATAAAACAGTTTTGGCAAATTCCTTGTGAGGAGCTCGTAGTAAAGTTTAAAAGTCACTGTACCGAGAATAAACTTAAAAGCTGAGCAGTCAGAATAAAATGTGTATATCTCAAGCTACAAAACGAATTTTTTAGTGGCGCTTCTTTTGTTTAAAAATAGACTCAGAGAGGTATAACCATACCAAAATTCGAAACAAAAGAGTAAAAGATAAAATTATGGTGAATTTTTGAAGTTACTACCCCACTGTAAAAGTAAAACTGGTTATGGTAAAGTTTTAAAGGTTAATGAGAAATAAGCTTTGAGATATTAAGACCCTTATATTAAGCATTGGAAGACCCTCATAATTCAACTTAAAAGTTCCAAAAAGAATAATGGATGAAGTTGGCATTATGCCTAATAAAAGAATCTATACAAGAAGCAAATCAATTAAAAGCTTGTACCCAAGTTTACTAAGCTAAGCTCATAAGACTTTGTGTGATATGTATGCCTCTATGTGTCAACATGAGGACAATGACATGATGATGATGATATGATATGATGATGATCATGATGATGATGGTATGATAATGGTGATGATGATAGTGTTATGATGATGATAAGGATGATAATGATATGATGACAATATTATAATGAATCATGATGATATGAATATGATAAGTTGATGATATGATGCTTAATGATATACATGAAAGAATTAATTAATATGAACACCCTGGGGACGGCGATACGTAACGCCCAGAGGTGATTGATAAAGGAACCACATTTGGGGACGGTGATACGTAACACCTAAATGTGGAAAAGAATTAGAATAATTTTGCATCATAAGCTTTAATAAGAAGAGAAAGTAAACTAAGGGTGTGATCCTTCAAAAGGGAAGGTGACCCAAAGTAAGCTCCCCTCACCCACGACTCACATGAGGCATGGCATGACCCAGCTAGTGTGAGTATAGGGGATAGGTCTTACATGAGGCATGGCATGACCCAGCTAGTGTAAGTTCCGAAATTCTATGGTGGCGATGGCTACGGTATGAGCTCATTACCACTTATGTTTAGTGGGTGAAAAGATAAAGTTAAGTTAAGAAAAGAAAAGGGACCTCGGTCTAAACCCTAGCAAGGGCAGAAGTTAAGAAAAACTTATAACACAGTCATGCATTTTTATATGATTATACTTATGCCCATGTATGTTATGATGTAAATGATTAGAGATTATGTTAAAAGTGAATCCACTTCGGATATTCATGTTTTCGAAAACCTAAGAACGGAACCTTATGAATGTTCACTATTTTCATTAATAAAACCGAAGTGGCTGGGACGATGACGATGACACTTTCGTGTCGGGTTCGAGTCCTAATGAGAAATTCCATTTCTCACCCTAGTTGTTCTTCCGTATCGTCACCAGATCTCGAGGGTACATCCGGTGGAGTGGAGCGTGGATCCTCCACACTGTGAGCAGACATGTGGCGTAGGATGCAAGACGTAGCTGTTTTGGGATTTGTAGTGACCATCGCTCTGCACCTTTGCATATTTCTTTTGAGTTGGGCTTTGTTATTTAAATTTGTACTTAGTATCTAGTGTTTGGATCATGGCTCGACCATGAGCCTCCTTCGATGTAGTGCTGATATGTATTTATGTATGTATGTATATATATACTATGAACTCATATGGATGTAATGATTTGTTGTGTAAGGCAATGTATTTGTGAATTACTATTTATTTATCTTTCTCTTGTTTTATATTAGGTTACGTATCTTATGCGACACGTTCTTTCTCTAGCTAGCTTCTCGCTCAAGGCTTTACTTTCAAAATGCTGCAAAGCGATGACGTATTTCAAAAAAAAAAAAAAATCTTACCATATTTTCCGCGTAATTTAATTTGAAGCGAAATTTAGTTTTCGACGAGCATAAATAACAACTAATAAAATGCCGTAATACGACTTAAGCGTAGTATGGGTTTATTAGGGTGTTACACTATTCACTAGGAAATTCAATATAGTCCTCTTTCTTTTATCCGTCCATCCATCTGTCATAATGGTGCATCCTGTCTTCTTCCAATAAGCTCTACGTTCCTCTAGTGATTGCATGGTTGAATCTACGTTTTTTTTCAAATATTTGACTTTTAATTCAGTGTAAGATGGTGGCTTGAATCCTAATCCATGCTGAGCAACCTTCTCAAACATACTACTATATTCTTCACTCCTTGCCACATTAAAAGGAATTGTATTGTTGTAGAAAAATGAAGCAATCTCTTCACATGCTTCCTCCTTCAAATTCTTCTTAAATATAGTGTTGATTGTAACTTGAGTGCTAATACACCTCTTCTTGAAGAGGTTACCTGTTGTTGGTGGTTCCACTTGTTTTCCTCTTTTCTCACCAACCAAAGAATTATCACTTCCTTCTCCTACTTCCCTCCCATCTTTTGTTTTCTTGATCAAATTTTGTTGCAAACTAACTACAATATCCCACATATCTTTTTTAACTTCATCACTAACAGCCCCACAAGCTCCTACATCTTTTTGTGTTCCAGCCAAGTGATGTTTCAGTCTATAAACCCCCCTGTTATCACTCTCTAACAATATTTACACTTTATTTTTTTCGTATCTCCATCAACAGAAATTCCATGCTTCCATCCTATATCACTTCTATTTCCAAGAGCATTTTTAGGAAGCTTTTTACTTGAACCACTTCCACCACTAGCAACACTTCCACTTCCACTTTCAGATTGAAGAATAGCACTAGCAGCAGGCTCAGCATCCCCCTCACCACCACTAGCACTTGAAGACATTTTTTTAACCCTCAAATGATAATCTAATTAAAAGCAACAGCAACCAGCAACCACAAAAGAGAAATAAGGAGAAAAAAAAAGGGACACCAAAGTGCTGCCCGAAAAAACAACAGGAAAAAAACTCTAATAAAGAAAGAAGAACACCACCTCTTCAGTCTTCACGGCTCCACCGGACAGAAACAGTGGTGGTTGGCTGGTCTGCGGACTGTAGAGAGGGAACAAACCAGGGGCCGAGAAAGGGAAGGAATAGAGAGAGACAAACAGCCGAATAGAGCTTCAATAATGGAGAATCGAGATTTGAGAGGGAGAGAGATCGATTCGATGGTAGAAACAAGGGGACAAGGGAGCGGTTTGCGTTGCGAAAATGGGAGAAGGAGAGGGTAAGAATCGCAAAAATGGGAGAGGGATTTGACTTGGATTGCGTCGCGAGGCGGATTAAGGTGACTGGGGGGCCGGGTCGTGTGTGAAATCGGTTAGAGATCCACCATTGGTGGAGATAAGCAGCACGGCCAAACTCACCGATTTGAGCGCTTCCACGATTTTCCCTGGCGATTCCACGATGAAGATGCGAGCATTGGAATCAGACTTGCCTGATGGTACCAAGATCTTGAAATCGTGCATTTTCATGAGTTAACTCTCGATTCTAGCTACCATGCTCTCATCAATTTTCTCTCTCTGCTCTTTCTCGTGGACGCCCACTTCTTGTGGGTGGTTGGGCTCTTGTCTTGCTCACTTTAAATTCAACCCACACTTGGTGAGTTTTTTTCTTCAAAGCTATGAGCTGGTTCCATTTTATTATTGTGGTAATTGTAATTGATGGATAGTTGGATTTTGTTGGGTCTTCTGAGGGTGGAAGGTGAGTGGAGAAATAGTTAAAGTTTAGATTGATGGATTATAGTATAGCTTGGTTTTAGTATTTTGTTCACTAAGGAAGAAATATGTAGATTTTAAATTTTTATGTTATATAGTTGAATATTTTATAAGTTATTATAGTGCTTATGATAGTAACTCTTGATTTAATTAGTAAAAGGTAAAGAGGGTAAAGGCTAGACTTTAAAACAAATTATGTTTAAATTGAAAATAATTAGTTATGTATGATTTCAGATCCCTCAGGAGATTAGCCCATAATTTTAACAGCCCCGAGGGCATAGATTATGTCCCTGAAAGTTTGTGAGTGGACAATGCCTCTATGGCATATGGTTTTCTTTATGCAATTAATATTGATTTGGTTTTAGTATATATTGGCAATTCATTTTATATATTTAGTTGATTATGAATATTCTGTTTATAGTTTGATATATTTATCTATTCATGGATGTCTATTTTGAATTTGAGGAAATTTTGTTAGTATGTAATTGTTGAATGTTTCAAAAAGTTTTCTTTTAAAAAGAGATTACAAATTTTATAAATGTTAGAACAAGCTCTGGGATAGTGTTTAAATTATTAAACTGAGTTGTTGAGAGCCTTATTTTGAGTTTGGAAACTTTACTTGGGATTTTCATCTTTGGAAACTCTATTGTATATTTATACCTTTATTCTTAATGTTTTATTAATATCTATTACTTCAATTTTTATATACTTTGTGGGAGGATTCTCAGTTAATTAGTAGCTGGCAGTTGCTGACACTAGTCTTAGTGCACCTTGGTTCGAACCTAGATAGCAGGGATGTTGCTAGCTTGATGTGTGTGTCAGGCCTACACACACCGCCAACTTAGCGAAATCTGAAGGAATTAACCCTTATCTGGAAGTTTCTCAAAATTGGAAACCTTCCCGCTTTGGCATGGAGATTTGAGAAATATATTTTCAAGGTCATGAGACAATATTAATTCTATTTATATTGAGAATTATGGTTTCAAACTATGAAATAGTGTAAATTTTATATACATGCTTAGTTTGAAGTTGATTCCTTAATTATATTTAGCTCGTGATATTAACTCTTTATTTATGTGCGATTTGCTTTATTTCTAAAGCTTCTTCTCATATGTTATAGTCTTATTGCCGCTCACTGAGTCGGTTGGACTCACCCACTTTCCTTTCCTATTTCAGATCATAGTGTCACACCTGATTTAGTTCCTCCAGTTTTGTGGAGTACAAACATCTTTTGGTAGCCCCTCTACAAGTGAGGGCCTTCCATATACTCTTATTTTGATGTTTTGGATATATCTGCCACTTTAGAGTTGCTCCATGATCCACAGAGAGGTCCTGCTACTTGATTTTCTTTTCGATGGGATATGCGTATATGAATCTTTCTATTTTTGAAACTATGTTCCATTTGTACTTTTGCTATAACGGATACATATATATGTATGAATAGATATGTGTAAATATGTTGTTATTATGAGGAATGAATGCTTATTATACATATATATATGCAAATTATTTGAGAGTGCTCTGAGAGCTTTAATTCTGGATATATATGCTACTTGACTGTTGGTACAGGTGTGGCTACTATGGGGAAGTTGAAAAAACAAGGGAAACTCTATCCGTTTTTCATGCAAAATTTGATGTCCTAGGCTTGCTAAAGGTCTGTTACCTTCAAGCACCGGTCATGGCTTCGAGGTGGGTCGTGACAGAGAGAGACAAATACATCACTTATATAATTACATAACTAAATTTTTTATTTATTTCTACATTATTCTATATACACCAAAACGAGTGTCCACATCACTATATATAAATAATAGTATTCATATCTATAATGATTATGGTCATTAATTGTGCCACTTATAAATTTGTAATTTGTGAGTGTCAAAGGAGTGATACGAAAAATAAATAGGTACATAACTAGTTTTTAAACATGATCCATATAACACCCTGCCAATTTAATGTTAAGCTTAAGTCATAGCACGAAATTAAGTAGATTGTGTTATCGTGTTGATACTCTGCTTACTTTTCATTTATCATATCATATCTCTTTTTTTCTTTTTGTAAACAGAAGAAACGGCGCGTTGTATATAATGAACGTATTCAACATTACAGAAAGGATAAGAGTAAGTAATATACCATCAACTGTATACATGCATATATAGGTCGGAAGCCCACGCTTCAGTTTATGTACAGATTCAAAATAGGATACATAAGTGGGGCTGGTGTACCAAAAAGACATAAGCTCGGTGTCATGTCAAAATGATCCTATGGGGTCCTCAGAGGACATTTCAAACTAACTGATATACATGCGACTAAGCCTATGACCCAATGCTGCACTGCCAAAAGAGGGCCACGCTGTACAATGTCATCTGCGGTTGGAACCTACTCAATCAGATAGCCGTTGGCCAAACCAGGCCCGGCTGGAGAGTAGTATACACTAGGTCCCGAGGAGGATGACGAGCTGGTGGCCTCAGAAGGGTCGCTCTCGGAGCTAAGCAGAATGTCTGGAACCACCTGCAAGGGTGACTCTGGCACAAGGTCAGCGGGAGCTACAAGTGCTGCAGGTGCTGGAGGGGCTGGAGGAGGGTGCGAGACCACAAAGTATGGAGCAGCAGGGTCAAAAGCGGGGGGAAATAAAGGAACAACAAAATTCCTATTACTAAAAAGGTAAAGACGAAAATGGCAGGAACCGGCTATGTACAACGAGTCCACTGCAGGATGAAGGTGGAGCTGCAGGTCTGGAATCTCAATAAAAAGAGTGGCCGTTGAGTCCATCACCAGCGTCTGAGAATGATGCAGAAATACAAAGCGAGGTGAGAATTTAAGGAAATTCTCAGTAGGGTTCGCGTTTGGTATTTAACTGACGTCACATTCATTCTCAGTTGCCTCAGTTTTTATTTAATTATAAAAACATGGGTTCAAACTGAACTATCCATATTTAATAAGTTTAGGAAAACGTCTGGTCGGAGGCAAGGTTCAGTTTTACTTAAGACAGCATAAGAAACAGAATAACTATTAAGTAGTGATACATAGAATAATGAACAGAATAAACAAATATATAATAATAGATAAATATAACAGTTAATTTGTAAACAGCATATAATGACTATTAAATGCGACCATGTAAAATCCCATTCTTGAACTTATCTTCATAAACTTTTCCATTACTTGGTCCCTTGGGAGTTCTTGGCCATTTAGACTCCTGGGTAATAGTCTCCTTTTCAGGATCGAGTTCGTTCCTATACAGGAATGCCGAATTTACTTTCCTCGACCTCTCCACCGATCTATTCCCCTTAACTTTAATCCAGGGCTGGCCCAAGTATCATGGAACTTTCATCATAACATAATCTTTATGTTCATCATAACGTAACCTTTATGACTTTCTTGAAAATGCACATGTATCTAAATGTATATTATAACTCATGCATAGACTTTACCAAAATTTTGGCAGCATAACGGAACGTGTCTGCTTCCCCATGAATAGTGCCAGTACTCAGAATACCAATTTCTCATAAGAGTTATAACATTTCATTCATATTTCAAACATCAAATTCATAGGAGTATTAGTTACATTTAAGATAGGGTTACTGCCTCAGCACATTCATTGAACCCAATTTTTGTAAATCAAGCCAAAATTTCTATTTAACTCATCTAAACCTAAATTTTATGTTAAAGTATTATGTGTCTATTTTCTAACCTCTTTAGTCCCATCTAATTTTGATAAATATAGCTCAAGTTATTTAGGTTTTATTCTAGCCTGCCCTGTAGCTGGCTAGAATTACACACTTAAAAGTAAAAATCTACTAAAAATTGAAAACTAGTTCAAATCATATGAAATTAGTCTTATATTAAAGCTAACTGGACAATATTTCATTTACAAAAAGTTTTATTTCGTTTGCTTTAGTAGAGCTTGAGTTATAACCCCCGAAATTTGACTAGGAGCAAACGAGACCTTATCTAACTCTGAAATTTTTATGGGATATTCTCCTATGTGTAAGGTTTCTAAAAAAGTTAGTTTCATTCAATTCCAAGTAGCATAGGGCAGGTTTTACCTTGAACAACCTAGTCTGCCCAGAATCAAACTCAAAAACCTAGGTCGAACTTCCAAAATTCATATATCTCTCAATACTAATCCAATGGCCTTATATGATAAATGTATGGAAAGCGCTGAATGTCTAGTTTTATGTAAAAATGGTTTTATCAAATTTAAACGGTGATAGGCAGATCTGTACACTCCACCGTACGGACTGCCGAGGGATTTTGGGTTTCCAGCTTCTCACATCTTCCGACTTTCACCTTTTCTTACTTCCTAACCGATTTTAACATCAACGACAGCCAACAAACCAGCCAAATATCATCATATTCTTTCAATCATCACATCAAGAATTGAGAAAATAAAGCCACCATCAGCCACCCACAACCAGAATAGCAAGAACAAAATTAAACCTCTACCTCTTTGTATGTGATTTTGCTAGATTTTGGAGTTTGGATTGATAAAACCTTGTTGAGCTTGAAGGTTTGATGGAGTTGGGTGAGTGGAGAAGAGAAGAAGAAGGCTGAAGCAAGGGGAGAAGGTGGCGCAAGTCTGCTGAAGGGAGAAAGAAAGAAATGTGTTATAAAAGTATTGATGAGGTAGTTGGAATGGAGAGTTTTGATTGGATGGAACTTTGTGGCCAACTTTTCAGCCAACTCCCTTCATCCTTGTGGCCTTCCTTGCGCCACTTTTATGGGTTAAGTGGATGAGTAATCAGCCCTAACACCACAGAATTTGGGCGCATAATTCTATTCAATCGGTTCCGACAGTTTAAAATATTGTAATCTTACCGATTTCCTTTAAATCGGTAAATCGATTTTAAGAAAATTTCTATGAAATCTTCTATGCTTCTAACCTAATTAACCTATATCTAAACTCAATTAATTGCTAATTAATTGATCCTAAATAATTATTTAATCGATTTTTAATTAATCTCGATTATTCGATAAAAATCGAACAATTAGGCGAAAAACGATAAGAAAATTCTGGTGGATGTTATATTACCATCCTCCTAAAAAAAAAATTTTGTCCTCAAAATTTAGTACCTAAGAATAGTTCAGGATACCCTTTCTTCATATATGATTCCAGTTCCCAAGTGTAGTCTTCAGCATCTCCTTTTCCCCATGCTATCTTTACTAGCTGCACGGTTTTGTTTCAAAGTTGCCTGCTGCTTCTGTCTACGATCCGTGCTGGTTGTACATGGAAAGTCAGGTCCTCTTTTAACTGTATTATTCAGGTTCTAGGAAGTGTGTAGGGTCAGGTTGATATTTTCTGAGTTGAGAAACATGGAAAACATCATAAAGGTTTGACAAATGTGGAGGTAAAGCGATTCGGTATGCAACTGATCCAATTTGCTTCAAGATTTGGAAGGGACCAATAAAGCGAGGACTTAGCTTCTTGACCTTAATGACTCTACCTATCCCTGTTGTAGGCATAATCTTCAAAAATACATGGTCTCCTTCTCGAAATTCTAGAGGTTTTCTCCTAGCATCCGCGTAACTCTTCTAATGGCTTTGAGCGGCAAGCATCTTACTTCAAATTCTCTTTTTCTACTCAGTGGTCTGCTTAACTAAATCAGGCCCCAATAGAGTTGATTCTCCTGTTTTGTATGAACACAGGGGAGATTGGCACTTTTGTCTATACAACGCTTTATAAGGAGCCATGCCGATGCTAGTGTGATAGCTATTGTTGTATGCAAATTCGGCTAAGGATAAGTATCGATCCCAATTCCCACGTTGCTCCATTATATAGGCTCGTAGCATATCTTCTAAGGTTTGAATTGACTTTTCTGTTTGACCATCCGTTTGCGGGTGATATACAGTGCTTAAGCACAACTTAGCACCAAATGCCTTTTGTAAGGCTCCCCAGAACCGTGAAATGAACCTTGGGTCTCGATCAAAGATAATGGTTGAAGGGGTCCCATGCAGTCTTATAATTTCTTGGATATACAATTGCGCTAATTTTTCCAACGGATAATTTGCTAGGATGGATAGAAAGTGAGCAGATTTGGTTAATCTATCCACAATGACCCATATGGCATCATATCCTGTTAGCGTTCTTGGTAATCCCATTACAAAATCCATGGAGATACTCTCCCACTTCCATTTAGGGATTTCCAAGGGTTGTAACATCCCAGAGGGTCTCTGATGTTCTGCTTTCACCAAGCACTTGCCCACGTAGTTTGCCACGTTTAACTTCATGCCTGGCAACCAAAACATTCTTTTGAGGTCTTGATACATTTTAGTAATGCTGGGATGTACGGTGAATTCGCCCTTATATGCTTCTTCCAAGATTCTTCTTCGAAGACCCTTCCCCTCGGGTACACACACCCTGTCATGATGTCACCAGGTGCCTTCTTTATCTTGAGCAAAACCCATTAATTTCCCTGATTGTACGAGATTGATCGTATGTTGAAAATTAGCATTCTGCTGCTATGCTTGCCGAATCTGTTCCTTAAAGCTACTGGTTATCTTAATTTGGTGTAACTGAAGGGTTTTGGGAGTCATAAGGATTCCCAAATTAAGATCTCAGAAACTCTCAATAAGCTCCATCTCTTTAATCTTCATCTAGGCTATAGTTAGAGATTTCCTACTCAAAGCATCTACCACAATATTTGCTTTACCTGGATGGTATTTCAATTCAAATTCGTAGTCCTTAAGAAGTTCCATCCACCTCTGCTGTCTCATATTTAATTCCTTCTGATCAAAGAGGTACTTCAAACTCTTATGATCAGAAAAGACCTCGAACTTTACTCCATATAGGTGATGTCTCCTATCTTCAAAGCAAATACTACTGCTGCTAATTTGAGGTCGTGAGTAGGATAATTCCTTTCATGTGGCTTTAATTGTCGGGAGGCATAAGCGACTACATTTTTGGTTTGCATCAACACACATCCTAATCCTTGTTTGGATGCATCACAATAGACCTCAAATAGTCCACGAGGGTCTGGCAAGGCTAACACTGGTGTTGTAGTCAACCTTATCTTCAAGTCTTGAAAACTCTGTTCACACTCCGGCGTCCATTCAAATAGAACATTCTTCTTGGTTAGCTTGGTCAAGGGCAAAGCTATTCGAGAAAAATCCTTAACGAATTGCCTGTAATGTCCAGCTAAGCCCAAAAAACTCCTGATTTCAGTGACTATGGTCGACCTTTCCCAGTTTAGTACTGCTTCTACTTTGCTGGGGTCTACGAAGGTTCCTCCATAGGATACTACATGGCCAAGAAATTTTACTTCTTTCATCCAAAATTCACATTTGGATAACTTAGCATAGAGTTTCTTTTCTGTTAAAATTTGCAGGACCAGTCGCAAGTGTTCTGCATGCTCTCACTCCATCTTCAAATAGACAAGTATGTCGTCAATGAAAACCACTACAAACTTGTCTAGATATGGGCGGAATATTCGATTCATATAATCCATGAATACTGTTGTTGCCTTGGTTAGTCTGAATGACATCACGGTGTACTCGTAGTGCCCGTAATGAATTCGAAAAGCTGTCTTAGGGATATCTTGTTCTTGAACTCGAATTTGATGATATCCGGAATCTTGGAGAATACCGTTGCACCTTGTAGTTGGTCCATGAGATCATCGATTCTTGGCAGTGGATATTTATTCTTAATCATCACTGTATTCAGCTGCCTATAATCCACGCATAGGCACATACTCCTATCTTTCTTTTTGACCAATAAGACTGGAGCTCCCCATGGCGATGCACTTGGCCGTATGAATCCTTTTTCTAAAAGCTCTTCAATCTATCTTTTTAGTTCTATCAGCTCCAAAGGTGACATTCGATACGGAGTTATAGATATTGGTCCCGCACCTGGAACCAACTCGATGGTGAACTCAATTTCTCTCTCAGGAGAGAATTCAGGAATATCTTATAGAAAAACATTAGGATATTCCTTAACAACTGGGATCTCCTCTAGTTTCTATTCAACTTCCGTCACATTAGCTGACAAGAGGATGTATCCTTGACTCTTCGATCCACTATAGTTTACTAATAAAGAATTTAGATAAAAGTGTGGTGAGGCTTGGGGTTCAGAAGATGAGACAGAGGGGAATACCACCGTCTTATCAGAACAGTTGAGCGTGACTTGATTGGCAAAAAGCCAATCCATGCCCAGAATTATGTCAAGTCCAAACAGAGGAAGACAAATCAAATTAGCTGCAAGGGTCCTACCCTCAATTCGAAGAGGAATATTAATGCATATTTGACTAGTTTTAACAGGTTCATTGGTAGGAGTAGAAACCAGTAGATCATAAGACAATTCAGAAATTGGCAATTGCAAAATAGCCACACAAGTATGAGAAATAAATGAATGTGAGGCACCCAAATCATAGAGTATAGTTAGAGTCTCATCGTCCACTTCACAGATACCTTGGATTAGTCCTTCAGACTTGTCAGCTTCTTCTGCATTCATTGTAAAGACCCGTCCTTGAAGTTGAGGTCTAGATGGCTGTGGTGGATTTCCGGTTGGGCACTCATAAATTTTGTGGCCTGGCTTGCTACACCCATAGCAGACATTCTGGCCTGCCAAACACAGCTGATCGCCATGATTCTTACTGCATTTCGTGCAAGTTGGACTCAGAAGAAGCCTTTGGGGCTGCTTGCCTTTGTTGCCTGTGGGTGGGAATCTTCTCTACTGTTGTAAGTTGGGCTTGAATCTAGGGCCCTGTGGGGCCAACCCCTTCTTGAAACTACCACCAAATGCCTTGGCTGCAGCCAGTTTCAAATTGCAATCTTTCATAAGTTGGCATTTATTTACCAATGTAGGGAAATCTCTAATCTCTATTGGCCCTATTGCGGTAAGAATATCTTCTCGTAACCCTCCTTCGAATTTGACGCACTTCTAAGCTTCATCTAGGTTCCTCTGGTAAATTGTAGAAAATTTACATAGCTCTTCAAATCTAGCAATATATTCAGATATCATTCGGTTTCCTTGACAAAGCTACATAAATTCAAGTTCCTTGGCATTTTGAACTGAGGCAGGAAAGTACTTTTGGTAGAAAACATCTCTAAACATCATCCAGGTGACTGCCATCTGAGATTCTTCGAATAATCTTCGTACACCGTTCCACCAAAACTCTGCGTCTACTTCGAGCATGTAGGTGGCAAAGGTCACCTTCTGATGATTTGAACAATCCAAGACAGAGAAAATCTTCTCCATGGCTTTGATCCATTCATCGGCTTTATCAGGGTCATACGCCCCTTGAAAGCTGGGCGGATTTGCCTTCCTAAACTCAACAAATTTAAGATAGTCCAAGTCAACTCCTGGGCCATGTGGGTTCCCTCCACAGCTTACCTCAGGTCGCCTGCCTAATTGATCCATCATCTGGTGAACTGTCGTGGCCTGTTCCTGTATCGCATGAGCCATTTCTCGTACCGTGTCCATAAAGTCAGCTGGGTCCTCTTGAGTAAGTTTTGTGCGTGGCCTACCTCACCTTCCGGAAGCCATTAAGTTCTGAGTACACAAAACAAAAGTTATTGAGTTGATCAGGCTCAACACTAAGTCTAATGTGCTAGTAAATAATAGCTCATACGGTCAGGCACTTTTTACACATGCACATCTATATCTCAACCGTACAGGCAAGATCTAGTGCATGTTATCAGCTAAAAGTACAGAATATGCACGAAGCATAGTCAGTCCAATCCTCAGGCCTTAGCTAGGACGAACTGCTCTGATACCAAAAATGTAACACCGTACCAATTTAATGTTATGCTTAAGTCATAGCACGAAATTAAGTAAATTGTGTTACCATGTTGATACTCTGCTTACTTTTCATTTATCATATCACATCTCTTTTTTGTTTTTTTTTTTTTTTTGTAGACAAAAGAAATGGTGCTCTGTATGTAATGAATGTGTTCAACATCGCAGAACGTGACAAAGTTTAATAAAACACAACATAAAGGATAAGAATAAGTAATATACCATCAACTGTATACGTGCATATATAGGTCGGAAGTCCACACTTCAGTTTATGTACAGATTCAAAACAGGATACATAGTCGGGCCGATGTACCAAAAAGACATAAGGCCCGTGTCATGTCAAAACGATCCTATGGGGTCCTCATAGGACATTTCAAACTAACTGATATACATGCGACTAAGCCTATGACCTAATGCTGCACTGCCAAAAGAGGGCCACACTGTACAATATCATCTACAGTTGGAACCTACTCACCGACAAACCATGGTCATACCAGCCCTACCGAGAGTAGTCTACACTAGGTCCCGAGGAGGATGACGAGCTAGTGGCCTCAGAAGGGTCTCTCTCGGAGCTGAGCGGAATGTCTGGAACCACTTGCGGGGGTGACTCTGGCACAGGGTCAACAGGAGCTGCAGGTGCTGCGGGTGCTGGAGGGGCTGGAAGAGGGTGTGCTATATGTAATGGAACCGCAAAGTATGGAGCAACAGGGTCAAAAGCGGGGTGAAATAAAGGAACAGCAAAATTCCTATTACTAAAAAGGTAAAGACGGAAATGACAGGAACCAGCTATGTACAGCGAGTCCACTACAGGATCATGGTGGAGCTGCAGCTCTGGAATCTCCATAAAAAGAGTGGTCGTCGAGTCCATCACTAGCATCTGAGAATGATGTGGAAATACAAAGCGAGGTGAGAATTTAAGGAAATTCTCAGTAGGGTTCGCGTATGGTATTTAACTGACGTCACATTCATTCTCAGTTGCCTCAATTTTTATTTAATTATAAAAACATGGGTTCAAACTGAACTATCCATATTTAATAAGTTTAGGAAAACGTCTGGTCGGAGGCAAGGTTCAGTTTTACTTAAGACAGCATAAGAAACAGAATAACTATTAAGTAGTGATACACAGAATAATGAACAGAATAAACAAATATACAATAATAGATAAATATAACAGTTAATTTGTAAACAGCATATAATGACTATTAAATGCGACCATGTAAAATCTCATTCTTGAACTTATCTTCATAAACTTTTTCATTACTTGGTCCCTTGGGAGTTCTTGGCCATTTAGACTCCTGGGTAATAGTCTGCTTTTCAGGATTGAGCTAGTTCCTCTACAGGAATGCTAGGTTTACTTTCCCCGACCTCTCCACCGATCTATTCACCTTAACATTAATCCGGGGCTAGCCCAAGTATCATGGAACTTCATCAAAACATAATCTTTATATTCATCATAACGTAACCTTTATGACTTTCTTGAAAATGCACATGTATCTAAATGTATATTATAACTCATGTATAGACTTTACCGAAATTTTGGTAGCATAACGGAATGTGTCCGCTCCCCCATGAATAGTGCCAGTACTCAGAACACTAATTTCTTATAAGATTTATAACATTTCATTCATATTTCAAACATTAAATTCATAGGAGCATTAGTTACATTTAAGACAGGGTTACTGCCTCAGCATATTCATTCAACCCAATTTTTGTAAATCAAGCCAAAATTTCTATTTAACTTATCTGGACCTGAATTTTGGATATGTTAAAATGTTATGTGTATATTTTCTAACCTATTTAGTCCCATCTAATTTTGATAAATATAGTTCAAGTTATTTAGGTTTTATCCCGGCCTACCCTATAGTTGGCCAGAATTATACACTTAAAAATAAAAATCCACTAAAAATCGAAAACCAGTTAAAATCATACAAAATTGGTCTCATATTAAAGCTAACAGGACAATCTTTCATTTGCAAATTTTATTTCGTTTGCTTTAGTAGAGCTTGAGTTATAAGCCCCGAAATTTGACCTTCCTGAACTGCCCTATTTTGGCCCGGTTTGGACATAGGGCAACTTTCTCGAGCTATTGGGAGCAAACGAGACCTTATATAACTCTAAAATTTTTATGGGATATTCTCCTATGTGTAAGCTTTCTAAAAAAGTTAGTTTCATTCAATTCCAAGTAGCATAGGGCAAGTTTTGCCCTGAACAACCTAGTCTGCCTAGAATCAAACTCAAAAACCTAGGTTGAATTTCCAAAATTCATATCTCTCTCAATACTAATCCAATGGAAATCCCTAAATGTCTAGTTTCATATAAAAATGGTTTCATCAAATTTAAACAGCAGTAGGCAGAGCCGTACACTCCGCCGTTCAGACTGCCGATGGATTTTGGGTTTCCAGCTTCTCACATCTTTCTACTTTCACCTTTTCTTACTTCCTAACCGATTTTAACATCAACAACAGCCAACAAACCAGCCAAATATCATCATATTCATTCAATCATCATATCAAGAATTGAGAAACAAAGCCACCATCAGCCACCCACAACCAGAATAGCAAGAACAAAATTAAATCTCTACTTCTTTGTATGTGATTTTGCTAGATTTTGGAGTTTGGATTGATAAAACCTTGTTGAGCTTGAAGGTTTGATGGAGTTGGGTAAGTAGAGAAGAGAAGAAAAAGGCTGGAGCAAGGGGAGAAGGTGGCACAAGTCTACTGAAGGGAGAAAGAAAGAAATGTGTTATAAAAGTATTGATGAGGTAGTTGGAATGGAGAGTTTTGATTGGATGTAACTTTGTGGCCAATTTTTCAGCCAACTCCCTTCATCCTTGTGGCCTTCCTTGCGCCACTTTTATGGTTTAAGTGGCTAAGCAATCAACCCTAACACCATAGAATTTGGGTGAATAATTCTATTGATTCGGTTCCGACAGTTTAAAATACCGTAATCTTACCGATTTCCTTTAAATCGGTAAATCGATTTTAAGAAAATTTCTATGAAATCTTCTATGCTTCTAACCTAATTAACTTATATCTAAACTCAATTAATTGCTAATTAATTGATCCTAAATAATTATTTAGTCGAATTTTAATTAATCTCGATTATTCGATAAAAATCAAACAATTAGGCGAAAAACGATAAGAAAATTCCGGTGGATATTACAATCCACATAATAGGTATATAGAGTAATGCATTTATTATTATTATTATTATTGGTAAAATTATAGGTATCCTCCTATCGGAGGTAGTCATGTTCGAGTTAGGTAACACCTTTGTGGACAATTAAAGTTTTTCCTTCTAAGTTTTAATGCAGTTATATACCCAGGACTCGAACCTGAGTTGTTATTGGGTAATGCATTTAAATGACACTTAATAAAATGAAACGAGATCACATAAATTTTTAACAAACTCAAAAATTTCAAAAAGTAATTAAATACTCAGATAATTTTGGATTAAATGTAACAATAAACAAATTGATAAAGTCTTTCTTAAAGTGAAAAATTTAGGGTATATCTAGTGTTTGTTTCATTTTCTTTTTTCACTTTCTATTTTTCTATTTTTAGGATTTTGTAAAGAAGCCAGCGAAAAGAAGAAACGGAAATAGGAAACAAGACTTTCTTGTTTTCATTATTTTCTTCTCAAAGTTCTGAAATTGGGAAATAAATTAAAAACAAAGTCATATTTTTGTAATTAAAACTAAAAAATAAAACAAAAATAGAAAATGAAAACAAAAAGCATTTAGAATTTAAACTTTTAAAATATTTAAGGTTTAATAGTTTATAGACATGTAATTAACAGACATAGATAAATTTTCTATAATCAGGAATTGAACGTAAGATTATTTTCACCAAAGTAAGGATTTTGATTTTACTAAGACTCGGTCAATTCTCTTTAATGTAGAGCAATATTGTTTTCATAATTATTATATACGGATATTAATAAATAATTTTATAGGTATCCAGGAATTACGCCTGGTTCTGTATTAATAAATATTTCAATCAAATCCCATCAATGAATTGTAAGAATTCCCCTCCTCGGGGACATCCGATAAAATTGGAATTGTAAGAATTAGTTCAATCCTACCCAAATCATACCCAAGAAATTTTTGAGTGCTCATTGAACTCCACATGGATGTGCATATAGCTAATAATAGAATAATTTTAAAACAAAATTTACCACTAATTTACACTCTTATCTAAAATATCATTCTATTATTGGCTGTGAGTACAATTAACGTGGCATTCCAAGAGCATCCAGGAATTTCTCAAACATACTCATATAGAATTGTAACCTAAATCATGATTACAAATGATTATTAATAATTGATTTTTCCAATTTGATAATTTTAATAATATGATAATATATATTAGATAATAACATAAAAATATTTAAAATTAATCTCATTTTAATGAAAGAGTTAAGATAGAGTGAAAGAAAGAAAAAGGAAATAATTGCTTATTTTAAATGATTTTTCTCCTTATTTACATTTGTTTTTTCAAAATCTGTCTATATGCTATTAATAATTGAGAATTATTAACTGGAAAGTGCTGCCAAGTGGACTACAAGAGGAAGGTTCATAAAAGGAATACACAAATTTTTCTTTTCAAAAATTATAATAAAGATATATTATCTAAGTTCCTATTAATTAAATCTTCTACCACTTTTTAACATTTCTCCCACTATATCGATAACATAAACCCACTAATTCTCTCTTCAGCACTTTTACTAACCTATCCTTACTTCAATTAGCTTCCGTAATTAGCCACCCAAATCTTCCTCTACAATTTTCTTTTAAGCAAGCCTATGAATCCTAACTACTTCTACTTTATCTATCAACTACATCTACTCTACAATTTTCTTTAAAGCAAGCTCATGAAGACCAACTACATCTTTCTCTAATATCTTTGACAACATCTCTTGAACTTTTCTTTAAAATGGGTGGAAGTTGAAGCATTTCTATAGCTAAATACAAATTCAATTTTTTTTTGGCTCTTTCAAAGAATTGTTCAAATAATTCTTTATACCATTTTTAGTGCTATATAATATAATTTAATATAATAATTTATTATTGATATTCTATTTTATTGTATAAGCATAACAAAACATAAAATTTTAATAAAATATGGTTATATAAATTAATTTTAAATATTATTTGAATAAGATTATATAAAATAAAATATTTATATAAGTAAAAAGTAGTTGTGAAATTTTTATTGAATAAATTAATTATTTTCAACAATATTTGTATACATTTATTTTATATAGTAACTTAATATTAAAATTCTAATATGATCTATAAGAAACTCATTGTGTAATGGATTAAATGTTTCATAAAAAATGTTATTAAATAAAAATATATAAGGATAGTTAATAACTTCCTTTCATTTGATGCACCTCATATAAAACGTTGAATATCTATATAAATATTGCAGGAATTAATTTTAATTTTAATTTTAGTTTTTTATAAATAATATGTATTCTTTGCAATATTGTGTTTTAAATTAAATTTTATTTTGTATAACTAATATATATTCTTTACATTATGGTTTTAATATATCATTATTAGGAAGTTATATAAAGAGGCTATATGGAAGTGAGTGAGAAAAAAAAAATAAAATGATCTTTTTAATAATGAAGTGAGATTAAGAAATGGAATAAATTTTTTAGTTGTTTGATCCTTATTTAAAAATTAAAAATAGATATATATGATTAAATTATGCTTTAAAAAAAATGCTTTCGAGAATATATTTATGCTCTTTTCTATAAAATTACTTATTTTCTTCAACAATAACTACACAATTATATTTTTGTTTTTCTATATATTTCTATAAAAATGTATATCGTTATGTAATGCTGAGAACTAATTATATTGTATGTGCGGTTGAAATTTTCTATAGAATATATGTAATACCTAAGCCAAGAATCACATAAATTGTTTCATAGATATCAAAGAAGTATAAATAAGTGTATTAAACCTGAGTTTGGGTTATATTAGAGGTAGGAACACCCAGAAGAACTCATTTGCCATTTTGAACCAAGGGAAGGTACACTCAAGCGTAGAACGCTGTGCTCGAGCATTCTATCAATACTTTTCTTATATCTGATGCATTCTTGTCTTGGAATAGTCTTTCTTGATGGCAGTAGTTCCGTATTCTTATATTTCTTGACAAAATTGGAGCTGTTGCTGCTTTTGTAACTTTGTTCTCTTGATGCATTCATTTCTTGAATAGTTCTTCTATATTTCCCTTTATAGTCCATCCCAATCATCTTCTAATGCAAAACACACTTCCAAATTCTTTTTTTTTTGTTTGCTTTAGTGTTTCGATTCGAATTGGATATTCTTTTAGCTCAACAATATCAAAGTATTTGAAGATGGAGATTCTCGGTGTATGTTTTGTTCGGCTTCAATATTGTTTGGGATGATGTCCTTCTATGGAACTGAGTTAGTTAGTTGTTCTGAATACTGCTACAAGTTACTTAAATTCAAAATGTCTTCCATCTCCAATGTTTTTAACCTAATGTGGCACTCTCATCTTCTAACAATACTATTGTTTGAGAGGTTCTAATGATTAAACTTATCTTTTCTTTTAGGTTAAGGCCTTTTTCTGTGTTTTTTTGTTATTCTCTCTAATTGGCCTTCCATGTTAATAATTTTCTGAGTTCTATTTCCATGGACATACGAGTTTAGTTATAAGGTTATCACTTTCCTTATGGAATGTACGGGTAATGGAGATTTCGGGTGTATTGCTCTTCGTGATGTATTTTCTTTTATAATGTATTTGGTTAGGTATGTTGCAGGGCTGATAGTAGATATCGGACCCATGACTTATCATATATAACTTATTGCACCACTATTACCTATATTTAAATATGATGGCTATGGCATGATATTATATTTATCCAAGATGATTGTGCTTTATGTCACCCCTATTTATTTTATTGCACCGCTTGTATGAGATAGCAATGTTCGACATTATACTTTCGTGATGTGTTCATGGCTCTTGGTTTTCAAAATGGTTTATTTGTTATCGTTTAATATAAAAAAAATCTACCCCTAATTTCAGTATAAGGTAATTCCAAATGGTAATGTTATTTTCGCGAGCAAAAGCAACAACTAGTAATTTCATAATATGACTTGAGCATAGTATGAGACTATTAGGGTGTTACATCCTCTGAAGCTAACAGTTTTGTATTTGGCTTCCCAACAAGATTTGAAATGATGGCCACTCAGTTTAAAGCTTTTCTAGATGCAACTGCAGATCTGTGGAAAAAACAACAGCTTACTGTAACATTCCAATTTTGTCTAAGCTAATTAGCTCAATGATCCTGGCTAATTAGAGAGGTTAACGATTAATTGAGAACTGTAACAAATTCCCAAGTATGGTACTATGCTTAAGTCATAATACCTCACCTAGGAGTTGTTATTGTCACTTAATCGGACCTTGTCTAGCAGCAACCTTCAGCCACCTTCAATCTTACTAGTCAACTCCGCCTTGGAGGACCTTCTTTGGAACTTCTGAACTATCTGGAGATAATACGAAAATAAACATAGGAGTGAGAATTATAAATTCTCAGTAGGATTCATTAAACTACCATATGCTGTGTCATCGTTATTATCTCCAGCTGTTTCAGTTTATTATGAAAAATGTGAGCATGTTACCTAGACTGTTCAGTTTTATAGTTTAAAAATATATTGTCCGAAACAGAGTTCATTTTATTCACGCACTTGAGTCACATTAAAAAAATTTCATATTTGGAATAACAATCACAGCATAAGTAGATAGAACAGTCTCAGCATCAATAAAACATAGGATATAATTATGCAAATACTCATACTTGAATCCACGCAAATGCACTGGTGTTTTTCTTTAACTTTCTTTGCTTTCTTTTCTTGGCACACCTAGGCGTTACGTATCGCCATCCCTAGGGTACTTGCATATGCATTGACCTTTAGTCTTTACTACCCTTGGGTAGTCTGATCTAGGAGTTAGCTCAACTCGTGATCGTCGTCACACAGTACTGACCCGCAAAGGGACCTACGTGACTCTAGGTCGGAGGGACTCAGTTGGCCAACTGTCTCCAATATAGAGCGACCCAAAAGTTTTAGCTACCTTCACAGGGAGGGACCCAATGTGCAACTACCTCCGAGTAAAGGAACCCATATCTTTATCTTTTAACTGCCTTCACCTGGAAGGACACAAATAACTGCCTCCAAGTAAAGCGACCCAATCTTGTCTTATTTAACTGCCTTCACAAGGAGGGTTCTCATAACTACATCTAGGTGAAGGGATCCATATTTAATATGTTCATATCCTTTCATTTTCATACATAATCATGCATAGACATGCTGAACGCAATCATACATATGCTTCCTCATTTACTTTTATATATTCTTGCATATAGAATTTCAAGTTCATATCATAAATATTCATAATAGAAACCATCATAATTTCATAAAATTCTGCCAAAAATTTGGCAGCATAACGGATCAAGTCTGCTTCCCCATGAATAGTTCCAATACTCAGGAAAACAATTTTTCAGAGAAATCATAACATTTCATTCACAATTCCATCATCTATTTCATAGGAACAATTGTTGCATTTAGAACATGGTTGCTGTCTCAGCACATTCATTCAACCCGATTTTTGTAAATCAGGCCACAATTTCTATTTAACTCATCTGGACCTAAATTTTGGATATGTTAGAGTGTTATGTATCGTTTTTCTAGCCTCTTTAGTCCCATCTAATTTTGATAAATGTAGCTCAAGTTATCTATGTTTTATCTCTGCCTGCCCGATAGTTGGCCAGAATTACACACTTAAAACTAAAATTCCACTAAAAATCGAAAGCCAGTTCAAATCATACGAAACTAATGTTATATTAAAGCTAATAGGACAAGCTTTCATTTTCAAGAAGTTCCATTTCATTTACTTTAGTAGAGCTTGAGTTATAAGCCCTGAAATTTGACCTTCCTGAACTGCCCTATTTTGGCCCTGGTTCGACATAGGGCAACTTTTTCGAACCACTGGGACCAAACGGGACCTTATCTAACTCTGAAATTTTTATGAGATGTTCTCCTATGTGTAAGATTTCTAAAAAAGTTAGTTTCACTCAATTCCAAGTTATATAGGGCAACTTTTACCCTGAACAATCTAATCTGCCCAGAATCAAACTCAAAAACCTAGGTCAAACTTCCAAAATTCATATCTCTCTTAATATTAATCCAATGGCCTTATATTATATATGTATGGAAAGCCTTGGATGTCTACTTTCACATAAAAATAGTTTCATCAAATTTAAATGGCTGTAGGCAGAGCCGTACACTCCGTCGTACGGACCGCTGTAGGATTTTCACCTAGATAGCATCCTAATTCTCCACTTCTTCTAGTTTTCTCCTTCTAACTTTAATTACAACTCGAAATTTCATGTTAATCCAACCATAAAACATCAAATACATCCAATACATTATCAAATAAATGAGGAAAAGTGAAATTTCATGCAGCCACAGTTCAGAGAAATCAAGAACAGAAATTGAATCCTACCTCTAGATTGTTGTAGATATTGGCTAAATGCAAGTTCTTGGTGTGGAAGAGGGATGGAGCTTGAATGTAGAAGCAAGGTGAAGTGAGGAAGGAGAAGAATGAAGAAAGAATAGAGAAGAGGCAGCTGCTAATGGGGTTGAAAATATCAAGGGAGGAAAGCGGAAGTTAGTTAAATTTTGTAGTGTTTGAATCATGGTGTGGTTGGTGGCTTGGGTGATGGAGACTTGGCCACTCCTCCCCTATCTAGTGGCTCAAAATGGCGCCATCCTAAGGGGGTAAAGTGGGTGAATTCTCAGCCATTGGATCTAGGATTTGGAGTGTTGAATTTGGCTAGTTCAGTCTGATAATTTAAAATACCAAAACCTTGTCGATTTACTTTAAATCGGTAAAACGATTTTAACAAGATTCCTATGAAATCTCCTATGTTTCAAATCAAATATTCTAAATTCTCATCTCTCTAATTGACTCTTAATTATCTCCTAATTAATATTTAATTAACTTCTAATTGCCCTTACATAACTATTGAAACCGAATAAATAGATTAACGGCATAAATTAGACATTTTCACAACTTCGGAGCCTTTTGTTTTCTGTTTTCTATAACAAATGGTATTTCTGTAATTTTGAGCAAGTCCAGGGGCACCTCACATCATTTCACACCAGACCGCCTCCATGGCCCAATCGGCAGAGATTTAAACTTCTAGGGTTTCACCACGTGATTCTGCTCTGCTTAAAACCTCATTCTGCTAATTCTACGGATGTGGGGATATAAAGGTCATTTCATAAAAAGTTTTAGGGTTATTGTAAAAATAATTCTTTGGGTCAAAATATAATTTCTAAAAAAAAATTCTAAGCATCACTGCAATTAACAAATGTTATAGGGGCACTTTTGTCATTTATTAATTTTTAACATATGGCAGTGTCATATTTTTAATGGCAGTGTTACATTACCCTATAATTCTAAGTGTGAGGATCGTCATGACATAGCGCTGCCTGAGAAATTATCACACTGCCTAAGGGATATAATTCAAAGTTTTCATTACGTTCTATTTACAAAAGTAGGGATGTTACAAGAACTAACGACTAATCTTAAGAGCAAGGGCTTAGTAAATTAGAGGCAAGTCAACAAGATAATTGAAAGTCAATGATTAATAAGAAAATTCAACAATTGAAGCATAATGCATTAAAGGTTATAATTAAAAGCTTAATTGCCTAATTCTTGTTAATTCATGATTTCGAACACATAATCAAAGTGATCTAACCTTATTAACTAAGTGCATGACAAGCATTATATCTTAATCACACATGACAAATTAACCCTCACACCCTCTATAAATAATTAATGATGAAAATTCTTTTCAATGAAAATGTGTTAAAGTGTAATTAAACCAATTGAATTAATTAGCATTTAGATAATTTTAACAATTGTGAAAATTTAGAAACTTCCCTTTAATTATTGTTTGAAAGTTTGGTCAAGGCAAGAGCCATATCCAGCCATTCATTTGCCTTCTCATCATGCACCCTTAGATCAAGAGTCTATGTTAGTAGTATTCCTTGAGTCAAGACAAGAGATGTACTTCCCTCCATCAAGATTGTGCCACTTAGAGTGATCATATTCAACAAGCCAATCCCAAGAGTGGTCATGCCTTTAACCACTTGAAAAACACTAAATGGTCTTTACCCAAGTGCTAAGATTCAAAGGAAACACAATTTCCTCTTTTACCCCAAGGTTCCCCCCCCACTCTCTTGCTTGTTGGAAGAAGCAAAATCACATCACTCTCCCCCTCATTTGTGCTCCATCAGCCCCCTCTCTCCCCCTTCATTTTATTTTTCATTTCCTCTCTCAAGACACAAAGCTCTCTCCTCTCTCCAAGTCTCATCCCCACTCTCTTGTTCTTCCAATTCTCTTTGTTTTTCTTCCAATCTCCTTACTACCTTCTATCTCATTTCTATCACCACCCTCACAACCCCTTTAAGGACCACCATTTTTGGTCTTTGGAGAAACAAGACAACCCACACACAAGCTCCATTTCCAAGCTTTCAAGGAGGGAGGCTCTTTCCAACCTTCTCCACACTCCAAATTCTTCAAGAAGTTCTCTTTGGTAGTGACTCTAACCCTTCTTTTTGATGTATTTTTCAAGCAATAGAACCTCTAAGCTCCTTAAAGCTAGGTGGTTTTAGGACTTGCCTCAAGCTCTCATGACCATATCTTATTCTATGAGCTTTTCTTGCCTTGTCGAAAATGTTGTCTTAAAATGAGACTATGTGGTATGATGGTTTTTATGTAACTTACTTTATTTTTGTTCTAAAATACTGATTTGGTGATTAAAATCTTGAATATGATGATGAGATAAAATATAAAAATGGTGGTTTGAAGTGGGATAGCAATATCTCCACAAGTTAGAAATGGAAAACACAAAAATTAGTTAAGCTGGAATTCTGGCAGTCTGTAATTCGTACTAGATAACTCGCTCTACAAAAGTCAAAATGTAATGAAACTAATTTTCTATAAAAGTAGACTCAGAGAGCTTTTCATAAATATAAAATACATGAACTTTGGCTTTGAAACGTGGGAGATATGAATTTTTGAAGTGGGCTGTCTCCAGATATATTTCTATCTGGGCAGTCGATACTAAAACATGCATAACTCGAGTTATACAAAACATTTTTGAGTTGGACCAAGTTTTTCTGAAAGCTAAGACATAGGGGAACACTTTCATAAGCATAGGAGGAATGAACTCTTAAGTCTAAGCAGTCAGAGTAAAATGTGTATAACTCAAGTTACAGGAGGAATTTTTGAGTGGGACTTATTTCATTTAAAAATAGACTTAGAAAAGTACAACCCCACCAAAAATCAAGTTAAAACGACAAAACATGAAATTATGGTGAATTTTCAAAATTATTGTCCTGCAGTAAGGTAAAGACTAGTTAAGGTAAAATTTCTAACACTAATGAGAATCTTACTTAAGCACACTAAAACTCTTAATTTAAGATAATGGAAACTTTATAATTCAGCTTAAAAAGGTTTAAAAGAAGTGATAGGTGGTACTTGCCCTATAATTAATGAAAGAACCGAACGAGATGCCAACCAAATTAAAAAGCTTGCACCTAAGTTACTAAGCTAAGCTTATAAGATTTTATGTGTTATGTATGCCTCTATATACCAATATGAGAATGATGATGATGATATGATGATCATATAATGCTTAATGATATGTGATGTTGGATTCTCTATTTGACAAAATTTTGGGAAGCTTCGGTTTATACGTTATGCTGCCGAAATTCCACAAAATTTATGGACTTAGAATAATATTTGCATCATAAACCTTAATAAGAAGAGATTAAGCTAAGGGTGTGATCCTTCAAAAGGGAAGGTGACCCAAAGTAAGTTCCCCTCACCCACAACTCACACGAGGCATGGCATGGACCCAGCTAGTGTGAGTATAGGGGATAGGGCTTACATGAGGCATGGCATGACCCAGCTAGTGTAAGTACCGAAAATTTATGATGGTGATTGTAACACCCTAATAAATTCATACTAGGCTTAAGTTGTATTACGGCGTTTTATTAGTTGTTACATCTGCTCGTGAAAAACTAAACTTCATTTATAAGTTAAGTTACATAGAAAATACTATAAATGTTTTTTTTTTGAAATACATCGTCGCTTTGCAGCGTTTTGGAAAGCAAAGCCTTGAGCGAGAAGACAAATAGAGAAAGAGCGTGTCACATAAACTACATACCCCAATATCATAAAACATGAGAAAGGTAAATAAATAGTAATTCACAAATACAATGCATTATATAACTAATCATTACATTCATATGGGTTCATAATATATATATATATACATATATATATATATATATACATATATATCAGCATTACATCGAAGGAGGCTCATGGTCATGCCATGATCCAAATACTAGGTACAAACTTAAATTGACATCGTTCGTCACAAAAAGGAATGTATGAAGATGTAGAGCTACGGCAACTACAAGTCCAAATCAGCATTGTCTGACATCCCACGTCATACTTCCGCTCATAGTGTGGGGGATCCATGCTCCACTCCACCGGATCTGTCATCGGAATCTAGTGATGATACGGAAAAGTAACTAGAGTAAGAAATAAGATTTTTCAGTAGGACTCGAACCCGACACTAAAGTGTCATCGTCATTGTCCCAGCCACTTCGGTTTTATAAATGAAATTAGTGAGCACGCATAAGGTTCAATTCTTAGATTTTCGAAAACATAGCCGTCCGAAGCGAATTCAATTTTAACATGTCCTCTGATCATTTATATCATAACAAGCATAGGAACAACTATAATTACATAAAACATGTATAGCTGTGCTATAAGCTTCTCTTAACTTCTTCCCTTCAAGGGTTTGGACCGAAGTCCCTTTTCTTTTCTTAACTTGACTTTATCTTAAGTCTTTTTCTTTTCACCCGCTAAACATAAGTGGTAATGAGCTCATACCGTGGCCGTCGCCACTATAAATTTTCGATACTTACACTAGCTGGGTCATGCCATGCCTCATGTAAGCCCTATCCCCTATACTCACACTAACTAAGTCGATGCCATGCCTCATGTGAGTCGTGGGCGAGGAGCTTACTTTAGGTCACCTTCCTTTTTGAAGGATCACACCCTTAATTCATTTTCTTCTTATTAAGGCTTATGATGTAAAATTATTCTAATTCTTTTCCACATCTAGGCGTTACGTATCACCGTCCCCAAATGTGATTCCTTTATCGCATATCATTAAGCATCATATCATCAACATATTATATTCATATCATCATCATTCATTATCGTATCATCATCATATCATTATTATCCTTATCATCATCATATCACTATCATAATCATCATCATCATTATCATATCATGATCTTGTCATCATATGGACACATAGAGGCATACATATCACACAAAGTCTTATGAGTTTAGCTTAGTAAATTTGGTGCAAGCTTTTAATTGAGGTTACCTCTTGTGTAAATTCTTTTATTAGGGATAGGGCCAATTTCATCTATTATCCTTTTTGAAACTTTTAAGTTGAATTATGAAGGTTTTCCAATATCTTATTATAAGGGTCTTGATGTCTTTAAGCTTATTTCTCATTAAGCTTTAAAACTTAACCATAACCAATTTTACTTTTACAGTGGGGCAGTAAATTCAAAATTTTGCCATAATTTCATATTTTACAATCTTGACTTAAATTTTGGTACAATTATAGTTCTCTGGGTCTATTTTTAAACAAAATAAATCCCATTAAAAAATTCATTTTGTAACTTGAAATATGCACGTTTTATTCTGACTGCTCAACTTTTAAGTTTATTCTTGGTATAGTAACTTTTAAACTTTACTGGGAGTTCCTCACAAGGAATTTGACAAAACTGTTTTTTGGGGATGTTTCTCTATGTCTTAGCTTTCTAAAAAACTTCTTTCCACTCAAAAATGTTCTGTATAGCTCAAGTTACGCATGTTTTAGTACAGACTACCCGAATAGAAACATATCTAGAAATAGCCCACTTTGAAAATTCATATCTCTCTCATTTCAAAGCCAAAGTTTATGTATTTTATATGTATGAAAAGCTCTATGAATCTATTTTCATTTAAAATTAGATTTGTTGCATTTGGAGTTATACTGAAAGAGTTATTAGTCACGCACCAGAATTTCCCAACTTTCATGGTTTTGGTTTTAATGAGTTTTCTTGTAAAAACATTAAGTCTTTTCTTCAAGTGACCACTTTTCTCTTCCAAACTAATTTTATACTTTGAGATCTTGATGAAAAATCAATATTTTGAGTTCTAAAAAGTTTGGTTCAAAATAAGAATAAATGCACAAAAAGTCATTTTCCAAGAAAAGAGCAAAAATCACAAACAACTTCTTATAATGAAAGCATGGCCATGAGGCCTTTAGTGCAAGTTCTAAAACCACCTAGCTATGGAGAGCTTAGGAGTTCTAGAGCTTGAAAAACATAGAAGAAAGAGGGGTTAGAGTCACTACCAAATGGGTTTCTTGAAAGCTTGAAGAGTGAAAATGGTTGGAGATGGCCTCCTCCTTCTTGAGCTTGATAATGGGGCTAAGTGAGTGTTTATTTTGCTTCCTCAAGAACTAAAGAGGGTGGTCCTTGAAGGGCTTGTAAAGGTGGTGAAAGGAAAGAGAGTTGGATGGGGTATAAAAGTGGGAAGAAGAACAAGAGGAATTGGAAGAGTAAAAGAGTTAGAATGAGGCTTAAAGAGAAGTGAGAGCTTAGGCTTATAGCAAGAGGATGAAAATCACAAATTAGGGAGTGGGGGCTGTTTTTAGGGCACAAAAATGAGGGGAGTGGGCTGATTGGTTTTGCTTTTCCAACAAACAAGGGGAAGTAAGTGAGTTTAACTTCTTTTTCAAGCAAAAAAACTAGGAACCTTGGGGTAAAAAGGTGGGTTGTGTTTCTCTTGAGTCTTGGTGCTTGGGTAAAGACCTTTTAGTGTTTTCTCAAGTGGACAAAAGCAAGGATCCCTCTTCGAATTGGCTTGATTGAATAAGATCACTCCAAGTGGCATAATCCTAAAGGAGGAAGGTACTTCTCTTGTCTTGACTAAAGAGATACTACTGACATAGACCCTTGATCTAAGAGTGCATGATGAGATGGCAAATGGATGGTTGGATTTTGCTCTTGTCCTTGGCCGAAATTTGGTGCATCAATTAGGAGAAATTTTTAAATCTTCAAAGCTATTAGAATTACCTAAGTTGTTAATCAATTTGATTAGTTAAATTGCTCTTTAACCAATTTCGGTTAATTACACTTTTAAGATGTTTTTCCTCTAAAAGAATTGCTCTTATGAATTATGTAATTAGGGTGTAAAAATTAATCTATCTCAATTGGTAAGGTAGAACAATTATCTTGTACTTAATTAATAAGATTATATTAGCTTAATTATATTTTTAAGTTATGAATTAATGAGGTTCGAATAATTAGGTTTTAATTAAAACATTTAATGCGTTATGATTCAATTATTGACTTGACTCAATTTACAAAGCTCTTGCTCATCGAGATTAGCCGATTAGTCCTCAGTTAATCATTATCCTCTCTAAATAGCTAGGATCACTGAGCTAATTAGCTTAGATAAAAATTAGGGATGTTACAGCAATGGCCACGGTATGAGCTCATTACCATTTATGTTCAGTGGGTGAAAAGAAAAGGACCTAAGATAAGTCAAGTTAAGAAAAGAAAAGGCACTTCGGTCCAAATCCTGGAAGGGAAGGAGTTAAGAGAAGCTTATAGCACAGCCATGCATGTTTGTAATTATACTTGTTCCCATGTATGTTATGATATAAATTATTAGAGGGTATGTTAAAATTGAATTCGCTTCGGATATTTATGTTTTCGAAAACCTAAGAATTGAACCTTATGAATGCTCACTATTTTCATTACTAAAATCGAAGTGGCTGAGACGATGACGATGACACTTTATTATAGGGTTCGAGTCCTATTGAGAAATCCCATTTCTCACTCTAGTTATTTTCCGCATCGTCACCTGATTCTGATGGCACATCCACTGGAGTGGAGCCTGGAGCCACCGCACTATGAGTGGACGTATGATGGGGGATGCCAGACGAAGCTATTTTGGGACTTATAGCGACCGTCGCTCTGCACCTTTGCATATTCCTTTTTGTGATGAGCCTTGTCATTTAAGTTTGTATTTAGTATCTAGTATTTCGATCATGGCATGACCATGAGCCTTCTTCGATGTAATGCTGATATATATATACATATATATGTATATATACATATATATTCCTTTTTGTGATGAGCCTTGTCATTTAAGTTTGTATTTAGTATCTAGTATTTCGATCATGGCATGACCATAAGCCTTCTTCGATGTAAATATGTATATATATATATACATATATATGTATACATACATATATATATATATATATATATATATATATATATATATATATATATATATATATATATATATATATATATTATGAACCCATATGGATGTAATGATCAGTTATGTAATGCAATGTATTTGTGAATTACTATTTATTTAACTTTCTCATGTTTTATGATATTGGGGTATGTATTTTATGCGACACGCTCTTTCTTTACCTATCTTCTCACTCAAGGCTTTACTTTCCAAAATGCTACAAAGTGATGACGCATTTCAAAAAAAAAAAAAGATTTACTGTATTTTCCACATAACTTAATTTATAAACGAAGTTTAGTTTTCCGCGAGCATAAGTAACAACTAATAAAACGCCGTAATATGACTTAAGCGTAGTATGGGTTTATTAGGGTGTTACACTTGCAGGCAAGCTTGCTAAAATCTTCTATAGTACTAGTTCCCAAGATGGTGGATAAGAGACTACAGCATAAGAGCCTCCATCTCAATGATACTTCTATAGCAAATTCCTAGGACTGATAAGAAGATTAAGGAATCTGTGACAGGCTTTCTTCAATTCCTCAGCTAGTTCATCATGGAATGATATTTGTATTCAGTCCTAGCATGTTTGAGATGAATCAAGTAAAAGGTAGAAGTCCATATGGTGCAAGAACTTATGGTGTTGGTGATGGATCACAATGGAGTGTTAGAAAGGAGCCTATAGAGTAAAGGAAGCATTCCGTCAAGGTCACTATATTGCCAACATCACAAGGAAGCTTAAGGAAGTTGCATAATGTTGTCTCAAGTCATCATACTATCAAAGGATTATACCAAAATATTGGTTGAAAGTCATTATCCATTTCTTAAGTCCTACTCCTTGGATGTATTGAGTTTTGTTTTTCTTTGTTCTCATGCTAATATCTGTTCCTTTGCCAAAAGAAAATACTTTGTATTGAGTTCTATTTTTTGTTTATACGGTAGCATGGTGCACAAATTTGTTGAATGATTAGTGTGTTTGTTTTGTCCTTTTATGTTAGGCTTAGTTAAAAAAAAAAAAAAAAAAAACACTATGCCCTTTTTTTGTATTCCTCATTTTCATAAACGTCAAAGCTAGTAAATAAGCACTAATACATTGTAGACACATGCAACTGAGCTAATGATTTACCTTTTTTGCAAATATATGCATTAAGATTTAAGATATGTAAATTTTAACATCTTAATTGTTGATCTATAGTGAGGGATAAGTGCATTCCTGAGTGTAATTGCTATGCATCCAACCTAGATAAATTGAGCATTATAATAAGGCATGGCATCTAACCTGCTATTGTTTGAAAGAAACTATGCACTAATAAAAATATTAAAGATGTTTATAAGGTGATATGGCGTTATAATGAGAAATCCTTGGATAATCCTGGATCGCCAGATAAAAGTATAAATTAGTTGTGGGTTCTATCTTAAAATATCCTTCTATTAATAGTTGTGAACACATTCATATGGTGGAGCATCTAAGATTTTCTTCATTACCATTCCTTTACTATATTGCATGAACACGAAAATAAAAACAAGCTATTTGAACATGTTGGGATTCTAGCAACAAAAATTGGAAGAAGGAATGCTCTCTTTAGGTGCCTGCCTCCAAAAGGAAAATACATTATGTGGTGGTTATGGGATAATGCATAAGCTACAAGACCAAATTTACAACTCGGGTATACTAATCCAAGATCTATTGCTCCCACGCAAGTTTATGGTGGGAGTGAGACCATGCAACATTTCAATATTAGTCATTTTGGTAGCAACAGTGTCGTTATCCCCCAAAGAAAACACATACATGAGTTAAAAATCTCATATTCAAATGCAATGATATATATAGCTAATGCTTCTTGCTATTTCACAATCATCAATTTCAACAGTTCATTCCATTTAGCCTAAGGAAGAAAGAATACTAACGATGGAGAGAAAGAGGAGAAGAACAGACACCTTAAGGATCATCATCAATGGCTGTCAAAGTTTATATTGTGTATGCATTTTTGCAGCCTTTTGTTGTCACCACAAATAGCTTCTCTTTGACATGTTATTTGTAACATCTCCACTTTTGTAAACAAAACGTAATGGAAACTTTGAATTATTTTCCTTAGACAGTGTGAGAATTTCTCAGGCAGCGCTATACCATGACGATCTTCACACTTTGGATTATAGGGTAGTGTAACACTGCCATTGAAAATATGGCACTACCATATGTTAAAAATTAGGAAATGACAAAAGTGCCCCTGTAAACTTTTGTTAATTGCAGTGATGCCCAAGATTTTTAGAAATTATATTTTGACCCCAAAGACTTATTCCCACAATAACCCTAGAACTTTTCACGAAATGACCTTCATGTCTCCACATCTGTAGAATTAGTAGAATGAGATTTTAAACAGAGCAGAATCACGTGGTGAAACCGTAGAAGTTTAAATCTCTGCTGATTGGGCCATGGAGGTAGTCTGGTGTAAAATGACATGGGGTGCCCTTGGACTTGCTCAAAATTATGGACATACCATTAGCTACAGAAAATAGAAACAAAAAGGCTCCGAATTTGCGAAAATGTCTAATTTACGCCGTTAGTCCATTTATTCGATATCAATAGTTATGTAAGGCAATTAGAAGTTAATTAAATATTAATTAAGAATTAATTAGATGTTAATTAGAGGGATTAAGCTTATGAACAATTAAAATAGAGATATAGAAGTTCTTTCAGAGTCATTTAGCGAAGCTTGGCCGATTTGAAAAAAATGGGCAAAAATTCAGTATTTTAAACCGTCAGAACCGAACCAGTAGAATTTTCTACTAAAAACGCTCACTTAAGTGGCTGAAATTTAGCCACCCCTACCACATATGAGTGGCGCCAAGTGTTGCTCAAGATAGTGGAGAAACTTGGCCTCACCTCCGCTAGATTTTTATCGTTTTTCGCCTAGTTGTTCGGTTTTTATCAAACAATTGAGGTTAATGAAATATGACTAAATATTTATTTAGGATCAATTAATTAGAAATTAATTGAGTTTAAATATGAGGGAATTAGGTTAGAAGTATAGAAGATTTCATAGAGATTTTCAAAAGCTGATTTATCGATTTAAAGGAAATCGATAAAATTACGGTAATTCAAACTGTCAGAACCGAATCAATAGAATTGTATACCCAAAACCCTATGACTTAAAGGCTGACTACTCAGCCACTCCATCAGCTCTTGGTGGTGCCACAAAGGCTACAAAGAAAGGGAGGTATGGCTAAAAATTGGCCACAAGGTATCATCTAATCAAAACTCATATTCCCAACTACCTCACTAAGCCTTAATAACATATTCCTTCCCTTTTCCCTTCAGCTGACTTGCGCCCCTCCTCTCTCCTTTCTAGCCTTCTTCTTCTCTTCTCCACTCACCCAACTCCATCAAACCTTCAAGCTTTGACAAAGTTCCATCAATCCAAACTCCAAAATCTAGCAAGATCTCATATACGAGGTAGAGATTCAACTTTGTTCTTGTCTCTTTTAGGTTATGGGTGGCTGATTGGGGTTTTTATTTTCTCATTTCTTGATATGGTGTTGGACATATATGATGATTATGGGCTGGTTTGGTGGCTGTTTTTATGTTTGAAATTGATTAAGAAGTTAAAAGGAGTAAGAGTAGGATGTAGGGAGGGGCTGGAAGACCAAAACCCTTCGGCAGTCTGTACGGCGGAGTGTACAGCTCTTCCTATAGCCATTTAAATTTGATGAAAATATTTTTATCTGAAACTAGATATTCAGGGATTTCCATACATATATAATATAAGGCCATTGGATTAGTATTGAGAGAGATATGAATTTTTGAAGTTCGACCTAGGTTTTTGAGTTTGATTTTGGGCAGACTAGGTTGTTCAGGGCAAAAGTTGCCCTATACGACTTGGAATTGAATGAAATAAACTTTTTTAGAAAGCTTACACATAGAAGAATATTCCATAAAAATTTTAGAGTTAGATATGGTCCTGTTTGTTCCCAGTGGTTCAAGGAAGTTGCCCTATGTCCAAACCGGGCCAAAACAGGGAAGTTCAGAAAGGTCAAATTTCGGGGCTTATAACTCAAGCTCTACTAAAGCAAATGAAATGGAACTTACTGCAAATGAAATCTTGTCCTGTTAGCTTTAATATCATATCAATTTTGTATGATTTGAACTAGTTTTCAATTTTTAGTCGATTTTTACTTCTAAGTGTATAATTCTGGCCAGCTACAGGGCAAGCCGAGATAAAACTTAAATAACTTGAGTTACACAAATCAAAATGAGATGGGACTAAAAGGGTTGGAAACTAGACACATAGAGCTATGAGATATCCAAAATTCAGGTTTAAATGAGTTGAATTGGGCTAAAGGTAGATTTTACAAAATTAGGGTAGAAGAGGGTAGAGTGAGCAGAAAACTTTGTTGATATTTCTATTGATTTTGACATACCATATGATTAATAATGTTGCTGTAACTTGCTGTTTTACATTGAATTGAATACTTAATTGATTGTATTGGTAGCTTGGCACTATTCACAAGGAAGCGGACTCGATCCGTTATGCTGCTGAATTTTCGGCAGGAGTTTATGAGAACTTATGCTATGGGTGATTATACTTTGGATATAATTATATTTACATGTCATATTCATGTATGTCATGCCTGTAAGCATATTTAGAAAATGATATGAGAAGTAAGGTGTGAGACATATCCATAAACGCACAAAGCATCCGCATGCATGATAAGATATGGAAAGGAAAGATAATAAGAACTTGCAAGAGGGACGTACTAAGCTACCACGTGAGGTATGGTATAGACCCAGCTAGCATGGACCAGAGCGGTTGTAACACCCTACTAATTTAATGTTATGATTAAGTCATAGCATGAAATTAAGTAGATCATGTTACCATGTTAATACTCTGCTTACGTTTCCTTTTCCGTATCACTTCTTTTTTTTTTGTAACAGAAGAAACGGAGCGCTGTATATAATGAACGTGACAGATTTTGATGCATCATAACAGAAAAGATAAGGACAAATAACATATATGCCATCAACTGTATATATATATATAGGAAGCCACTGTTTCAGTTTATGTACAAGTTTCAAAATAGGATACATTAGTGGGGCCGGTGTACCAAAAAGATATAGGGCCCGTGTCAGTCAAAATGATCCTATATGGTCCTCAGAGGATATTTCAATATCTGCTGCTAAGTCTATGACCCAAAGCTGTGTACTGCCAAAAGAGGGTCACGCTATACAACGTCGTCTACTACTGACCTACTCCGTCAGATAGCCGTTGGCCATGCCAGGCCCGACTGGTGAGTAGTGTGCACTGGGTCCTAATGAGGAGGAGGGTGATGAGCTGGTGGCCTCAGAAGGGTCACTCTCAGAGCTGAGCTGTATGTCTGGTACCACCTGCGGAGGTGACTCTGGCGCAGGATCAGCAGGAGCTGCAGGTGCTGCGGGTGCAGGAGGTGCTGGCGGAGGGTGTGCCACGTGCAGTGGGACTGCAAAGTATGGGGCAGCAAGATCAAAAGCAGGATGAAGTAAAAGGATGGCAAAATTCCTATCACTAAAAAGGTAAAGATGGAAGTGGCAAGAGCCAGCTATATACAGTGAGCCCACTGCGGGGTCGTGGTGGAGCTGCAAGTCTGGAATCTCAATGAAGAGGGTAGCCGTCGAGTCCATCGTCCACATCTGAGAATGAGGCAGAAATGCAAAACGAGGTGAGAATTTGAAGAAATTCTCAGTAGAGTTCGCATATGGTGTTTAACTGTCGTCGCGTTCATTCTTAGTTGCCTTGGTTTTTATTTAGTTATAAAAACATGGGATCAAATTGACCGTCCATACTCAATAAGTTTAAGAAAACGTCTGGTCTGAGGCAAGGTTCAGTTTTACTTAAGATAGCATAGGAAACAGAATAATGAGCAGAATAAATGAACATACAGCAGTAAGTAAATATAACAGACAAACTGCAAACAACTTGTGATGACTGTTTAATGTAATCATGCACTTTATGCAATCATGCAGAACTTATTCTTCACAAACTTTTCCTTCCTTCATAAACTTTTCCATTACTTGGTCCCCTGGGAGTTCTTGGCCATTTTAGACTCCTGGGTAATAGTCTGCTTTTCAAGATCGAGCTCGTTCCTATACAAGAATGTCGGGTTTACTTTCCCTAACCTCCTCACCGATCTATTCCCCTTAACTTTATTCTGGGGCTGGCCCAAGTATCATGGAACTTTCATCATAACATAATCTTTAGGTTCATTGTAACATGACTTTCATAACTTTCTTGAAAATGCACATGTATCTACATGTATATCATAACTCATGCATATACTTTACCGAAATTTCGGTGGCATAACGGAATGTGTCCGCTTCCTCATGAATAGTGTCAGTACTCAGCATATCAACTTATCAAAGAAATCATATCATTCCATTCATAATGCATCATTAACTTCATAGAAACATTAGTTATATCAAGACAAAGATACTGCCTCAGCTCAATCATTCAACCCGATTTTTGTAATTCAAGCCATAATCTCTAATTAACTCATATGAACCTCAATTTTGGATATGTTAAAGTGTTATGTGTCTATTTTCTAACCTCTTTAGTCCCATCCAATTTTGATAATCATAACGCAAGTTATTTAGGTTTTATCCCGGCCTGCCCTGTGGCTGGCCAGAATTACACACCTAGAAGTAAAAATCTACTAAAAATTGAAAACTAGCTCAAATCATACATAATTGGTCTCATATTAAAGCTAACAGGACAATATTTCATTTACAAAAAGTTCTAATCCATTTGACTTAATAGGGCTCAAGTTCTAAGCCTCGAAAGTTGACCTTCCTGAACTGCCCTGTTTTGGCCCGGTTTGGACATAGGATAACTTCTTCAAATTACTGGGAACAAATTAGATGGTAACAAGCATAGAATTTCTTTGTAGGATATTCTAAGCTTTCTAACAAGATTGGTTTCACTCAATTTGGAGTTGTGCAGGGGTTACACCCTTTTCAAGTCACACTACCCTGATGAAAGTCCTGAATCCTAGGTCAAACTTCAAAAATTCATATCTCTCTCAATATTAATCCAATGGCCTTATATGATATATGTATGGAAAGCCCTGAATGTCTGATTTCATAGAAAAATAGTCTCATTAGATTTAACTAGTTATAGGCAGAGCCGTACACTCCACCGTACGAACTGCTGAGGGTTTTTGGGTCTCCAGCCCCTCAGCCCTTCCTAATTTCATCCTTTCTTGCTTCCAATTCAAATTTAATCTGACAAATAGCCAATAAACTAGCCATATATCATTATAATCATTCAATCAATACATCAAAAATTGAGAAAATAAACCACCACCAGCCATCCAAGATCAGAAAATCAAGACAAGAATTAAACCTCTACCTGCTTGTTATGTGTTTAGACTTGAGTTTGGAAATAGAACTTGGTTGAACTTGAAGGTTGGGTGGAGTTGGATGAGTGAAGAAGAGAAAAAGAGAGCTGAACAAGGGAGAAGGTAGCGTAGAAATGGGGCTGAAGGAGAGAAAGAAATGAGTTATATAAGCTTGAGGTGGTAGTTGGCTTTGTGAGTTTTGATTGGTTGAAATTTTGTAGGTAAAGTTCAGCCATGTCGCCCTCTTTTGTGACAAAATTGCTCTCCACGTTGCCTAAAGAGTGGAACTCATTTCCATTGTATCTAAAAATGACATCGGAGCTCGTACACTCCTTAAAGTCGGAACTCATCCAAATCTATTCGAAATTTGGAGATGAAATCGGAACTCGGAAATATTGTCTGGTTTATTCAAAACTTGAAAGCAAAGTCGGATGTTGGAAATCATACAGCACGCTAATCACCTTAAAATCGAAGTCAAGGACAAGAAAGTGAAACCAAACACTTAAACCCGGAAGTCGAGGACATTATGTAAACTTGAATCGATTCTAAGCATAACACCGGAGATCGGGAATTAAAACATTAATCTTATGTACCAGGAAATCGAAACTTCTAGAATCTTGGAACTCCAAATTTAATCTCAGAAGTCTGCTATAGGCAAACTCGGGAGCATCAATAGAAATGGAAGGCTCTTGAAATCATACAGCACGCTAATCACTTAAAATCGAAGTCAAGGACAAGAAAGTGAAACCAAACACTTAAACCCGGAAGTCAAGGACATTATGTAAACTTGAATCGATTCTAAGCATAACACCGGAGATCGGGAATTAAAACATTAATCTTATGTACCAGGAAATCGAAACTTCTAGAATCTTGGAACTCCAAATTTAATCTCAGAAGTCTGCTATAGGCAAACTCGGGAGCATCAATAGAAATGAAAGGCTCCTGAGAATAAACTCGGATATCGTAACTCGTGTAAATTTTGGGTTGAACTTGGAGACCAATTCAGAGATCTGATCTCGCGTCCATTTCTGGTTGGATGTCGGATTTCGTGCCCATTCTAACTCAAGCCTAAGGTTGGAACTCGTGTGTTATTTGTTTTAAGCATAAGGTCGGAAATTAAAAAATATAGCCGGTCCATTTGAGGCTTGGAGATGAAGTCGGAGGTCGGAAATCGCGGACATTACATTACCACCCTCCTTAAAAAAAAATTTTGTCCTCAAAATTTAGTACCTGAGAATAGTTCAGGATACTCTTTCCTCATGTTTGATTCCAGTTCCCAAGTGTAGTCTTCAGCATCTTCCTTTCTTTCAAAGTTGTCTGCTGCTTCTATCTACAATCCGTGTTGGCTGTACATGGAAAGTCAGGTCCTCCTTTAACTGTATTGATTCAAGTTCTAGAAAGTGTGTAGGGTCAGGGTGATACTTCATGAGTTGAGAAATATGGAAAACATCATGAAGGTTTGATAAATATGGAGGTAAAGTGATTCGATATGCAATCGATCCGATTCACTTTAAGATTTGGAAGGGACCAATAAAGCGAGGATTTAACTTCTTGACCTTAATGGCTCTACCTATCCCCGTTATAGGTGTAACCTTCAGAAATATGTGGTCTCCTTCTTGGAATTCCAGAGGTTTTCTCCTGGTATCCACGTAACTCTTTTGACGGCTTTGAGCGATAAGCATCTTACTTCGTATTTTCTTGATCTGCTCAATGGTTTGCTCAACTAAATTAGGCCCCAATAGAGTTGATTCCCCTGTTTCATACCAACACAGGGGAAACTGGCACTTTCGTCCATACAATGCTTCGTAAGGAGCCATGCCGATGCTAGCGTGGTAGCTATTATTGTATGCGAATTCGGCTAGCGGTAAGTATCGATCCTAATTCTTGCGTTGCTCCATTATATAAGCTCGTAACATATCTTCCAAGGTTTGAATTGTTCTTTCTGTTTGGCTATCCGTTTGCAGATGATATGCAGTGCTTAGGCATAACTTAGCACCAAACGCCTTTTGTAAGGCTCCCTAAAACCATGAGGTAAACCTTAGGTCTCGATCAGAGACAATGGTTGAAAGGGTTCCATGCAGCCTGATAATCTCTTGAATATACAGTTGAGCTAATTTTTCCGACGGATAATTTGCTCGAATGGGTAAAAAGTGAGCAGACTTGGTCAATCTATCCACAATGACCCATATGGCATCATTTCCTGTTGGCGCTCTTGGTAATCCTATTACAAAATCCATGGAGATACTCTCCCACTTCCACTCAGGGATTTCCAAGGGCTGCAACATACCAGAGGGTTTTTGATGTTCCGCTTTCAACTTCTAACAGGTCAAGCACTTGCTCACAAAGCTTGCCACGTCTGACTTCATGCTTGGCCACCAAAACATCTTCTTAAGATCTTGATACATTTTAGTAATGCCAGGATGTACGATGAATTCACCCTTATGTGCTTCCTCCAAGATTCTTCTTCAAAGATCATTTCCCTCGGGCACACACACCCTGTCGTGGCACCGCCATATGCCCTCTTTATCTTGGGCAAAATTCGTCAATTTCCCTGATTGCACAAGATGAATTATATGTTGAAAATTAGCATCCTGCTATTGTGCTTGCCGAATCTGCTCCTTAAAGCTACTGGCTATCTTAATTTGATGTAGTTGAAGGGTCTTGGGAGTTGTAAGGATTCCCAAATTAAGATTTCGGAAGCTTTCAATAAGCTCCGTCTCTTTAATCATCATCCAGGCTATGGTCAACGATTTTCTGCTCAAAGCATCTACCACAACATTTGCCTTGCCTGGGTGGTACCTCAATTCAAATTCGTAGTCCTTAAGAAGTTCCATCCACCTTCGCTGCCTCATATTTAACTCCTTCTGATCAAAGAGGTATTTCAAACTCTTATGATCAGAAAAGACCTCGAACTTTACACCATACAGGTGATGTCTCTAAATCTTTAAGGCAAATACTACTGCTGCTAATTTGAGATCGTGCGTAGGGTAATTCCTTTCATGTGGCTTTAGTTGTCGGGAGGCATAAGCCACTACATTCCGGTTTGCATTAACACGCACCCTAATCCTTGTTTGGACGCATCAAAATAAACTTCAAATGGTCCACAAGGGTCTAGCAAGGCTAACACTAGGGTTGTAGTCAACCTTCTCTTCAAGTCTTGGAAACTCTGTTTGCACTCCGGCATCCATTCAAATGGGACATTCTTCCTGGTTAGCTGGGACAAGGGCAAAGTTATTCGAGAAAAATCCTTAATGAATCGCCTGTAATATCCAATGAAGCCCAGAAAACTCCTGACTTTAGTGACTGTAGTCGGCCTTTCCCAATTTAGAACTGCTTCTACTTTGCTGGGGTCTATAGAGATTCCTCCATAGGACACTACATGGCCGAGCAATTTCACCTCTTTCATCCAAAATTCACATTTGGATAACTTAGCATAGAGTTTCTTTTCTCTTAAAATATGCAGGACCAGCCTCAAGTGTTCCGCATGCTCTTGCTTCGTCTTCGAGTAGACAAGTATGTCTTCGATCAACACCACTACAAACTTGTCCAAATATGGCCAGAATATTCGATTCATGTAATCCATGAATACTGCTGGTGCGCTGGTCAGTCCAAACGACATCACGGTATACTCATAGTGCCCATAACGAGTTCGAAAAGCTGTCTTAGGGATATCTTGTTCCCGAACTCGAATTTGATGATATCCGGAATGCAAGTCGATCTTGGAGAATACCATTGCACCTTGTAGCTGGTCCATGAGATCATCAATCCTTGGCAGTGGATACTTATTCTTAATCGTCACTTTATTCAGTTGCCTATAATCTACACATAGGCGCATGCCCCTATCCTTCTTTTTGACCAACAAGACTGGAGCTCCCCATGGCAATGCACTTGGCCATATGAATCCTTTTTCCAAAAGCTCTTCGATCTGTCTCTTTAGTTCTGTCAGCTCCAAAGGTGAAATTCGATACGGAGCTATAGATATTAGTCCCGCACCTGGAACCAATTCGATGGTGAACTCAATTTCTCTTTCAATAGGGAATTCAAGAATATCTTCTGGAAAAACATCAGGATATTCCTTAACAACTAGGATCTCCTCTAGTTTCTGTTCAACTTCCACTACATTAGCTGACAAGAGGATGTATCCTTAACTCTTCAACCCACTATAGTTTACTAATAATGAGTTCAAATAGAAGAGTATTGAGGCTTGGGATTCAGAAGATGAGATAGAGGGGAAAACCACCATCTTATCGGAGTAGTTGAGCATGACTTGATTGGCGGAAAGCCAATCCATGCCCAGAATTATATCAAGTCCAGAGAGAGAGAGGCAAATCAAATTAGCTGCAAAGGTTCTACCCTTAATTTGAAGAGGAACATTGATACAAATTTGACTAGTTTTAACCGGTTCATTGGTAGGAGTAGAAACCAGTAGATCATAAGGTAATTCAGAAATTGGCAATTGCAAAACAGCCACACAGTCATGAGAAATAAACGAGTGGGAGGCACCCGAATCATAAAGTATAGTAAGAGTCTCACCGTCCACTTCACAGGTACCTTGAATTAGTCCTTCGAACTTATCAGCTTCCTCTACATCCATCGTAAAAACCCGTCCTTGACGTTGTGGTCGAGACGGCTGTGGTGGATTTCTGGTCGGACACTCATAAATTTTGTGGCCTAGCTTGCCACACCCGTAGCAAACATTCTGGCCTGCCAAACACGGCCGATCACCGTGATTCTTACCGCACTTCATGCAAGTTGGATTTGGAAGAGGCCCTTGAGGCTGCTTGCCTTTGTTGCCCACCGGTTGAAATCTTCTGTACTATTGAAAATTGGGTTCAAATCTGGGGCCCAGCGGTGCTAACCCCTTCTTGAAACCACCACCAGATGCCCTGGCTGCCACTAGTTTTGAGTTGCAATCTTCCACAAGTCGGCATTTATTCACCAATGTGGCAAAATCTCTAATCTCCATTGGCCCTATTGCGGTAAGAATATCTTCCCGTAACCCTCCTTTGAACTTGACGCACTTCCAGGCTTCATCTGGGTTCCTCTAATAAATTGTAGAAAATCTGCACAGTTCTTCAAATCTGGCAATATATTCGGATACTATCTGATTTCCTTGACGCAGCTGCATAAATTCAAGTTCCTTAGCATTTCGAATAGAGGTAGGAAAGTACTTTTGGCAGAAAACGTCTCTAAACACCATCCAGGTGACTGCTATCTGAGACTCTTCGTATAATCTTTGTACCCCGTTCCACTAGAACTCCGTGTCCGCTTCGAGCATATAGGTGGCGAAGATCATCTTCTGATGATCTGAGCAATCTAGGATAGAGAAAATCTTCTCCATGGCTTTGATCCATTCATCTGCTTTATCAGGGTCATACGCTCCTCGGAAGCTGGGCAGATTCGCCTTCCTGAACTCAGCGAACTTAAGATAGTCTAGATCAGCTCCTGGGCCATGAGGGTTTCCTTCACAGCTTGTCGCAGGTCGCCCGCCTAGTTAATCCATCATCTGGTGAGTTGCTGCAGCCTGTTCCCCCATCGCATGAGCCATCTCTCGTATTGTGCCCATGAAGTCAGCTGGGTCCTCTTGAGCAGGTTCTGTGCATGGCCTACCTCGCCTTCCGGAAGCCATTAAGTTCTGAGCACATAAAACAAAAGTTATTAAATTGATCAGGCTCAACACTAAGTCCAATGTGCTAGTAAATAACAACTCATACGATCAGGCACCTCATACACATGCACATCTATCTCTCAACCGTACAGGCAAGATCTAGTGCATGTTATCAACTATAAATACAAAATATGTGCAAAGCATAGTCAGTCCAATCCTCAGGTCTTAGCTAGGATGAACTGCTCTAATGCCAAATATGTAACACCCTACTAATTTAATGTTATGCTTAAGTCATAGTATGAAATTAAGTAGATCGTGTTACCGTGTTAATACTCTGCTTACGTTTCCTTTTCCGTATCACTTCTTTTTTTTTGTAATAGAAGAAATAGAGCGCTGTATATAATGAACGTGACAGAGTTTAATACATTATAACAGAAAAGATAAGGACAAATAACATATATGCCGTCAACTGTATATGTGTATATATATATATATATATATATATATATATATATATATATATATATATATATATATATATATATATATATATATATATATATATATATATATATAGGAAGCCACTATTTTAGTTTATGTACAAGTTTCAAAATAGGATACATTAGTGGGGCTGGTGTACCAAAAACACATAGGGTCCGTGTCAGTCAAAATGATCCTATATGGTCCTCAGAGGACATTTCAAAATCTACTACTAAGTCTATGATCCAAAGCTGCGTACTGCCAAAAGAGGGTCACGCTATACAACGTCGTCTACTGCTGACCTACTCCGTCAGATAGCCATTGGCCATGCCAAGCCCGGCTAGTGAGTAATCTGCACTGGGTCCTAATGAGGAGGAGGGTGATGAGCTAGTGGCCTCAGAAGGGTCACTCTTAGAGCTGAGCTGTACGTCTAGCACCACCTGTGGAGGTGACTCTGGCGCAGGATCAGTAGGAGCTGTAGGTTCTGCGGATGCGGGAGGTGCTAGCGGAAGGTGTGCCACGTGCAGTGGGACCGCAAAGTATAGGACAGCAGGATCAAAAGCAGGATAGAGTAAAGAGACAGCAAAATTCCTATCACTAAAATGGTAAAGACGGAAGTGGCAAGAGCTGGCTATATACAGTGAGCCCACTGTGAGGTCGTGGTGGAGCTGCAAGTCTAGAATCTCAATGAAGAGGGTAGTCGTCGAGTCCATCGTCCACATTTGAGAATGAGGCGGAAATGCAAAACGAGGTGAGAATTTGAAGAAATTCTTAGTAGGGTTCGCGTATGGTGTTTAACTGTCATCGCGTTCATTCTCAGTTGCCTCGGTTTTTGTAATTCAGTCCATAATCTCTACTTAACTCATCTAGACCTCAATTTTGGATATGTTAAAGTGTTATGTGTCTATTTTCTAATCTCTTTGGTCCCATCCAATTTTGATAATCATAACTCAAGTTATTTAAGTTTCATCCTGGCCTGCCCTGTGGCTGGCCAGAATTACACATCTAGAAGTAAAAATTTACTAAAACTTGAAAACTGGCTCAAATCATATGAAATTGGTCTCATATTAAAGCTAACAGAACAATCTTTCATTTACAAAAAGTTCCATTCCATTTGACTTAGTAGGGCTCGAGTTATAAGTCTCGAAATTTGACCTTCCTAAACTACCCTGTTTTGGCCCGGTTTGGACATAGAATAACTTCTTTGAATCACTGAGAACAAATGAGATGGTAACAAACCCAAAATTTTTTGTAGATGTTCTCCTATGTATAAGATTTCTAACAAGATTAGTTTCACTCAATTTGGAATTGTGTAGGGTGAGTTACACCCTTTTTAAATCACACTGCTCGGATGAAAGTCCTGAATCCTAGGTCAAATTTCAAAAATTCATATCTCCCTCAATAGTAATCCAATGGCTTTATATGATATATGTATGGAAATCCCTGAATGTCTAGTTTCATAGAAAAATAGTCTCATCAGATTTAACCAGCTATAGGTGAAGCCGTACACTCCGCCGTACGGATTGCTGAGGGTTTTTGGCTCTCCAGCCCCTCAGCCCTTCCTAATTTCATCTTTTCTTGCTTCCAATTCAAATTTAATCTCACAAATAGCCAATAAACCAGCCATATATCATTATAATCATTCAATCAATACATCAAAAATTAAGAAAATAAACCACCACCAGCCATCCAAGATCAGAAAATCAAGACAAGAATCAAACCTCTACCTGCTTGTTATGTGTTTAGGCTTGAGTTTAGAAATAGAACTTGGTTGAACTTGAAGGTTGGGTGGAGTTGGGTGAGTGAAGAAGAGAAGAAGAGAGCTGAACAAGGGAGAAGGCAGCGTAGAAATGGGGCTGAAGGAGAGAAAGAAATGAGTTATATAAGCTTGAGGTGGTAGTTGACTTTGTGAGTTATGATTGGTTGAAATTTTGTAAGTAAAGTTCAGCTATGTCGCCCTCTTTTATGACAAAATTGCTCTCCACGTTGCCTAAAGAGTGGAACTCGTTTCCATTATATCTAAAAATGACATTGGAACTCGTACACTCCTTAAAGTCGGAACTCGTCCAAATCTATTCGAAATTTGGAGATGAAATCGGAACTCGGAAATATTGTCTGGTTTATTCGAAACTTGAAAGCAAAGTCGGATGTCGGAAATCATATAGCATGCCAATCACCTCAAAATCGAAGTCAAGGACAAGAATATGAAACCAAACACTTAAACCTGGAAGTTGGGGACATTATGTAAACTTGAATCGATTCTAAGCATAACACCGGAGATCGGGAATCAAAACATTAATCTTATGTACCAGGAAATTGAAACTTCTAGAATCTCGGAACTCCAAATTTAATCTCGGAAGTCTGCTATAGGCAAACTCGGGAACATCAGTAGAAATGAAAGGCTCATGAGAATAAACTCGGATATCGTAACTCGTGTAAATTTTGGTTCGAACTTGGAGACGAATTCAGAGATCTAATCTTACGTCTATTTCTGGTTGGATGACGGATTTCGTGCCCATTCTAACTCGAGCCTAAGGTCGAAACTCGTGTGTTATTTGTTTAAGCATAAGGTTGAAAATCGGAAAATATAGCCAGTCCATTTTAGCCTTGGAGATGAAGTTGGAGGTCGAGATTACTAATGAAGTCGGAGGTCGAAAATCGTGGACGTTACAGCGGTACTGTCTAAGACTTGGGCCAGCCCTCGACCAGATTTAATGGGAATAAACCAGTGTGAGGGTCAGGGAAAGTAAACCTATCACTCATGTATAGGAATGAGCTCGGACCTGAAAAGCAGGCTATTACCTAGCGGTGAGAGAGGCCATTCACCTCCGGGAGACCAAGTATAGAGGAGCAAGATCAAGTTGCAAGTTAAAGAAAGAGACGAATTAAGTCAAGTGCACTTGCATGCAATCAAGTATGAGCATCTATATGTGCATCTTCAATTATCTCGTTAAGTCTTAATGCTATTATGATTCTTGTTGAAGCATATTATACTATTCGTATTTCTATGTCTATCATATGATATGGCAAGTGGTTGTTAAAATATAACCCACTTCGAGAAAGGTGTTTTCAACTTAAAATTGAACCACTATTTGTTTATATGTGCTCATATTTTCATAATAAACCGAAGCAGCTGGAATGTTTATGATGACACTGTAAGATTGGTTTGAGTTTAACTACTGAAAATCTTAGGGTCTCACTGCCTGCTTGTATGTTTTTCTTTTTTGTAAACATTCGAGCACCCAAGTTGGACATCAAGTGTGAGGCAGAGTACAGGGTCATTCATTAAGCAAGAATCGGGCATAAGCCAGATCAAGAGACTATTGAAGCTAGCTAACGACTAGTCAGAATTAGACGCTGTGCATTATGTCAGTCGCAATTTTTTTTAAAGTGCAATTATTTTATTCTCTAAGTATCAGAGACTATTAGTCAATAATAAAGTGAGCAGTTAAAGGGCTATGTATTATATTTTCCATATTTTAAAGATTTTTTAATACAGTGACAACTTTTAATATAACTCCATGACTCGAGCATGACTTATATGATAGAAGTTGTTACATTATTCTTTGATTATCTTCTGTGTTACATTATCTCTGTCATTTATGCTATTTCTTGCATTTTTTTGGGGTTCTTTTGGCATACATTCTTTCTTCTATTGTGCGCGGTGCCTAATGTGGAATGTTGCTCACTGGCTTTCTTGTACTTCTTCAATGGGTTCTTAAATTTTAACTCTTCCAAATTCCAATATTCTTTGACGATCTTGAGTCTATCTTTTTCGAATTTAATACTATTGGATGAAAAATGCAATCGGCTAAATCTCTTAGAGAAACTTATCCGATAAGCAAACTCCTAAAAAGTACCAAAGTTTAGATGATTAATGCTAAAAAAGGTATTCTACTCCTTAGCAAATAGACTCCTCAAACGACTCACAGGAGCAAGCCTTTGAGCAGGATCGGTAAAGAAAATTAGAATGGAAATTGGATTTCTATTAATCAACCAATGAGTTCATACAAAGCCTTGAAGATTTTCTTATCTGTGCATGAGCCTTTTATAATCTTCTTTGACTCTCACCACTTCCTTATTTCATGCATGTAGTGGTCCTCTATGCACCCAATTCTTAATAGTTGTAACCGCTGCTTTATCATGTCTTTAGTCTCCAACTACTCTTTTATCCTCAACCATTGGGCTCAATCATTCTTCTTAGCCCAACATTCCATTCAGTCGATGCAGCACTTTTAAGCCTACAATTACTTTTCAGCTAATGAAATTTTGTCTTGGACCCAATTGCTTTTCTTGGCCCATTCTAGCCTCAAATCAAGCCCAATTTTGGGTCACTTGTCAGCCTATAACTACCCTAATTTATAGTGCCAACAGATACATTCTTGTTTTCACTCTATTTGTTAGCTATATGCACAAATCAAAATTTTCCTTAACTCTGACAGGTACTACTCAACGTATGGGTGTGTGTATAGACTAGCACAAGAAATAAAGAAAGGGGCTGAATCTGTAGATTGTGTTGAAGCCAAACTATGGCAGGCATGTGTATATGTTTCATGTATCACATTTCCTAATCCTATGCATTCCATTTTTTCATAGCATGAAATTGCAAACAGTAAACTCTGCTTGTATTACCCATATTGCAGTATTATCGAGGTTCATAATTGGTTTGGTTTCAAACTTTCTATTTGCTAAGTTCCATCATTTTGAGTTGTGAGTTGTGACCATATTTTCCAATGGCCTGTGACCTCTCTAAGCTAATTTGATGGCTACATTTTTTGGGTGCTTTATACACAATATCGTAGGGGAATTCCATTGTCTTCTATTTTTCCAATAATCTCTTTCTTTTCTCCCAAACAAGTAGGAGTAATAAAAAGCATCAAATTATGCTGGGCTAAAAATCATTTTCTTCTGATATATTTTGTAGCTTCCGTAAGACTTGATTTCCCAAATTTGAGAAGAGGATTTAAACAATTTCTTTTTTCCCCTTTTTTTTCTTTTGCACCAATAAACAATCTTAATATTATTTTTTTAAAAAAACTGCATTGTTAATTACTGAACCTATGAACAGGTAACTGAGACTCTGACAACTGAGGAGCTTGAGAAGATGAGAGCACCACCCAAGATAGATACACTATTTGACTTCCTAACAAGATTTGGAGTGATGGCTGCTCAGTTCAAAGCATTTCTAGATGCAACTGGAGGTCTGTGGAAAACACAAGAATTTGCAGGGACGCCTGTTGGAATCTTCTGCAGCAGCCGTACCCAAGGTGGTGGACAAGAGACTATATCATAAATAACTCTTATTTGAATGTTGTTTCTTAATTAGGCAATTGCTTAATTAGATAAATGGAATGTTGCTAATAACTTAATTGTGAAATCTTTGATAGGCTTTCTACTATCACTCAGCTTGTTCATCATGGAATGTTATTTATTCCAAGTGGATATACTTTCAAACCTGGAATGTTCGAGATGGAACAAGTGACAGATGGCAGTCCGTATGGTGGAGGAAGTAATGCATATGGTGACCACCCAACTTGGTTAGAGTTGAAGCAAGCATTCTAGCAGGGGAGTTATATTGCCACCAACACAAATAAGCTTAAGGCAACTACATAATGTTGCGACAATGTAGACACAGGATATGTCGTATAATCATATACCAAGATATGCTTCAAAAGGTTACCCAGATTTTGGTCGTCTCCAGAACATATTGAGTTTTGTTTTCAATGTTTGCATGGTAATATTGGTTCTTTTCAAAAAGATTATGCCTTGTGCTGAGTTCTATTTTTCTGTTAAGTTGTGATGGAGTAATTCATTTTTGTTGCTTGATGAAAGCTTTAGAATAAATTTCATTCTCCACGTTGGTCATTGAAACCTGGATAACGTTTGATAACTGAAATTTGTAGAGAGTTGCGTTTGCATACATACAAAACAAACAAACACATACACCACATATAATTCATCAATCTTTAGCAATAGCGATGCTATACGTTACAAAAAGATTTTCATGAAAAATACACGCATAGGTATCATGCTAAGTACTTTCTATGTTTTAACAAATAAAACAAAGGTGGATCCTATACTGCCTTTGAAAATCTGTGCCTTTGGTATTTTTTTGCTTTTCTTTTATATATTTTTCAGGTGCCCTTGTTTCACATGCATGTTGGTATTGCATTTGGCTCATGCTTGCCCATCTATATCCCAAGTTGAGTGTTCGAACCATTTTCACCACATTTTTCCATTTTTCACAATTTTTTCATTTTTTAAATTGAAAAAGGAAAAAAGACAGGAAAAAAAAAGCCAAAAGAAAGGGGGAAAACACATAAAAGTAGCCCTACCTCTTTCATTTAAACAATAATATCACTTTCCACAAATAACAAAATTTGTTTTATTTTTCTCCCTCTCTTTTTTATTCAAGATCTTACTAACAATTTATTGAAATCAAATAAAAGAAAAATTATATATTAATCATTAAAATTAACATTTAATATATGATGTATTCCTATAATATTTAAGTGAAAATTTGACCCAAAAAAAAGTAAAAAATTGTTTGTCTTTCTACTTCCATCTCTTTTTTGGTATAATAATAAAAAAATCTTAAAATTAAAGTGAAGCATATCCATAATATCTATTTACAATTTATTTTGTTTGAATTAAATACGACCTAATCCTTATAAATTGTACATAAAAAATTAATTTTTTTATTCTGTCCTCATTCTTTTTAATTTAATTATATTTTATGCAAAACTTTCAAGCTCATATATATAATAAAATAAATAATTCTTAATATTATATGATAATTACACATACTTATAAAATATTATTGAATACATTTTTATGTATAACTAAATTAAAATGAAGAATATAACTGTACAAATTAAAATTATAAATGTGACATCATTATTATAGAAAATAAATTACTTTTGAAAAAATATGCATAAATGCATTCCCTATAACGATAGGGATTATGTTATATTGAATTCGAGTAAAAAAATTTATAGATAGATTTTATGGATATGCCCCACTTTAATGTTTGATTTTTTTTATTAAGATACCAAAGAAAAAGATGGAGGTGGGAAATTAAATAATTTTTTATTGAATTTTTACTCAAATATTATAGACATATATCATATATTAAATGTTAATTCTAATGATTAATATATAATTTTTTATTTGATTTCAATAAATTGTTAGTAAGATGTTGAGTAAAAGGGAGAAGGAGAAAAATAAAATGAATTATGTTATTTATGCAAAGTGATATTTTTACTTATATAAATAAAAGGCAAAACAATTAACATTAAAATAAAAGAGATAGCAAATAAAAAAGAAGGTGTAAAGTAAAAATAAAATAAAAACTACAAAATAGCAATTGGCAAATAGAAGAGTTAAGACTATTTTTGTGTTTTTCCCCTTTATTTCCTTTTTTCCTCTTTTTATTGCTTTTTTGCTATTTGAAAAATGAAAAAAAATGCTTATTCCTATTTTTGTTATTAAAAAAATTTAAAAAAAAGTGAAAAGTGTAAAAGTGGCAAAAGGAAGATTCAAACCCTCGACTCCAAAGTTGTAGGGCGCACAGATGAACCAAATGAGCTACTGTAGGACATTTAAGAGTTGTTACTGTTACTTTAACGGACCTTGTGTAACAGTACTTGGCCATCTTCAAACTTCCTAACTCTACCTAGTATACTTATCTTCTAACTTTTTTGAAATATTTGGAGATAACACGAAAATATACATAGGAGTGAGAATTATAAATTCTCAGTAGGATTCCTTAGATTACCACACACCATGTCATTGTTATTATCCCCAACTGCTTTGGTTTATTATGAAAAAGGTGAATATGTTATATACACTTTCCAGTTTTTGAAAATATATTGTCCGAAGCAAAGTTCATTTTAATCATACACTTGTTAACTAGAGAGAGAATCCAAACATTAACATAACAATATGAAGGACAATTGAATAAGATGAATCGATTCATAATAAAATAAGGAACAATTAAATAACATGCATGAATGAATGCAAATGACTTTTTGATGCCAATGCACATGTTTCTCCTTAACTTTCCTTACTTTCTTTACTTGGCACACCTAGGCATTACGTATCGCCATCCCTAGGGTGCCTACAAGGGTCTACACTTGAGCGTTATGTATCACTGTCCTCAAGTGCATTATTTACTTATCTTTCATTTACTTGTATCTTCCTTCTCTGTACTTCGTCCCTTGGAGATGAATGGCCTCTCTCACCCTTCGGTAATAGCCTGCTTCTCAAGTCTGAGCTCGTATGTATATATGAGTAACGGATTTACTTTGCCCGAATCTTATTCCGGTCTATTCCCCTTTAATTTGGTTGGGGGCTGGCCCAAGCCTTAGACAGTACTACCCTAACCCATTGCGAGGTGGAGGATTGGTACGTCCCTTTGCAAGTTCTTATCATCTCTTTTATTCTTATACATTATCATGCATGTATATGCTACATGCATTCATACACATGTCTCATATTTTACTTTTATCATGGCTCATATACTTATGAATGACAATGCTTGCAAAATAGGAAATCATGGTGCATAAGTGTATATCTTATATATTTGCTACCGGAATTTTGGCAGTATAACGAGTCAAGTTCGTTTTCCTATGAATAGTGCCATTCAAATAGACAATCAATCACAGCAACAGGGCTAACATAGCACCTAAACCTTTCAACATAATCATCTATTTGCAACACTCAAGCCTTAATTGCAACTTATACATACATTAAGGTAGCTAACCCTTTAATTTGACAATTCTACCTACATTTTTCAATTCTGTTCGGTTTTATAAATTATGCCAAAATTCCCATATAACTTATTTAAATCTAAATTTTTAATCTGTTGAAGTATTATGTGTTTAGTTTTTAATCTCTTTGGTCCCATTAAGTCCACCCTGTTGATAAGGAGAATTGGGGTCTAAAATGTGGAAATTCACCAAAAATAGAAATCTTATTGGATTTGCTTGAACCTTTTATCATTTTAAATCTAACAGAGCCATCTTTAATTTCTAACAAGTTTCATTTCATTTGAGTAGGCAAAGTCAAGTTATAAGCACTCAAAATTGGAGAATTTGGCTTGTCCTGTTTCTGTTTAGTCAGGACATCGGGCAATTTTGATGAGTGACTGGGAGCGATAAAGATCGAATTTGACTTTGAAATTTTTATGAAATGTTGCCCTATGAGTAAATTTCTAAAAAATTTGGTTGTACTTAAATTGAAGTTGTATAGGGTGAGTTACACCTTACACAACCTACTTTGGTCAGGTTCAAAGGCAAAAATCTAGAATAAACTTCAAAAAATCATATCTCACTCAATACTAATCGAATGACATTATAATTTATATGTTTGGAAAGCTTTAAATGTCTAGTTTCACTTAAAATTAGTTTCATCAAATTTTGATGGCTATGTGTGAAGCCATACACTTTGCAAGTATGGACATTGTAGGGTTTCCACTTGATTTAGATTCTATTTTGCTACCCCTTTTGCTTTTCATTCAAATTTCAATCCAAACCCAATAAATACATGCTAAATTAGCCATCAAAGATCATATAAACATAATAATCATCATAAAAGAGAGTAGAACATAATTTCTCATCAACCTCTACATCACAAAAACAAGTGAGATAAATTGAATCCTACCTCAAGATTGGTGAAATTGTTGACCAGATTGAAGTTATGGGTGTAGGGAGGTGATGAAGATTGAAGATGAAGAGAGGAGGAAATGAAGTAGAAAAAGAATAAAGAGAGGAAGCTTCAGTAGATGGGGCACAAAAACAAAGAGAGTTAGGGGTGATGTTTGAAGTTTTATAACACAAAGGAAGAGGTTATGAAGCTTGTGATTGGTGGAGGCTTTGGTGGTGGAGATTTGGTGAAGTTTTTTTTCTTCTTGGGCTTCATATGGCGCCCTTAAATGGAGTAGGAGTGGCTGATTTGTAGCTATCCAACTTAGGGTTATACAGCATAAAAATTCTACTAATTTGGTTCTGGTAGTGTAAAATACCAAATCTCTACCGATTTCCCTCAAATCGGTAAAGCATTGCTAGAAATCTCTTGGAATTTTCTGCATGGTTAATTAAGTTCCTCCTAACTCTATTCTTTAATTAACTTCTAATTAATCTTTAATTACTTTTACATAACCATTAAAACAGAATAAATTGATTAATAGCGCAAATTAAATGTTTTGTAAATTCAAGATGTTATAATTTCTTTTAAATCCTCAAAACACTATTTAACAAACTTAAGTTTTCTAATCCTTATGTTTATATTCTAACCCTAATTAAGTGTATCTCTCTAACGAAATGAAATAATTCAATCAACAGTGCTAATCAGAAGCACTATTTCTTCGGGATTGCTACACTTTAGTCTTTTGTAAATCCTTTAATATTTTCCATCTAGTTTTCTGTTTCCTGTAACTAATGGTATTTTTGTAATTTTGAGCAAGTCTAGGGGCATCCTACGCCCTTTCACATGTGGACACTATAACATCCTCCCGAAATACAATACTATGCTTAAGTCATAGTACCATATTCAGGACTTGTTACTATTGTCTGAGCGAACCTCTTCTAACAGCAACTTCAGCCGTCTTCGGAACTTTCAAGCTATCTGGAGATAACACGAAAATAGGAGTGAGAATCTTAAATTCTCAGTAGGATTCTTTAACCATTATACATAATGTCATCGTTGTCATATCCAGTTGCTTCGGTTTATTATGAAAAGGTGAACATGTTCTACAAACTGTTCAATTTTATAGTTCGAAAACATACTGTCCGAAGCAAGGTTCATTTTATTCATATACTTATCATTTGGGTGAGCCAATACAAAGTCAAGTTGTGAATTATACTGTTAATAACAATTGAAACGTATTAAAATATAATAGCACCAACATACTGAACACAAAAAATCTGCACACGCCTTTACTTGTACTTGAATTTATGCAGATACACATAATTTTCTTTTCTTCTCTTATTTTCCTTTACTTGTTACACATATTCCAGAGTACGATCGCTATGTCATACTCCATCGAAGCGTGATCGCCATGTCACGTTTCTTAGGACTATGGACTCATCACAGCATAAATAGATAGAGCAGTTTCAGCATCAACAAAACATGGGATATAATTATGCAAATGCTCATATTTGAATTCATGCAAATGCACTGGTGCTTTTCTTTAACTTTCTTTGCTTCCTTTCTTACGGTACTTACACTAGCTGGGTCATGCCATACCTTATGTAAGCCCTATCCCCTATATTCACACTAGCTGGGTCGATGTCATGCCTCATGTGAGTGGAGTGCTTGCATATGTTTTAATCTTTAGTCTTTACTGCCCTTGGGTAGTTTGATCTAGGAGTGAGTTCGTTAGCTCAATTCGTGACCATTGTCACACAGTACTGACCCACAAGGGGACCCACGTGCCTCTAGGTCGAAGGGACTCAGTTGGCCATCTGCCTCCAACATAGAGGGACCCAAAAGTTTTAGCTACCTTCACAAGGAGGGACCCAATGTGCAACTGCCTCCAAGTAAAGGGACCCACATCTCTGTCTTTTAACTGCCTTCACAAGGAGGGATCTCATAACTGCCTCCAGGTGAGGGGATCCACATTTAATATATTCATATCATTTCATTCTCATACTTAATCATGCATATGCATCATCGTTTATTTTCATATATCCTTGCATCTAGAATTTCATATTCATCTCATATCATAAATATTCATAACACATAAATGCTCATAGCTTCCTTTATTCATATGTAATTATGCATACGCTCATAAGAATGATTCATGATCATGTCACAAATTTCTCGTAAAGTAAACATTCATAATTGCATAGACTTCTGCCGAAATTTCGGCAGCATAACGGATCGAGTCCGCTTCCCTATAAATAGTGCCAATTTCAGCAGATAGTCAGTCACAGTAAGAGATCAAATATAATGTTTAATCTTTCAAGCACCAACATGGAATTGCAACACTTAGGCTTTACTTGAACTCATATGTGACTTAAGTACCAAATCCTTTAACTTTGGTAATCTTGCTCATATTCTTTAACTCTGCCCGTTTTTAGAAATTAAGCCTTAAATTCATCTTAACTCATTTGGACCTAAATTTTGGATATGTTGAAGTGTTATGTGTCTATTTTCTAACCTCTTTAGTCCACATCTAGTTTTAATAAATACAACTCAAGTTATTTACGTTTTAACCTGGCCTACCCTGTAGCTGGCTAGAATTATACATCTAAAAGTAAAAATCCACTAAAAATCGAAAACAAGTCCAAATTATATGAAATTAGTATCATATCAAAGCTAACAGGACAAGCTTTCATTTACAAGAAGTTTCATTTCATTTCCTTTAGTATAACTCGAGTTATAAGTCCTGAAATTCGACCTTCCCAAACTACCTTGTTTTGGCCTGGTTTGGACATAGGGCAACTTCCTCAAACCACTGGGAACAAATGGAATTGTAACAAACTTGGAATTTCATTATGGAATGTTCCCCTATGTGTAAGCTTTCTAAAGACTAGTTTCACTCAATTTGGAGTTGTGTAGGGTGAGTTACACCCTTCTCAATTCACACTGCCCGGATGAAAGTCCTAATTCCTAGGTCAAACTTCAAAAATTCATATCTCTCTCAATACTAATCCAATGGCTTATATGATATATGTATGGAAAGCCCTGAATGCCTAGTTTCACATAAAATTAGTTTCATCATATTTGACCCGCTGTAGGCGGAGCCGTGCACTCCGCCATACAGACTGCCGTTGGGTATTTCATTTAGGTAGCATCCTAATCCTCCACTTTTCCTAGTTTTCTTCTTCTAACTCTAACTCCAGCTCAAGATTTCATATTAATCCAACCATAATCCATCATATGCATCCAATATATCATCAAATACATGAAGGAGTGAAATTTCATATGGCCACAGTTTAGGAAGATTAAGAACAAAAATTGAATCCTACCTCTTTGGAGTGTGACTTTGCTAAGTGTTGAAGTTTGAATTGATAGAACATTGACAAAGCTTGGAGATATGATGAAGTAGGTTGAGAGGGGAAGAGAAGAAGAAGGCTGGAATAAGGGGGAGAGGGAGGTGCAAGTCAACAAGAAGTCGGAAGGAAAATCTGGTTTAAATAAACAAGGGTAGTTGGAATTGTGAGTGTTGATTGGTTGAAATTTTGTGAGTGAAGTTCAGCCATGTGTCTCTCTTTTGTGGCTAAATTGTTCTCCACGTCACCTAAAAGTGGAACTCGCCTCTATTCTATCTAAAATCGGAGCTCGTCTCTATTATGTGTAAAGTTGGAACTTGTGTCCATTTTATTTGAACTTGAAGCTTAAGTCGTATGTCGGACCTTGTGCCCATCTTATTTAAGACTTCAAATAAATTCGAAGATCGGAAATCATGTCCGTTTTATTTGAAGCTTGGGAATAAAGTATGAGATCGGAACTCGTGTATTTTTGGGTCGAACTTGGAGACCAACTCAGAGATCTGAACTCGTGTCCATTCTAGTTGAGTTCAACTCTAAGGTCGGAACTCGTATCCTTTCTAAATCAACTCGAAGGTCGGAACTCGTGTCTATTCTGGTTGAACAATCAACCATGAGGTCGGAACTCGTTACATTCAACCTGGAGGTCCGTACTTGTGACCATTCTGTTAAACTATCAACTCGGAGGTCGGAAACTTTATCTTGAACCATGAAGTCGGAAGTTGGGAATTATGTACAATATATTCTCGAAGTCGGAGGTTGGAGCTCGGAAATAATCCATTTTATTTGAAACTTGAAGGTGAAATCGGAAATTGAAACTCATGGTGGATGTTACAGACACCTTCGTAGCCCAATTGGCTAAGAATTAGATTTCTATTATGTTGTTTTTAAGAAAATGGGGATGTTACACCAAAGGCACGAATATTCAAAGGCACCAGAGAATCCACCTAAAACAAATTAAAAGTAAAAGCATAAAGGGCAACCAATGGCACTGATTGTTCATAACTTAATTTGTATCAGGTGGATTCGTGCCAAGAAGCATTTTTGATAGGTGGACTCTCTAGTGCATCTTGAATATCATACATTTGGTGCATTTTTTGAGTGTAGCAAATGTGAAGCCGACAAGTGGTGTAGTGCATGGTGCACTTTTTGTCCAATTGGTGCATTCTAGACGTAGTCTTAAAACTAATTACATGTTACTGTACCCTCTTCCCTAAACAATGCTTCTCTGACGTGACTGTTTCTAGTCACTCTCCACAAACCAACCACCATTTTCAACCAACATCACCATTGGATAGTACTTTTACTATCGGCCACTTAGTCTCCACTTCCAGTTGTCGACACCCCTTCAAACCAGATCTGCAACCTACACACCCCTTTCTTGAAATCGTCTTCATCTTCGTCCCAAAAACCAGCCCTAACCAGAAGCTCCTAAACCACCCCTTGCCGCCAGCCAAAAAACCCATGCCACTAAAAGCTCCATCTAATGGTGTTTGTCCTGGATCATCCTCCACATTGGGATCTGCACTAAGATCCAGAAGCAGCTTCGTGACATCGAGTTTTATGTATCTAGAAGCCATAGATGCATATTTTATTTTTTTGAATAACTCAAGCAAACTCATCTTCAAGATTTAAGCATATCTATTACCAAATCCTAAACCAAACTACAATCACTGAAATTTGTGAAAAACTGATGGATATTACTAACAGCAACCATCCGTCATCAGTAAAATTAAATAAATCATTGACGCATGAATTTACTGACAGAAAAAATATCTGTCGATAAAAACATAGATAAATCTTTCAACCATTTTTGCGCCAAGCAATTACCGACAAAAAAATCATCGGTAAATAACATTCATTTTTTTAGATGAATTAAAAATATTCTCATTACTTATCGATGGACTATCCGTCAGTAAAATTGAAAGAAATTAATTTTTTTTTATTTTTTGTCATCAAATATTTGTATTTTTATATTACTGACGGATAATCTATCGATATTTGAAAATTGCGTTTCACCACCATTGTCTGTTCATGTTCTATATTAGCAATGGATTATCCGTTGGTAATATTCGATTAATAAAATGATTTATTTCGTTTTATTATTACCGATGGATTATTCGTCAGTAAAATGGAATTAATGAAACGAATCATTTCATTAATTTTTTACTGACGGTAAAAAAAATATATAAATCCTTAAAACGCGAGTCTGCTTCTTCTTCTTCCTCACTACACATTTGTTTCTCTCTCTCCATTCTCTTACTTTCTCTGCCATTTCACCACTGTTGGGGCCCCCATTTCATGATCCAAGACTGCCATTCTGTTTTTGTATGTTTTTAAACATTTTAATCGGTTTAGTTTTTAGTTTTGCCTTTTTTTTTTCAATTCCATTTCCTTAATCGAAGTTTTATATTTCTTAGTTAGTTAATTGAGTTATTTTCTTGTTAGAGATTGAAATTTTTTAGAATAGAATTGTAGGATTGGGCTGCATGGTTGGGGGAAGGCTTTGAGTTCCTTCCCATTATTTAAATTGTGTATTGTGATGTTATGTGCTTTAGAACAGTTATTAGGATTAATTTTAGAATGCTATGATTATGCAATTTATTTTGGTTGTGTTGTGGTGTTGAATATTGAATTATATTTTGAATTAAAATACTAAATTAATTTTTGTGGAGGCTCCAAATTTAAGGCGAGAGTCTGCCCAAATTTTTTTATCATTAAAATATTATTAGAATTAAATAATTATTAATATGATAAATGTGTTATGCATTTATTTAATTAACATATGTCTTATATTTTTAATTTTGTATATGTTATATAGATCAGTTATGATAAGACGAACACCTGGTTCTGGATAAGGTAGGAGTAGACCGAGAATCATAGTCTACCCCCATGCACCCGTGTGCCTCCCACCACCTCCACTGCACTTGCATCCACCACTTCTGCAAGTGATCGCTCCTTCATCCCTCCTAGTCCACATACGTAGCAATTTGTAATGATACCCAACCCTAGGTATCATAACTTAGGGCCTCAGGCTTCATTCCCCTAGTAGGCATCTCCACCTCCACCCCCACCTCTAAGAGGTGTGGCCCACAGTCAGCCTGCTTTTGCACGTTCCCCTGTCCCCAATCAGCCTGGTTCGTGTAATGTCCGAAAAATTCTATCGTTAATAACTGAGTTATTCGGTTTTTATCGAATAAGAGGGTTTAATCAAAATTTGATTAAACACATACTTAAAGCCAATTAAGGGTGATTTGAGAAGATTAGGCTAGATGGAATTAGATTAGGAGCGTAGAAAACCTCACAGAAAAAATTTCAAACCGATTTACCGATTTAAAAGCAATCGGTACGAAGTTTTAAATTGTCGAAACCGGATCAGTAGAAATTATGCCATGAGTGCCCTAGGATCAATAGCTAAGATTTAGCCAAATAATCCACCCAAGTGGCGCCTTGGGCAGCCCTTGATGGTGGAAGCCAAACCAAAATGGATGGCATGGAGAAATCCACCAATCAACACACACTTTGCCTCAAAAATCTTTACATTTTCTCTCCTTCTCTCATCCAAAATTTCGGCCAACCCTTTCTAGTTGTTGAAGCTCTTCTCTTTCTCTTCTCTTTACTCTCATCTCCACTCCATTCTCATCCATTTTCAAGTCTCATCACAAGTTACTTACATCAAAGGCACAAAATCAACACAAACTCAACTAGACAAGGTAGGAAATTCTACTTCTCTTCTTACTTTCTCTAGTTTGGGGCTGAATGGTGATCATGGATAATCTGAGAATTTGATGTTAAGTAGAGTGATGACAATGGTTTATGATTAATTTTGCATGTATGATGTGATTAAAATCGAAATTGATGGCAAATAGCTTGAAAAGGGGAGGCAAACCTAGAGGCAGGTTAGGGTTTCCCTCGGCGATCCGTACGGCGGAGTGTATGGCTCTGCCTACTGCCATTTAAATATGATGAAACCATTTTTATATGAAATTAGACATCCAGGGCTTTCCATACATATAAAATATAAGGCCATTGGATTAGTATAGAATTAGTTATGAATTTTTGAAGTTTAACCTAGAAATCTGGATTCTTACTCGGGCAGCTTGAGTTGAGAAGGGTGTAACTCACCCTACACAACTCCAAATTAAGTGAAACTAAAGTTGTTTGAAAGCTAACATATAAGAGAACATCTCATAAAAATTTCAGAATTTGATTCATGGTCATTTGTTCCCAGCATATCAATGAAGTTGGCTTAGGTTAAAACTGGCCTAGAACAGAGCAGCCTAGTAGGGTAATGTTTCGGGACTCATAACTCAAAATATACTTAGGAAAATGACATGAAACTTAATTCATTTGAAAGCTTGTGTTAGCTTTAATTTGATATAAAATTCATAAGATTTCACCTAGCTTTCTATTTTTAGTGAATTTTATTTTATAAAAACCCAAGTCTGGCTAATAATAGGGCATGCTGAGGTAAAACATTTATATCTTGAGTTATACAAATCCAAATGAGATAGGACCAAAAGGTTTAGAAACTAGACACACAAGGCTACAACATGTCCAAAAATTAGGTTTAAATGAGTTAAATTGAAATAAGGGTGGAGTATACAATAACCGGGCAGGATAAGGAAGAATGAACTGAAAGCCCTATTGATGCTTGAGTTGGAACTAAGGAATGAATCTATGAATATATATACATATTTGCTGGTTTATATTGAATTGCAAGTTGTACAATTGTACTGGTTGTCTAGCACTATTTATGGGGAAGTGGACTCGATCCGTTATTCTGCCGAAATTTTGACAAGAGATTCATATGTTGTGTGACTTAAAATAGCATGACTATATGACACTTGAAGAATCAAGCTACATGTGCATTCAATTCATGATATGGTAAAGGATTCCATTTTACTTGGGCCAGCCTTGGAACAAATTAAGGGGAATAGATCAGTGGGAAGGTCGGGGAAAGTGAACCTGGCAACCCTGTATAGGAACGAGCTCGGTCCTGAAAAGAGGACTATTACCCAGGATTATATGGCCAAAGACTCCCAGGGGACCAAGGATGGAAATAAGTTCTAATGGGCAAAAAGCTTTCAAGAATAAGATGCATCTCTAATTGCCCATTCATATGTACAGTGTACTGCTTATTAATTGACTGTCCTAGATACCTGTTTATTATTCGTAATATGCTATTGCTTCTTTACAATTGCTGTTTTAATTACATTAGTGTATCTGTTAATTAAAATTGAGCTTGTTTCGATGTATGTTTTACAAATAAGTATTTAAGTTAAATGTTAGCATTGCGTTGTACCATTTGAACTTTTTGAAAGACCGAAACAACTGGGAATGACAGCGATGACAGATGTGTAGAAAACTAGGAATTTTCTACTGAGAAACTTTTATTTCTCACCCTACTATCTATTTCCGCGTCATTCCCAGACTATGGAGAACGCCGCAACAAGAATCCTATTCATTGAGTTTCCCGAGCTCCATATCCACATCGACCCGTTCCTGGATTCTGTATATATATCTGGCAGGTGCCAGTTCCATTTGTGTTTCTTTTTTCAGAGAGACTTTGCCGTACCGCTTATGCACCCACTCTTTGACCCCATTGTCCCGTATATTGCTATTCCTCTTCATATGGCCCATCCGTTTCCATCTCCACCAGCAGCAGCAGCACCACCAGCGGCAGCAACCCAGCTCCTATGGCCCCTCCTGCTTCACCACCGCAGCCGATGCTTTCCACCTCGACGTCAGAGGAGGATCCATCTGGGGCAGCGAGTTCCTCCTCGTCCTCTGCTCCTAGCGCGGGTCACCCTCCTGCAGATGCACCCATGGCGAATGGGTTTCTTTTTTCAAACTCCGTTTAGACAGTGGGTATGCCGTAGCGATAGTAGATGTATAGGACGGCCCTCTTTTGGTAGTCTGGGCCATGGATAGATAGGTATAGATTAGAAGGAGTATATGAAATGTTCCATGGGGACCATCTAGGGTATTGTTCTTAGGGACCGGCCATTTTATTTTGTGTTAGCGGCCTCATTTTTTTTACCCTGTATCATTTTGACAAACTTTGAAAGTAGACGTCTATGTATATATTTGAGATGTATGTTGCAGTAGTTCCATCTCTATTGCTGTTTTCATTATGTTATGTTGCTTATAGTATACCAATTAACTAGTATTTATTCCGCTGTCAAGCAGAAAATACTATTATGCGAATAGTCACTTATTGCGAGTGATTAATAATGATATAGAAAACAGAATTTAATCAGCTCATTACACGTAATCATAGTAATTGTCTGGTAAGGTGTTACAATTCGTAAGGTGCCTAGGCCTCCTCGATCACCCCCTCACAAGGCTCCACGAACTAGTGAGTGGAACTTAGATACGATGGTAAATCCTGTTAAATAATTTAAAATTTAAATTTATTATAAATTTTTAATTGTGATAGAAAATTTAATTAACAAATATCTAATATAATCTATTATTTTATGACATAACTGGATTCTACCATGGTGAAGGCTGTGCAGAATTACCAAGATATTCGAGGAGAATTTCTATGCCTTCCATCCTAGTTTTGTGCAGGCTCTTGATGTCACATAGGAGTTGTGGTTGAAAGAGAGGAAGAAAAATAATTATTTTTTTTTTATTATTGTTTTGATTTTTACTTCACTTATTGACTATTGTGTTACATGTATGCAGTGTATATTTATTATTGATCCAGGCAAGGAGGCTGCCATCTACAGGGCATAGAGGACTAAGGCTCGCAAGCGCCTCCGCGATATGTTTCATGATATTCGCGAGAACAACATGAGCACCCACTAGCTCATGGAGGAGATCTTTCAAGCCTTGAGGGCTCACTGGGACACACCTGCATTTAAGGCAAAGCAAATAAAGGTCCAAACAAGCAGAGGATCAGCCCATGGTAGTTCTCTACACACTGGATGCTCTACCACCATCGAGGGTGCATGGCTGAGAATGGTAAATATCATTTTCTTCTCATTTAGTTTTTCTATTTTTGTATTAAATATTATATATATAATTACATGAAAATTCTTTGAAATGTAGGAGAAGGTAATGAGTAGGCCAATGACTCTGGGGGAGCTATTTCAGGAAATCCGCACCTGGAAATGAGACAAGTCCTAGTGGGTTGATACGCGGTCAAAGACCATATATGTAAGTATTTATAATTTTAGTTTTCAATATTTTTAATTTATTATATTTATTATTATTTAAATCTAATATTTTTTATTTTTTCTAATTACAGCATAAGTTCACCCAGCGGTTGACTGAGGCTCGATCACAGCAGTCGCAGCAAGAGGACGGGAACACTCCAGTTGACCCACCTATTAACGATGATGAGGTATAGGCCCAAACGGTGGGCAGCCGCTACAAGGAGCAGAACTATGGGATTGGGACCTCTTACAGCAAGTCATATTCTCTAGGCTTTGTGTTTGGAGCTCGACCTACTTGGATTGATCCAAAGTCTAACCGTGATCAAGTCCATGCACTAAATGAGTCAATGCAAAGGCAACTTGAGAAGGTCGATCGGAGGTACATGGAGTTGTATGAGCGCTAAGAGAGAGATAAGTAGCAGTGGTTGCAGCAAATACTATCCATGGAGTAGAGGATGATGACTCTATATAGCTTCTATGAGCAGATGCGGAGCGGCAGTTCTTTATCCACTGCTTTACCTCTTGTACCACCTCCGCTCCCACCTCTACCATCATAGCCTACTCCACACTGCCACCCATTCGGAGTTAGAGACGACGATGACGACGACGGTATGTCGGATACTGATGATGAACAGTATTCGTATATTTTAGGTGTTTTTTTTTTTTAGAATTGTATTGTAAATATTTTTGAATGATATTGTATATATTTTATTTAATTAATAGTTTTTTTAATTTCTTCTGTATTTAAATAAAAAATTAAAATTTTTATTTAAATAACTAAAAAATTAATAAATATTTTTTTAAAAAATAAATAATTTTATTTTATTGACGGATTATTCATTAATATATATAAAAATATATGTCAATATTATTCTATCGGTGATTTTTTTATGCTATTATTATTGACGTATTTATGTTTGTAACGACAAATTTTATCCGTTAGAAAAATTATAAATTTACTGACGGATAATTCTTCCATCAGTAATATTTTTTTTTTTTTGTTACCAATGCGTCATTTGATGATGGATTTTTTAAGTCAGTTAATCCATTAGTAAAATTAATACCAATAGATTTTTCTTTATTTTCTATTGGTAAATCTGTCGGTAATTAACACATTTCTATTAGTGAATCGAGCATCTAAGGCTTGCCAAAGACATTATATAATTAACACGTTCGTCAAGAAAAACAAATTTCCTGCCTCCTAGTGTCACAGCCGAATATGTACATGCACTAAATAGACTTATCTTGAAGATTGAAGCCAAATGGCTAACGAGCACAAGAAATCCAAAATTTTACAAGATGAAGCAATACAATCCAGAATTGAAATAAGGCAGCCAACGTAATTATTTAGCATCATGAATAAAAAACACAAGTTACAACAGGTAAATCAAGTATAGGAACAAAAAATAGGCTTGAAAGTTTTAAGAAATGAAGTGAGAAGCATGAACCCCAACTTGTAGGTGTTGAACTTGAAATTTAGAAGGATCTTGGGGTTGGTTTAATTCTTTCTTAGCAAGGTGAAGTTTGATTCTTGTTGAGGTGGATTTCCTCAAGCCCAAGAGCTTTCGTCCTTTGAATTTTATTTTATCTTTTTGTGTTTTACTCTCTTTTTCTATTATTTTCTAATTTTTCTTGGCTATTTCTCAAATAACTTCTTATCTAAGTTTTGTTACTCTCTTCACTTTCTTCGCTAACCACAAAGTGGGGAATTAGGAGAGGCAAATTTTTATTGTTTTATTTCACGGGAATTAATTCAATTTACTTAGCATAACCTAGGAAATCAATTGTAATCTACATGGCTTTAGCTTTTGCCATGATAATTTATCATGATTTAAAATAAATAAATTTTTCTTACCTTCCTATCCAAGTAGACGCCGCTTGGCACTTGGAGGAGACAAAGGTTGGCTTCTCAAATTTTCTTAGGGTGCAAATCTTTTTTTTTTTTCTTTATTTTCCCTTTTTTATTTCTTTTTATTCCTTGGTTATAGTTTTTGCTAGGTTTGGGTTCAAAGCCCATCTGGCTTTTTAGACACTAATTGAGCATGGTTTAATCAAAATTTAAAAGTGGCTAAGGCCTTGACACAAGTGGCAATAATTTGCCTCCAAAAGTAGCCAAACTTGGGAGCTCAAGGAACTTAATTCGAGTCTAAGGGTTAGAGACCCCATGCTCCCTCCCCTCGCCCCCTCCCCCTAAAGAGACCCCCAAAAAAAAATTGAAAGTCCAAATTCATATCTTTCTTTGTACCAAATTTTTGTGATATGAATCTCGAATATTCTTAATTGAAATCTTAGGTTTTTTATCACATAATGCCCAAACTCTCCATTAAATTGCATAAATAAATTCTAATTTAATTAAAACTCCCTTTTATATATTTAATACGAATTTAATATTTAATATTATTTTATTATAAATTTTTTAGAATTTTTCCTATGATTTTGACCATTTTACCTTTAAATAGTCCAAATTCCAGTAAATTTTTTAATCACTATCTACATTTATTTCATCCTGTAAACTTGACTTTCTATCATGTCCGTTACATATTGGTTGGCTGACAGAAATTCCAGTCGCCTGGATTATGCCTTGGTCAGAAGTTAAGACCCAAATGACGTTTTCGTCAAATGTGCTTATAACTATTAGTGGCATTTTTGGGATGACTCAGCAGAGATTATCCTGCAATAACTTTTATGAGCTGAAACATGTTAGTAATGCACATTCGTTACAATCCTAGGCATGTGCACATTTGTCTTAAAGTAAAGGCATGGATTCTATAATTATATATATTGTTTTTCTATTTTTCTCCTTTTAACATGGAAATAAGATAATAACGTCTCTTAACAAGCAACCATATTACATGTTTAGTTAAAATTATACACAAGGACATCTAATGCTAAAAAGAGATTATCTTTTGTATATTGTTTTTATATTGTGAATCAATCTTATATTATCTTTTATATGACCAGTAAGAGTTAAATTTTATAATAATAGTTACTAGTATTCAGAATCTATCAAACTTTAATTAATTTAGTTTCTTCCGTGTTAGTTTATTATAAAAATAAAGTTCGATCAATTGAAATATTTTATTTTATTTTATTTTTTTATAATATTCAAATTCAAAACTCTAAACAGATGTTAAATTGTTACAATTTTTTTAAGTTTAAACTTCCATTAAGGTAGCCAAAAAAAAGTTTAAACTTCCATTAAGTAGCAGATATTTTGATTTTATAAAATATGTTTAACCAGCCTTGTTCAAGTCGTTTTATTACTGAAAATAAACAATCAAGCTTTATCTGAATTATTGCCTTTCCCTTTGGTTAGCTGATGTCATGGCTACGAATCAACGAAAAGCAGCCCCCACAGGACATGTTGGCGCACGCTGCCGGCTTGGTCCCAACAACGTATTCCGTAAAATACAAATCCAAAAGTCAAATATATTGAATGGCCATGTGAACCGTGAAGGGATCCGAATAAGAGCAATGTTAATAATGAAGACGCCGGCTGATTCTGACCCATTTTAACTCATTACAACTATATTAATGTAGTCTGAATATATTCTGCATGTTGAAATTAGTGGGTGATTAATAGCGATCATTTTGTTTGTTAAATAAATGAGCATATTGAGGCTTAATATCTCAAAATATGAAATGTCAAGATAAAGATATAAGAAATGATAATTATATTTTCTATGTTCATATATAAGTTGATTAAAACATGTATGAGAAAATAGACGCAAAAATGGTATATTTAACAATTGTTATTTCAGATGGCAGTTAGTCGAAGATTCTTGGTCAGCATGCAGGTGTGAAACCCAAATAATCGAAGTCATGTAAGAGTTGCGGTCCTATGAAAAACTCTAGTTCTATTTATTTGATAACTTAACGATTTACCAATAACAATAGAAGACCCTACAAAATTGGGAACTCAACTTCTAGAGCATTTGAATTAGTTCTAGACTAGTTCACGGTAAGCGTGACACCATCCCATCATCATCAATTATTTTTGTGGCAAGGTGTCCCAAAGAGAAGAAAAATAAAAAAGTCAATCAAGAAATCAGAGACCAATTAGAAATTTATGCTTAATGTACCTTAGTCAAATCCTATTCCATTTGCAACTATATATATGGCTTGCGCTTCCCTATATCATGCATTCATCAACAACTAATTGTTCTACACACAGATAGAAAAAAAACAGAGAGAAGAGAAGCGCAAAAACCCTTGGAAGATCAACAATGGCTGTCAAAGTTTATATTGTGTAAGCATTCTTTAATATTTCGTGTCATTCATCTTGAATTACCTTTATTCAGATCGTTAATCTTAGTTTATCTTCTGGGTTATTCACTGACTTGCATTGTCTTTGCTGTTAACTCATTTTGGTGTTATCAAGAGCAACAGAATAAGGAACTTTTGTTAATCCCTTTCTACCAGCTTTGTTTACAAAATGAAGGTTTTTTTCATTACTTCGACAGGTACTACTCACTGTATGGACATGTGGAGAGACTAGCAGAAGAAATAAAGAAAGGGGCTGATTCCGTAGATGGTGTTGAGGCCGAACTATGGCAGGCATGTATATTTATGTTTCTTGTACCACAGTTCCTAATCCTACGCATTCCATTTTTTTCACTGCAAAAAACTACATACAGAGTGATCTGGCCAGTAGCCATTCCAGAGCTAAGGTTCATTCCTCTGTGCAGGAAATAAAATAGTCTGATATATATACATATATATATATATATATATATATATATATTACCCGGTTGCTGATTTTTCTTGTTAATATTGATATTTGGTTTTCAATTAACTAAATATCATTGTTCCTTTCATCTGATGACTCTCACTTGTTTGGGATCATTCAAAGTTTTCTTTTTGCTAAGTTCCTTCCTTGTGTGAACATGTGTTTGCCAATGGCTCATGAATCATGTCCTTTCAAAGGGAATTCTATGGCCCCGATGCTCTTTCAACCCTGTAGTATGTGGCTCTATATAGCTAGAGGATTCAATTGGCTTTGGTTTTCCAATTAGCACATGCAATTAGTCTTGATATATTTTGTATCGTCTGCTAGTAAGACTTTACTTCCTAAATTGCTCTTGCTAAATTTAAGATTTGCTTTGTTGACTTTATAGAACCTATGAATTGAGCAGGTACCTGAGACTCTGCCAGATGAGGTGCTTGGCAAGATGAGAGCACCTCCTAAGAGTGATGTACCAATCATTACTCCCAAAGAGCTCTCTGAGGGTGACGGTTTTGTCTTTGGCTTCCCAACAAGATTTGGAATGATGGCTGCTCAGTTTAAAGCTTTTCTAGATGCAACTGGAGGTTTGTGGCAAACACAACAGCTTGCAGGCAAGCCTGCTGGAATCTTCTATAGCACAAGTTCTCAAGGTGGTGGACAAGAGACTACAGCGTAAGAGCATCAATCTGAATGTAGTTTTTTAATCAATTCCTTGGATGAATGAAATACTAATGGTAAGAAAATTGTGGAATCAATGACAGGCTCACCGCTATCACTCAGCTGGTTCATCATGGAATGCTGTTTGTACCAATTGGATATACATTCGGTGCTGGCATGTTTGAGATGGAGGAACTGAAGGGTGGAAGTCCATATGGTGCAGGAACTTATGCTGGTGATGGCTCAAGACAGCCAACTAAGCTTGAGTTGGAGCAAGCATTCCACCAAGGGAAGTATATTGCCACCATCACAAAGAAACTCAAGGAAGCTGCATAAATTAGCCTCAGAAATATATATATATATATAGACATGATCCCAAGAGATTGATTGCCGAACCCATTACTAATTTGTCGTCCTACAATGTTACGTTAAGTCCTATATACCTCCTCGATTTTTGTGTGTTTGCATGGAAATAATTGTTTCTTTCTACAAAGAAATGCTTCGTATTGAGTTGTATTTTTCTGTTATACTGTGTTTTGTTTATTGATCTTAGTTGAAGAAGAAAATTTTACTTTCCTATTAAGCTTTGAAAAATACTGTTCTTTTCTGTTGTATTCTCCTTTTCATGAATAAGCAGGCACACATACATTGCGGAGACTTGTCATTATATCAACTCAGCTAATAATATACCCGTCACTTGATTCGGACATAGCAAGAAAGTAGCCGGCTATCCCCTTGCATGTAATAAAAATTGTAAAGTTTGAATAATTTTTTCTCAAAATATGTATATAGCAAAACCTTTATTTCATTTACACTGAGGCTTTAATACATGCATTAAAAAGATACACGAACAACGAAAATTAAAGTTGCAGCGTCCGCGCTAATGATATTATTTGGTTCATTGTCGGTTGACTTGGTTCTATCCATCAGTATTGGTCATATATATACTACTTTTAGATCGGGCATACTATAGGAAAAATAGGTAGACTATACACAACTCTTATGGGCATTTGTACATATGGAGATCAATATCAAAATAACTAGGATTTTAGTTATATTTATGGTGAATGTGGTAAGATAGTTAATAATATTTGAGAATTACGAGATTCACCACACATACACACACACACATATATATATATATATAGAGAGAGAGAGAGAGAGGAGGGCAAATACATCACTTATATAATTATTAGATAATCGATTTTTCTACTTATTTATAATTCTATATATACCAAAATGAGTGTCCATATCACTATATATAAATAATAGTATTTGTATATATAATAATTGTTGTCATTAATTGTGCCACTTGTAAATTTGTAATTTATGGGTATCAAAGAGTGATACTAAAAATAAATAGGTACCTAACTATTTTTTAACATGATTCATATAACATGAATTAACAGGTATACCAGGCAATGCATTTAATTTTGTTTTTTTGGGGGTAAAATTATAAGTATTCTGCTACCACAAATATTTGAGTTGAGAAAGATTTCTATGGACGATTAGAGTTTTTCTTTCTGAGTTTTAATGCATCTTCATACTCAAGATTCGAACATGAGACCTTATTGGGTAATGCATTTACATGACACTTAATAAAATGAAATAAGATCACATAAATTTTTAATAAACTCAAAAACTTCAAAAAGTAATTAAATACTTATATATTTTGGATTAAATGTAGCAATAAACAAAATTGATAAAGTCTTTCTTAAAGTGAAAAATTTAGGGTATATCTAGTTCTATTTTCATTTTCTTTTTTTATTTTCTATTTTTCTATTTTTAGAATTTTATGAAGAAAATAGTGAAAATAGGAAACGAAAACAGGAAATAGGATTTTCTTGTTTTCATTATTTTCTTCACTAAATTTTGAAACTGGGAAATAAATTGAAAACAAAGTCATATTTTTGTAATTAAAACTAAAAAATAAAATGAAAATAGAAAATGAAAACAAAAGGCATACAAAATTTAAACTTTTAAAATATTGAAGGTTTACACTACTAGAAATATATTAATTACCAACAGATTCACCACAGAAAATAAAGAAAAATATGTCAGTATTAATTTTATCAATGAGTTAATCGATGTAAAAAATCCGTCGATAAATAATGTATTGGTAATAAAAAATAATAATATTACCGGCAAAAGAATTATCCGTTGGTAAATTCATAATTTTTCAAAGGATAAAATTCGTCAGTAAAAATGTAAATATGTTGCTAATAATAGCATAAAAAATGTACTGACAGAATAATACCAACGTATTTTTTATATATACCAACAGATAATTTGCGGATAAAATAAAATTATCTATTTTTTAAAAATATTTATTAATTTTTTGTTTTAAATACAAAAGAAATTAAAAAAACTATTAATTAAATAAAAATATATACAATATCATTAAAAAATATTTACAATACAATTCTCAAAAAAAAAAAAAAAAACCTAAAATCCACGAATACGGTTCTTCATCAGCAAGGTAATCAAACTTGAGAGTTTAAGTATACTCGTGGAGCCTCAGTAAACTCGACTCGTAAACTCAAATCATAAACTCGTAAGAGTTTACCTTGTAACATCCACCACGATTCCCGAGTTCCGACTTCACATTCAAGTCCCATGATTTCCAACTTCATTTCAAATTTCAGATAAAATGGGAAAATGTCCGACATCTGGTATTAATTTCCTGACTTCCGACTTAACCTTCGAGTCTAAACGGCATGGACGTGATCCCCGATATCCGACTTTATGTCTCAAAGAAAACGGACCCGATGTCCGATCTCATAATTTATTCCCAAGTTTCAAGTAAGATGTACGCGAGGGCAAATAAATAGCACGAGTTTCGACTTTAAGCAAAATTGAGACGATTTCCGATTTAAGATAGAATGGAAGTGAGTTCCACTTTTGGGACGACGTGGAGAGCAATTTGGTCACAAAAGTAGGAGACATGACCGAATTTCAATCACAAAATTTCAACCAATCAACACTCCCAATTCCAACTACCCCCATGTATTTAAGTCAGACTCTCCTTCTTATTTGAGGCTGATTTACGCCTCCCTCTCCCTCTTGTTCCAACCTCCTTCTTCTCTTCTCTCAACCAACTCCGTCAGTCCTTCAAGCTTAACAAGGTTCTAATAATTCAAGCTTCAACACTTAGCTCAAATCACACTCCAAAGAGGTAGGATTCCATTTCTGTTCTTGAATTCTTTGCACTATGGTTGCATGAAATTTTACTCTTCTTTATGTAAATGATGATATATTGGATGTATATGATATATTATGGTTGGATTAATATGAAATCTTGAGTTGAAATTATGATTAGAAGGAGAAAACTAGAAGGAGTGGAGGAATTAGGATGCTATCTTGGTGAAAAGTCCACAGCAGTCCGGATGTCGGGGTGTACGGCTCTGCCTATAGCTAGTTAAATCCGATGAAACTATTTTTAAATGAAAGTAGACATTCAGGGCTTTCCATACATATATAATATGAGGTCATTGGATTAGTATTGAGAGAGATATGAATTTTTGAAAGTTAACCTAAGAATCAGGACTTTCATCCAGGCAGTGTGACTTGAGGAGGGTGTAACTCACCCTACATAACTCCAAATTGAGTGAAACCAACTTTGTTAGAAATCTTACACATAGGGGAACATTCCATAATGAAATTCAAAGTTTGTTATGATCTCAATTATTCCTAGTGGCTCAGAAAATTACCCTATGTACAAACTAGGCCAAAATGGGGTAGTTAAGGAAGGTCAGATTTCAGGACTTATAACTCGAGCTATACTAAAGTAAATGGAATAAAACTTATTGCAAATGAAAGGTTGTCCTGATAGCTTTGACATGACACTAACTTCGTATGATTTGAGCTTAGTTTCGATTTTTAGTGAATTTTTACTTCCAAAAGTGTAATTCGGGCTAGTGACCAAATAGGCTGCGGCAGAATTTAAATATCTTGAGTTATATAAATCAAAATAATATGGGACCAAAGAGGTTAGAAAGTAGACATATAGAGCTATGACAAATGCAAAATTCAGGTTTAAATGAGTTGAATAAAAGTAAAGGTGGATTACACAAAACTCGGGCAGAATTAAGTAGAATTGGCAGAAATGACTAAATTGATGGTTTCACAAGTGTTAGTGAACATATAAGGCTTGAGTTGACGGTTGTAAGTTTTACCCTGATAGATATGTTAGATTGATTATACTGCTATGACTAATTTGTCCGTGAGAACTAGGACTATTCATGGAAAAATGGATCTGATCCATTATGCTGCAGAATGTACAGCAGAAGTCTATGAAACTATAAATGTTTATATTACAAGGAATTTATGATATGAACAGCTATACAATTATGATTATATATGTGGAAACTCTATATACTAGAATGATATAAGTATGATATGAGGTATATAAGAGTAAATGATGTAGCATATGGATGAGTGCCGGTAGAATGGTATAGAGGCTATGAGCCTTTATATGTTATGAATATGTACGTGAAGATCATGTATGCAAGTATATATGAAAATAAATAAAGCATATGTGTGAGTACATTTAGCATGACTATGCATGATTATGTATGAGAATGAAATAATATGAATATATTGAATATAGGTCCCTTCACTTGGAGGCAGTTGCACATTGAATCCCTCCCGGTGAAGGCAGTTAAATAAGATAAGATGTGGGTCCCTTCACTTGGAGGAAGTTGCACATTGAATCCCTCCCTATGAAGGCAGTTAAACAATAAAGATGTGGGTCCCTTCATCTGGAGGTAGTTGCATCCCTCCTTGTGAAGGCAGCTAAAACTTGGGTCCCTCTATGTTGGAGGCAGTTGCACATTGAATTCCTCCAACATAGAGGCAGTGGGTCCCCTTGTGGGTGAGTCAGTGTGATGACGGTCACGAGTTGAGCTAACGAGCTCACTCTAAGATCAGGCTACCCAAGGGCAGTAAAGGCTAAAGACTAAGGATTAAAGATTAAAAACATATGCCAGCACCCCACTCACATAAGGTATGGCATCAACCCAGCTAGTGTGAGTATAGGGGATAGGGCTTACATGAGGCATGGTATAACCCAGCTAGTGTAAGTACCGAATGAAGGTCTCATATTCCTAAGGATCGTGACATGGCGATCACGCTCTGATAGGGTATGACATGGCCATCATACTCTGGAATATGGCATGTAAAGATTTTATGATGACAAGGAAGATAAAGAAAGAAAAGTAAATTTTATGTATCTGCATAAATTCAAATACAAGTAAAGGCATGTGCAGATGTTATGACTCCAGTGTGTTGATGCTATTGTGTTTTATTATGTTTCAGTTATTATTCATAATATAATTCATAAATTGATTTTGTATGGGCTCTCCCAAATGCCAAGTGTATGAATAAAATGAACCTTGCTTCGGATAATATATTTTTGGAATTGTAAAATTAAACAGTTTACATAACATGTTCACCTTTTTCATAATAAAATCGAAGCAATTGGAGATGACAACGATGACATTATGTATGATGCTTAATGAATCCTACTGAGAATTCGAAATTCTCACTCCTATTTCTGTGTTATCTCCAGATAGTTCAAGAAGTTCTGAAGGCAATTTGAAGTTCTTTGTCAGAGATAAGGTTCGCTCAGGTAATAATAACAACTCCAGGGTGTGGTACTATGACTTAAGCATAGTACTGTACTTGGGAGGGTGTTACATACCTAATATTAAAATAATATTTAAAATATATATCATACAAATAAAAAATAAAATTCAAATTCAAATGGAACCAAAATAATACAACTAGCCAGCACACATAAATCAAAGAGACAAAGATAATTCATCACCTTATAAAATAAACTCATAAAATATTTGAAAATTTTAGATTGAAACACAAACACAAACAAAATATCAGAATCCACCCACAATTCACACTGTATTAGAACAAAATATGTGTATGCGCAAGTCCAAATACTCAACTATGCTTATGATTATGATTCAATTTCAACCACAAGGATCACACATCCACATTATTCTTCATCAAAATACAACATATTGAAATCAAGCCCAAACCTGGACTGGCTTCTTCATTAAAGTGGCGAGGTCGAGCCAACCAAGAGCACTAGTGCGAACAGGGGATGTGGCCCCAATGAATAGCCAACAGCGGCATGCGAATGTGTTACTCTAAGTAGCAGCGGCACGAACAGGGGTCAGCACAAATAGGGATGCGTGACTTTGAGCATTTGCATCACAAACGACGACGAATGGTAGTGCGAACCATGGTGAATAGTGGCACAACCGATGATGAGCATTGGTAGTGTATGACGGCATGTAGCGACATGATGGAGGTCGAAGAGCGAGAGATCCAAAATGGGGGTTTGAATATGGTTCACAAATGGGGCAAAACAAAGAGCCCTAATATGTTTAAGGGAAAGGAACTAAAACAACATCGTTTTTAGCTTCAAAATGACTTATTGGGTTGCATGGTAAACTCTCAAACTCAAATGTAAACTCACAATTTTTATTTGAGTTTGATCAAGTTTACCCAAGTTTACTCAGAAACGAGTTTGTGAGCAAGTCAACTCGATTCCATTACCTGAACTCATAAACTCGAACAATTTTACGAGTTAACTCGCGATTGTGATAACCATGATCATCAGTATCCGAGATGTCGTCATCTTCGTTGTCGTCTCTGACTCTGGATGGGTGATGGTGGTAGAGGAAGTGGTGTAGCAGATGAGAATTGCCGCTCCACATCTGCTCATAAAGACTATACAGAGTCGTCCTCCTCTGCTCCATGGACTATATCTGCTGCGACCACTGCTGCTTATCTCTCTCGTGGTGCTCATATAGCTCCATGTAGCTCCAGTTTGCCTCCTCAAGCTACCTCTACACTAACTCATTCAGTGCATGGACTTGATCACAAATGGACTCTAGATCGATCCCAGAAGGTCCAGCTCCATATACAAAGCTTGGAGAATATGATATGCTATAAGAGGTGTAACACCCTACCAACTTATGTTATGCTTAAGTCATAGCATGAAATTGAATAGATCGCATTACCGTATTAGTCCTCCGTCTAAAGCTGTATTCATTATATTATATTCTCTCTTTATATATATATATATATATATATATATATATATATATATATGTACATGTTTAACGAATATACCTACGAAACAGGGCGCTTATATAATAAACGTGATTAGCATTACAGAAAAGAATAAAGATAGGAAATATATCATCAGTTGTATATATACATATATAAGTTGGAAGCCAAAGCTTCAGTTTATAAATATATGTTTCAAAAGTAGAGTGAAATAAAGGAACAACAAAACCCCTATTGCTAAAAAGTAGAGACAGAAATGGCGGGAGCCAGCTAAGTACAACGAGTCCAACTCGGGGTCCTGGTGGAGTTGCAGGTCAGTGAGCTCAATAAATAGAGTGGCCATCGAGTCTATCACCAGCATCTGAGAATGATACGAAAATACAAGGGAGGTGAGAATTTAAGAAATTCTCAGTAGGGTTCACGTATGATGTGTAACTGACGTCACATTCATTGTCAGTGGCCTCGATTTTTATTTAATTATAAAAACATGGGATCAAACTGAACTATCCATATTCAATAAGTTTCTGGTCCGAGGCAAGGGTTCAGTTTTACTTAAGACAGCATAAGAAATAGAATAGACTACTAACAGTAAAACACAGAATAATAAGCATACAGCAGTAAATAAATATAACAGACAAATTGTAAACAACTTGTAATAACTGTTCATTGTAATCATGCATTTAATGTAATCATGCAAAACTTATTCTTGAACCTTTCGTCATAAACTTTTCCATTACTTAGTCCCCTGGGAGTTCTTGGCCATTTTAGACTCTTGGGTAATAGTCTGCTTTTCAGGATCGAGCTCGTTCCTATACAAGAATGCCGGGTTTAATTTCCCCGACCTCCCCACCGATCTATTCCCCTTAACTTTATTCCGCGACTGGCCCAAGTATTATGGACTTTCATCATCACATAGCCATTATGCTCATCATAACATAATCTTCATGAATTTTCTTGAAAATGCACATGTATCTTATGACATCATGCATAGGTCTTACCGAAATTTCGGCGGCATAATGGAACGTGTCCGCTTTCCCATGAATGGTGCCAGTACTCAGTATATCAACTTATCAAAGAAGTCATGACATTTGATTCATAATTCAACATTAATTTCATAGAAACATTAGTTACATTAAGACAGGGTTACTGCCTCAACACAATTATTCAACCCGATTTTTGCAACTCAAGCTAAAATTTCTGTTTAAGACCTGAATTTTGGTTATGTTAAAGTATTATGTGTCTATTTTCTAACCTCTTTAGTTCTATCTAATTTTGATAACTATAACTCAAGTTATTTAGGTTTTATCTCGGCCTACCTTGTAGCTAGCTAGAATTACACACTTAGAAGTAAAAATCCACTAAAAATCAAAAACTAGCTCAAATCATACGAAATTGATGTCATATTAAAGCTAACAGGACAACCTTTCATTTGCAAAAAGTTCCATTCCATTTGCCTTAGTAGGTCTCGAGTTATAAGCCCCGAAAATTTGACCTTCCTGAACTGCCTTATTTTGCCTCATTTGGACATAGGGCAACTTTCTTAGACCACTGGGAGCAAACAAGATCTTATCTAACTTTGAAATTTTTATGGAACATTCTCCTATGTGTAAGATTTCTATCAAAGTTAGTTTCATTCAATTCCAATTAATATAGGGCGAGTTTTACCCTGAAAAACGTAGTCTACCCAGAATCAAAATAATAAATCTAGGTTGAACTTCCAAAATTCAAATCTCTCTCAATACTAATCCAATAGCCTTATATGATATATGTATGGAAATATCTAAATATCTAGTTTCATATAAAAATGGTTTCATCAAATTTAAACAGCGATAGGCAGAGCCGTACACTCTGCCGTACAGACTACCGAGGGTTTTTGGTTCTCCAGCCCCTCAGCTCTTCCTATTTTCATCCTTTCTTGCCTCCTAATCGATTTTAACATCACAAATAGCCAACAAACCAGCCAAATATCATCATAATCATTCAATCATCACATCAAAAATTGAGAAAATAAACCACCACCAGCCACCCACAATCAGAAAACCAAGACAAGAATTAAACCTCTACCTCTTGTTATGTGTGATTTGGCTTGATTTTGGAGTTTGGATGAGTAGAACTTGGTTGAGCTTGATGGTTTGATGGAGTTGGGTGAGTGGAGAAGAGAAGAAGAGAGCTGGAACAAGGGAGAAGAGAGGGCGCAGAATTTGGCTGAAGGAAAGAAAGGAATGTGTTATAAAGTGTTGATGAGGTAGTTGAATTCTTGGGTTGTGATTGGTAGAAGTTTTTGTGGGTGAGCTTCAGCCATGTTCTTTTCTTCTTGTGGCCTTTGTGGCACCACCAAGAGAGGAGCAAGTGGCTGAGTATTCAGCCTTAGGTCATAGGGTTTTGGCCATGCAATTCTATTGGTTCGGTTCTGACAGTTTAAAATACCGTAATCTTACTGATTTCCTTTAAATCGGTAAATCGGTTTCAAGAAAATTCCTATGAAATCTCTTATACTTTTAACCTAATTCCCTCATATCTAAACTCAATTAATTGCTAATTAATTGATCCTAAATAAATATTTTGTCAAATTTTAATTAATCTTAATTATTCGATAAAAACCGAACAATTGAACGAAAACGATATGAAAATTCCGGTGGATGTTACATTACTACCCTCCTAAAAAAAATTTTGTCCTCAAAATTTAGTACCTAAGAATTGTTCAAGGTACTCTTTCCTCATGCCTGATTCCAGTTCCCAAGTGTAGTCTTCAACATCTCCTTTTCCCCATACTACCTTTACTAGCTGCACGGTTTTGTTTCGAAGTTGCCTGCTGCTTCTGTCTACGATCCATGCCAGTTGTACATGGAAGGTCAGGTCCTCTTTTAACTGTATTGACTCGGGTTCTAGAAAGTGTGTAGGGTTAGGCTGATATCTTCTAAGTTGAGAAACATAGAAAACATCGTGAAGGTTTGAAAAATGTGAAGGTAAAGCGATTCGGTACGTAACTGCTCCAATTCGCTTCAAAATTTGGAAGGGACCAATAAAGCGAGGATTTAGCTTCTTGACCTTAATGGCTCTACCTATCCCTACTGTAGGTGTAACCTTCAGAAATACGTGGTCTCCTTCTTAAAATTCCAGAGGTTTCCTCTTGGTATCCCATAACTCTTCTGACAACTTTGAACGGTAAGCATCTTACTTCATATTTTCTTAATCTACTCAGTGGTCTGCTCAACTAAATCAGGCCCTAATAGAGTTAATTCTCCTGTTTCATACCAACACAGGGGAGATTGGCACTTTCGTCTGTACAACGCTTCGTAAGGAGCCATGCCGATACTAGCGTGATAGCTATTGTTGTATGCAAATTTGGCTAGTGGTAAGTACCGATCCCAATTCCCATGTTGCTCCAATGTGTAGGCTCACAGCATGTCTTCTAAGGTTTGAATTGTCCTTTCCGTTTGGCCATCCGTTTGTGGGTGATATGCAGTGCTTAGGCATAATTTAGCACCAAACGCCTTTTATAAGGCTCTCCAAAACTGTGAGGTAAACCTTGGGTCCCGATTAGAGATAATGGTTGAAGGGGTGCCATGCAGCCTTATAATCTCATGAATATACAGCTGTGCCAGCCTTTCCAACGGATAATTTGCTCAAACGGGTAGGAAGTGAGCAAATTTGGTTAATCTATCCATAATGACCCATACAGCATCATATCCTGTTGATGTTCTTGGAAATCCCATTACAAAATCTATGGAGATACTTTCCCACTTCCACTCAGGGATTTCCAAAGGTTGTAGCATCCCAGAGGGTTTTTGATGTTCCACTTTCACCTTCTGACAAGTCAAGCACTTGCTCACGAAGTTCACCACGTCTGACTTCATGCCTGGCCACCAAAACATTCTCTTGAGGTCTTGATACATTTTAGTAATGCCGGAATGTATAGTAAATTCACCCTTATGTGCTTCCTCCAAGATTCTTCTTCAAAGATCATTTCCCTCGGGCACACACACCATGTTGTGACACCGCCATATGCCCTCTTTATCTTGAGCAAAACCCATTAATTTCCCTGATTGCATGAGATGGATCGTATGTTGGAAATTAGCATCCTGCTGCTGTGCTTGCCGAATCTGTTCCTTAAAACTACTGGCTATCTTAATTTGGTGTAGTTGAAAGGTCTTGGGAGTTATAAGGATTCCCAAATTAAGATTTCGGAAACTCTCAATAAGCTCCATCTCTTTAATCATTATCTAGGCTATGGTCAACGATTTCCTGCTCAAAGCATCTGCCACAATGTTTGCCTTACCAGGGTGGTATTTCAATTCAAATTCGTAGTCCTTAAGAAGTTCCATCCACCTCCGCTGCCTCATGTTTAATTCCTTCTAATCAAAGAGATATTTCAAACTCTTATGATCAGAAAAGACCTCGAACCTTACACCATACAGGTGATGTCTCCATATTTTTAAGGCAAATACTACTGCAGCTAATTCGAGATCGTGCGTGGGATAATTCCTTTCATGTGGCTTTGATTGCCTGGAAGCATATGCGACTATGTTTCCAGTTTGCATCAACACGCACCCTAATCCTTGTTTGGATGCATCACAATAGACCTCAAATGGTCCACGAAGGTCTGGCAAAGCTAACACTGGTGTCGTAGTCAACCTTCGCTTCAAGTCTTGAAAACTCTGTTCACACTCCGGCGTGCATTCAAATGGAACATTCTTCCTGGTTAGCTTGGTCAAGGGCAAAGCTATACGAGAGAAATCCTTAACGAATCGTCTGTAATATCCAACTAAGCCTAGAAAACTCCTGACTTCAGTGACTGTGGATGGCCTTTCCCAATTTAGTACTGCTTTTACTTTGCTGAGGTTTATGTAGATTCCTCCATAAGATACTACATGGCCGAGAAATTTTACTTTTTTCATCCAAAATTCACATTTGGATAACTTGGCATAAAGTTTCTTTTCTCTTAAAATTTGCAGAACCAGTTGCAAGTGTTTCGCATACTCTCGCTTCATCTTTGAATAGACAAGTATGTCGTCAATGAAAACCACTACAAACTTGTCCAAATATGGGCGGAATATTCAATTCATATAATCCATGAATACTGCTGGTGTGTTGGTCAGTCTGAATGACATCACGGTGTACTCGTAGTGTCCATAACGAGTTTGAAAGGCTATCTTAGGGATATCTTGTTCTTGAACTCGAATTTGATGATATCCGGAGCGCAAGTCGATCTTGGAAAATACTGTTAGTTGGTCCATGAGGTCATCAATCCTGGTAGTAGATATTTATTCTTAATCGTCACTTTATTCAACTGCCTATAATCCACACATAGGCGCATGCTCCCATCTTTCTTTTTGACCAACAAGACCGGAGCTCCCCATGGCGACGCGCTTGGCCGTATGAATCCTTTTTCCAAAAGCTGTTCCATCTGTCTCTTTAGTTCTGCCAGCTCCAAAGTTGACATTCGATATGGAGCTATAGATATTGGTCCCGCACCTAGAACCAACTCAATGGTGAACTCAATTTCTCACTCAGGAGGAAATTCAGGAATATCTTCTAGGAAAATATCAGAATATTCCTTAACAATTGGGATCTCCTCTAGTTTCTGTTCAACTTCCGTCACATTAGCTGACAAGAGGATGTATCCTTGACTCTTCGACCCACTATAGTTTACTAATAAAGAGTTCAGATAGAAGAGTGTTAAGGCTTGGGATTTAGAAGATGAGACAGAGGGGAATACCACCATCTTATCAGAGCAATTGAGCATGACTCGATTGGCGGAAAGCCAGTCCATGCCCAGAATTATATCAAGTCCAGAAAGAGGGAGACAAATCAGATTGGCTGCAAAGGTCCTACCCTCAATTCGAAGAGGAACATTGATGCAAATTTGACTAGTTTTAACAGGTTCATTAGTAGGAGTAGAAACCAGTAAATCATAAGGCAATTCAGAAATTAGTAATTGCAAAACAGCCACACAGTTATGAGAAATAAACGAATGTGAGGCACCTGAATCATAGAGTACAGTTAGAGTCTCACCCTCCACTTCATAGGTACTTTGGATTAGTCCCTTGGACTTGTCAGCTTCTTTTGCGTTCATCATAAAAACTTGTCTTTGACGTTGTGGTCTAGACGGCTATGGTGGATTCCTGGTTGGATACTCATAAATTTTGTGGCCTGGCTTGCCACACCCATGGCAGACATTCTTGCCTACCAAACATGGCCGATCGCCATGATTCTTACCACATTTCATGCAAGTTGGATTCGGAAGAGGCCTTTGGGGCTCCTTGCCTTTGTTGCCTATCGGCGGGAATCTCCTCTGCCGTTGTAAGTTGGGCTTGAATCTTGGGCCCTGCAGGGCTAACCCCTTCTTGAAACTACCACTAGATGCCTTGGTTGCAGCTAATTTCAAGTTGCAATCTTTAACAAGTCGGCATTTATTTACCAATGTGGGGAAGTCTCTAATCTCCATTGGTCCTATTGTGGTAAGAATATCTTCTTTTAACCCTCCTTCGAACTTGACGCACTTCTAAGCTTCATCTGGGTTCCTTTGGGTTCCTCTGGTAAATTGTGGAAAATTTACATAGCTCTTCAAATTTGGCAATATATTCGAATACTGTCCGATTTCCTTAATGCAGCTGCATAAACTCTAGTTCCTTGGCATTTCGAACAGAGGCAGGAAAATACTTTTGGTAGAATACATCTCTGAACAACGTCCAAGTGACTACTGTCTGAGATTCTTCGAATAACCTTCGTATGCCGTTCCACCAAAACTCAGCGTCTGCTTCGAGTATGTAGGTGGCAAAGGTCACCTTCTGATGATCTGAGCAATCCAGGATAGAGAAAATCTTCTCTATGGCTTTGATCTATTCATCGGCTTTATCAGGATCATACGCCCCTCGAAAGCTGCGCGGATTTGCCTTCCTGAACTCAGCAAACTTAAGGTAGTCCAAGTCAGCTCCTGGGCCATGTGGGTTTCCTCCGCAGCTTGCCTCAGGTCGCCTGCCTAATTGATCCATCATTTGGTGAGCTGCTGTGGCCTGTTCCCGTATCGCATGAGCCATCTCTCGTACCGTGTCCACAAGGTCAGTGGGATCCCCTTGAGCAGGTTCTGTGTGTGGTCTACCTCAACCTTCTAAAAGCCATTAAGTTCTGAGCACACGAAACAAAAGTTACTGAGTTGATCAGGCTTAACACTAAGTCTAATGTGCTAGTAAATAACAGCTCACACGGTTAGGCACTTTTTACGCATGCACACCTATATCTCAACTGTACAGGCAAGATCTAGTGCATGTTATCAGCTAAAAATACAAAATATGCGCAAAGCATAGTTAGTCCAATCCTCAGGCCTTAGCTAGGACGAACTACTCTGATACCAAAAATGTAACACCTTACCAACTTATGTTATGCTTAAGTCATAGCATGAAATTGAATAGATCGCGTTACCGTATTAGTCCTCCGTCTAAAGCTGTATTCATTATATTATATTCTCTCTTTCTCTGATATATATATATATATATATATATATATATATATATATATATATATATATATATATGTTTGATGCATATACCTACTTAAACAGTAGCTTTATATAATAAATGTGATTAGCATTATAGAAAAGAATAAAGACAGGAAATATATCATCAGTTGTATATATACATATATAAGTTGGAAGCCAAAGCTTCAGTTTATAAATATATGTTTCAAAATAGAGTGAAATAAACGAACAACAAAACCCCAATTGCTAAAAAGTAGAGACGGAAATGGCGGGAGCCAGCAAAGTACAACGAGTCCAACTCGGGGTCCTGGTAGAGCTGCAGGCCAGTAAGCTCAATAAACAGAGTGGCCGTCAAGTCCATCACCAGCATCTGAGAATGATGCGGAAATACAAGGGAGGTGAGAATTTAAAAAATTCTCAGTAGGGTTCACGTATGGTGTGTAACTGACGTCACATTCATTCTCAGTTGCCTCGGTTTTTATTTAATTATAAAAACATGGGATCAAACTGAACTATCCATATTCAATAAGTTTAAGAAAATGTCTGGTCCGAGGCAAGGTTCAATTTTATTTAAGACAACATAAGAAACAGAATAGACTACTAACAGTAAAACACAGAATAATAAGCATACAGTAATAAGTAAATATAACAAACAAATTGTAAACAATTTATAATGACTGTTCATTGTAATCATGCATTTAATGTAATCATGCAAAACTTATTCTTGAACCTTTCTTCATAAACTTTTCCATTACTTGGTCTCTTGGGAGTTCTTGGCCATTTTAGACTCCTGGGTAATAGTCTACTTTTCAGGATCGAGCTCGTTCCTATACAAGAATGCCGGGTTTAATTTCCCCGACCTCCCCACCAATCTATTCCCCTTAACTTTATTTCGGGGCTAGCCCAAGTATTATGGACTTTCATCACAACATAGCCATTATGCTCATCATAACATAATCTTCATGAATTTTCTTGAAAATGCACATGTATGTTATGACATCATGCATAGGTCTTACCGAAATTTCGGCGGTATAACGGAATGTGTCCGCTTCCCTATGAATAGTACCAGTACTTAGTATATCAACTTATCAAAGAAATCATGACATTTCATTCATAATTCAACATTACCTTCATAGAAACATTAGTTACATTAAGACAGGGTTACTGCCTCAGCATAATCATTCAACCCCATTTTTATAACTCAAGCCAAAATTTCTGTTTAACTCATATGGACCTGAATTTTGGATATGTTAAAGTATTATGTGTCTATTTTCTAAGCTCTTTCTTCCTATCTAATTTCGATAATTATAACTTAAGTTATTTAGGTTTTATCCTGGCCTGCCCTGTAGCTGGCCAGAATTACACACTTAGAAGTAAAAATCCACTAAAAATCAAAAACTAGATCAAATCATATGAAATTGGTCTCATATTAAAGTTAACAGGACAATCTTTCATTTGTAAAAATTTCCATTCCATTTGCCTTAGTAGGTCTCGAGTTATAAGCCCCAAAAATTTGACCTTCCAAAACTACCCTATTTTGGCCTAGTTTGGATATAGGAAACTTTCTTGGACCATTGGGAGCAAACAGGATCTTATCTAACTTTAAAATTTTTATGAAAGATTCTACTATGTGTAAGATTTCTAACAAAGTTAGTTTCATTCAATTCCAAGTAGAATAGGACGAGTTTTACCCTAAACAACCCAATCTGCCCAGAATCAAAATCAAAAACTAGGTCGAACTTCCAAAATTCATATCTCTCTCAATACTAATCCAATGGCCTTATATGATATATGTATGGAAAGGCTGAATGTCTAGTTTCATATAAAAATGGTTTCATCAAATTTAAATGGTGGTAGGCGGAGCTATACACTCTGTCATACAGACTACTGAGGGTTTTTGGTTCTCCAGCCCCTCAACTGTTCCTACTTTCATCCTTTCTTGCCTCCTAATCGATTTTAACATCACAAGTAGCTAACAAACCAGCCAAATATCATCATAATCATTCAATCATCACATCAAAAATTGAGAAAATAAACCACCACCAGCCAACCACAATCAGAAACCCAAGACAAGAATTAAACCTCTACCTCTTGTTATGTGTGATTTGGCTTGATTTTGGAGTTTGAATGAATAAAACTTGGTTGAGCTTGATGGTTTGATGGAGTTGGGTGAGTGGAGAAGAGAAGAAGAGAGCTAGAACAAGGGAGAAGAGAGGGCGCAGAATTTGGTTGAAGGAAAGAAAGGAATGTGTTATAAAGTGTTGATGAGGTAGTTGAATTCTTGGGTTGTGATTGGTTGAAGTTTTTGTGGGTGAGCTTCAGCCATGTTCTCCTCTTCTTGTGGCCTTTGTGGTGCCACCAAGTGAGGAGCAAGTGGCTGAGTATTTAGCCTTAGGTCATAGGGTTTTGGCCATGCAATTCTATTGGTTCAGTTCCGACAATTTAAAATACCGTAATCTTACTGATTTCCTTTAAATTGGTAAATCAGTTTCAAAAAAATTCCTATGAAATCTCTTATACTTTTAACCTAATTCCCTCATATCTAAACTCAATTAATTGCTAATTAATTGATCATAAATAAATATTTTGTCGAATTTTAATTAATCTTAATTATTCGATAAAAATCGAACAATTGGACGAAAAACGATAAGAAAATTCCGATGGATGTTACAAGAGGTCCCTATCCTGTAGATCCACCCCTAGTAGCAGCCATCAATCGTCTAGGCCCATACCTCATCGTTGTTAATAGGTGGGCCGACATGAGTGCTCCCATCCCCCTATTGTGACTGCTGCAATCGAGCTTCAGTCAGCCCCTGGGTAAACTCAGGCTGCAATTAGAAAAAATAAAAACTATTATATTTAAATAATAATAAATTAAAAATATTGAAAACTAAAATTATAAATACTTACATATGTGGTCTCTAATCGCGTATCAACCTACTGGGTTTTATCCTGCTTCCAGGTGTTGGTCTCCTTGAACAGTTCTCCCAGAGTCAGTGGCTTACTCATCACCTTCTTCTACATTTCAAAGAATTTTCACGTGATTATATATATAATATTCAATAACAAAAATAGAAAAACTAAACGAGAAGAAAACGATATTTACCATTCTCAACCATGTGCCCTCGATGGTGGTGGAGCCTCCAGTATACAAAGAGCCACCGCAGGCTGATCTTCTACTCGTCCGAGCCTTCACCTACTTCGCCTTAAATATAGATGAGTCCCAGTGGGCCCTCAAGGCTTAGAAGACCTCCTCCGTGAGCTAGTGAGTGCTCTCGTCGTTCTCACGAATGTCATGAAACATTTGCAAAGGTGCTTGCCAGCCCTATCCTCCACACCCTGTTGATGGCAGCCTCATTGCATGGATCATTAATAAACATACACTGCATACATATAACACAACAGTCAGTAGGTAAAGTAAAAATCAAAACTGATAATAAAAAAATAATATTTATTTTATCTTCCACTCTTTCCACCATAACTAATGTGTGGCATCAGGCACCTGCACAAAATTGGGTTGCAGGGCGTGGAAATTCTTCTTGAATATCTCAGTAATCCTGCGCAGCCCTGGCGTGTGATGGAATCCAGCTGTGTCATAAAACAATAGATTATGTCATATATTTGTCAATTAAATTTTTTTATCACAATTGAAAGTTTATAATAAATTTAAATTTTAAATTACTTACTAGGATTTATCATCATATCTAAGCTCCACTTACTGGTTCGTGGAGCTTTGTGAGGAGTTGGATGAAGAGGCCTAGGCACCCTGCAAACCAAGTTGAGTAAAGGTAGGGGAAAGCATAAAAGCAGGCTAACTGTGGGCCTCACCTCCTGGAGGTGAAGAAGCTTGCTAGGGGAAAGAAAGCTGAGGCCTTGAGTTATGATACTCAAAGTTGGGTATCATAACAAACTCCTGGGTATGTGGACTAGGAGGGATGGAGCAGCCATTACTCGTGGGAGTGGTGGACGCAGGTGCAGTGGAGGTGGTGGGTAGGACACGGGTGCGAGAGGGTAGATCATGCTTCCTCGATTTACCCCTACCTCATCTAGAACTAGGTGTTCATCCCACCGTAATCTGTATAACATATACAAAATTGAAAATATAAGATATATATTAACTAAATAAATGCATAACACATTTATCATATCAATAATTATTTAATTCTAATAATACTTTAATGAAACAAAAAATTTGGGCAGAGTCTCTGGTAAAATTTAAAGCCTCCACAAAAATTAATTCAGATTTATTTAGTATTTTAATTTAAAATATAACTCAATATTTCAACACTACATCACAACCAAAATAAATTACATAATCATAGTATTCTAAAGTTATTTCTAATAATTGTTCTACGGCACATAATATCACAACATACAATTCAAACAATTGGAAGGAACTCAAAGCCTTCTCCTAGTCATGCAATCCAATTTAATCCAACAATTCTATCTTAGAAAATTTCAATCTCTAACACAGAAAATAACTCGGTTAACTAACTAGGAAACATAAAACTTTGAGTAAAGAAATTGAACTAAATAAAAAAGACTAAACTAAAACACTAAACCGATTAAAATGTTTAAAAACATACCAGGAATACAATGGTAGTCTCGAATCATGAAATGGGGGCTCCATCGGTGTTGAAATGGCAAAGAGAGAGAGAGAGAGAGAGAACTAGACAGAAGTAAGGAAGAAGAAGAAAGGGGCTCGCATTTCAAGGATTTGTTTTTCCATCAATAAAAAATTAATGAAATGATTCGTTTCATTAATTCCATTTTACCGACGAATTATTCATCGGTAATAATAAAACGAAATGAATCGTTTCATTAATCGAATATTATGGAACATGAAAGGCAATAGCAGTGAAACCCAATTTTCAAATATCGACGAATTATCAATCGGTAATATAAAAATACAAATTTCTAATGACAAAAAAATAAAAAATTTAATTTATTTCAATTTTATTGACGAATAATCAGTCAATAAATAATAACAATATTTTTAATTCATTTGAAAAAAATGAATGTTATTTACCGATGATTTTTCCGTCGGTAATTGGTTAGCATAAAATGGCGATAAGGTTTATCAACATTTTTACCAACAGATATTTTTTCCATCAATAAATTTACACATCAAAGATTTATTTCATTTTACCAACCAACGAATAGTTGCCATCGGTAATATCTGTCGATTTTTCACGAATTTCTGGTAGTATTAATATTTGAGTTAAGTACCACTTTAGTCCCTAAAATTATATATATATTTCACTTTAATCCCTGAAATTTTGAAATTAACTCTTTAGTCCTTGAAGTTGCACTTCATTGATCATTTTAGTCCTTAGTTAGTCAACCGTTAGTCAACTATTAGGGTTTTGCTGGTGACACGTCAGCATGCTGCAACGTGCCATGCTGACGTGCCATTGACTTTAAATTGATTCAAATTAGTCTCTGAAATTTCAAATATGTCAAAATAGTCCCTAAAATTTTTTAAATGTGTAAAAATAGTCCTTTAAATTTTTAAAATTTGTCAAAATAGTACAGAATTCTTAAATTTCTCCTCTTCTCTTTCACAAGCTCTAAATCTTTAATCTTCTTTAAACTCACTAATTTCTTTCCCATTTTCACACTCTACCTAGACTAGATCCTTCCTACATAGAATAATAGGAAGATAATATATAAAAATGAAATAATAAAATATAATAAACAATTTTAATGTAGCTCATCCTAGCTCAAAATCAAAAAATGCCTCTAGACTTAACGAATACTTATAGGCGTACTTATGTAAAAAATATAAATTTAACATGTTTTATAAAAAATTAAATAAATAAAATATTAATTTTTCAATAAAAATTAGTAAAGAATAAATTATAAAGGCAAAAGTAATAGAACACTAAAAGAAAATTTTTAAAATATTCAAACTATTGAACGTGGTTGAGTTCTTATCTATATATAGAATTATTAGCCATCATTCACAAACCAAGAGTTGATTTACTTTATTAATCTTTTACTCATACTTTATTATAAGTTAAGTTTAATTTGTTATTACCTTATTAATTAGTTATTTGTAAGTATTATATAGATATGCACTTAATGAATTTGAACATATTCTCTGCAGTAAAATTAGGTTAAGCCTTTTTCTTACCTTAAATTATAGTTTTTTAATTTAAAAAAAGAAAAAGAAAAAGAAAAATAGTTGATTTCAGTTTTATCTAAGCCACATTGATAGAGCTTTTATGACAAATGTATCAATTAAATGCATGTTTGAAAATAGTTGTTCCAAGAAAAATAACCGTTCTTTAACATTGTAGTTTTAGAAAATTCTTTTGATACATCGATTGCATTGAAGTTTTAAATTATGATCTCATCTAATTACCAAATCCTTCACCATTTTCTAGTGGCATGTTTTAGAAAACTTTTGATTATAAATTATTTTGAATTTTAAATTAGTTAATCCTAAACTTTAAATCTTAAATTAAACGGGACCAAATAATTATTTAGAATGTTAATCAAATCTATTTAAATGTTAAGTTTGAATTTAATAATTGTCAATAATTTTGTAATTTACCAATCTTAATCTATTTAAATTTACTTGTCACTTTAATAAGATGAACAAACTTCTATGTGGGGAGGATCTAGTCTAGGTAGGATGTGAAAATAGGAAAGAAATTAGTGGGTTTAAGGAAGATTAAAAATTTAGAGCTTGTGAAGGAGAAGAGAAGAAATTTACGAATTTTGAACTATTTTCACACATTAAAAAAATTTCAAGGACTATTTTGTTATATTTAGAAATTTCAAGGACTAATTTAATACATTTTAGAAATTTCAGGGATTAATTTGAACTAATTTAAAATCAATGACACGTCAGCATGCTACGTGGCATGCCACGTCAAATGTTGTGTCACATGGCATGCTAACATGTTAGTTAATATGACACATCAGCTGACTGATGGTTAACTAATCAGGTACTAAGGTGACGACGGAATGCAACTTTAGGGACTAAAAGTTAATTTCAAAATTTCAGAGACTAAAGTGAAGCACGCATACAATTTCAGGAACTAAAGTGGTACTTAACTCGTTAATAGTTTATAGGCATTTAATTAACATACATAGATAAATTTTCTATAATTAGGAATTGAACATAAGATTATTTTCACCAGAGCAAGGATTTTGATTTTACAAAGACTCGGTCAATTCTCTTTAATTTAGAGCAATATTGTTTTCATAATTATTATATACGGATATTAATAAATGATTTTATAGGTATCCAGCAATTATGCCTGGTTATGTATTAATAAATATTTCAATCAAATCCCATCAATGAATTGCAAGAATCCCCCCTGGCTCGGGGACATCTGATAAAATTGTAATTGTAAGAGTTAATTCAAACCTACCCAAATCATACCCAAGAAAATTTTGAGGGCTTATGGAGCACCATATAAATGTGTTTATAGTCAATAATAGAATAATTTTTAAAATAGGACTAATCACTAATTTATATTTTTATCTAAAATATCATTTTATTATTAGCTATGAATACAATTTACGTGACATTCCAGAAGCATCTAAGAATTTCTTAGTTATATCCATATAGCATCCTAAATCATGATTACAAATGATTATTAATAATTGATTTTTCCAGTTTGATAATTTTAATAACAAGATAATATATATAGATAATAACATACAAATATTTAAAATTAATCTCATTTTAATGAAAGAGTTAAGAAAGAGAGAGAAATAAAAAAGAAATAATTTCTTATTTTAAATGACTTTTCTCCTTGTTTACATTTTTTTGTTCAAAATCTGTCGATATACTATTAACATTTGAGAATCATTATTAGGAAAGTATTGAAAAGTGGACTACAAGAGGAAGGTTCATGAAAGGAATATACAAAATTAAAAAAATATGATAAAGATATATTATCTAAGTCCTTATTGATTAAATCTTCCATACCTTTTTGCATTTCTCCCACTGTCCTGATAACATATGTAACATCTCTACTTTCGTAAACAAAACGTAATGAAAACTTTGAATTATTTTCCTTAGGCAGTGTGAGAATTTCTTAGGTAGCGCTATGCCATGACGATCCTCACACTTAGAATTATAGGGTAGTATAACACTGCCATTGAAAATATGGCACTGCCATACGCTAAAAATTAAGAAATGACAAAAGTGCCCCTGTAACTTTTGTTAATTGCAGCGATGCCTAGAATTTTTTTTAGAAGTTATATTTTGACCCAAAGAATTATTTCCACAATAACCCTAGAACTTTTCATGAAATGACCTTTATGTCCTCACCTCCGTAGAATTAGCAGAATGCAATTTTAAGCGGAGCAGAATCACGTAATGAAACCGTAGAAGTTTAAATCTCTGCCGATTAGGCCATGGAGGCAGTCTGGTGTGAAATGATGTGGGGTGCCCCTAGACTTTCTCAAAATTACGAAAATGCCATTAGTTATGGAAAACAGAAAACAAAAAGGCTCCGAAGTTACGAAAATGTCCAATTTATGCCGTTAATCTATTTATTCAGTTTCAATAGTTATGTAAAGGCAATTAGAAGTTAATTAAATATTAATTAGGAGATAATTAAGAGTCAATTAGAGAGATGAGAATTTAGAATATTTGATCTGAAACATAGGAGATTTCATAGGAATTTTGTTAAAATTGTTTTACCGATTTAAAGGAAATCGACAAGGTTTCGGTATTTTAAACTGTCAGATTGAACTAGCCAAATTCAACATTCCAAACCCTAGATCCAATGGCTAAGAATTCACCCACTTTACCCCCTTAGGATGGCGCTATTTTGAACCACTAAATAGGGGAGGAGTGGCCAAGTCTCCACCACCCAAGCCACTAACCACACTATGACTCAAACACCACAAAATTTAACTAACTTCCACTTTCCTCTCTTGATATTTTAGACCCCATCAGCAGCTGCCTCTTCTCTACTCTTTCTTCATTCTTCTCCTTCCTCACTTCACCTTGCTTCTACCTTCAAGCTCCATCCCTCTTCCACACCAAGAACTTGTATTTAGCCAACATCTACAACAATCTAGAGGTAGGACTCAATTTTTGTTCTTGATTTCTTTGAACTGTGGCTGCATGAAGTTTCACTTTTCTTCATTTATTTGATGATGTATTGGATGTATTTGATGGTATATGGTTGGATTAACATGAAATTTTGAGTTGGAATTAAAGTTAGAAGGAGAAAACTAGAAGAAGTGGAGAATTAGGATGCTGTCTAGGTGAAGAACCTACGATGGTCCGTACGGCAAAGTGTATGACTCCGCCTACAGTCGTTTAAATTTGATGAACTATTTTTATGTGAAACTAGACATTCATGGCTTTTCATGTATAATATAAGGCCCTTGGATTAGTATTGAGAGAGATATGAATTTTTGAAGTTTGACCTAGGTTTTTGAGTTTGATTCTGGGCAAACTAGGTTGTTCAAAGCCAAACTTGCCCTATACAGCTTGGAATTGAATGAAACTAACTTTGTTAGAAATCTTACACGTAGGAGAACATTCCATAAAAATTTCAGAGTTAGATACAGTCTTGTTTGTTCCCAATGGTTCACGGAAGTTGTCCTATGTCCAAACCAGGCCAAAATAGGGCAATTCAAAAAGGTCAAATTTCGGGGCTTACAACTCAAGCTCTACTAAAGCAAATGAAATAGAAATTATTGCAAATGAAATATTGTCCTATTAGCTTTAATATGAGACCAATTTTGTATGATTTGAACTAGTTTTCAATTTTTAGTGGATTTTTAATTTTAAGTGTGTAATTCTGGCTAGCTACAGGGCAGGCCAAGATAAAACTTGAATAACTTGAGCTACATTTATCAAAATTAGATGGGATCAAAGAGGTTAGAACATAGACACATAACACTCTGACATATTCAAAATTTAGGTCCATATAAGTTAAATAGAAATTATGGCTTATTTTACAAAAATCAGGTTGAGTGAAAATGCTAAGACAGCAACTATACCTTAAATGCAATTAATGTTCCTATGAAATTGATATTGAACTGTGAATGAAGTGTTGGGGATTTTCTATAAAAATTGGTTGTCTGAGCACTGGCACTATTCATAGGGAAGTGGACACGTTCCATTATGCTGCCGAATTTACGGTAGAATTGTAAGAAAGTTATGAGTATTTATGTGTTAAGAATATGTACGTGGGAATAATGTATGCAAGGATATATGAAAGTAAATGATGAAGCATATGTATGAGTGCATTCAACATGTCTATGCATAATTATGTATGGGAATGAAAGGACATGAACATATTAAATGTGGATCCCTTTACCTGGAGGCAGTTATGAAATCCCTCCTTATGAAGGCAGTTAAATAAGATAAGATTGGGTCCCTTTCACTTGGAGGTAGTTAATTAGGTCCCTCCCTGTGAAGGCAGTTAAAAGATATGATGAAGGTCCCATATTCCTAAGGAGTGTGACATGGTGATCACACCCCGATAGGGTATGACATGGCGATCGTACTCTAGAATATGGCCTGATGACCACATCCTAAGGAATGTGACATGGCGATCACACTCCGATGGAGTATGACATGGTGATCATACTCTGAAATGTGCATGACAAGTAAAGGAAATTAAGAAAAACCCCAGTGCATTCGCATGAATTCAAGTGTGAGTATTTACATAATTATATCCCATGTTTCATTGATGCTGAGACTGTTCTATCTACTTATGTTGTGATTATTATTCTAAATATGAAATATTGCCAATGTGACTCAAGTGCATGAATAAAATGAACTTTGCTTCGGACAATATATTTTCAAACTATAAAAATGAATAGTCTATTTGACATGCTCACATTTTTCATAATAAACCGAAGCAGCTGGAGATAATAACAATGACACAGCACATGGTAATTTAATGAATCCTACTAAGAATTTATAATTATCACTCTTATTATGTTTATTTTCGTGTTATCTCCAGATAGTTCAGAAGTTCCGAAGAAGGTCCTCTGAGACGGAGTTAACTAGTAAGATTGAAGGCGGTCGAAGGTTGCTGCCAGACAAAATCCGATTAGGTGGCAGTAACAACTCCGAGATGAGGTATTATGACTTAAGCATAGTACCTTATTTGGGATGGGTGTTACAACATAAACCCACTAATTCCTTCTTCAGCACTTTTACTAACCTATCCTTACTTCAATTAGCTTTCTTGATAAGCCACCCAAATTTTCCTCTACAATTTTCTTTTAAGCAATCCCAAAAAGCCCAACTATATCTTTCTCTGATATCTTTGACAACATCTCTTGGACTTTTCTTTAAAATGGATGATAGTTGAAATATTTCTATAGCTAAACAGAAATTCAGTTTTTTTTTTTTAGCTGTTTCAAAGAATTGTTCAAATAGTTATTTATACCATTTTTAGTGCTGTATAATCTATATAATATAATTTAATATAATAATTTATTATTGATATTCTATTTTATTGTATAAGCATTATAAAATATGGTTATATAAATTAATTTTAAACATTATTTAAATAAGATTATGTAAAATAAAATATTTATATAAATAAAAGTAGTTGTGAAGTTTTTATTGAATAAATTAATTACTCTCCATTTAGAGCAGAAGTAATTGATGGGGTTGATGTCTTTTTATGCTACTGACTTGTGTAACTGTTAACATGATATTAGGTTGAGTATAGGGAGGAGTGCAGTAGATGATGGGAATGCTCTATATATCAGTAGACTAAGAATAACAATTTCATTTCTTAATGATATGTAACTTCCATTTTTACTCTTGTTTTTGTAAGACTTTTACTGATAGTGATAAATTTAAACCCTGTTGGTCGTGCCATTTACCATTTTTTTGTGATGTGCAACTTCCTTTCTTTTCTATTGTCCCCAGACCCCAATAATATACTACCCTATACATTTTATTCTGAAGAGAAATATTGAGCAAGTTTCTGTCAGCTTTATTTACAAAAGAAAATTTCTATTACTTTGACAGGTACTAGCCAATGTATGGGCATGTAGAGAGACTGGCAGAGGAATTGAGAAAAGGGGTTAATTCCGTTGAAGGTGTTGAGGCCACATTATGCCAGGCATGTATTAATATTTCATTTACCATAGTTCCTAACCCTATGCATTCCATTTTGGCATATCATAAAATTGCAAACAGTAACTAGCATCTACTCCGGAGCTAGAGGCTAATAGCATGATCCCCTTGTGGCGCAGACAAATATACAAAAAAAATTCTATGTCTTACCCTGTGTTCAGTGTTATTGTTATCTAGTTGAGGTTGATAATCGGTTTTTCACTCAATATAATTGTTCCTGCCATTTGAATGTCACAAACCACAAAGTTGGATTCAAACTTTTGAGGAGCTTCCTTGTGGACTTTTATTGAACCTATGAGAAGAGGCGCAATCTACGGTGCTTTTCACTGGTCAAGGAGTATGGTGTATTTTGCAATCTGATGGTGAGATTGTGAGGTGCATCGATGCACCAATCACCTATAATGCACTGTAGTAATATGTAATTTTAAGAAAATTTAAAAATATGATTTGTTCGAAGATGGGTTACCTGAGCAATTTTCGAACTAAGAATGGGACCTCAAGCTGCCCGAGTGAGTGTTTCCACGGCGGTGAGGGGTGTACCTGCAAGGACTCCGACGCTCAAGTCAGTGAGTGCAAGAAAGTATGAGAAGTAGGTCAGAAAGATACCTTACGTTCGAGGCTGGACCCATATATATACGAGTGAGTGGTTGAGAGATAAGGGGGATTTGATCCTGCCTTCATAGGGGATAACCCAGGATGTCCTTTATCATAGGGGATAACCCAGGACATCCTTTATCATGGGGGATAACAGATGGGTCCGAGTTTATCGGCAATACGTAAGGGAAGAACGTTCCGTGCTGTTAGGGAACAGACGAACTTAACTCGGGTTTAGGCCTCAACTCGGGTTAATGGCTCGAGATAGGCTCGGACTATTAACAACTTCGAGATCTGTTTAGGCCTAGTCCTTGGGTTGAGTTGGGCCCCAATACTATTGTCCAGAATAGTGCCCCCAACACGGTATTCGAGATGGATTCCTCGGGTGCTGAGTTCTTCATGAGTCTCCGAGTTAATTACTGCCTTCTAACATCAGATTGTTATTTAAGTGATTTGGCGCTTTTCCTGTATCGACGTCTGGGGTCTTCGTGAACCGATGATGTCCTTTCGCCTCGTAGGTCATGCCTCGTAACCCTGAGTGTACACATTCCATTTCGGGCGCCTCGTTCAGAGCACCTCATCATTTTGAACTGGGGCATCATTTCCATTTTGCCCCCATTCCTTTTGTGTGAAAAGACGGTTGCACCCTTAGCGACGCTTGGGTTGCACGGCAAAGGACGTTTTCAGTCCTATAAAGAGGGGTTTCGTGCGTTCATTATCCATTTTCCTTGTCTTGCCCAAAGGTATTCGTCACGCGGAAGAAGCAGAGGAGCAGTGTGGGAGTGTGAATGTTCGTGCCGCCGTTACCTCACTAGTAACATATATGCCCCTTCCCTTTTGTTTTCTGGTTCTGCAACTTGTTTGTTTTGTTGGGTGGTATATTGGTGGTGGTTTGGATCCAGCCCACCGGCGGCCTTTCGTAGAGGGAAACCACCATAGGGAGCCTGTCTTTTCAGTTCCCATTTTATTTCTAGGGGTTTCCAACTTAGGATTTTTCCCGAGTTTGTGATGTAAGGGCAGTTTCCTGTGTAGGTTGTTTGGGATCGCGAAAATGGCCAAAAAGAGAGCTCTAACTTTTCTTCCCAAGATAAACTTCATCTATTGGTGGGTCGATCCCGAGGTTCTGGGGACTCCCTTGGTCGTGACCCCGGAGTTCTTAACTCATTTCAGAGAGGAGAAACTTATCTCGCCGGAGGGAGAGTATGAGGAGGAATATTATTTGGAGGCTCCGGGTCCGAGCGAAAGGGTGAGTAACTTTAACCTTGAAGGGAGGCCTCGGTGGATGTGGTGTTACGACATTCTTATCTCCAAGCTACGAGGTCAGATTCCGTTTTCCCACTTTCAAATGGAGATCCTGTGCCAGACTGAGGCCGCTCCTTCTCAACTGCATCCAAACAGCTGGGCGATGATTCGGGGTTTCGAGATCATCTGCAAATACCTCGTAGTAACGCCATCCTCAGAAGCCTTCTTTTTCCTATTTACTTTGACCCGACCTGCTGGTGGTGGATTAACCTCGGGATAGTTATCCTTCCAAGCTCACGCTAATCGGAAGATATTCCTTCTATATGAGGAATCTTTCCATAATTTTCAAACCTGTTTTCTTCAAGGTTTTCGGGTGTCCGAACTCAATTCCTTTTTGGGAGACCTTGGAGAGGGAGCTTCGGTTTAACGTCTTTTGGTGTAAGTATTTTAGCGCTCCCCGGATAGAAGAGAGTTCCCTTAAGCCCGACGAGAGAGTCGTTGTTGACTTTCTTTTCGAGTGCTTTCGAAAGAATCATCTGAACCTAAAGAACATAGTTGGCATAGATCCTGGGGAGGCCAGGCGGTATTTAGGTGGTTGTTTTTCTGTTATTGCTTGCATATCTTATGCCCCCTTTTTTGTCGGATGCTTATTGTTGATGTCTCTTTTGCAGACGGAATGGCTCGGAAGTCCGCCCTTGCCGAGTTTCGTAGGAGGATATTGAAGACGAGGGGGAATGGAGTAACAACCCAAAATCGGCGGGATCCGGAGAACCGGTGTTCGCTTCTGTTCCTGATAAAGCAGCCTCGGAGGCTCGGCCTTCCAAGAAGCAAAAGTCAAATAAAGCGGCCAAAGGGAAGTCCGTGGCTTCCGACCCTGAGGGCCTTCCCTCACCGAAGGTATAGTCCGACGTCCATGTAATGGATAAGGATTTCCCTTATCCCGACTTCATGGATAAGGAGTTGATGGTCCCTGCCCTTCTCGAGTGCTTACAGGGTGACAACGAGAACCTAGCTGCAAAATTCCAATGGACAGGGCGTGCCATGCTAAAGTCGGCGGCCTTGCTCAGATACTCGGAACCGATTATTACCTCCGGTGTCTGAGCTATGGAGGAGGTAAAGGTCTTGAAGTCCTAGCTCTCCCTTCTTCAAGATGAGAAGTCAGCTTTGGAGAAGGCCAAGGAAGACGATATTAATGGGTTGAAGGAGGCACTTGAGTCGAGGGACCAGCAGCTGAAGGATTCTTGTTCTCGAGTGTCGAAACTCCATAAGGATTGTGCCGATTTTTTGGAGGCTGCTGCTAGGGCGAGGAATGAGGTGGCTTGGGTGGAGCATTTGCAGGCGAGGTCGGCTGGGGAGATTAAGGAGTCCCTTTTGGAGTAGTGCCAGATTATTTGCCCTGACGTTGATTTCAGCGAAGTCGAGTTGGACAAAGTTGTGGTTGATGGTCGCATCATTGTGGCTCCAGAAGAAGCTGACGATCCTAAGGCTGATCCGAAAGAGTAGGCGTCCGACCTTTGGTGTGTTTGTATTTTTCATTGAATTGCCCTGTTAGGTTTTAGGGGCTCTTTTTTGAATATTTGTTCGTTGTTAGAACTTTTTGTAATGGAATTCAGTTATCTATTTTGTTAATTGATGCGCCAGTTATATTCTCCTAAGTTGAACCTTGAAGGGAATATTGGCAGCACCTTAATTGTTAATTGATGCGCTAGTTATTCGCCTAAGTTAAGCCTTGAAGGGAATATCAGTGGCACCTTTTATTGCTTTACCGAACTGCATGTTGTCCGAGTTGGATTTAGCTAGAACTTAAGATTGTTTGCTTAAATTAGCGATGTGTAAAACCAGAAGTTTGACTTCGGACTTTGATCGCATTCGGGATTACGTGTCCGAGATATCATACCGGTATCCGTTTTCCTCGACCAAGGGGTGATCAATCCCTTAGGAGAATTAAGGTGGGTTGAAATCATCAACCGTGATGTGTAAAATAACGGAAGCGAAAGGAAGAATTAACAACATAAAAATAATAATGAAATAATTTTAAATCAAACGAAGTAAAGATAACATGTAAGAGCAAATACCGAGAAGAGTTTGCTAGTTACTGCTTGGCCCACAGAGTTCTGCCTCATTAAAACCTCCTCGGGAAAACCCAGTGGGACAAAACCCGAGGTAGGAAAAAGAGTACGGCTATCTCACGTGGTATATACATCAGATAAAAAAATTTCAGAGGTTGGAAGAGTTCCATGACCTCAGAATCTCTGTGCCCGATAAGGTGGAGAGTTTGTATGCCCCCTTTTCTAAGATGTCAATGACTCTGTATGGGCCTTCCCAGTTTGCAGCTAATTTTCCCTGATCCACGGGAGGTTTTCCGATGTCAGCTAGTCGGAGAACCAATTCTCCTTTGTCGAAAGTCCGAGGTACCACTTTGGCATTGTATCTTTTGGAGATTCGATGTTTGAGCGCCTTCTCCCTTAGATGAGCCATTTCCCTCGCTTCGTTTGACAAATCGGACTCCTTCCGAAGTGCGTGGTGCTGTGTAGGTTGGAACATGACGTGCGGGCTTATTTCCTCGACTTTGATCGGTATCATCGCGTCCATCCTGTAAGTCAGCTTAAAAGGAGTTTCTCCCGTTGTTGAATGCGGGGTGGTTCTATGGGACTATAGAATGCTCCCGAGTTCGTCGAACCATGCCCCCTTTGCTTTGTCGAGTCTCTTCTTTAATCCTCGGAGGATGACTTTGTTGGAAGCTTCAGCCTGGCCGTTTGCTTGAGGGTGTTCGACCGAGGTAAAGTGGTGCTTGACCTTGTGGCTGGAGAGAAATTCTCGGAACTTCTTATCTATGAACTGGGTTCCATTGTCCGTGACGATCGAATCAGGTATTCCGAAGCGAGTAAAGATGTTCCTCCATACGAATTTCCAAGCTTGGGCAGTAGTGATGGTGGAAAGTAGCTCTGCTTCTATCCACTTCGTGAAATAATCTGTTGCCATAATGAGGTACTTCACTTGTCCCGAGGCGAATGGAAAGGGACCTAGGAGGTCGAGTCCCCACTTGCTGAAGGGCCAGGGGGACATGATTGACGTTAGTTCATCAGAAGGGGCAAGGTGGAAAGTGGCATGTTTCTGGCAGCTGGAACATTTTCGTGCATACTCTATTGAGTCCTTCATCATCGACAGCTAATAGAATCCAGCTCGTAAAACTTTTAATGCCAGCGACTTTCGTCCGAGGTGATGGCCGCAAGATCCTTCGTGAACTTCCTCGAGAATGGCGGGAACCCGATCCAGTCCCACGCACTTTAGTAGTGGCTGGGACAACCTTCTTCTGAATAGTTGATCATTGATGAAAGTGTAATAGGAGGCTTCTCTAGCTAGTCTCTTGACGTCGACAAGATTTTCTGGTCTGGTTCCATTCCTCAAGTACTAAATGATAAGAGTCATCCAGTTGGGAACCTCATTGACGGATAAGATCGAAAGGACATCCGATATTGACGGAAGCTTCAAAGTCTCGGATCAAACTCTGATTGTTTCCTCCGGGCTTAGTACTTGCCAGCTTGGAGAGGATGTTGGCCCTGACATTCACTTCCCGTGGAACATGTCGGAATTCTACCTGAGGAAATTCTTCCACGAGTTCTTTTCATTTTGTCAGGTACTTCTGCAGGAGAACGTCTTTAGCTTGGTATGCCCCGGTGACTTGGGAAGTGACGACTTGAGAGTCATTGCACACCAAGAGCCGGGATACGCCAATGTCCCTGGCAAGCTTGAGGCTTGCGATGAGGGCTTCATATTCAGCCTGGTTATTGGAGATCGAGAAGTCGAATTTAATGGATAGCTCGAGGATTATTTCACCTTCCTTTTTGAGAATCACCCCAGCTCCACTTCCTTTCGAGCTGGAAGCTCCGTCCACGTGCAGTGTCCAACCCAATTCTGGGGTATCCGCCTCGTCCACCATCTTAGCTAAGAAGTCGGCTAATGCTTGACATTTAATGGCAGTCCTTGGTTCGTATTGGATGTCGAACTTCAAAAGTTCTACAGACCATGATACCATCCTTCCTGCCAGGTTCAATTTTTGTAGGATTTGCCAGATTGGCTGGTCAATTCGGACGACGATGGTGTGGGCTTGAAAGTACTGGCGAAGCTTCCGTGCTGCAATGACTAGGGCCAAGGCGACTTTTTCAATCTTCCGATATTTAGTCTCGGGTCCGTGAAGCACTTTGCTAATAAAGTATACCGGGTGCTATTGTCGGGAATCCTCCTGGACTAGCGCCCAGGCAATGGCAATGTCGCTGACAGATAGATATAGGAACAATGATTTTCTGACTTCCGGCTTGCTCAGTATAGGCGGGCGGGCCAGGTAGTCCTTGAAGTTGGTGAAGGCAGCTTCCCATTCTGGCGTCCACTCAAAGGTATTTCCCTTTTTCAATAGAGAAAAGAGGGGGATGGCTTTCCTGGCCGACGCAACCATAAATCTTGAAAGAAAGGCAATTCTTCCCGTGAGACATTGTACTTCTTTTACTGTCATTGAACTTTTCATTTCGAGTATTGCTCGGCATTTGTCGGGGTTTGCCTCAATCCCCCAATGTGTAAGCATGAACCCTAGAAATTTTCTGGCTTCTACAGCAAAAGCGCACCTGTGTGGATTGAGTCTCATGTTGTGCTTTCGGATTCGGTCGAATATGACCTTTAGGTCGGACAAGAGATTTTCCTCTTCGCGAGACTTGAACAACATATCGTCGATATACACTTCCATCAAATCTCCGACCAGCTCTGCAAACACCTTATTCATAAGCCTCTGGTATGTTGCTCCCGCATTCTTCAGTTCGAAAGGCATGACCTTGTAGCAATAATTTGCCGTTGGGGTTATAAACGCCATTTTTTCTTCGTCGAGCTTGAACATCAGGATCTAATTATATCCCGAGTAAGCATCCAAGAAGGTGAGCAGTCTAAACCCGGAAGCAGTGTCCACTAACCCATCAATGCTTGGCAGGGGATACGGGTCCTTTGGGTAGGCTTTGTTCAAATCGGTGTAGTCAACGCACATTCGCCATTTCTTGCTAGGCTTTTTTACCATCACGATGTTGGACAACCACGTCGGGTATTCGATCTCGCGTATGGAACCGGCTTCCAAGAGGCTCTGAACTTGCTCTTGGACCGCGAGGGCTCTTTCTAGGCTCATTCTCCTTCTCTTTTGAGTAACCAGTTTTGAACTGGGGAAGACAGAGAGTCGATGGGAGACGAATTTCGGGTTGACTCCCGACATGTCGGTGGCAAACCATGTGAACAAATCTACGTTGGACTTGAGGAGGTTGATTAAGCCTTGTTTCAGTGAGATCAGAAGTTTTTTGTTAATCCGAGTTACTTTCCAGTTTTCATTTCCAATTTGGATTTCTTCTAACTCGCCATTTGGCTCTGGTCTCTCCCCTTCAACTTTCCTTGCGTCCAGGTCTATCATCATGATATTCGAAGAATTGGGGGGCCGGGCCTCGGCCTAGGACACCACCTTTTGTTGCTTTTGTATTTCCAGGCTGGCATTATAGCATCGCCGAGCTGCGGCCTGGTCAGCTTTTACAGTGGCAATTTCCCCTTGGTCGGTAAGGAACTTAATGGTCAGGGATGCCGTTGAGATAATGGCGCTTATCTTGTTCAATGTTGGTCTTCCAAGTATGGCATTGTAGGCCGAGGGACAATCGACAACTAGGAAGTTGACTTTGATCATCCGGGTTTTAGGTCAGGATCCCAAGGTTAGGTGGACGGTGATGTAACCCTGGGGGCGAACTTTTTGTCCGAAAAATCCGATCAGCTCCTCCACGTGTGTTTGGAGGTCGGCGTTACTTAATCCGAGCTTATCAAAGCATCTCAGAATAGAATATCCGCTGAGCTTCCTTGATCGATGAATACCCTTTTTACCTCGGCATTGACCATGGCTGCGGATATCACCATTGGGTCATCATGTCCCGAGATCACGCCCTCGAAATCGGAACTTGAGAAGGCGATATCTAGTATTGGCCGAGATGTCGGTGCTGGCTTTTTTATCTTCCCAGAGGAAACATTTAGAACTTCTCGTAAATGCTTTTTTCGGGCTAACTTCGTTGTTCCGCCACTTGCAAAGCCTCCAGCAATGACATTGATAGTCCTTGTGATATGTTCCCTGTCATTGCCTTGACTTGCTTCCGGCTCCGAGGTTCTCTGGCTCCTCGGATTCCTTCTTTCTTCGTCCCCATGATCGGGAGCTCGCCTTCTTCATTGACTTCTTTGGGAAGCCACATACTTCGCCAATCTGCTTTCCCTTATCAACTGTTCCACGGCATCTTGGAGGTCGTAGCAATCTTCGGTTTTGTATCCAAAACCATTGTGATACTTGCAAAAAAAGGACTTGTTAGTACTGGCTCTCATCTTGAGGACTTTTGGCTTGGGGAACCTCTCGACTTGGCCGACCTCTCAGAACAGCTCGGATAGGGATACGTTGAGGGGGGTATAGTCATTGAACCTACCAGCCCTGGAACGTACGTCCTTCCTTGGGTGTTCATCTAGGCCGCCGATTTTCCTATCGGATTGGTTCCTTGCGGGGTTGGCTGTGGCCTTCTCCGTTTCTTCTAGAAAGATATACTTCTTGGCCCTTATTTGTATTTCCTCTAGGGATTCTGGCAGTCTTTTGGATAACGAAGTTTTGAACGGTCCCGGCCGTAATCCATTTAGCAGCGTCAGGATCGCCACCTGAATTTGCACCTCGTTAATAAGTAAAGATTCGGCGTTGTATCGCTCGAGAAAGTCTCAGAGTGACTCGTTTTGCCGCTGGTGAATTCCAAGGAGGCTGGAGACTGGCTTGAGCTTGAACTTCTTGGTAGTGAAATAGTCCAAGAAAGTTGAAGCAAGGTCGGAAAATCAACTAATCGACCTAAGAGGAAGAGAGTTGAACCGTTTCAACACAGATTTCTTCAGAGTTATGGGGAAGGCTCGGCATTTGACGGGATCCGAAACCCCGGCTAACACCATTCTCGACTTGAAGGCGTTCAAATGTTCCTGGGGGTCAATGCTCCCATCGTATGGCTCCATGTCGGATGGGGGCTTGAACCCCTTGGGTTGTAGTGTTCCCATAATGAAGTCGGAGAATGGTGTGTCATCGTTGTGTTCGGGGTCCTCATGTCGCTCGGAGCTGCACCTAGCTTGCCCTTCATTGTGTTGAGGATTGGACCGGATGTTGGAATGTTCGTTGTGATGGCGGGCACTTTCCACTCGGGGCTCTTTCCAGCTGGGGGATGCACTTCCACGTGGTGAGTCTCCATGGTGACGACATTCCGTGCTACGACTACGCTCTCTCGGACTTCAGCCTCTACGATAGTCCGGACTCCTATCGTGGTGGCGCCTGTGTCGTTCCCGACGCCGCTTTCGTTCTGAGTCCTTTATGTGGTCCAGGTTTTGTTCCAGCCTTTGAATGCGAGTGGCCTACTCCAGCATCAGGGTTAACATTTCGGCAAGCGGGTCAGTGTCGGCCTGAGGGTGAACTTCGACCCTGGAGGCGACCACATTCCCCGTGGCCCAAACAATGGTGCGGGGGGCCACTGAATTCTGCTTGTGCTGGCGTTCTTCGGTGCGTGAAACCGAATCGGAAGTAGCTCGCCCCTCCATTAGTGGTTGGTTGTTGCTTACAGAGGTGTGTCCAGCCGTGCGTTCTCTTCTTGGAAGCGAAGACATTGTCGCAATCACAGCCGTGGTATGGTGAGCAGCGTGATTCCCCACAGACGGCGCCAATGTTCGAAGATGGGTTACTTGAGCAATTTTCGAACTAAGAATGGGATCTCAAGCTGCCCGAGTGAGTGTTTCCACGGCGGTGAGGGGTGTACCTGCAAGAACTCCAATGCTTAAGTCAGTGAGTGCAGGAAAGTATGAGAAGTAGGTCAGAAAGATATCTTATGTTCGAGGCTGAACCCATATATATACGAGTGAGCGGTTGAGAGATAAGGGGGATTTGATCCCGCCTTCGTAGAGGATAACCCGGGACGTCCTTTATCATGGTGGATAATGGATGGGTCCGAGTTTACTGGCTATACGTGAGGGAAGAACGTTCCGTGCTGTTAGGGAACAGACGAACTTAACTCGGGTTTGGACCTCAAATCGGGTTACTGGCCCGAGATAGGCTCGGCCTGTTAACGAATTCGAGATCTGTTTAGGCCTAGTCCTTGGGCCGAGTTGGGCCCCAATACTACTGTTCGAAACATGATTAAGTATATTTTAAAAATTAATTATCATATATTGACAGTGTAAAATTATACTAACAGTATAAAATAATTTTATATTATTAGTGTAATTAAAAAAATTTTATCAGTATAATTTTACTCTATCAGTGTAATTTTATACTAATAAAATTTTTTTGATTACATTAATAGTGTAAAATTATTTTATACTGTCGGTGTAACTTTATATTATTAGTGTATAAAAATTAATTTCTAAAAGTTATAAAAATTTTATCAATGTAATTTTACTCTATCAATATAATTTTACACTGTCTATCAGTATAATATTAAACTGATAGTATAAATTATTTTATATTATCAGTGTAATTTTATACTATTAGCATATAAAAATTAATTTTTAAAATATATTTAATCATATTTTTAAATTTTTTTAAAATTAATATATTACTAAAGTGCATCATAGTAATTGATATATTAATACACCTTACAAATCTCTACCATCTGATACGCTACAGTCACAAAAGGTGCACCAAGCATCTTGTACTGCAAAGCGCATCCTGGACGGCGCCATGAGAAGGTACCCGAGACACTACCGAGGTGCTTGATAATCTGAATGGACGACCCCAAGAGTGGTGTACCAATCATTACCCCCAATGAGCTCACTGAGGCCGATGGTTTTATCTTCGGCTTCCCAACAAGATGGAATGATGGCCGCTCAGTTTAAGGCTTTTCTAGATAAAATTGGACCTCTATGGGTAAGACGAGCTTGCAGGAAAGCCTGCTGGAATCTTCGACAGCACTGGTTCCCAAGGTGGTGGACAAGAAGCTACAGCGTAACTTAATTAGTGTAGTTTCTTAGTCAGTCCCCAAGATGAATGAAATATTAATCATCAAAAAACTGTGGAATCTATGGTAGGCTTACTGCTATTACTCAGCTGGTTCATCATGGAATGATATTTCATATTTGTTCCGATCGAATATAAATTTGGCCATTGCATGTTCGAAATGGAGGAAGTGAAAGGTGGAAGCCCAAGTGGTCCAGGAACTTATGCTGGTGATGGCTCAAGACAGCCATCTGAGCTTGAGTTGGTGCAAGCATTCCGCCAAGGGAATATTATTGCCAACATCACAAAGCAGTTCAAGGGAGCTGCGTAATGTTGCCTCAATAAGGCACACTGTCACTATTAAAGGATACACCAAAATAATGCTTGAAAATCGTTGCTCATTTTTTAGTCCTAGAATATATTGAGTTCTATTTTTCTGTGTTTACAAAGTTAACAATTTTCTTTTATTTTTTTCATTCGACAAATAATTTGTTTTGAGTTCTATTCTTGTGCTATAGGGTGGAATGGTTATAGATATTTGCTGAAACGAAGAAAGAATGTTTTTGTCCTTTCGTCTTAGGCATAGAAAATACTTGTTGCCTTCTTTTGTATTCCTCTTTTATGAATGTCACTGCCTGTTAAAGGTATTGAAAGTTGGGACATGTTTGGGCAGATCATATGCATCAGTTTACTTAATTGAGCTAATGATGTACCCATCACTTGATTCTGACCTTGCTAAAGTAGTTGACTTTTCTTTCGTATGTGATAAAGATTGCAAACATTTAAGAAATTAATCTGCAAATGTCTGTGTACAGCTAAGTCCCTAAAATTTGTTCACGGTAACATTAAGCCTTCAGCTGTTCAGCACATTCAAAAGATATAAACGGAGAAAATTGAAAATGAAAGTTGTAGCTGCTGTGCTAATAACTGGGTTTGGACACTAATTCACTATCAGCTCTATTGATGTTGGTCACATATACTATTTTTGAAACGCTCCCAAAGCAAGTACGGTCACTGTGTCACTTAGAAAAAGCAATGCTTGTTTTGTATGAAAAGGACCCAGCTAATGTGCTAATACAAAATACATCTTCTCATCCGTCATTATACGTAGATTTTTTTAAGCCGCTGTGGGCTCTAAGAGATAGCTTAGCTGTTTCAATTTATTATCTAATGAAAATGGATTTGATCTGTGAGATTATCACAAGCAAATTTGCACCTTTTCCCATCCTCCATTTCTAGTAGATTCATTTTGGTTAATGTTGTTATAATGATATTAGTCCTCTCCATAGGTTCTCACATGTAATGTTTTGCAAGCCCTTCTTAAAGCTACAAAATATAGCCATCATTCTATTTTTTTTTTTTAAAAGAAAAATTGTTTGTAAAAAATATATAGCGCTGACTAGACACTCCATACGACATAGGCAGGCAGCTGTCACAAAGAAGAGAAATATTCTGATACACATTGCTTTTTCTTTCTCTTTGTTGTGCCAGAAAATCCGGTGTCATGTGATTCACAAGGTTTTTTCCGATTCTTGTCCATTTTTTTCTCTTCATATCATTGGTTTATGTCGATAATATCCCACTTCTGGCTTTGCAGCATCTAATTCTATCGTTTCATGACAAAAGTTGCCATACCCTGGTATCTTTTCTCAACTAGCTATGCTAGCCACTCTCATGAATTTCAGCAGCATGGTTTTTTTTTTTTTTTCTTCTTTTGTTTTATTTTTTGGATTCCAAGGACACGGTCCTTTTCAAACATGATGAAGAAGACCTGAGATACACATGCCAAGCTCAGAAACTTGGAATGGAATCTACAGAAAAGTTAGGTATATAGTCCCAGCTTGTAGTACATTTAGTGTTAATGTTAACACATAAATGCTCAACATGATTAGAGCTATAAGTGAAAGTTAAGCAAATGTTTGTCTCTAGAGTTGTATTTATTGGTTGCCATAAAAAGTTGAGAAAAGGGATAGGAATTATGGAATCTTTAGACAATTGATATAGGCCCAAATAATTTGAAGATTCTATTCCTCCTCTTTCTTATCCATGTACTCTGGTGTCAATGGAATTCATTGATTAGCAATCATGTTTTAGCATTATACGACAGAAATTATTAAAAGCAATGAAACCAGATTTCTTATCAGCTAAAGAACAAAACTGGGCTAATATAATCTAAAAATATAATTTTTTTTTAATTTGTACAGCTCTTAGAAAGGAAGTGGCATATTCATAGAAACAAGGTGCTAAAGCTAAAGAAGATGCTCATGAAACTGTGAGGTGTACATATATATATATATATATAACTAATGAACCAATTATTTTCAAAATGAATCTGCTTGACATACGGTGCATTGTACCTTAATATATTACTGCATTTATACCGTGTGTTATACGTATACCGACATGAATATATATTTTCTTGTTAGGAAAAATATATAAGTGATATTAATTGGATGAATATAGAAATGATTTAATATATGTTGCCTTAATAATTAATAAAAATGATATTTTTGAAATGTGTTAATTAATGTTTAAAATTAATATTTAATATTTAAAATTAATGATATGTTTGAATGAAGAATGATTTGAAATGTGAAGTTGGAAAATATAAAAGTTTTAATAATTTTGAGTAAGAAATTTAGTGTGTATAATTTAATAATTTAAAAAATATATATATATAACAGAGTGAAACTTTAAAATAAATTAAAAAGAATATAAATTAAGGTATTTTTATGATTTAATAGAATATTAAGAATTCAAATAATATGATTTAAATTAATATTAATTGTATAATTTTTAATATTAATTATTAATATCATGATAGCTATCTATTGTAATTTGGTAATTTCTTGAGTTTTTATTAGCTAATAATATAAAATCATGAATGAAGAATGATTTGAAATGTGAAGTTGGAAAATATAAAAGTTTTAATAATTTTGAGTAAGAAATTTAGGGTGTATAATTTAATAATTTAAAAAATATATATATATATAACAGAGTGAAACTTTAAAATAAATTAAAAAGAATATAAATTAAGGTATTTTTATGATTTAATAGAATATTAAGAATTCAAATAATATGATTTAAATTAATATTAATTGTATAATTTTTAATATTAATTATTAATATCATGATAGCTATCTACCGTAATTTGGTAATTTCTTGAGTTTTTATTAGCTAATAATATAAAATTATGAATGAAGAATGATTTGAAATGTGAAGTTGGAAAATATAAAAGTTTTAATAATTTTGAGTAAGAAATTTAGGGTGTATAATTTAATAATTTCAAATATATATATAACAGAGTGAAACTTTAAAATAAAGTAAAAAGAATATAAATTAAGGTATTTTTATGATTTAATAGAATATTAAGAATTCAAATAATATGATTTAAATTAATATTAATTGTATAATTTTTAATATTAATTATTAATATCATGATAGCTATCTACCGTGATTTGGTAATTTCTTGAGTTTCTATTAGCTAATAATGTAAAATCATTTTATACTGTCAACACATAAAAATTAAACTCATATGTTTAAAATTTATATGATATTTGAATATAAAATTGTAATTTATTATAGTAAGACACTATAAGAGTACAAAATATAATATTAAGGATAAGTAAAGCTATAGTAATTAAAAAGAGTTTTTATCTGATCATCTAATAATTTGTAGAAAGTGTGTATAATTTTATCAATCTATAATTATATATATTTTTGTGAATGTGTAAATATGTACATATTGAAATGATATTTGGTATATGTTGTACTATAGCCGATTTTATTAAATTTTAATGATTTTGTAGTTATATTTCATTTTTAAATTGAATTTAGGATAGTCAAATGTTATTATAATATGTTAATGTTGGTGGCTAAATGCTTGCTATTACAATTAAGTGATTGGAATGGAAGTTAAGAAATTGTGGAGTTAAATTGTATAGTACATAAATGGATAATTATGATAGTAGAATTAAATGAGAATGTGTCTACATAAAAGATAAGGAATTCAATGTGGGAATAACAAGTCAAATGATATGCTGACTGATATGACAGCTATTTAGAACTTCTGACTTATGGGTTGTCATCAACAAAATTTTGGTCTTAGTTTTAATATATTTTAATAAATAGATAGATAGATAATAGATAAATTGCTATCCCACTCTGCCGCTATTGGGGTAGTATAATGGTAACAAGGAAAACGGTTGTTGCTGGTCCCCTCCCTTGTCTGTTATTTACTTATATCTTCTTCCAAAATATATAACTTTGTGCCAAATGCCTTCCACATAAATAAACAATCCTTATAAGAGAACTGCATATTCCTCTCATTATTTACTTAAATGAGTAAACTCAGCTAGATGTGATAACACCTGAAAACATTGTTAAGTCACGTATGACAATTTCTAACTAAATACAAATTTCGTAGAAAGTAAATAAGATTGAATATATTGACAGGCGAGCTTCATTAACACGATAATGGCTAATACTTAGATGCTCTATCTTTGAATTAATGTAAATTCTGATCTTGCTAGAGAAGTTAGAAAGTTCTGGCAAAATACTTTTAATCAGAAGGGGCCATTTCCTTGTCCAGAACAGAGTAGTTTATAATGCTCTTTGGCCAATAGCTACAAAGTCATAATAGGTAAAGTGGCCAAGTTTGAAGATACAGTAATCAAGTAAATCTTTAATTCTAAGATTATGTGATTTTCATATGATCTTTTACTTTGCAGTTGTCAATGTTGTTGTCCTTACGTCAAAGTTTTCTAATTTTTTTAATATAATATTAGAGAAAGAGTAAAAACATTAATTTATTTACTTTTATCATATATTGGTAAGTTTTAATAAAACTTACACATATATAATATTCATATAAAAATTCTAACCCAACAAGTCAACAACCAGGGACGACCCATTGGGTAAGGGTAACACATAATTTTCGAACGACTTTACGTGTATTTTTGTTTTCTTGTTTTTTATTTTTTTCTTCTATTGATGGCATACCAAGTTATCATGTAAAAGATACGCTAACTTTTATATATATAAAAAAAAAAAAAAGACACCCTAACTTTGCACTTGTCGAAAATCATATTTTGATAGATTAGATCAATTAATATATTAATAAAAGACTTGAGTCCTATTTAGATACACAATATGTTTCTCAAATCTTTCACTTTGGTCATACAAATATTTTTTATTCTCTTATTTAGTTGTAAAAATTAACATTTCAAGTTCAATCTTGATTTTGATGCCGTCAAAAACGCTAATGGCAAAGGGTGGAGTGGAGCCTATGTAGCCATTTGCACTTGATATGGATCTCATATGTTCAATTTTAATTTAACTAAAATTTTGGTCAAATATTCTTCTCTCTTTAGTCTTTCTTTATGTGATTGTTGTTAAGAGAAGCTGCCATTTTTCTTTTCTTTGATGGCAGCCTTTCCATTTTTTTTGTCTTTTCTTTGCTAAGATTTTGTCTCTTTTATTTTGTTTTTGTTGTTTCCTTTGTGGATATATTTTTTTTAATCCCCCTTATGGGTTTTGTTTCCCCCTTTGTGAGTGTTTTGTTTTCCCTTTGCAGATGTTTTATTTCCCTTTGTAGGTATTTATATTTTGATAGTTTTATAAATGACAAAGTAATTCAGATCTATTTTGAATAGAGGCATAATACATTCTTCAAACTGCAACAGCTTCATATTGGTCTTCAATATTATAAAAGATGTTTAAATATTGATAGTCTTCAAGCAACGAGCAGAGCCACATATAGTTAGTTAGTTCATAATGTAGAATGTTGTCTCTTATTAAATTTTGTTCTAATGACTATGAATAAATTTTTCTTTCCCATAAAAAAGGATAAAAATAATTCTTTTATATAAAATTTGGGTTGGGTCTTCTTCATCCATGCCAGTCAACTTGATTCAAAGTGAAAACTAGGCACATGAATACTTTCAACCAAACTCATGCTTTTTGGACGAGAAAGATAGGTGGAACAACCCATGTTTACCTAGGATGTAATGAGTAATTTCTCAACTCAATGAAACTATACAACAAAGTTGATCAAATTCGATGGAATTGTGTTTGATGCAATATCAAGAAGAAAAATAACTATTGCAAATGTAATTGTATCAAGAATTAAAAATCTCTAGTTACAATTAGTCTTGATCAGTACTCCATTCAACTATCCAATTCACTTACATCAAGTTCACTCAATCACTAAGGGAGTAGAAGCAATTAGTCTACAAAAATTAGTTTAGAGAAGAAGAAGATAGGGAAAGAAGTCTTGTACCACATTCATCATTCTTTGTGCCATCCTACGTGTCATGTGTAATACTATCCCCGCCATTAATTCAAGCTACCTTGCCCTTAAGCTCGAAGTAGGGATTAGTTTGCTCTAAATTTAGCCAATTTTTCCCAAGTTACATCAGTTGTTGCTATATTCTCCTATCTAATAAGGACTCGTCGGACATGTAAGTTGCCTTGGACAATTGTTATGTTTTCTAGCACTCTTTTAGGTAGCAAAATAGTTCTCACATCTAAAGTGGCAAAGGAAAGTGCAGGTATACTAATGGTTCCCCTCCAAACTTCTTTAAAAATGAGATATGGAAAACTGGATGTAGTTTAGTAGTCTCATATAAGTCTAATTAGTAAGCTGCTCATCCAATTTGAGCAATGATTATGAAAGGCCCAAAACACCTAAATCCCAGCTTTTGATTCTTTCTTTGTGCTAGTGAATGTCGCCTATAGGATCTTCCCACCTCAAATCGAATGTTTCTTTTTTTTTCTAGTCCACTTGTTCATTCAATTATTGTTGCAATTTCAATAAATTGTGTTTTAACCTATCAAGGACGTCTCTATACTAAAGAATGTTTGAACTGATAGGAGATATTGTGTACTTGTTTCATATTTGGTTATTGTTGGAGGATCTCTGTCAAAGAGTCATAGAGTGCCTTGAATTGTGTCATTCCTATGCTATTATGGAAGGTGTCATACACTAATCGAGCCCGAGGAGATAGTTTCAACCATGCTTTAGGTATATGAAAATGAAGCATCCAAGGTACGTTTTCAATATCTTGTTGAGTATCTTAATTTGGCCATCAGATTGTGGATGATGTGTGGAACTCATGGCCAATTTGAACAGCTATTGCTAGAAATTGTGCTCATGAAGGCTTTGTCTCGATCAAAAGTAACGGAAATTAGAATGCGATGGAGTTTGATTATATAGGTAATGAATGCCTCTACTACCTACTTGTAGTCATATCTCATAGGGACAAAGTGAGCAAATTTTGACAACCAATCAACTACAACCATAATAATTGTACAACCATTAAAAGATGGAAACCCAATTATAAAGTCCATAGCATTGTCTTCCCAATATTGGTCTAGTATTGGTAATGGTTGAAGAAGTCAAGCATGAAGTAGATTGTTTGTTTTTGCTTGGTGGCATAGGGAACAATTCTATATAAATTCCATAATATCATGTTGCATACTAGGCCAAAAGCATCGTGAACAAATTTGCAAGGTTGCCTTACTAATTCCTAAATGTCCCCCAATCTCTAATTATGAAATTTAGGTAAAATTTACTAAATGAGTATGTTGTCCTTAGGAACAATCAACCTGCCCTTACAATACAACAAGCCATTTTGAGGTGTGTAGTTTTTGTCCTCTAGTATCTTCTTTCCACATTGAGTAAGTTATATCTTAATTCCAAGTCTGAATGTAAGGATTATTCAACTAGTGCAACCATTGAAAAATTTGCTCTAGCCAAGCCATGGAAAAACATATTAACAATGCATCGATAAGTACATTGTTTCTCCCTAGTTTATATTGGATCACAAAATCAAATCCATTGAATTTGTGCAATCGTGTTTGCTGTTTAAGGTCTGAAGGGACTGATCTACTAATGATCTTAAACTCTTTTGCTCAATTTTAATGAAGAATTTGTTCCTTAAAAGATAATGTTGGAACTTTGCAATGTATTCTGTTATAATAAACAATTTTCTAGTATAAGTTGATTGTCTTTACATTCTTGAAGAGAGCTTTCTAAAGAAATAGGAAATAAAGTGATTTCCTTGTCTCAAGGCAGCCCTTACTAGTCCTCAAGGCATTAATGTCTAATGTAAAGGCCTATGTGAAATTTGAGAGCAAGGACAAGGGCAATGGTCATTGCAGCCTTAAGGCCATGAAAAGCTTCTTCAGTTGTTGTCTTCCAACAAAATGATTCCTTTTTTAATATGTCAATCAATGGGCAGGCCAGTCACAACCCTTGATAAATCTCCTATAATAGCTATTTAAACCAAGAAATCCTCTTAGTTGCTTAAGGTTTTCAAGTCTTAGCCAATCTCTGATAGCGCTCAATGTATTTTTTTCCCATCGCAAGTCCTTCACCAGTAATAGTATGGCCAAGATAATCCATCTCACTAAATAAACACTTAAACAATTTGACATATGATGTTTCCCTTATAAAATCTACAAAACAATTTCTAGGTGCTACAAATGGCTTAAGCAAGTAGGGCTATACACTATAATACCATCAAAAAACACTAAGACAAATTTTCCTAGCATGCCTTGGAATATCTCATTCATGAGACTTTGGAAAGTGGCGAGCACAATTGTAAGGGTAAAGGGCATTAGCAACCACTCATAATGCACTTAGTGAGTGCAAAAGGCAATCTTATGTCTATTTTCTAGATTTTCCAATGTTTGGTTATAGTAGGATCCTAAATTTAACTTTGCAAAATAATTGACACCATGCAATTAGTCAATTAACTCATCAACAATTGGAATTAAAAAAACTTTCTTTCATGGTAATGGCATTGAATGCTCTATAATCGGTACAAAAAAGCTAACTCCTATTTTTTCTTAACTAATCAAATTGGTGATGAGAAAAGACTCTTACTACATTATACCATCCTTTCCTTCATCAACAATATCTTGCACTATCTTCTCAATCTAATCCTTTTGGTTGTGAGGACACTGACAACCCATAACTTTTACTAGTCTTGAGCTTTCGAGCAAGGGAATGGAATGGTAATTTGTCGTGGTTGCTGATAGACTTGAAAATTTGTTGAAAACTTCTTTGTATGTATGCAACAATGCTAAGTGTGGTTCTATAGCATTAGGCATCTCCTGCAATGGATTCTAATTGCACCTTTCACTCAGATAATTATATAGTGTACATTTCTTTTATTACCTTGATAATGTGTAGTCTTTTGATGTAGTGTAATTGAGGTCAAATAGGACTGCAGATATCTCTCCTTTTAAGGTAATAAACTTGCCTTGATAGAAGAACTTAATGTTAAGTGCTTTATAATCTACCACATATAGTCCAATAGTAGCTAACCAAGCTGCTTCTAAGATCAAATCAGCTCTTGAAATTGGCAGGAGTTATATTAGTATCTAAATGATATGCCCCTGAACATTCACTATTAACTCTTGCACTAATTCTTCAACAACCATATAATTCCTATTTCCTATGACTACCTTGAACATAGGAGCTATTTCAGTAGGAAATTTAGGGACATTTACAATCTATGGTTCCAATAAAATTATTAATGCTACCTCCATCCATCAACACCTAAAAAGAACCTCCATTAATATGGGCCTTGAATGCAATATTGCCTACTCTATTAGCCCCTTTTTAATGCTTTTAAGGACAAACAATGATCTATTGTGCCTTCAATGATTTGTTGATTTTGATTCGAGGGTTTTGGTCCATGTTCATTAGATAAGTACTCACATTATTGTAGGATCATGAGATGTTTATTGGAGCATTTATGGTTAAACCTAAATCTCTTATAACAAGTATAATGTAGGCCTTTTTCTCTTCTCAATTGCATTTAAGCAAAACTAATACTTTAATGGCAATATTCTCTTGTTGGTGGTGTGGGTAGTAAATGTGGAAGGAAGACTTTAAAGGGAGGTCTCAATTGTGGTATTTGATTATATAGGTTGTGATCTATATCTATTAGGGGAGTAGGTTAGTTTGAAGGAGGTAATATACTTTTCCTCAAAAAGTATGGTTAGGGATATGACTATGAGTAAGGACTTAGGGTTTGAGTAATAACTTCCCTTCAGATATCTTCCAACAACCCATTGATGAAATAGTCTAATAATACATCAAGATGGCATTAAGCTCATGGTTAAGCCATAAATTATATCAAAGAATTGAGAGAGTGAGAGTGTGTGAGAAAGAGGGGGAAGAATTTGGATCTAAGAGATGAATTAAGAAAATTAATCACTAATATGAGAATATTACACTATATGTTTGGTTTGTATACATGAGTTTATAGGAAATGGAAGTAGCAAGAAAACCAGTTAGTAAGGTTGACTAACTACCTAACTTGAAACTAACTAACTATCAGAAAGGGAACTAATTTTGCACATCTTAAAATAAATTATACATACTGAGACCCCCCTCAAGTTGGGAATGAATACCAATGCATTGAAAATAGCATGTTTGAGAGCCTTAGTGGTACTTAGGTAAAGTAGGTGACCAACAAGTTAGTAGTAAGTAGTAGCATCAAGATGAGGGTCCCTAGAGGCTTAAAATTTGATGTTATTGATTGGGGTCATTAATGTCTTGCACCCAAGGACACTAGTATCAGACAAAATTTCCAATGCAGATTTGTGCTAGTAGATGTCCTGTAGCACTTCTAGCTATCTCAAGACCCAAGAAAAACTTGAATTCACCTAAGTCCCTAATGCAAAAAGTGGCACCCAAACAATCCTTCATACGGTTGATCTCAACCATGTCATTGGCGGCTATGATAATGTCGTCAACGTAGACTAAAAGGGCAGTGAAAGAGCTATTGGATTGATGGATGAAAAGATAATGATTAACATTTGATTAACAGTATCCAGAAAAGATAAGAAAGGAAGACAACCTAGCAAACCATTGATAACTCGCTTGCTTTAAACCATAGAAGGAACACTATAAACAACAAACTTGGTAGGTTTGGAGCTTGTAATTCTAGGGCAAGACCATGTAAACTTCCTCCTCAAGATTGCTATAAAGAAATGCATTATTGACATCAAATTGGTGAAGGAACTAGCCCTAGATTAAAGCCAGAGCATGGAGAGTTTGGATAGTGCTTATCTTGGCTACAGATAAAATGAATCGAGGCAATCTAACCCTTCCAATTGAGTGTATCCTTTGGCAACCAAACAAGCTTTGTAATGCTCAACGAGCAATCAGCTCGATACTTTATGTGATCTGGTGGATTCGCATTCGATGTGGATTTTACCACTCGAAAGATTAGTGATCACCTAAGTTTTGTCAGCCTTCAGAGCTTGGATCCCATCGTACATAACCTTGGCTCAATAGTCAAATTTTGAGACCTCAGAGTAATTTTTTGGTTCAATGCGTGTAATAGTAAGGAGGGTGAAATGTTTATTTGATGAAAAAAATTAGAATAAGATAAGTAAGATGAGAAAGGGTAAAGAGCGTTACCTATACACATTTGACATAAGGGAATAGTGAAAAGTCTTGTAAGTAAGTAGGAGGACATCTAAGGTGGGCTAAATGTCTTTATGACAAGTTAGTAGGGATAAGAGAAGAATAGAATAGGGGTATTTGATAGAAGAAGAGAGAAAGATATGGATAGGGAAAGTAGTTGTGAAGTTTCATGGTGAGGTTGTGGTGGTGAATTGTCAAATGTAATTGGTAAGGTAAATAGAATACATGGTTGTAAGGATTACAATTGCTATGAAGGTCATGATAGTGAATGAGATAAAGTATAATACAACAAATGAGGCTCAAAAAATTACATTCTGAGAGATAATAAACTCCTATGTATGCAAGTTGTAAGCTATGTAACTGATGAGTGTAAAATATACACTCATTTATTGCTAAAATGGACATGATTTGTAGAGATTTTGGCCAATTTTATAGGACATTTGGACTTTATATAGTTTTCTTATGTTTAGTGTTAAGTTGATGAATATTTGGTGATTTTGTAAGTTTTATGGCTGATTTTGCTCAATTTTGCAAGGACGAAATTAATGGCAATTAATTGGAGTATTTTGGGATCAAATCTCAACTATTTTAGAAAAGTGCTTATAAAGAAAATTTCTATCTTTATAGAGAGGTCGGATTTGGATGATTCAAGATTTCCAAAAGATCTAGAAAAGATCTCCAACTTAAATACTCCTAGTGAAAATTGAATTGCAAGATTGAGAAGAAAATTTGTCTTGATATTGCCTAGCCTGACCTTTGCTTAGTATTTTGCCAATATCTTGCGCCAAAAGTTTGATTGATATGATTTTTACACTATTGGAAAACTAACTCAAAGATTTACAATTGTTATTTCTATTTTTGAAGGCTAATTCAAAACATACAGAACATTATAGAGCTTGCAGTTTGATTGTCCAGAGCTTTATGCCAGAACGTGAATTGGGTTTCCCTAGCCTAATTGTGATACAACTCAATGCTGATTGGACTTTTTCCTTACCCTCTCATGTACGAAAATCAGTGAACCCAATGGGAAGGATATGATCTTGACCCAAATAATTAGTTAAAAAGGGATTAGTGATCAACCTAAGAGCTTTTGACATTTGCACACAAAATCCTAATTTTTGGAAGAAGAGCCACACACTCAGGAAAGGAGGAGGTAGCTGCAATTTAGGGTTCTTGAAAGAGGGATCCTTGTTTTCTTGAAGGAGAGAAGTTTGGTTATAAAGGATTTATCTTTATCTCTTTTACTCTTCTTATCTCATTTTTTAGAGTGTCTACTTCTATTTTTAGATTAGATGTATTGATCATAAGTGGCAAAATTCTTGTCTTGCTCGGGTGAAGATATAGTTTAGGAGGATGATGATATGTTGAACCTTTGTTATGTTTGATAAATTTCTTTTTCTTTTTTTTGAATTGATGTTTTTATATCTATACTTAATGCTATTTATGGAATTAGACATCTATAGATTGATTCTAAAGTTATGTAGACTAAGAGGAATCTAGGTATACATTTGAAAAATGGTTGAAAACCATTATCCAGTTATTTGTCTATGAACAGTATTAGATAATCATGGGATAATCTAGTACTAATTAGGAAAGGATCTCTTCCATCAATTGGATAATTAGATTTAGTTAAGCATAGAAGGTCAATTTTCATCACAATCCTACATGAAGTTAAATCCCTAGTATTTCTTTTGCCTTGAAGTTCCATTCCTCATTCTCAATTTATTTACGTTTTTGCTCATTGACTCATTACATCTTTCAGAATTACAATAATTTACACCTTTTTGTGAGTCTAAAAGTATTTTTGTTAGCGAAGTGGTAGTTAGCTAATGTAATCCTCGTGAGAATGCTACTCTACTCCTACTCACTACCTCATTGACCCAATACACTTGCCAGTATTGTCAGTAAAATGAATAAGATGCACAAAACAACCCATCAGTAACCTTTTGTGTGTGCTAGGAAGCCTAAGAAAATCGATTAGGTAGCTCGAGGATCAAACTTGGTGCAAGAAGAAGCTAAAGTGTTAGAGAAACAAAAGGCACCTAAATGCATGCAAAAAGAGTGTAATCAAGTGGTGTGTTATATAATGCTGCATTAGGTGAATTGTTGTGTACTAATGGAGTAGGTAAATGATTAATTAAATGAGCAGCATGGGTGAAATAATAGGACCAAAAAATCAAAAGTATGTTAGATTGAAACATCAAGGCATGTGTAGCAGTAAGTAAGTGTTGACATTTGCATTCAATGACTCCATTTTGTTTCGGAGTTTTAACGTGTGAGGTTTGGTGAATTATGCCATGACTTTGATAAAATGATTTCATTGTAAATTCAGGACCAGTGTCGCTTCTAATTATCTTAATAGTTCTATAAAATTGTGTGTTAATGAGTTTGATAAAGATTATTGTAAGTTTGGTTGTGCCACAACCTTTGTTTTTAACATAAAATTGAAGTGAAACATGTGTGATCATCTACAACTATTAAAAAATAGTGATGACCATGAATTTAAGGATAGAAAAAGGACCCTATATGTCAACATGCACCAAATCAAATGCAGCAATGGAACTAGAATTACTATTCGAAAAAGTTAACCATTTTTGTCTAGAAAGATGACAAATGTCACATGCATATGGAGGGTTTACAATTTGAATTTGCAAGAAATTTATTACGCAATACATTAAGTCGTTAAGGGAAAGGGTGACCTAAACAAAAGTGCCATAATGGGAATGCATCATTAACAATAGCAGTAGTCGTTTGAAAAGGAGGTGAAACAAGTTTGGTGCTGTCTCCCATAATTCTATACAAACCTTCATGAAGTTCAATTGTGGCAATCATCCTTAAGGCATTACTTTCCTAATAATATAGTGAGTATTGGAAAAAATGAGTTTACAATTTAATGATTTTGTGTGTTTAGAAATAGAGATAAAATTAAAATGAAATTGATGAACAAAGAAGACATTGTCTAAGTAAGATCAATCTGAAAATCGAACATGACCAAAATAGTGAGCTAAAACACTATGTTGATTAGGTAGCATTATAGAGAAAGGTTATATTTGATGAAAACTAGTGAATATGGATAGAGAAAAAAAAACGTGGTCAATGGCCCCAAAATCAAGAATCCACAAAAAGGAAGTGTATGGGAAAGAAAACGTATATGTATTGCCTTTATCCTACAAGAAAGATGGATTGGAGTTATTGGTTTACACATTTTAGGTAGTGGCTAAAGGTTGTGAGCCTTGAATATCAAATTGTTTGATCAGGTTGAGCAGCACTTGATACTGGTAAGTAGTAAAAACAAAACCATGGGGGTGGCAATCCTCTTGAGCAAGTTGAATCTCACAATCTAATGCTTGATTTGCTCCAATATTGTTCACAGCAAATGAAAAAGGTTGGCTCTTGAATTTGAACCCGGTAGGGAAACCGTGTTTCTAATGGTATACATCAATTGTGTGGGTTGTTTTGCCAGAGTGAGTGCAAATTTTTTGTGCCACGAGGGATCCTATCACCGATAACATATCCTCCTCTAATAGATTGTCAACCTTGGCCTCGGCCAAAAGAAGGTCTACCAAACTATTTAGCAATACTAGGATTGGCCAAAGCACAAGTGCTACTCATGAGTTGTCACTCTTGTTGAGCAACAAAGGCAAAGATTTCAGTGATTGGTGGTAAGCAATCAAGCATTAAAATCTTAAGTACGCACAATATTGTAGTCATCATTCAAACCTTTCAAAAACTGAATAATTTGATCTTGAGTTTTCCTAGTCTTAGCATTAATTAAAGCATTGTAAGAACATTGATCTTCACAACTACAAACCAAATTGGGATGGAAATTCTCAAATTCATCCCATAAAATCTGTAATTGAGTGAAGTAATTCATGATTGAGAGATCAATTTGATGTATGCTATAGATTTCTTTCTTGAGATCAAAGATTCGAAGGATATCTGTTTGAGAAAAACAAGTTTTCAAACTCTTCCACATATCAAAGGCTATATACGTGAAAATGATACTATGACAAATTGCGGGAGAAATAGATCGAGAGATCCAAGAAATTACCATGTTATTGTAGTAGTTCCAAGCAAGATAAAAAGGATCATCTTTGGGATGTTCCAAGATCATGCCATCAACAAACTCCAATTTGTTCTTTGCAATAAGTATTGCCACTATTGAACAATAGTTAGTGTTGTAATTGGTTGCATTAAGAACCAAAGAGACCATGACGGTTGAAGGGCTCTAGCTAGGATGGAGATAACAGGCACTAGAAGGATTTTGATATTCATCAACTAAGGAAGCTAAATACACCATGGAAAGTTAAGAAGCCATGGAAGAAAGATGATAAATTAGATCAGTGATGAAACCGAAGGTGTAGAAAAGTGAATGATACCATATCAAAGAATTGAGAGAGAGAGAGAGAGAGAGAATAATTTGGATTTGAGAGATGAATTGAGAAAATGAATCACTAATATGAAAATGTTACATTATATGTTGGGCTTATATACATGAGTTGATAGGAAATGGAAGTCATGGGAAAATCAATTAGTAAGGCTAACTAACAACTTAACTTGAAGCTAACTAACTATTAGTTGGTGAACTAATTTAGCACATGTCAAAATAAATTATATATGCTGAGAAAATGGACAAAAGAAATATTTTAGGGACTAAAAAGATTAATCATGACTAGAAAGATTAATCATGATTGTTTGAAAAGTATAATTAGATTATATTCAATTGGAGTAAAATTTCATTTATATTCCTCACATTTTACAAAGATTTCGATTTAGTCTCAATTTTTTTAATCTATTTATATTCATAATATTTTCAAAGTATTTCAATCTTACCCTTTTGATAAATGTAATCCAAATTATAAACAGAAAATGTTGATGTGGAGATCAGGTTGCAATGTTTGTGATGTCTGCACACTACCAATGAAGAATATTTGCCTTTAGATCTGTAAGAGAAAGCTTTGAATATACGTTTTAGTATGAAAATGATCAATTAAGCGCTCTAAGAGGTTTACATTAGAAGGGAAAATCTTTCCTATCCTACAAAAATATGGAAAAAAAATAATGTGATAAATAATTTTATCTCACTCAAATAAATAACGAATAACCTAATCTCCATATCAATTTTGTTTTTGTTTATAATTTAAATATCATATATTAAAAGAAAGAGATTAAAAAATTTTAAAAATATTAGAAACATAAATAGAACTAAAAAATCTTTGGAAACTAAACCGAAATCTTTGCTAAAAGTTAAGAGATATAAATAAAACATTACCTATTAAAACCTAATTACCTAAGTTGAAATTTTTTTGTGAATGCGGTAGTTCAGTTTCTTGCTTAGTCTTAATTTTCTTTTTAGCAAAAAGGGTTATAATTACGTATGCACGCGTCATTTAAAATGAGGACCATTTGCGTCCTCCAGAACTTTGCAGAGGATAAACACATTTATGGCTTTTCTCATCTTTCTGCATGTACTTCCAATCGAAGCCCCTCTATGTGACCATTCGGTACAAAGCACAAAAGCATGTCTGAAAGCATATGAAAAATATGTATATCTTTCTGTGATTAATTTTCAAATGAACATTTAATTTGAACCATTTTGAAACAAAAACAAAAAAAAAAAGGGGGCGGGGGTGATGTGGGCCACGCTCTGACTTCCACTTACATATTCCAAAGAAATAAACAAATCAAAAGTGAGATTTCCAATCAAACCACTTATCCCTACGCTCACTCACTCTTCCATTCTATATTTCAATGATTCCTTTAAATTAGATTACTTTAATTTCCTTGAACTAAAGGTAGTGGCAGCTCTATTCACAACATAACAAGAAGAAATTAAAAAAGATCATTTATCTCCCGCTAACAACAATTTTCCCTCAAGTTTAGACTATGAATTCCCTATATTCAGCAACTTTGTCACTCCCAACCCCACCCTTTTAGGCATAGCACTTGAATTATTACAAAAGCTTAATGTTCTTCCAATGGTCCCAAAATTGGCCAAATCCCTGCATCATTCTCAGTGTTGCTGGCCCAACTATAGCCCTTCTTTTGAAGAGTCATTTCCTTTTCTTTCTCTTTCAACGCATTTTCCAACCTCTCTCTCTTCCTCCCCGTCTCGTTTTATTTATCTTTTCCAATCCAGCAGAACTAACTAACTTCACATATTTATGTGGCCTTCTGTGCCTTCTCTCCTGTTCCTCTTTTCTTGCATCTTATCATTCCCAACTTGACCAGGTTTGATAAGACATGTCCTAGTTGCTGAGTATTGGTTCCGTGGCTCGATTTTCCACTCACTAATTATCTATAAGTTCCTCCAAATGTTGGCGTCCAAAAATCAACTGCGGGTTCATGAGTAACTGGAAATGTACTAGAAACTGGCACCAAGCATAGCCCTCGGCTTCTAAGATCCTGCTTTGGACCCTCGGCTTCCTTTGATTTACCAGAATTCTGCTTTAATAAGCAACCAAAAGCCATTATAATTTCGTTATTTGAACATAGAAAATTAAATCCCAAAATTGGTATGTGGTGATTGCATTGATATTGTTGAATTGATATATTATTTTCAGTAATATAATACATCAATTATTGGTTAACATTATATTCATCATCCACACAACTAAAATCTATGCTTAATTATACATCTATCATCGAATATCAATCTGTCTTTAACGACTAGGTTAAAAAAAAAATCCCAAAAGTTATAAACTCTTAAATTTTCAACCAAATTATCAGCATTAATGCATACTAGTTATTATTATTCTAAGTTTTTTTTTTTTGAAAAAGCAAAGAGTTCATATATAAATATACGTATTATGTACTTGCACTACCTGTTGATGCTGCGTTGGAGCTCCACTTTTCATATAGGGGGTGCTTAAAACCTGTATAAAAGAGAAAATAAATGAGATGAAATTTCGTTAATATATTAAGTTCTTCGATTTAGAATATATTAATTAATGAGAAATGGGACTTACAGTCACTTGCTCATGGAGGAATTTGATATATTCAATGGCTTCGGAGAGGACGGAGGCTGTATCAGTCTGACACAAGATAGCACGCATATTATAAAACTTAAAAATCAATAAACAGCATTAGTATAATATAACCACACCTGATGTCATCTTTCCTCTTTGTTATAACTTCACATGAGAGAGGAAACTATCATTCACAAAAGAAGAGATTAGATCATTCTATCAGAAGCTCACCTTTCCGAAAGGCGAAACCAATTGTTGGAGCGCAGTGATTCTGTCCCCCATCTTCTCTTTTCTCACCTAAGAACAAGAGAAGAGGCACAGTACAGGATCATATCCATGTTTATGGACTCAAAAACAAAAAGATACAAAAGTACAAAGAGGAAAAAAAAAGAAGGAATAAAGATAGAGAATTAGAGATATAAAGTTTAAAGCTTCAATCCCTTCTTGTTAAAAGGTTAGTTGCACTTATTGTACCTTAAAAGCAGGTAAAGGCGAAGGTGTTTCGTTCCTGGGCCTTTTGGGTGCTTGCTCACTTCCACTTTTCTTCACCACAGCACCCGAGTCCCGAACTTCAGTTATATTCTTCAAAACCATATGGTATATGAGTGAAACAATTAAAGACCTCAAATGCAGTATAGTGCTTCATTTTAACCCTAATAATACTATAATATCATATATCAACAACAAGGGGTTACATACAATAATGCACTTTCTTCTATGTCTATGTATCCTAAAACATGATGTGCAATATACCTTTGATTGTACATCGAAATTCGGCGCGGAAAGTGGGGGTTGCAATGAGGGAAAGAAGCTGGATCGAGCATCTTTAATGGAAGCCTCAGAAGCGTTCCAAAAGGGAGCGTTATTGGTGAAATGCAACTGGTTATTATTGGGTGGTTGTTTTGGAGGTGAAGCTCTCAAGAACTGAGGAACCTTAGACCAAGAAGGCATCAACTCATTATTGGAGTTCAAGCCATAGCTTGTTGTTGAGTACGGAAAATTCATGGGGCGGTTCTCAAATGAACCTTGCTGGGGTTGATTGCTTTCAGGTCCTAATAGTCCTTGGAGTATTGAAGGGTTCCCATATAAAGCTGAGGAATCCATCTGAAAAGTAGAGGGTAAGCCTTGGCTTGTCACGTTGCTGTCCCCAGAGCTATATTGAGGACTAAACTGGGTTTGATCAAAAGAGAAACCCCTATTCACCTGCTTGAACTCACTGGTGGAAGATTCTGCAGAGAACAGCTTCTCTGATCTCCATTGAACTTGTTGAGACAACCCAATATTCGCAGTTTCTTGCTGAAAATTGGTGCTTGACGAGCTCAAATTCTCTTGCAACATGGACCTGAAACTGCTTTCTGAAGCCTTCTCCCCTCTCCTATATCAGCATCAAACAGACAAACACACACAAAAGTTACAACCTTTTCTCATATGAGAGGATTGATTATTCTATTCTACAAAAGATAGAAAAGCAGGCAAAGAGAGACAGAAAACGAAAGATCCAATTATTATTTTTCTTTTCTCTTTTCTTTTATTTCCTCTTTTATTCTTTTGATGAGTAACAGTAGTAATAGTATTTTGTTAATGTCTTTGTCTTGACACAGACTCCACTTACAGCAAAGATGCTTGATTCCAATCCATGGCTTGGGATGAAAGCCCCAAACCCATCATAGGCAAGTTGGGGTCGTTGCTGGAAGTGGCGGAATCTGGGGGTTGAAGCTTCTGGGTATCATGGAAAACCACAGAGGAACTACCTGAGGCAGACATGGAATTATCCATGGAAGACCTTGGCTTCATGTCCACCATGTGATCATGTTGTGGCCAAGCAAAGTTTCCCATGTTGGTGAGGCCAGAGGAGGAGGACTGCGATTCCCCACTTTCAAACCTCACGTTTCTTGCTGATTCCCACCAGTTTGCACTTGCTTGAAATTGATCATCTGCCATGGTTGATAAACAAATCTATAACAAATAATAGCTAAGCTTATGATAATATATGATGATGTTGCTTCAGCCTTCAGTAGTACACATAAATATGAAAATACTTGACACAATTGCTGCTATGGATTTGTGCTGTTTGGGTGCATCAGAGTCTTCAAGATCTCTTTGAGCTGTGTAATCCGTGTATTTGTTGGGGCTATGTATGTATTCTCTGTGTCGTGTGAAGGAGTTAAATAGAAATGAATGAATGGGAAACGTTTCGCTGATTGTTGGTATTTATATTGGGGAGGCGAAGCGAGAAAACCAGCTATGTGACCTTGTGAGGGGATGGGAAGAGTAACAGGAATATGGTTGACACTTTGACAGTTCAGGGGGTGATTAGACTGTGGAATTAAAAGGTCATTTTGAAATCGAATTTCGTTTATTCCATATTATTATACTTTATAGAATTTCTCTTTTTCTCGTTGACTGTAGCCTAAAATGCTTCGAAATTTGTTTCGCCAAAAAAAAAAAAATCACAATTTTCTTTACTTTTTAAAAGCTAAAGATAAAAATTTTATGAAAGAGAAATCAAAACTGAAAAAGTTGTTTATGTCAATAATGTTTAATTGGTTTATTTTTTTAAGTAAAATATTTTGTTTGTCATGAAATAAAATAAAATAATGATAGGATAATTTTATTTCCATACTAAGTTGATCATTAAGAAGTATAGTGTGCTTCAGTTAGAGTACGTATAATAGATTCTAAATACTTATGAATTTGAAAAAAGAAATGTTTACGCGATTCATTGCCAAAAAATATTAAAAAAAATTATACAATATATAACATTGACTTTAAAAATTCAATTAAAACAAATAAATATAAGAAGTATATATTTTTCACTGTTGAACATCCAAAGCAAATCAAACTGAGTAGAGTTTCACCAGAAATCGTACAATTTTTAGAAAGACTAATGCCACTTGAGTTAAGATTATTTTTCACGAAAATCCATTGCAATAGTGCATTAATTTATTTTCTTTGCAAATAATTGAAAAAGCAAAACTTTTATTATCAAATCACTTACCCAAACATCTTATAACACCAGAGTCACACCATCATATCTTCAAACAGGATTTAATCTCACACTCGAAAAAAGATATTTTTAAAACAATTCTGGAAAAGCAAGTTTTTTTCCCGGAACAGTGAGTCAGTGACATATAACTTTATTCATTGTTTAGTTGTAATAAGCAAAAGGGCCTAGCAATATAGCTAGGTAGGACAGAAATGTGAATACGCTCTCGTATGGCAAAAACAAATCGAGTTGCACAGCACCTAAAATAATATACGATGAAGAATGCGCTCTTGCCAGTCGTTATTTCCCCGCTTTGAAAGTTAACTTTCCTTCTTTCTTTGGTTTTTTTTTTTTTTTTTATTAACAGCATCTTCACTAATGTTACTACCAAATGTATTTTTCTTTATAAATTTCACAAAAACTCATTCATTACGATTCATTTTCTTTTTTTTTTTCCTCTCTCTTCTTATTTCTCCATCCAATCAGTGACTACTCTTGTGACCTTTGCGAACATTTTTTTTTTCGTTTATTAAGCAAACAGCATTTCCATTTATCAGTAAAAGTCTAATACAAAAATGATACTTTGCATTATTGCAATATAAGGGACGGATATATTTTACCCCAAACGATGCGTAATGTGTAATCTATTCTCTAAACTGAAAAACATGCAATTTAATTCCTAAACTTTTCTAAACATATATTTTAGTTCTTCTATTAAGTTATTTTTTATCTATTGCTAATAGAAACGGTCATGTGTAGAACTTATACACTAGATAAAACTAGTGCAGTGGGCCTTGCGTTGCACGATTTATATAAAATTATAAATTAATGTAAATAATATTTATAAAATTATTTAAAATTTAAAAATATTTAAAATAGAAAAACCAAAAAATAAAAATTTTAAATTAAGAAATCTTAAATAAAAGTATATATTTTTTTTTATGAAATCTTAAACTCGGTATTAATATAAATTTATAATATGTACAAAGATCAATACTTTATTATTCAATATTTAAATTAAAGCCAATATACATTGATTTATTAAAAAAAATTAATTTGAACATCTTATAATAATAAAAAATATTGTAATAAAATTACATATTGATAGTTAACTAATCTATTACAAGGTTCACCATGAAAGCAGCGAGAAATTTTTATTGAATAAAATATAAGTCTCAAAGTAGAAATAAATTAGATCCACGGCCAGAATTCACTTTATTAAATATAGAGAAACTCTTGGGTAGGCCTTGTCTATCACATCGCTATTTAGATACTCCATTCATATTTTGACACATATAAAAAATAGTGCCCCATGTATTTCTATCTTCATTAATACTATATAGTTCATTGATAACTATTTATTCTATCCATTAATAGCAACATCAGAATATAAAACTACCATTTTTAAATTATCCTTTTTTTTAAGTTACTTTCTCAATTTTTAAAAATTATCTTTATTAATTAATTTTCAAAAATTTACGTATTGTAACAATAATAACTTTTAATAAATCTTAAGTGTTATACTTGCTTTTTTTTTTCCACTATCAAATTAAATTGCGCAAATATAAAGTAATTGTTGCTATTTTATGAAATTTACTTCAGCAAATATTTTCTCATACGCTTCATGAATATTATTACGAGATAAATATTTATATTCCTTTTTTTTTTGGAATATGTTAAATTTTAAATTTTCACAATTTTCATAGAAGAATTACCCGGCTAAATGAGTTAACATTTTTTTTACAAGTTTTGATAATGATTAGAGATTTTTAAAAAAATTATATGAAAAGTTAGGAACTTTCTCCAACAATATATTTTCGAATTTGCTAATAATTAAAATTTTAAAATTTAAATAAAAATATAAGAAATATAAACTGAAATTAGATATATATATATATATATATATATATATATATATATATAATCAATAAGAGATATTATATTAATTTATTTATAAAATTATAAAAAATAAAATATATTGTTCTTTAACACCTTAATCTAGTTTCTGTATAATTAAAAAAAAAGGAAACGCAAATATTTAACTAGTGTAATAATATTCATAAAAAGTATAAGAAAATAATTACCAAAAGAAATTTTGTAAAATGACTGACAGTTAGATCATATTTGTGCAATTTATATTGATAGTGAAACAAAAAACCATGTATAACACTTAAGATTCATTCAAAATTACCGTTATCGTACGTAAAACTTTTGAAAGTTAATTATAAAGATAATTTTAAAAAATTAAATTGTTGAAAAAGTAATCTAAAGACATGATAATTTAAAAATAGTAATTTCGATATTGTGGTATTGCTAATAATGGATATAATAAATAGTTATTAATAAATTGTATAATATTAATAAAGATGGAGATATGTGGGTCTATTTTTGCACAAGTTAAAACATGAAAAAAAAAATAAACTTTTGCCTTATATCCCTTTCGATTTAGGTTAATTATATTGTATGTGAAGTTTATAATATCATAAAATGTAACGTAAAATATATATATATATATATATATATATATATGCTACGAACTTGTAAGTTAAAATTGAACAATTTCTTTTCTATAAAAAAAAATAAGCTTTTGCCTTATATCCCTTTCGATTTAGTTTAATTATAATGTATGTGAAGTTTATAATATCATAAAATATAATGTGTGTATATATATATATATATATATATATATATATATATATATATATATATATATATATTCCGGACTAGAATTGAGAAGCCCAACTCAGTCTAAGATTGAGTGGCCCAAATTGGAGGACATACGTTATCAATCGAAGGCCCAACTTGGAACCCATATGGAGAAGCCCTTTATACAATGCAAGGATAGGAATGTTGAACGACGTCCACGATCATGCCAAAATTGCACTCACCAAATGTGTTGCTGTATACCTTGGATCCACCAACAAGTATTAAGCCATTGAGAGTCCTGAGATACTCCCTAGAATTGTGGAACAACCCTTCTCATCGTCATCCATTGCCCACTATAAATAAGTGACAAATCATCGAAATTAGGTACACATAATATACACTCTATACTTATTATCTCTTGCACTCCTTGACTTGAGCGTCAGAGTTCTTGTAGGTATACCCCCCACTACCGTGGAAATCGAACCTCAACTTTCCAAACGTCCAGATCAAAGCAGCCTTAGAGTCCCAAACTCGTTCGGAGCTCATCCAATTTCTAGATTCAGGTAACCTATCTTTGAACATTGGTATCGTCTGTAGGGACCTAGCGTTGCTTCAATCTCACCACTCTACGGCATTCTTAACCCCATGTCCATTCAATGTAGACCAGAAAGTGCGACGGCACATGGCTGCGCTAACAACTAGCAACCTTATCACTCGGAGCAAGTGGATGGCCAAACGGCTTTCGAATCGACATCGGGCACCAAGACTGAAATGATGCATAGAACTTAACAGTAAATCACTCCTTGATCTTGGCCACAAGTAATGCCTTGGCATCTAGGGTGGAGATATGACCCCAAGAAAACCCTGACCTGCTTGTTGAAATGGCGTCCAACATGCGGGATCAAGCTACCCTTATTCAAGAGTTGGAGCGAAACTTGGAACAAATGCAGGATGCTGAGGAGGAAAGACGATGTCGAGAGGGGCATCATTGACACCATAGGAGCTGAGACCATAATGACCCCGGCATCACAAGGAGCGCAACCATCATAAGGAACCCCGACATCAAGATGACCACCAAGATCGAAATGTCGATAGTGCCTTTCGAAGGGAACCTTGGATTGAGCATGCGTGCCATCAAGTGGAGCGCTCCGACTTAAGACCTTCCCAAGAAGGAGCCTAGATTGATAGTCCAGGCATTACTTGGACCAATATGAGGCTTTCAAGGATAGCGATGAAGTGTCATTCTCTAACTACATTATGGGGGTGTCACTCCCCAAAGGGTTTAAGCCTCCATCTGATTTGATGCCCTATGACGAGAGCACTAACCCCTAAGAGCACATGGACGCCTTTAAATCGAGAATGAGCTTGGCTAGGGTGTTAGACCCTATTAAGTGTCACTTAAGCGTTTAACTCTCTGCCCCGAGGTCCATTGATAGAGTCTCGAACCTTTCATCATGGTTCCTTGCTCATTTCATAACTTGGAGATTCAAGTTGAAACTAGTTTCCAACTTGCTTGGTATATCCCAATGGTAAGGAGACTCACTCTAAGGTTTTCTCGAGTGATATAATGTAGAGACATTGTTAGCAGAGGAGCTTGAAACCTCGGCAATAGTCCTCACTCTACTTAATGGGTTATAACCTGGGCCTTTCAAGAGTTTGTTGTCTAAGTGCCCAGCCAGAACCCCCGAGGAAATTCAAATGGGGGCTGAAAAGTACATCTTCCTAAAAGAAATGTAGAGAGCCATGGCCATTTTGGGGAAGAACCAGATTAAGTGTTACCAAGTGGCCTCAAGAACTTAAGAGGGGGTGAATTAAGTTCTAAAATTTATCCTAATTCTTTTCCCAAAAATCTCTTTCTTTTAAATCTTATTAGAAAATAGGTGATAAAGTGATTAACTATTTGAAAATTAATGCAAGTTTCAAATTACTCCAACAATAAACAGTATGAATTTAACTTGCAATTAAGTAAAAAGATAAGGGTAGAGAAGAGCAAACTCAGATTTATCCTGGTTCGGTCACCCTTTGTGGCCTACATCCAGTCCCCAAGCAATCAACTCAAGATTTCTCACTATGTCAAATTCTTCAAGGTTTTAAAACCTTTACAATACTTGAGTACTTATACTTTTGGGATCCCTCACCCTAGTGTTTGAGTTTCCCAAAATCAAAGAGGGATACCTCACCCTTTTCTTTCTCGAGGGATGCCTCACCCTCTTACAATTTGATACAGAATAAAGGAAATTGATCACTTTCTAAAAGAGAAAATAATACAACTTGAAGCACTATGAAGCTTTTCAATAGTAACTCTCTTTAGCCACAAAAACTGAGTTAGAAATCAAGGAATGGAAAAAGTTGATTAAGAGTTTTTAATTCTTTAGTATTCTCTTTGAAAATGTGTTATGAATGGCTATTTATAGGCTTCACATTTCATTCTAGTCGTTTGAGACAAGTAGCCAACGAACATAACTTTTCAGAACTAGTCATTTTTGCAGTTAGGGCTCGTGGTAATATATTACAGGACTTTGGTAATCGATTACCATTGCAAAATAACTAATTTCTGGGCAAGTCTTTAAATATGGTAATCGATTACACTTTGTGGTAATCAATTACGAATAAACCCAGAATGGTAATCGATTACAGCTTTTGAAAAACGCGGTTGTAATGACTTTTTGAAAATTCTAATGAATGTAATCGATTAAAAACATTATGTAATCGATTATACCTTACTAAAACATGCATTTGCTTAATTTAAAAACATATTTCCATAAACTATCTTTAAGATAGATTATTTAGAAACTTATAATATGTTTTCAAAAATCAATATCCAACTTGGTAGCTTGTTAAAAAAACATTTTTGAAAACACAAATTATAAAGTTTCAAAAAGTTTGGCCATGAGAATTATTAATAGAAAAGTTGTTAACAAAAAGAACCTATGGCCTAAGAATTTATACCAACTATGCTTGAACCCGTTTGTCTTCAAGGATCTTCATGCTCTTTGATTACAACCGTTTATCACCCTTTTTGGCATCATCAAAACCTATAGTATAAGCATATACATTAAGATGAAGACGAATGCCCATCAAGAGGAGCACTCGAGGAAAGAGGCACGGACGTCGAGGGTCGAAAGATACCATGAGTATACTCCCTTCAATGTGTCCCTTGCCAACTAATCTATACAAGGAAGTTAGCCAAGTAAAAAGATTTCTTAAGCCAAAAGTTCTCAAGATAAGGGCTAACACTAATTGATCCTTGTTTTGCAAGTATCATAACAGTTTTAGGCATGGGATAGAGGATTGCTACAACCTCCGAGATGTAGTGGAGCAACTGATATAAGAAGGCCACTTGGCGAAGTACATCACCTCATAGAAAAGCCTTCGAAAAAGAAGAGCATACCCCATGAGAGACGAGGAAAAATGGAACTCAAGGAACAAGAGAACCTCGGAACCTGAGAGAACCTGAGAAGGAAATGAAGAGGATGAGCTGATAACTAGAACTCTCAACATCATTGTTAAAGGCTTTGCAGGGGGTGACACGATGAAGTCTGCCCACAAAAAGCACCTTCAAGAGGTTTTGAGCTTGTCCTTTGAAAGGATAAAGAAGATGCATAAGTCATTGCTTACTCCCGAGATCATCTTCTCAAGTTTAGACCTAGAAGGAATCATCTTAGGACACAATGACATCATCTTGGCAGTGATGGTTAACGCTAAGGTAAAAAAGGTCTTCGTGGACCAAGGGAGTTTAGCAGACATCATCTTCTGGGATGCCTTCGACAAGCTTGGATTGAAAAATTACAACTTGCAAATTTACAAAGGAGAGCTAATCAGCTTCTCCTGGTAAAATGTCCACCTAGATGGGTTCATCACCCTTCATTTGACCCTGGAAACTCGAGCTTAGACCTAGATAGTCAAAGTTGGTTTCTTGGTTGTTGACTGCCCTTCAGCCTACAACATCATTCTTGGTATGCTGGCATTAAACAAGATTGGTACAATCATATCTATGGCATGTTTGACTATGAAATTCTTCACTGATAATGGGGAGATTGGCACTATGATGGCGGATCAGGCTGCAGCCCGCCGATGCTACAATGCCAGCCTAGAAGTCCAAAATGTTAAGAAGGAAGGATCCAAAGATAATACCCATCCTTCGAGCTTGTTGAAAGTCATGATGGTAGACCTAGTGTAACATCCCCATATAACATAACAAGAAATGACAAAAATGTCCTTGGGCAAACTTTTTATTATTTACAACCTTGCCCCCAAGCTTTTTAGAAAATGACATTTAGGTCCCTATATCAATAAGATTAGCAGAATAAGGTTTTAAATGAAGCAGAATCACGTAGTGAAAACGTAGAACCTAAACCTCGGCTGATTGAGCCACAAAGGTATCCATATGTGAAATGACATGGGATGCCCCTAGACTTGCTCAATATTACGAAAATGCCATTAGTTACGGAAACCAAACAAAAAATATTAAAGGATTTACGAAAAAGCGAAAAGATAACAATCCCAAAGAAACAGTGCAATTGATTTGCACTGTTATTCAATTTACTAGAAAAATAAGAGTAATTAGGGATGAATTATAAATACTAGAGCTAAAGGAAATTTACATTGTTATGTATGAGAAATTATTCAGGATAACGTCCGAAATTACAATACGTTTAAATTACGATGTTAATCTATTTATCTGACTTTATTGACTGTGTAGAATTAATTAGAAGTTAATTAAATATTAATTAGGAGTTAATTAAGTGTTAATTACAGAGATTAGACTTGAGAAGATTAGAATAGAGATATAGAAAATCTCACAAATTTACTTAGTAATGTTTTATCGATTTGAGGGAAATCGGTAAAGATTTAGTATTTTAAACTGTCAGAACCAAATCAGTAGAATTCCACACTAAAAATCCTAACTTGAGTGGCTGAAACTTTGCCACTCTTCCCCCATATAGGTAGTGCCATATGGTGCCCATGGAGAGGAGAGATTTGGGCTTCCATGCACCACACACCTCTCCACCAATCACAAGCCATTCCTCAAGTTTTAAAACACCAAATCTCCTCCAACTCCCCTCATTTTCGTGCTTCTCTTTCATGTTGACTTCTCTCCTTTCATTCTTCTTCTTCCTCACTTCCTCTTTCCCAAATCTCCAAGCTCCACCCACTTCCTATACCAAGAGCTCAAGTCTAGCTAGTTTTGCATCAACTAGAGGTAAGATTCAGCTTATTTGCTTGAGTTTATTAAGTTGATGGCTATTGGGAAGTTCTTCTCTATTCATGTAATTGATGATATATGATGGTTATGTGATGAATTATGGCTGGCTTATCAAGTATTTGATGGGATTGAGATTGAATCTTGCATGAAAAATAAGATAGATAACAAACTAGAATCTGAAGCCTAGAAAATCTTACAGCGTCCGTACTGGCAGAGTGTACGGCTCCACCTATGGAAACTGAAACTTTATGAACTTATTTTTATGTGAAACTAGACATTTATAGCTTTCCAACCATATATAATGTAAGGTCATTGGATTAGTATTGAGTGAGATATGAATTTTTGAAATTTACCCTAAGATTCTGACCCTGATTCTGAGTAGACTAGATTTTGATAGACATAACTTGCCCTATACTCCTTCAAATTGAGTGAAACTAATTTTTTCAGAAATTTACGACATAGAATAACATGCCATAAAAATTTTAGAACTTAACTGAATCCTTGTTGTTCCCAGTAATTCATGAAATTTAGCCTAAGTCTCAGCCAGGCTAGAATAGAGTAGTGAAGGTTACCCAAATTCATGGGCTCATAACTCGAGTTCCACTTTCTCAAATGAGCTGAAACTTAATGAAAATAAAATCTAGGTCAGTTAGCTTTACAACAATGTAGATTTCATATAATTTCAACCAATTTTCTATTTTTAGTAAATTTTTAGTTTTTGATAGGTAAATCTGCCTAGTAATAGGATATACCCAGGTAAAATGTGAATAACTTGAGATACATATATCAAAACTTGATGGAACTAAAGAGGTTAGAAACTAGACATATAATACTTCAACATATACAAAATCAGGTCTAAATGAATTAAAATGTATTTAAGACTTAATTTCTAAAAATGGACAGAGTTGAAGAATATGACTAGGATTTCCAAAATTAAAGGATTTGGCACCTTAATGCATATATGAGTTTAATTAAAGTCTAAGTGTTGCAATTCCATGTTGGTTGAAAGATTAATGCATTATATTTGATCTCTTACTGTGACTGATTGTCTGTTGAAACTGGCACTATTCATGAGGAAATGGATCTGATCCATTATGCTGCTAAATTTTCGGTAGAAATATGTGAGAGTTAGGGATGTTCATACGATGAGTACATGGCTATCATACAAGTATGAGATGTTTAAAAATAAGGTATAAAGCACATGCATCCATGAAACCTATGATTAACGATATGATGATGATTGCACATCCTAAGGAGTGTGACATGGTGATCACATTCTGATGGGATATGACATAGCGATCATACTCTGGCATGTGACATGACAATGAGATCCCTCTATTTGGAGGCACATGGCCAGATGAGATCCCTCTACCTCGGAGGCACGTAGCCAGATGAGATCCCTCTGAATTAGAGGCACGTGGTCAAAATGAAATCCCTCCAATTAGAGGCACATCTAAGCTTACACCCTAGGGACGGCGATACATAATGCCTAGGTGTGCAAAGAAAAAGAAAGTAAAGAAAACTAAAGATAGATGAATGTGCTCACATCAAGAAATTATTTGCATCCATCTCTGCATGTTATTCAATTGTGCCATATCTTATTATGAATCGTTACATTATGATTACTTATCCTTCATGTTGACAAGTTAATTGTTTGAAGTTCATCTCTGTTTATCAAGTGGACGACTAAAATGAACTCTGCTTCGGATAATACATTTTCAAACTATAAAACTAAAATGTCTATTAACATGTTCGCCTTTTTCATAATAAACCAAAGCAACTGGAGATAATAATGATGACATGGTGTGTGATAGTTAATTAAATCCTACTGAGAATTTATAATTCTCACTATATTTCCGTATTATCTCCAGATAGTTCAAGGAATATTGGGGATGGCTAGAGGTTGTTATCAGATAAGGTTCATTCAGGTAACAGTAACAACTCTTGAGTATGGTGCTATGACTTAAGGATAGTACTGTACTTGGGAGGGTGTTACACCTAGACACAAGACGGAGGGAAGGAAGAATGTTAAACCTAGATGGCGAGTTGAAAGTGGTCCAGATCGGGAAGGAGCCCAGCCAAACAACTCGAATCAGTAAGGCTCTCTTGACTTTGTTGAAGCAAGACCTCATAACCTTACTTAAGTCCAATGTGGACCTATTTGCTTGGACAATAGCTAATATGCCCAGGATTGACCTGGAATTCATGTGTCACCATCTATTGGTGTTCCCTAGGACCCAACCAGTGGCCCAGAAAAGAAGAAGAATAAGTCCAGATAAAGCCCTCACTGCTCAAGAGCAAGTTCAAAACCTCTTGGACACTGGGTTTATCCGCAAAATCTTCTACTTGACATGGTTATTGAAGTTGTCATAGTGCTGAAGTCTAATGGGAAGTCACGGATGTGCGTCAATTGAACCAACCTAAATAAAGCCTACCCGATGGATCTTTCCCCACTACCGAGTATAGATAGGTTAGTGGATGCTGCCTCCAGTTTATGATATCTTTCCTTCATGGATGCTTACTTGAGATACAACCAGATGTCCATGCACCTTCTTGATGAAGAAAAAATGGCGTTCATAACACCAATGGCTAACTATTATTATAAGGTTATGCCATTCGAGCTAAAGAATGTAGGAGTTACTTATCAAAGATTAATGAATAAAGTCTTTTTGGAGCACATTGGAAACCTGATGGAAATCTACATAGATGACATGTTGGTCAAGACCAAGGAGGAAGGAAACCTCCTCTCCAACTTGGAAGCAATCTTCAGTTGCCTATGATGACATAACATGAGGTTGAATCCACAAAAGTGTGCATTCATGATTGAAGTAGGAAAGTTTTTGGGTTTCATGCTCACATATCGGGGGATTGGAGTGAACCCTAATAAGTGTCAAGCAATCCTGGAGATGAAGAGTCTCGCCTCCGTAAAGGAAGTTTAGTGCCTAACTGGAAGGATAACATCCTTCTCCAAATTTATGGTGGCATCAGCTCAAAAAAGCTCTCCCTTTTTTCTCTCTCTTGAAGAGAGAAAGTACTTTCAAGTGGACGCTTGAGTGTGGAGCCGCATTCATTGAATTCAAAGGATATCTCTCCTACCCACCAATATTGAGCAAGCCGAAAATTGGCAAACCACTATTTTTATATATCTTTGTAAGCAATGTAGCTATAAGGCCTAGGCTGATTTTTTGCTGGAAATGGTAGAAGATGGAGAGCCCCCAAAATCGAGATAGACGTTACATGTACATGGAGCTTGTAACTCCAAAGGAAGTGGAGCAAGAGTGATATTAGAGAAAGAAAGGGAGATTGTAGTTGAGCTATCCATACAGTTTGATTTACTTATTTCAAATAACCAGGCCGAGTATAAGGCCCTGACAGCCAGACTCCAGTTAGCCAATGACATCGGTGCTACCGAACTCATGATTTGTAATGATTCCTAGATCGTGATGTTGTAGGTGATCGGGACGTACCAAGCCAAGGATATTTTGCTTCAGAACTGTAACATCCCTATATAACATTATAGGAAATAATGAAAACGTCCTTGGGCAAACTTTTATTATTTATAGCCTTGCCCTTGAACATTTTAAAAATGACATTTAGGTCCTTATATCAATTGAATTAGCAGAATAAGGTTTTAAACGAAGTAGAACCACATAACGGAAACGTAGGAACCCAATTCTTGGCCAATTGGGCCACAGAGGTGTCCACATGTGAAATGGCATGGGATGCCCCAGACTTATTTAAAATTACGAAAATACTATTAGCCATGGAAAATAGAAAACAGAAGGCCCTAAATTTGCAAAATATTTAAATTATACCATTAATCGATTTATTTGATTTTATTGAGTTTGTAAAGTTAATTAAAGGTTAATTAGAGGTTAACTAGGAGTTGATTAGAAGTTAATTAGAGAGATTAGGATTAAGAAGAATTAAAATAGATATATAGAAACTCTTACAAAACTATTTAGTAATGTTTTGTCGGTTTGAAGGAAATCGATAAAGATTTGGTATTTCGAACTGTCAGAACCGAATAAATAAAATTACACATTAAAAACCCTAAATTTAGTGGCTAGAACTTACCCATAAGCACCCTAAAAGTGGCATCATTTCAGCCATAAGAATGGAAGCCACTCAAGCTTTAGCAACACCACAAGTTCCACCTATCACCACCTATGTCACTTTCAATCTTTAAATTCAAAACTAACCTAACTAAACTTCTCTCCCATAGCAATTTCGTGCTCCCCATTCAGCAGAGGTTTCCCCTTGCATTTCTTCATCCATTCCATCTTCTTCTTCTTCCATCTTCAACCTCCATCAACCCCTTGCACTCAAAACTCAAATCTAGATAGTCTTTACATCAATTTGAGGTAGGATTTAAGCTTTTCTTTGAATTTTCTTGTGAATTGGAGATGCTGTGAACTCATTTAGAGGCATGTATTTCATATTATTATGAGCCTGTATGAAGGTTTATGGCTGGATTGTTGTGTTTAAATGGAGTTTTAGATGATTATCTAGTGATGACAAGCAAACAGAATGGATTAGATTAAGGAAACCCTACAGCAGTCCGTACGGTAGAGTATACGGCTCTACCTACAGCTATTTAAATTAAATGAAACTAGTTTTATGTAAAACTAGACATCTGGGGCTTTCTAATCATATAAATTATAAGGCCATTGGATTAGTATTGAGTGTGATACGAATTTTTGAAATTTGACCTACAAATCTGGATTCTCATTTGGGCAATATAAGTTGAGAAGAGTGTAACTCACCCTACACAACTCTAAATTGAGTGAAACTAATGTTGTTTGAAAGCTAACATATAAAGGAATATCCCATAAAAATTTCAAAGTTAGATTCAGTCTCAGTTGCTCCCAATTATTCAAGAAAATCACCCTGAGTCCAAACTAGGCTAGAACAGGGCAACCCAGAAGGGTCAAATAACGGAGCTTATAACTTAAGCTCTACTCAAGTAAATGAAATGGGACTTAATGCAAATGGAATCTTGTCCTGTTAGATTTAATATGATACCAATTTCGTATGATTTGAACTGGTTTTCAATTTTTAGTGAATTTTTACTTTTAGGTATGTAATCCTGACTAGCTACAGGGCAGACTAAGGTAGAACCCTAATAACTTGAGCTACATTTATCAAAATTAGATGGGACTAAAGAGGTTAAAAAATAAACACATAACACTTCAACATATCCAAAATTTAGATCTAAATGAGTTAAAATAAATTTATGGCCTAAGTTACAAAAATTGGGTAGAATCAAAAGGAAGTGGCGGAAAACTAATTCAAGGTCAAGGTTATGAAACTTTGTTTGATTATTGGAGCATCTATACCTTGCAATGATTTTTCTGTTTTCCATGAATGACTATCTGGTTGACTGGTACTATTCACGGGGAAGCAGACTTGATCCGTTATGCTGTCAAATTTTCAGTAGAATTTTATGAAATTATGATATTTTCTGTTATGAATATTCATGATATGAACATGAAATTCTATATGCAAGGATATATGAAAGTAAATGATGAAGCATATGTATGAGTGCATTTAGCATGTCTATGCATGATTATGTATGAGAATAAAAGGATATGAACATATTAAATGTAGATCCCTTCACCTAGAGGCAGTTATGAGATCCTTCCTTGTGAAGGCAGTTAAATAAGATAAGATAAGATTGGATCCCTTCACTTGGAGGCAGTTAATTAGGTCCCTCCCTGTTGGGGCAATATAAAACTATGAGATCTCTCTACCTTGGAGGCACATGATCAGATGAGATCCTTCTACATTGAAGGCAAGTGGTTAGCTGATATCCCTCTATTCTGGAGGCACATGACCAAGAGAGATCCCTTCAATTTAGAGTCACGTGGCCAAAATGAGATCCCTCCAAGACTAGAGGCACGTGGGTGCCCTTGTGGGTCAGTACTGTGTGATGATGGTCACGAGTTGAGCTCACTCCTAGATCAAACTACCCAAGGGCAGTAAAGACTAAAGATTAAAACATATGCAAGCACCCTAAGGATGGCGATACATAACGCCTAGGTGTGCTAAGGAACGGAAGTCCAAGAAAGTTAAAGAAACACAAGCACATTTTGCATGAACTCAAGTGAATGTATTTGCATATGCATGATCTGTTCTATTTTTTCATTATATTGGAATTACTATATTTGAATATACTGCAACTATTATTTAAGTTATGAGCTGTAAATTTATTTTATAATAACTCTTATATCTTAAGTGCATGACTAAAATGAATTCTGCTTCGGATAATATGGTTTCAAACTATAAAATTGAAAGTATTTATATAGTATGTTCACCTTTTTATAATAAACCGAAGTAGCTGGAGATAATAACGATGACACAGCATATGGTAGTTTAATAAATCCTATTGAGAATTTATAATTCTCACTCCTATGTTTATTTCTATGTTATCTCCAGATAGCTCGAAAGGTTTCGAAGACAGCTAAAGTTGTTGTGAAATAAGGTCTACTCAGGTAATAGTAACAAACTCCTGAGTATGGTACTATGGCTTAAGCATAGTACTATATTTCGGGAGGATGTTACAAGAAGTATCTAATGAAAGTAACTGGTTTAATGAAGCCACTTGAAACCCCTAAGATCCAACATGTCCCAAAAGAAAAGAATACCAAGGCCGATATCCTTTCTAACTTAGCCAGTATAAAGCCTGGAAGAAACAACCAAAGCTTGATCTAGGAGTCGTTGAAATCTTCCTCCATAGCAGAAGTGCTCCTAACCCTAGCCATTGAAGGGTCTTCTAACTAGATAACCCTCATTATTCAGTATATGGGAAATGGAACACAGCCAAAAACCCCTGTGGAGGCAAAGAGGGTGGCCAAAGAAGCCTTCTACTTCACCATTATAGAAGAGCAGCTGTATAGAAAAGGTCTCTTTCAACCACTATTGAAGTGCCTTAGATCAAATCAGATTTCTTTTGCTCTCAAAGAAGCCTACAAAGGATCTTGTGGACATCACCTCGGAGGGAAGGCATTGACTTTGAAGGTCTTATGAGTTAACTATTATTGGCCCTCTATGACTAAGGATTCTATTGATTATGTGAAGAAATGCCCGAAGTGCAAACCCCATGCCTCCTTCCATGTCGCTCCAACAGAGGAGCTCTCCATGATCATGTCCCCTCGGCCGTTCAGCAAGTGGGGAATCAATCTCCTATGTCCATGCCCACTCGCCTCGGGACAAGTGAAATGTCTAATAATAGCAATAAATTATTTTCCTAAGTGGGTTAAAGCCAAGCCATAATCCACCATTACGGCTGCCCAAGCTCAAAAGTTTGTCTGGAGAAACATCTTCACCCACTTTGAGACATTGGACTCTGTGGTATCTAACAATGGAACCTAATTCATCAACCAGAAGTTCCAAGGTTTCCTTGTGAGCTACAAAGTAAAGCACCACTTCACTTCCGTTGAGCACCCCCAAGCTAATGGCCAAGTCGAAAAGGCCAATAAGGTCGTGCTCTGAGGGTTGAAGAAAAGACTTGATGAGGCAAAGGGGGCATAGGTTGATGAACTCAGAAGTGTTTTATGGTCCTATTGAACAACCCTGCAATCAACTATGGGCAAGACCTCCTTTAAGCTTACTTATGGAGTAAATGCTATGATACCAGTTCAGGTTGAAGAGCCTAGTCTACGAGTTATATTTCGATCTGTGAGCTCATAAGCCCTCCGAGAGGAAGCCGATCTTGCTAGTGAAGCTAAGGAGATGGCACATATCTAAGAAAAGGCATTGAAGCATCGGATAGCCAACAGATACAACGTCGATATTATTCCTCAAAAGTTGCAAGAAGGAGACTTAGTACTCTAACATGCTAACATCATATTACTTCTTCTCAGACAAGGAAAGCTAGTGGCCAATTGGGAAAGCCCTTACATGGTTATTGAAGTCTAGGGAGAGGGAGCTTACAAGCTTTCTACACTATCAGGATCCGAGGTTCTGAGGCCATAAAATTCTTCGAACCTTTAGAAATTTTTTATTTGATGATTTGAACCACGATAAGTTGCCTTACTCTTTTTGCTACCTCAGGTTTTGTCCCATTAGTTTTCCCAAGGAGGTTTTAATGAGGCTGGACTTTCGTGGGCCAAGTGGTGTTCACACACTTCCATTTGATTTTTTATTTTCTGACATGCAAGATAGTTTCACTTGTATTCTCCAATTTATCCTGAATAAAGTTTCCCCAATTCATTATTATCTTGTCTATTGTTTAATTTCATTATTATTCAGTTTATTATCCCAAGGGGCTGATCACCCCTTAGTCTGAGATACATAGAACCCAGGTCCAATGCCTCGAGAATATTTATGCTAATAAAATCCGAAGTTAGAAAACAACTCAAACAAACATTGTACAACCCTTAAGTAGCCTACTTAAGCGAAGCACTAATCCAGGTCACCAAAAGACCTAGGAAAAATTTTAGTTAATCTAGGTTTATAATTATGTTGGAAAAGTCTTGGCTTCTACCTTAGACCTACATAAATCCTTGAGTTGACTTAAGCAAAATTAAAATTCCTTAAGTTTTAAACTTAAGTGGAATTAAAACTAGGTTATTAAATACCTAAGAAAGTCCAATTTGGTCATAAAAATTTGGTCATTACCAATTTAGAAAAGCTAGGTTTTCTCTATAACCTCAGATTAATTTTATTCTTTAGGTGGATTGACAAGCCAATTGGAATGTCATTAATATTCCCTTGAAGTTATTTAACTTAGGTGAAAAGAAAAGCACATATAATTAGTAATGTCAGTTTCATTAATAAATCCAGGAATCAGAAATGTCAAGTACATAAAGCCAAAGCAAGGGCACAAAATGCAAAACAAATTACAAGAAAATATTAAAAAGGAGACAACTTCAGGAGGCAGTTGCAGGATTGGTCGGTTCAGACTCTGGATCCTCGAGATCTCTTTCCTCCTTATCATCGAGGATGACCTCAATGACCTCATTGACAATGTGCTTGTCAAGCCCAACTTCGCTGAAGTCGGCCTGTGGACAAATAACTTAACATTGCGCCAAGATATTGCCTATAATTTCGAAGGCTAATTTCTCCTACTGCTACTCTACATAATCAACTTCAGCCTTCAGTTTGGAAACCATCTCAGAAGAATCAGTGTGGGGCTTTTTGGGCTCTGATAATCGGACCCTCAACTCCTCCAACTATTGGTCCTTTGATTACACCTGCCCCTTTATCTCATTGAGTTTGGAAGACAACTCTTGTTTGGCCTTCTCCAGGGCTAGCTTCTCATTTTGAAGGATTGTTACTTTGTCCTCCAAATCCTTCTTATTTTGGATAGCTCGAACCCTAGAAGAGATTACTAGCTTCGAGTATCTAAATATTCCCGCCGGCTTCAAAATCATACGAGTGGCCCACTAGAACTTTTCCACTAGGCTGTCATTGTCACCTTGGAGTTGCTTAAGGTAGGTTAGGGTCACCAACTCCTTATCCATAAATTTTGGATAAGAGAAGTCCATCGCTAATAGTTGACTTTCGACTTATTTCCCAAAGTTGGAGAATCTTTAGGGTCAACCTAGATAATCTTTTTCTCCTTATTCACCTTCTGTTCTTTTTATTTTAGTGGAGATTGGATCTCGAGAGTAGAAAAGTTTGGGCTTGACGTGAAATTTAGATTCCCAAAATTTGCAAATCCGACACTATTGCTTCCATCTCCCTTATATGGCTTCTTAAGAATATGACGTCAAAACTCAGCCAATGTAGACTTCAGAGCCAAGTCGTTTGCAGAAAGAACAAGTCAATAGCGAGCGAATATAGAAAAAAGGCAGATATTAAAAGAAAAAGGAAAAACCTAAATATTTCCTAGCCATTTCGGCCTCTACGCCGACTATGCTTTTCAAATTTAGATGATTTTTCCTGAAGCTCTGAAGAAGGAACTGAGTGCCAACTTGTTGCTCAGGCATGAGGTTATCCTCATCTGTTTGAGGTGCCTTGAAGTTCTTGCACCAGTAAAACTAATTCAGAGATCCCCTTTTTTGGTCTCCCAGAAAAGAGTTGTGCCAGGAGCCCTGAAAACCTTGAAGTAAATAGGTTTAAAGTGATGAAAGGACTCTTCATAAAGAAGAAACACCTTTCGATTGAAGTGGGCCTAGAAGGATAGCCAACTAGTGGTTAAACCACGACTAGTAGGGCAAGTCAGGGTGAAGAGGAAAAAGAAAGTATTGGGAAAAGGTGGCACATTGAGATATTCACAAATGATCTTGAAGCCTTGCATCATGGCCTAATTATTCGAATGCAATTGAGAAGGAGCGGCTAAAGTCCATTCTAGGATTGTGAATTGGAAATGGGTAAACAAAACTTGGACACCAAATTTAGAAATGAGGACATCGCCAATTCGGGCTACTCCTATGGTTGATATAACACACCTTTTCATTTGGACCAGGGGCCTTCAGGATGCAGTCCTCTTCATACTTGCCTCCCAGCATAAGCAGGTTCTCCTCTTTGAAGTGATCCAAGAACTAAGGAGTCACAATTAAGGGAGTTCTTAGAACCTTAGGCTCCACCCAATGGTAGATCCAATGGATTAACGGAGGAAACACAAGGGCCTTCTACCTTTTCCTTCATCCAAGGATCGAGGATCCAGGATGAACCTACATAGGAGAACCACCTCTAAATTATCAAGTTAGGAAACCCAACGATGGAAAATAAGCAAAATAAAAAGGAAAAAAGAAGCCTACGTTGGTTCCTTCACTAAAGGGTTCAAGCTATCGGAGAAAAGAGAGGGAGAAGAAAAGTCAGGGGTGGTAGCCCCTCCAATGATGCAAAAATAGCAGAATCAAAGTGGTGGGCAATCACCCACCACCATAGGACTTTGTTATCATTGTTACAAAACCACAAATGCTAAAGACAGTAAGATAATAAAGAAGAAAAACATACCTTTAGCATAGAAGGAATGAAAGGACAATGAGAAGCCTTGAGAATTCTAGAAAATCTCTTCCTTCGAGTAACTCTCTTTCACACACTACTTGCATAGTGAAATGATAAGTAGCAGAAAATGAAGAAGAAGAAGAAGAGGAGAGGGGAATTTATAGAGAGTGCGACATCTCTTACCATGTAACCTAAAAGTTGTAGAGGGCAAAAAGCATCTTTTTGCACCATAAAGTTGAGGGTAGAATGGAGAAAATGCCTTAACTCAAATGATGAAGAGCACCAAATGAGGCACCAAAATGCAACATGTCTCCTTGGGGTGACAAGACGTGACTTACAACGTGACCCTGTGTCAGAGAAGAAAAGGGATGTATCCTTAGGAAAAGTCGACTCGAACGCAAGATAGTCGTCCATTCTTCGAGGTCCAACCCGAGAGCTTGGTAATTTGATGAAACTTAGCACTTGACATTGTTACCTCGGAAGCCGTGTTGGGGACATACATTATCAATCCAAGGTTCAACTCGGAACCCATATGGAGAAGCCCTTTATAGAGCGCAAGGATAAGAATGCTGAACGGTGTCCACGATCATGCCAAAACTGCACTCACCTAATATGTTGCCACATATCTCAGTCCCACCAATGAGCATTAAGCCGTTGAGAGTCCCGAGATACTCCCTAGAATCATGGAACACTCCTTCTCACCCTCATCTACTGGCCACTATAAATAAGTGACAACTCATTGAAATTAGGTACGTATAATGCATCCTATATCTAGTATCTCTTGCACTACTTGATTTGAGCGTCATAGTCCTTGCAGGTACATCTTTCACTGCCATGGAAATCCAGCCTCAACTTTCCCAACGTCTAGATCGGAGCAGCCTTGGAGTCTTAAACTCAATCAGAGCTCATCCAATTTCCAGATTCTGTTAACCCACCTCTGAATAATATATATATATATATATATATATATATATATATATGTGTGTGTGTGTGTGTGTGTGTGTGTGTGTGTGTAAAAAATATTTATTACTGTAGTAGTATTATTTTTTAAAGTATGATATCTTATATATAGTGTTATTCAAAATACTATATAATATTAAAATTTTAACATGTTTTATATAATTAGATCTTCTTCTATTAGGCATAGCAAAGGAGCATAATCCTTAAACTTCAAAATAAGAGAACTATTTTCTTTTTTCCTCATTTTATTTTCATTCTTCTGCTGCCTATGATTTCCAATAACCTCTAAAAAACAAATTATAAACTAAGACAATAGTTAATATTTAAGACAATCATTTAGAGCAAATATTCCTAAAGGTATATTGGCCTATTTGTGAACGTGAATATGTGAAGCATGGTGATACTTTTTCATTCTTGTTTTGTTAAATTTTGGGATCAAGACTCAAATAACTTGTATATAGTTAAATCTCATAGTCTCAATCCTAACCATAATACCTAATAAAAAGACATTTATTTATTTTTTTTTGGGAAAACACCACCCCGTCTTGTCATTCATGAGTACATACTGTTGCTTGAGTGAGCACAAATAGAAAGTATTGATCAAGAAAATTGGCCACAAGATGACCGAATTGGATTATCTGGTTCTGCCGCACGAGGTTGACAAAATCAATTATACAGAATGTCACAAATCACAATTCTCATTTTATTATACTTCTCTTGACAAGACCCCAGTTCAATCTTCAATCCCAGGTCGTTGTTAATTTGTTGGGGATGACTAAAATTATTTGACATAGTAATTCATTTGTGAAGTCGTCTCTTGATTATCAAAGGGTTGAATGGTTGCGTGTAAAACCGAGTTGAATCTTACGGTTTAAGCAAGTGATGGTCAAGGGAATTTGGAAGTCAAATAGTCAATTTTCTTAAGTCATTCCGAGGGGATTATATTTTCTACATCAGCAATAACATTGATTTAACTTCTCAAACGAAATACAAGAATTAGGAAATATTTGATTTTTGTTTTCATTTGTTTTTATTTTTTTGTGTTTCTTATTTTGAGAATGTTGTGAAGAAAATAATAAAAATGGTGAAAATAATAAAATCTTGTTTCTTGTTTTTATTTTTCTATTTTTACTATTTCTTTCACAAAATCCTAAAAATAAAAAATATAAATAATAAAAATATGAAATAAAAAGCAGAAACCGACAGACCCTTAGTTTTCTCAACTTATTAAAATAGTAAAGGAAGTTTTTGTAAATTTTTATCACATCACGGCGGCATATCAATGTTCAATACAAAAAAAAAAAAAAAAAAAAAAAAAAAAAAAACCCTCAATATACGCTAGCAACAAGGTACGAGCCTTCATTGTGAAGCGAATAAGCGGACTAAAAGTTTTAACAATATCTACTTGTCAATGGTTGAATGTTATGCCAAAATTCAACTTGGCAATGAGTACATGAAAGTATATTTTAGATTGACTGGGGTTAGTGCCTAAACAATAGGTCATATAAAATAATGTTAGGTTAAATTTCCTTTAAATATGTTTAAAAAATTAGCATTGTATATTGCCACAAATAAAAATATTCACTAATACCTTTTTTGTTTTAGTTTTAAAGATATTCTACCAATTTTAAAGATATATATATATATATATATATATATATATATATATATATATATATATATTAAACTAGTCTTTGTATCCATGCGATGTATTAAATAATTTAAAAAAATAAAATTATAATCTTAAATGATTATTTAGGTATAAATGACAATATTAGATGACACATGATAAATTTTTTTTAAAGTAGATATCACATCGCATAATTTTAGATTCGTAGGAAAAAAAAAACATATATTATAATAGATTATTGCATGACAGAAGAAAAATATATAGATATTTCTTTTATTTTTTGATTAAATAGGTCGTTCCTTTATATATTATTATTATTATTATTATTATTATAATACTGATAATTATTTTTATTATAGTGATAATATTGATATTGATAGTGATTGATTAATATGATTATTGATTCATGTTCATGTAATGTATAAATTACTAGGAGTAGGATAGTAGTGAGGAGTTTAGGTAGTTTTTATGAGATAATAAATTAAAATATCAGTGTTATTAATGCATAAAAAAAGAAAAAAATCATACAATGTATAAAGCTCTTTTTTTTAGAAAGTGCACTAAGGGCAAAAAAAAATGTGAAAATTTAATATTGCATTTTCAACTGAGTAATGAATTTAAAATGTAAAAAATTTAATACATTTTTCAAATTTAATATTACTTGCTATTTGTAAGTTAATGTTGTTGTAATTGTAATTTAGAAACTTATTACTATGAACATGAAATTAGTACATTGTTTTTATATGAGAAATTAATACAAATTTTGAATTATTAAGATGACATTAATGACATGAAACTTTTAACTTTAGTACAGTTAAGTGTTATATGTCAGCATTTTTAACTATGAAAATAAAAAGTCCTGATGGAAAAAACTAATTGCTTCATAGTGGAAGGGCGTACGTAACTTACACATTTTTTTTTTTATACAAAGATAGCAGAATGGGAATGAGAGTCAAATATGGAATATTCTGAACTTAATGATAGATGTAAGAGACAATCATTAGATTCTGGGCTCAATTGTATATGTAACTTATACTTTCTCTATAGGTATTATTGAAGATTGATAATAAAAATTAGTATTCATAGGGGAAAAATCAGAAAATCATAGTGTTCCTCTGAGCCCATATATTAAACGATTAGAATCCTATCATCGCGTTTAATTCATGAAAGAAAATATTTGTTTGTTTTTTTAATGACTTGAGAAATAATAACATAGGAGAACTCGGCAAAATCCCACATATCCGGAAAATCTCTAATTGAGACAAATGTTAATACCTGTACGCAATTGTATATATATATATATATATACCACAAATATATAAAAGTAACTTTCAAAGTTGAACTTCTTGTCCAAAAAATGATTTGATCTCACGAGAGAAAATAAATAATAAACAAATTAAAAATCCTGCACGCTCCATTTGAAGTTTGAAATTATGCATGGAATTGAAACTTAGAATTTAAATTGACCTTATCAATTTTAATTTTTAAGTTTAGAATAACAAATAGAACAAAAATTATAATTTCATAAACTAATTCTATAAAATTGAAAAACAACTAAGATGGCATTTTCATATCTCTTAACCTATACTTTTAGGAATTCTTAATTCTAAAATTTAAAAATTAATAAATATCTCTCATCTCATTAAAGTCTTTATGATTCTTTCTTTTCTTGCTAGCAATTTTATATATATATATATATATATATATAAAGTAATCAAACTCGAGAGTTTAAGTAAACTCGTGGAGTCTCCATAAACTGGACTCGTAAACTCGAATCGTAAACTTGTAAGAGTTTATCTAATATTAAAATAATATTTAAAATATATATCATACTAATAAAAAATAAAAATAAAATTCAAATGGAACCAAGATAATACAATCAGCTAGCACATATAAATCAAAGAGACAGATAATTCATCACTTATAAAATAAACTCATAAAATAGTTGAAAATTTTAGGTAGAAACACAAATACAAACAAAATATCAAAATCCACCCACAATTCACACTGTATTAGAACAAAATATGTGTATGCCCAAGTCCAAATACTCAACTATGCTTATGATTATGATTCAATTTTGACCACGAGGATCACACATCGACATTATTCTTCATCAAAATACAACATATAATATTCTAAAATAGCAAATCCATATTGAAATCAAGCCCAAACTTGGACTGGCTTCTTCACTAAAGTGGCGAGGTCGAGCTAACCACGAGCACCAGTGCGAACTAGGGATGTGACTCCGATGAACAGCCGATGGCGGCATGCGAATGTGTGACTCTGTGCAGTAGTGGCATGAACAAGGATGTGTGACTTTGAGCAGTCGCACCACAAACGATGATGAAGGCAATGCGAACCATGGTCAACGGTGGCACAAACCTGACGATGAGCGTTGGTGGTGTGTGATGGCGTGCAACGGTGTGATGGAGGTCGAAGTGCGAGAGATCCAAAATGGGGGGTTGAATATGGTTTGCAAATGGGGCAAAACAAAAGAGCCCTAATGTGTTTAAGGGAAGGGAACCAAAACGGCATCGTTTTCAACTTCAAAACGACGTTGTTTTGCATTTTATTGGGTTGCACAGTAAACTCTCAAACTCAAATGTAAACTCGCGATTTAATATGAGTTTGATCGAGTTTACTCAAGTTTACCCGAGTTTACTCAGAAATGAGTTTGTGAGCGAATCAACTCGATTCCATTGTCTAAACTCATAAACTTGAACGATTTTACGAGTTAACTCGCGATTTTGATTACCAATATATATATATATATACATATAATTTTTTAAAACATATTTATAGTAAATAATCTATCGGGTAATATGTCGACGAAAAGCCCGTTAGTAAGTAACCCTTGATCATTTAAATATATTGACAAACTAATCCATTGATAATTTAATGAAAATTAAATAAATTATTACATTTACTAGCAGATTTTCTGTCGATAAATTTGAATTTTTTAAAATATTATTTGTAACTTGTTTTTAGTGAAAAAATTACACTTATTAATTTTAATTACTTTTTCTAATTTTTTACATTTATTTAAATATTTATATAATTAAAAATATAATAATTAAGCACACAAGTTATTAAAAAGTAAAATATTCAAATTATTTTACAATAAATATACGAAAAGGTTCAAATAATGTTAAAAAAAAAATTACAAGAAATCAATGGTTATCATCGGCCTCCTCAGCAGAAATGTGGTCCTCATTGATAGCCCAATAACTGGAAGAATGGACGAGGCCTTGAATGACGACCAAACATCAAACCCAATTGCAAATAATGAGAATGAGAAACCAAGAAGAGAGTATCGCAGACCAGCAAATTGGAACGACTACGTGCATGGATCACTACTAGAAATTTGTTAAACACTGATGAATTTTATTAACAGCTATAGTCCATCAAAAATACTGACAAATAATCTATCAGTAAAATTAAATAAATCATTGACATGAAATTTTATTGATAGTCTAATATTTCATCGGTAATGTAACACCCTCCCAATGACAATATTATGCTTAAGTCATAGCATCACATTAGGAGTTGCTACAATTAATTTAACGGATCTTGATCATTATTCGCTTTATTTTTCGTGAAAGTAAACACAATATCCCTTTTACATTACACAAATATTGGTATTACAAGATAGCCTTTCAATTTACATAAATAACTCTTCTAGGAGTTTTAGCTTGGGAAACAGCCACGAAATGCTAACATGTATATATATATATATATGTGTGTGTGTATGTATATTTGTCAATTGTCTTCAGCAACTAGTATAGTCTCGATCACAATTCTTTGGGTTAGTCCTCTTCAAAATCCTTTGGTCTATCTAGAGCCAACATAGGAACACATATAGGAGTAAAAATTTTATATTGTTAGTAGGATTCCTAAGCTACTAGGCAATCATGTCATCGGTGTCGTTCCAGTAACGCTCGAAAAATTTTAATCGTTTTTAATCGAAGTGTTCGGTTTTTAGCAAATAATTGTGATTAATTAGGATTCAATTTAGCATTTACTTAAATCTAATTAAGTGTGATTTAAAATGATTAGGCATAATGGAATTTGATTAGGAACATAGGAAGCCTTACAGAATTTTTTAAAACTGGTTTGTCGATTTAAAAGAAATCGGTAAAATTTCGGTATTTAAGACTGTTGAAACTGGATCAATAAAGGTTATACTGTGAGAGCCCTAGAATGGATGGCCAAGATTTAGCCAAGATACCCCCGCATGTGGCGCCACTTTTAGCCATGAAGAGTGGGAAGCTAAGCCAAATTGGAAAGCAAGATGGAGTCCACCAATCAACGTGAAGCTTGCTTCAAAAATCTTTACCTTTTTCATTCCTTTTCCCTTGGTAATCTCGGCCAGCATAAAGAGCTGACTACTCTCCATTTCTCTTCCATACACACTCATCCCACTCCATCTTCATCCTCTCTTCAAGTTTCATCAAGAGTTGCTTCCATCTAAAACACCAAATCAACAAGATTTCAACTAGGCAAGGTAGGATTCTGATACGTGCTCCGGAGGACAAATTGGACATTCTAGCATAAGGGGCCAAGATGGAGATTTTACCATGCCAGTAGGACCACTCACACGAGCAAGAGCAAAGAGGTTAAGAGAAGACTTTGGGAACTTGCTAAGCATAGTGGAAGAGATGTATCAAGAATGGTAAGGAGACCAAGATGCCAACTCATACTAATGGACAACCCAAGATCTTGTTATTTGCTGCGAATTGGGCTTAGAAGCTTATTTTGGCTATATTGGGCCATTATCCTATTTTGGTCTTGTTTAGTTAGTTTAAGTATTTAGGACATCTAAACTTTTAGTTATTTTATTTGGCCCATGTTTTATGTTTTATATTTTATGTTTTATGTTTTATCCAACCCAATTCATATTATTTAGTATCGAACACTTCTTATTGGGCTTGAGACTTAGTTTAAGTGTCTAACCTAGTGTAAGAGGTTATAAATACCTCAAACACATTGTTTAGCAGCTTTTGATTAATTGAAATTCTGTTTTGTTTTCTTTCAAGAAAGCAGTTCCTTTGTGTGCAAGTGAGGTGAGTGATTTGCTTTGCTTGTTGCATCAAGAAATTGAGAGAATTCATCCTAAGGTAAGTTCCTTGTGATATTCAATCAATTTACTGTCTATCTTTCCCTGTTACATTCACGCTTTTCCAAGGACAGGTTTCTTGGGGGTTTAGTAGGAGGGTCTTTATTCTATATCTTGTTTTCTATCAAAGTATGTATGCAGGGTTTCTGGATCTTTATATCCACGGCTTCCTTTCATCATTTGGTATCGGCAAGGTCTGAGATAAATTCCTATTTATCTATCTTTGTCTTTACGTTTGTCTTTGTCTTCTTTTTCATGCGTTCTTGTTTTTCGTGTTTTTGCATTCTCTCCTTGTGCTTTGGAGTCATATCTTTGTTCCATCTTGTGTTTCCCTTGTTTTGTTTTCAATCTTGTTACTAGTTGAAATTAAAAAAAAAAAAAGAGGAAATTAGAAAAGATTGAAAGGATTATATTCAGATTTAGTTCGATTCACATTAGATTATCTTTTGTTTCAAATTCAAAGGATTGTGTCTAGATTGTTTGATTCAAATCGGATTACATATCTTGTCTTCCTTGAATTTAAATTTTGATTTTTAAATCTGATTTATATCGATTTAGTTGATTTACACCAGTTTTTGTGTTATCTTGAGTTCCTTGGAGTCTAAGTAATCCTTAGTTGTGTGTCTTTTGTGTCTTTTTTTTTCCTTGCAAATTAAGTAACCCATTCTGAGTCTTAAACTTGAGTTTCTCTTGGTAATCCTTGGCATCAATTCTGATCTTGATATTACTTGTGGATTTGCCTTGCTTGATTTCATTTAATTTCTGAAGTGCAACATTCTAAAGTGATCAAGAGTGGTAAAAGGCAAGAGTGGTGAGCACAAAAGAGGGTAAAAGCCAAGAATTGAGTGAAAACACGTGAGAGAGTGCTTGTGAGGTCCTTTTTCTTTTATTAATATTTTGCAGGTTGTTCAATGGCTAACAACTCAAGGAAGGAAGGAAAAGAAAATTATGAAGAGGAACCTGATGTGATACTTGACATGAAGGTCATGTACCAAGCTTTCACTAGTCAATTTCAGAAGTTGAATGATAGACTTGATGAGATGGATGAATGGAGAAAGGAGATGATACAAAGCATGTCCAGAGGTAGTAGACGCAGTTGATTTTGAGAATCGCGTCACCATGATTCCAACCATGAGCTATCTGGGGAGGAGTCCTGATGAATTTGATTCACTAGAAATAGGAGAACTAGAAATAGAGCTTGGGATAGCAACATTAATGCTATCAAGATCTGGATACCACCATTCAAGGGTAGGAATGATCTTGAAGCTTATTTAGAGTGGGAAAAAAAGGTGGAGATGATTTTTGCTTGTCATAATTATTCTCGAAGAAGAAGGTCAGATTAGACTTTGTGGAATTTTTGATTATGCTCTAATTTGGTGGGATGAGCTAGTTAAGTCGTATGAGAAATGGGGAATACCCCATAGAAACTTGGGATGAGATGAAGAGGATAATGAAGAAGAGATTTGTTCCTTCCCACTACATAGGGAAGTGCACCAAAAATTGCATAGGCTCATTCAAGGCTCCAAGTCAAGAGAAGATTACCACAAGGAGATGGAAAATGCTCATGATTAAAGCCAACATTGAAGAAGACATGGGAAGTAACTATGGCTCGGTTATAGGTGGTTTGAACAAGGCGATTGCAGATGTGGTAGAATTACACCATTATGTGGAGATGGAGGATTTGGTTAGCATGGCAATGAAGGTGGAGAAACAAGAAATCAAAGAAGAGGCTAAGGCATTTTCAATTCCAACTCAAAGTGGGGTTCAAAATGGTCTAAGTATGAGGACACAAAGAAAAATAAGGACTCAAACCCCAAGGAGAAGGGACTAGACATGGCCAAGAAGAAAGGTACCTCTAATTCATCTTCTTTCATCTTGCTACTTCTAGGCATAGAGATGTTAAATGCTTCAAGTGCCACGGTTTGGGCCATTATGCATCTAATTGCCCAACAAGAGAACAATGGTCATTAGGGGAGGTGAAGTTGTATCTAATCGATGATGATGGTAAGTCCGATGGTAGTGATGATATGCCACCATTAGAGGACTGCTCGATAATGATGAGAATGTTGAATATCTTTGTGCATGGTGAGTCTCTTGTTGCTAGGACGTGCTTTGAATATGCAAAGTTAAGGAGGATAGTCTAGAGCAAAGAGAGAACATCTTTCACACTAGATGTTTGGTTGGTGGAAAGGTGTGCGATTTGATTATTGATGGTGGAAGTTGCACCAATGTTGCTAGTACCACCTTAGTGGGAGAAGTTGGGATTGCAAGAGATGATAAGCATCCTAATCCATACAGTTGCAATGGTTGAATAATAGTGGGGAAGTAAAGGTCACTAGACAAGTTGTGGTTGCGTTCTCCATTGCGAAGTATAGTGATGAAGTTGTGTGTAATGTAGTGCCAATGCAGGCTATTCATTTGTTGCTGGGGAGACCATGGCAATTTGATAAGCGTGTGCTACATGATGGGTACAAGAATAGGTATTCCTTTGAGTATAATGGCCACAAGATCACTCTTGCACCATTATCACCCAAGGAGGTATATCTTGACCAAATGAAGCTTCAACAAACTTTTGTGGGGAATTTGGGAAATGAGAAAAAAGAAAAAGAGAGAAAGGAGGCCATGAGAGAAAAGAATACAGAACAAGGCCCAATGGTGAGAGAAAATAAAAGAAAAGAAAAGAGAGGTGAGAAAAATGCAAAGAAAGAAAAGAGTGAAAAGAAAGAGAAGAGTGAGAAAAATGAAGAGAGTGAGAGGAAATCATGTTTTTATGCAAAGAGAGATTTGAAAAGTGCTTTGTTAGGCAAGAAAGCTTTGATTATGATTCGATTTAAGGAGATTTTACTCTCGAACTTAACTCAAATTTGCCTAGTTGTTTTCTTTCTTTGTTGCGGGAGTTTGAGGGCGTGTTCCTAGTGAGCTGCCAAGTGGATTGCCACCATTGAGAGGTATTGAGCACCAAAATTGATTTTTGTGCACTGAGCTAGTATTCTAGAGACCTATAGAAGTAATCCCAGGAGACAAAGGAGCTTCAAAGGCAAGTGGATGATCTGCTAGCTAAAGGGTATGTGAGGAAAGTATGAGTCCATGTGCCGCCCGGTTTGTTGGTTCCAAAGAAAGATGGCACTTGGAGGATGTGTGTGGATTGTCGATCCAACAAGATAACTGCAGTTATGTCGCCATCCTATCCCTAGGTTAGATGACATGCTTGATGAGTTAAATGGTGCATATTTACTAAAATTGATTTGAAAAGTGGGTATCACCAAATTAGAATGAAACCAGGGATGAATGGAAGACGCATTTAAAACAAAATATGGTCTTTATGAGTGGTTGGTTATGCCGTTTGGGTTAACTAATGCACCTAGTACTTCATGCGTTTAATGAACCATGTTTTGAGGAATTTTGGGAAATTTGTGGTTGTTTATTTTGATGATATTCTGATTTATAGCCAATGTTTGGATGATCATATATCACATGTTAGTAATTTGTTTTAGATGTGCTTAGGAAGGAAAAGTTATTTGCCAACCTTAAAAAGTGCACCTTTTGCATTGATAAAGTTGTGTTCCTTGGTTTTATTATGAGTGCTCATGGTATTGAGGTTGATGAGGAGAAGGTGAAGGCTATTCAAGAATGGCCAACGCCTAAAAGTGCTTCTGAGGTAAGGAGTTTTAATGGTTTAGCTGGATTTTATAGAAGATTTGTGAAAAACTTCTCTACCATTGCTGCTCCATTGACTGAAATTATTAAAAAGGATGTTGGGTTTAAATGGGAAAAAGAACAAGAACTTGCTTTTAATACTTTGAAAGATAAATTGTGTTCTGCTCCTATTCTTGTTTTGCCTAATTTTGATAAAACCTTTGAAATAGAATGTTGATGCTTCGGGATTGGTATAGGTCTTTGTTTGATCACAGGAAAAACGTCCCATTGCATTCTTCAGTGAGAAGTTGAATGGAGCTCAACTTAGGTACTCAACCTATGACAAAGAGCTATATGCTTTAGTTCGGGCCTTAGAGGTGTGGCAACACTACTTGCTGTCCAAAGAGTTTGTGATTCATACTGATCATGAATCTCTCAAGCACTTAAAGGGACAAGGTAAGGTTTCTAATAAGAGGCATGCTAAATGGGTTGAGTTTATTGAGACTTTTTCATATGTGATCTCTTATAAGCAAGGGAAAGAGAATGTGGTTGCTGATGCTTTATCTAGAAGCTTAGATGGTGATGAGAGGGCTGAGAAGGTTAAAGCAATGCACTTGAAGGCACGTGGAGTTGATTGAAAAGAAAAACAAGGTGACTCAAAGAGTTAACAAGGCCAAACAAGTTGTCTTTGAACCTGGTGGATTGGGTTTGGATTCATTTAAGGAAGGATAGGTTTCCCCCTCATAGGAAATCTAAACTTGACTCAAGGGGTGATGGTCCATTTCAAGTGATGGAGAGGATCAATGATAATGCTTACAAGATTGACCTTCCGAGTGAGTATAATGTTTTGCTACTTTTAATGTTTGACCTTTCTCCTTTTGATGGATGCAGTTCAGGGCCGAATCTTTTTGAGGAGTGGGAGGAATGATACGTGCTCCGGAGGACAAATTGGACATTCTAGCATAAGAGGCCAAGATGGAGATTTTACCATGCCAATAGGACCACTCACACCGAGCAAGAGCAAAGAGGTTAGAAGACTTTGGGAACTTGGCTAAAGCAATTGTGGAAGAGATGTATCAAGAATGGGCCAAGGAGACCAAGATGCCAACTCATACTAATGGACAACCCAAGATCTTGTTATTTCTTTCATGGGCTTAGAAGTTCTTATTTTTGGCCATATTGGGCCATTATCCTATTTTGGTCTTGTTTAGTTAGTTTAAGTATTTAGGACATCTATACTTTTAGTTATTTTATTTGGCCCATGTTTTATGTTTTATATTTTATGTTTTATGTTTTATCCAACTCCAATTCATATTATTTAGTATCGTAACACTTCTTATTGGGCTTGGACTTAGTTTAAGTGTCTAACCTAGTGTAAGAGGTTATAAATACCTCAAGGAACACATTGTTTAGCGCTTTGATTAATTGAAATTACTGCATTTTGTTTTCTTTCAAGAAAGCATGTTCACCTTTGCAAAGTGAGGTGAGTGATTTGCTTTGCTTGTTGCATCAAGAAATTGAGAGAATTCATCCTAAGGCAAAGTTCCTTGTGATATTCAATCAATTTACATTTCTATCTTTCCTCATTATCTATGTTTCATGACAGTTTCTTGGGGGTTTAGTAGGGAGGGTCTTTATTCTATATCTTGTTTTCTATCAAAGTATGTGTCTGGGGTTTCTGGATCTTTATATCCACGGGGTTCCAATCATCAGATTCCATTTCTGTTCTTAAATTCTCTAAACTGTGGCTGCATGAAATTTTATTCTTCTTCAGTTATTTGATGATATATTGGATATATTTGATGGTTTATGGCTGAATTAACATGAAATATTGTGTTGGAATTAAAATTAGAAGGAGAAAACTAGAAGGAGTGGAGAATTAGGATGCTATCTAGGTGAAATGTCCACGGCAGTCCGTATGGCAGAGTGTACGGCTCCACCTACAACTGGTTAAATCCGATGAAACTATTTTTATATGAAAGTAGACATTCAGGGCTTTCCATACATATATATTGGATTAGTATTGAGAGGGATATGAATTTTTGAATTTTGACCTAGGTTTTTGAGTTTGATTCTGGGCAGACTAGGTTGTTCAGGGAAGAACTCGCCTTATACGACTTGGAATTGAGTGAAACTAACTTTGTTAGAAAGTTTACACATAGGAGAATATCCCATCAAAATTTTCGAGTTAGTTAAGGTTCCATTTGTTCCCAGTGAGTCGAGAAAGTTGCCCTATATCCAATCCGGGCTAGAGCAGGGTAGTCCAGTAGGGTCAAGTTTCGGGGCTTATATATTAAATTATAATCATGTAATGAGATACAACTTAATTCATTTGGAAGCTTGTTCTGTTAGCTTTAAGTTGATATAAATTTTGCATGATTTAACCCAGATTCCTATTTTTGGTGAATTTTCTCTTATAAGAGTGCAATTCTGGCTAAAGACATGTATGAATACTAGATTAAGCTTCGTTGATATCGGAACTCGGGACTTAGCAAACGAAGAGCTAGATAGGGTGTACTTAAGGTTGAACTCGGAATGATATACTTAAGGTTGAACTCGGAAGAGTGTACTTAAGGTTGAACTCGGAATGATATACTTAAGGTTGAACTCGGAAGGGTGTACTTAACGTTGAACTCGGGACTTGGTAAATAGCAAATCCGATCAGGAATGGTTAATGTCGTAACTCGAAATTTAGGAAACATTCATAAAAGCATTGAAAGACTGATTGTAGCTTAAGGTCGGATGTCGGAAATCAATTGAAATCTATAGTCAAGGACGAGAATATAGAACCTGAGATACTTAAACCTGGAAGTCTAGGGTCTTCAATACAACCCCGGAAGTCGGGAATCAAGACATTCACCCTACATATGAGACTAATATTATCTTGGAACTCAGAAATCGGTCATAAGCTCGAGTTTGGGAACATCATTAGAAATTAAAAGCTTGCAAGATAGATTAAGCCCTAGGATTTTAAAATTTGCACCTATGGATATTGTTATATTCTTGGTATGATTACAATGTTCTATCTTGAGTTTGTTGTTTGATTAAAGTTCCTGGTTGCCTAGCGCTATTCATGGGAAAGTGGACATGATCTGTTATGCTGCCGAGTTTTCGGTGTGATGACGGTCACGAGTTGAGCTCACTCCTAGATCAAGCTAGCCAAGGGCAGTAAAGAATAAAGATTGAAGCATATGCAAGCATCCCACTCACATGAGGCATGGCATCGACCCAGCTAGTGTGAGTATAGGGGATAGGGCTTACATGAGGTATGGCATGACCCAGCTAGTGTAAGTACCGAAATTTATGGTGGCATATAAATATTCACGATAAAGGATATGATGAAGGTCCCATATTCCGAAATATGTGACATGACGATTGACGTGGTAATCGAACTCACTCAAATTAATCAGGCTATAAAGAAAAACTTGTAATATAGAGCAACCTGAATCGTTTCCCAAGAAATTCGCAATGAACCAATTCGCTCAATTGGAACAGCACAATACAGAATTAGCAACAGAAACGAAAAAAATGGGGGGGTTTGTTCAATTTCGATACAGATAACAGATAATAAAAAAAAAAACGAGATTAACAATTTTAAAGCAACCAACCCAGACTTGAGTTCCTAAAAATCCGTCATTTGACAATGAATCCCTGAATTCGTGGTTGATCCTAAACAAATCGGAATCCCTGCATTCATCTAGAAAAATGAATCCACTAGACAATCACCTAGCATTTTATCAGAAACTCAGCGTGTTCACTCATTCAACGTACAGTGCCCACTTAAACCCGTTTTGATTTTAAGCCCTTTCGATTAATCAACCTAAATGTTAAATCTAACATTCAACACCCCTTCCCTTAAGTTATCCAGAATCGAAATACAAAAGAGAAAGGAAAGAATGAACTCAGTATGATGCAAAAACGTCCTCTGGATTGAACGCAGAAACTCAATTCGTGGGTTGGTCGATTAGTGCCTTAGCCAACCATGGTAGAATAAAAACTGCAAAAATGAAGAAGAAAAGGTTGATAGTTTCTCAACTCAATGGAATGAATATGCGCAGACAATCGCCCAATGAAAAGTTCCTGCCCCCCAAAAAAATAACCCTAGTCCCTTCATTTTCCAGCTCTAAAAAAAACCAAAATAAACCGGTTCAAAGGACAAGAACTGGACCAAACAAAAAAATCGAAAACTAATGGCTTTGGTCCCTTGCAATTTGGACACTTAATTAACTAAACTTTGCTCCAACATTTCGTGACTGCCTTGTTGTCCGAATTTGGCCTTTAATCGGGAACCTGAAATAAAAGTTATAATTAACTCCACTTAAAAGCCCAAAATCCAATTTAGACCGAAAACCAATATTTACACAATAAATTGCCCCAAGATCATTATTCAATTGCAAAAATAAAGTGTGATAAAAAATCAATTATCAACGATCATGCTCTAATGGGGTATGACATGGCGATCATACTTTAGAGTATGGCATATAAAGATTCTATGATGAAAAGTATGATGGTGAGTCCATATTTTGAAAGATGTGACATGACGATCACACTCTGATGGGGTATGACATAGCGATCATACTCTGGAATGTGGCATAATGATTCTACACCCTAAGGGATGTGACATGGTGATCACACCTAATGGAGTATGACAGGACGATCATACTCTAGGACGTGGCAGGAAGAACGTATTCCTAAGGAGTGTGACATGGTGATCACATCCTGATAAAATATGACATGGCGATCGTACTCTGGAATACGTGTAACAAGGAAAGAAAGTTAAAGGAAAGCACCAATGTATTTGCACAAATTCATGACCAAGTAAAGGCATGTGCATTTTAATACGCTTCAGTTATTATTCATAGTATAATTCATAAATTGACTTTGTGTTGGCTTGCCTAAAGGACAAGTATATGAATAAAATGAACCTTGCTTCGGATAATATATTTTCGAACTATAAAATTTAAACAGTTTGTATAACATGTTCATCTTTTTCATAATAAATCGAAGCAACTAGAGATGACAACAATGACATTATGTATAATAGTTAAAGAATCCTACTGAGAATTTTAAATTCTCACTCCTGTTTCCGTGTTATCTCCAGATAGTTCGAGAAGTTGCAAAGATGGCTGAAGTTGCTATCAGTTAAGGTCTGCTCTGGTAACTGTAACAACTCCTGAGTGTGGTACTCTGACTTAAGCATAGTACTGCATTTCGGGAGGATGTTACAGTTCCAGCTGTTTCGGTGTACTCAAAAAATGTGATCTCATACATAGGGATAAAGATTCACTTATTGAGTTTAGAAAATGTATCCTTCTAAAGCAAATTAATTTTAAATCATACACTTAGGAATAACATGGCAATAATTATACAACTACTAAGTATGCATAGTTTTGACAAATCAAATTATCAAATACAGATAAATATGCTGCCTGCCCATGATTGTACAACTTGATGCACTTTCTCATTTTCTTTCTTACTTTGCATATGCCTTTAATCTTTACTGGCCTTGGGTGGCCTGATCAGGGAGTGAGCTCAACTTATGACCATTGTTACACAGTACTAACCTACAAGGAGATCCACGTACCTCTAAATTAGAGGGATCTCATTTTGGTCAACTGCCTCTAAGATAGAGGAATCTCATAGTTTCCATATAACTACCTTCACGTGGAGGGATCTTATAACTGCCTCCAAGTGAAGAAATCTTATCTTATTTATTCATATACTATTTGGATTCACATTCACATGTATATATCATATGCTCATATATTCATATACTTTTGCTAAAAATCTGGCAGCATAACAGCTGAAATATAAGGCTTCCCAATATACAAACAGTATACATATAGCCAGCCAATCTTAGTAATCAAGATCATCATAACAATATACTAATACAACATCATTTTGATATAAAATTTGCATAAATATTCATGCCATCAAGTTTCCCAAGGTTTGAGAAACTTCTAGCTCATGAAATCCTCAAGTTGTTCTACATTTCTCAAATCTGCTCTGAAGTTCTAAAATGCACCAAAATTCCATTTAAATTCATTTTAACCTCAAAATTTAATAGAATGTAGCCCTGTTACCAACGCTATTTTTGTTATATCGACGAATTTTTTTCATCGGTAAAATTAAATAAGTTATCGATGGATAAGCATTTCCATTAGTAATATTCTTTTTTTTTATTATTATCGATGCGCTTCTTACCAACAGATCGTGTCCATCGGTATTTCCGTCGGCAAAATGATTATCGACAGATTTTGTCAACTATTCTGTCGGTAAATCCATTGGTAAGTAGTGCATTTCTAGTAGTAGATAAGGACAGCTAGTGGTAAAGAGTAGGGAAGGAATATCTCAAATAATTAGCTAATGATGAGTTGCATTTTCTATTTTCGTTATTCCCTGAATTCACGGAGTGCCATTATCTGCTTTTATTTAACCATGACTAGTGATGAATGAATGCATGAGAAGTATTATCTAGTAGATATTTTTTTTCCTTCCTTAGATTATTGTATCATTTTGGGCTTTTGTCTTCAAACCTTCCTCACCATGTCCAAAGAACCGATACCTTCTTCATCCACCCATGTATCTTCCTCCTCTACCCTTGTCATTGCCATTGTCGCTTTGACCGCTTGTCTTGATGAAGTCATGCATAGGCTTGACACCATTGAGAACCTTACCGTCACTTCTTGTTTTCCTCCATTACCATTGCCTCCTCTTCAACCTCTAGGGTTTCCTCCCCTTGACTAATCGTTTCGTCTCAATGCTCCTCGTTTTGATGGCTTGGACCCTATGGCTTGGCTCTTCAAAATCTGTCAATTTTTTGAATTTTATCACACCCACTTTAAATAACGAATCACAATCTCCTCTTTCTTTCTAGATAAGGAGGCCTTGGCATGGTTCTAATGGATGCACACAAACCAACAACTCTCGTTGTGGCCTCAGTTTTTCATCATTGTCCAAGCTTAGTTTGCTTCCTTGGCATATGGGCACTCATTTCAAGCTCTGACAAACCACTTACGTTCGAGACTATCAGGCGGAGTTTGAAGCTCTTGCCAACTGCGTCATAAGGTTACCTCCACATTTTTTTCTAAGTTGCTTCATTTCAGAACTCAAACCAAAAATATGTCACGAGGTTGACCTCACTTTCTCAAGCTATTGGGTTAGTTAAGCTTTAGATGACAAACTCTATGACATGGGCTATTACGTACATTGGTCGGTGACGTACAACCCTCTTTTGACATCCTCAACTCGAGACCATTCACTAGGGGCAAAGATCAAAACCACCACTTTCTTTCTAGTGAAAAAGATCATGGCGGCACAGATGTAGGCATAATGTAACATGGGACTCTGTTACCACTGTGGTGAATGCTTCCATCTAGAGCACCATTTTAAACCCAAGTTTTTGGATTTGTTGGTAGACTCGAGCACCGAGTTGGAGTAGGATCTTGCACTCGAGTTTTGATTTGATGCGACCGATGAAGGACAACCTACTCCTACATCAGAATCTCCTGCCATCTTGCGACCGAAATCCAATCTGGTCAGATTAGCTTGCACGTGATGGAATGTCATTCCCAACCTCAAACCCTTCGAGTATGTGGGGTGATTGCTTCCTCACCTATCCAAGTGGTTATTGATGGGGAAGTACTCACATTCATCTACGAACGGGTGGTGCATTTTACTGGGGTTATCATTGATGCCAACTTTCGAGTTCCGCATCATGGTTAGTAATAGTGACAAAATTTCTTGCTCTACAATTTGCAAGTAAGTACATATCAAATTGCAATCCAACCTCTTCATTATGGATCTTCATGTGATGGCTTTGAGCAGTGTAGATGTCATTTTAGGGGTCCAATGGTTGAAAGCTCTAGGCCTGGTATTGACTGACTATGACACCTTTACAATGAAAATTGTTTGGGATGGCAAAATCGTAACCCTTAATGTTGATCTTCATATTCCACCTTCCAAGATCTCATTACACCAACTTTGTTGTGTCACAACTGTAACACCCTACCAATTTAATGTTATGCTTAAGTTATAGTATGAAATTAAGTAGATTGTGTTACCGTGTTGATACTCTGCTTACTTTTCATTTATCATATCACATCTCTTTTTTTTTCCTTTTTTTTTTTTGTGAACAAAAGAAACGGCGCACTGTATATAATGAACATGTTCAACATCGCAGAACGTGACAAACTTTATCAAAACACAACAAAAAGATAAGAATAAGTAATATAACATCAACTATATATGTGCATATATATGTCGGAAGCCAACACTTCAGTTTATGTATAGATTTAAAACGGGATACATAAGTGGGGCCGGTGTACCAAAAAGACATAAGGCCCGTGTCAATAAAAACGATCCTACGGGATCCTCAAAGAACATTTCAAACTAACTAATATACATGCAACTAAGTCTATGACCCAATGCTGCACACTGCCAAAAGAGAGCCATACTGTACAACATCATCTGCGGCTGAGACCTACTCAGTCAGATAGCCATTGGCCATACTAGGCCTGACTGGAGAGTAGTCTGCACTAGGTCCCAAGGAGGAGGATGATGAGCCGGTAGCCTCCGAAGGATCGCTCTCGGAACTGAGAGGAATGTCTGGAACCACCTGCGAAGGAGACTCTGGTGGAGGACTAGCAGGAGCTGCAGGTGCTGGAGGAAGGTGTGCTACATGTAACGGGACCGCAAAGTATGGAGCAGTAGGGTCAAAAGCCGGGTGAAATAAAGGAACAACAAAATTCCTATTACTAAAAAGGTAAAGACGGAAATGGCAGGAACTGACTATGTATAGTGAGTCCACTATGGGATCATGGCGGAGCTGCTGGTCTGGAATCTCAATAAAAAGAGTGGCCATCGAGTCCATCACCAGCATCTGAGAATGATGCAAAAATACAAAACAAGGTGAGAATTTAAAGAAATTCTCAGTAGGGTTCACGTATGGTGTTTAACTGACATCACATTCATTCTCAGTTGCCTTGATTTTTATTTAATTATAAAAATATAGGTTCATACTGAACTATCCATATTTAATAAGTTTAAGAAAACGTCTAGTCCGAGGCAAAGTTCAGTTTTACTTAAGACAGCATAAGAAATATAATAAACTATTAAGTAGTGATACACAGAATAATGAGCAGAATAAACAAATATACAGTAATAGATAAATATAACAATCAATCTATAAACAGCATATAATGACTATTAAATGCGACTATGCAAAATCTCATTCTTGAACTTATCTTCATAAACTTTTTCATTACTTAGTCCCCTGGGAGTTTTTGGCCATTTAGACTCCTGGGTAATAGTCTGCTTTTCAGGATCGAGCTCGTTCCTATATAGGAATGCTGGGTTTACTTTCCCCGACCTCCCCACTGATCTATTCCCTTTAACCTTAATCCGGGGCTGGCCCAAGTATAATGGAACTTTCATCATAATGTAATCTTTAGGTTCATCATAACAAAACCTTTATGACTTTCTTGAAAATACATATGTATCTGAATGTATATTATAACTTATGCATAGACTTTACCGAAATTTTGGCAGCATAACGGAACATGTCCATTTCCTTATGAATAGTGCCAGTACTCAGAACACCAATTTCTCATAGAAGTCATAACATTTCATTCATAATTCAACATTACATTCATAGGAGCATTAGTTACATTTAAGACAGGGTTACTGCCTCAGCACATTCATTCAACCCAGTTTTTGTAAATTAAGCTAAAATTTCTATTTAACTCAGCTGGACCTGAATTTTGGATATGTTAGAGTGTTATGTGTCTATTTTCTAACCTCTTTAGTCCCATCTAATTTTGATAAATATAGCTCAAGTTATTCAAGTTTTATCCTGGCCTGCCCTGTAGGTGGCCAGAATTATGCACTCAAAAGTAAAAATCTACTAAAAATTGAAAACTAGTCAAATCATACAAAATTGGTCTCATATTAAAGCTAATAGGACAAGCTTTCATTTTCAAAAAGTTCCATTCCATTTGCCTTAGTAGGCCTCGAGTTATAAGCCCTGAAATTTGACCTTCCTGAACTGCCCTATTTTGGCCCGGTTTGGACATAGGGCAACTTTCTCGAACCACTGAGAGCAAACTAGACCTTATCTAACTCTGAAATTTGTATGGAATATTCTCCTATGTGTATTTCTCAAAAATTTTGTTTCATTCAATTCCAAGTAGTATAGGGCAAGTTTTTCCCTGAACAACCTAGTCTGCCCAGAATCAAACTCAAAAACCTAGGTCAAACTTCCAAAATTCATATCTCTCTCAATACTAATCCAATGGCCTTATATGATATATGTATGGAAAGCCTTGAATGTCTAGTTTCATATAAAAATGGTTTCATCAAATTTAAATGGTGATAGGTGGAGCCGTACACTCTAGCGTACGGACTGCTGAGAGATTTTGGATTTCCAGCTTCTCACATCTTCCTACTTTCACCTTTTCTTACTTTCTAATCGATTTTGACATCAACAACAGCCAACAAACCAGCCAAATATCATCATATTCATTCAATCATCACATCAAGGATTGAGAAAATAAAGCCACCATCAGCCACCCATAACCAGAATGATAAGAACAAAATTGAACCCCTACCTCTTTGTATGTGATTTTGTTAGATTTTGGAGTTTGGATTGATAAAACCTTGTTGAGCTTGAAGGTTTGATGGAGTTGGGTGAGTGGAGAAGAGAAGAAAAAGGTTGAAGCGAGGGGAGAAGGTGGCGTAAATTTGGCTAAAGGGAAAAGAAAGGAATATGTTAGTAAAGCTTTGAGGAGGTAGTTGAAAACTTGCAATTTGATTAGTTGAAATCATAAGGCTGAATTTTCAGCCAACTCCCTTCATTCTTATGGCCTCCCTTGCGCCACTATTGTAGGTTAAGTGGCTGAGTTTTCAGCCACTTGATATAGGATTATTGAGTGTAAAATCCTATTGGTTCGGTTCCGACAGTTTAAAATACCGAATTCTTACCGATTTCCTTTAAATCGGTAAATTGGTTTAAGAAAATTTTTATGAAATCTTCTATACTTCTAAACTAATTCCTTCATATCTAAACTCAATTAATTACTAATCAATTGATCCTAAATAAATATTTAGTCGAATTTTAATTAAATTAAACTATTTGATAAAAATCGAATAATTAGGTGAAAAACAACAAAAAAATTCTAGTTGATGTTACAACAACCACAGAAAGTTCAGCCACTTACTTTCATTTGAGTATCATTCCTCCACCCCCAAACTTGGTCAACAATAAAAGTCCACACCCAACCTTGGTAACCTTACTCAACAAATATCACCACCTCGTTTACCCTCTAACTTGCTACCACCTTTCTAAGACACTGACCATAGCATTCACTTGGAACCTTCATCCCAATTTGTTAACGTAAAACCTTAACGTTACCTTTACTTTCAGAAATGAGATCGAGCTACAAGTTCAGGAAATGTTGCAATAAGAAGTGATGCCCAAAGTGAGTACATTCTCTTCCCTTGTTCTCTTAGTGTGAAAAAAAGATGGTTCTTAGTGGTTTTGTGTGGACTATCATGCATTGAATGCAAGATCGTTTCCCTATTCCTACCACTGATGAGCTTCTAGACCAGTTGGCCTATGCTTCCTATTTTTCAAAGCTAGACCTTCGAGCACGGTATCATCAGATACATATGAGTCCAAAGGATGTGCAAAAAATCACCTTTCGCACCCACGAAGGGCACTATGAGTTTCGCGTGATGCCTTTCGGCTTATGCAACACTCCAATAACTTTCCAATCCACCATGAATGGTCTATTCCGACCATATTTATGTAAGTTTGTTATTATCTTCTACTATGACATTCTCATTCATGGCAATTCTTTGGATGAACATGTGAGCCACCTTGAATTAGTCTTCAAACGCTTGACTATTGCCTAATTTTTCCTTAAACACTCCAACTATATCTTTGGTCAATCCATAATTGAATATTTAGGTCATGTGATTTCAAACCTTGGGGTTACTCCTAAGCTATCCAAATTATGAGTCATGAACGATTGGCCTATGCTAGCCACAATGAGAGAATTACATGCTTTTCTTAGCCTTATGGGGTTTTATTGCAAGTTCATTAGAGGCTATGCCACAATAACTGGTCCTTTGATTGATCTTCTAAAGAAGGATGGTTTCTCATTGTTGATGGAGGCCCAAACGACCTTTGAGCAACTCAAGGCAACCATGATGAGTACCCCAATTTTAGTGTTGCCAAGGTTCAACACCACTTTTCAATTGTTTTATGATGCATTTGGCATTGGAATTGGGGTAGTGCTCATGTAGCAAGGGCACCCAGTTGCATTTTTTAGCAAGAAATTTTGTCCAAGACGGCAATAAGCTTCTGCCTATGTGAGGTGTAACATCTCAAGTTCTAAGGGTAGACCAAGATAGAAAGAAGCTCGGGCTCAAGGCAAAGGTAAAACTTTAAGTAGGTAAAATGTAGAAAAAGCAGGGACAAAATTGTAACTATAAAGTTATAATGGCACAATCGTAAATAAGGCCTTACGGTTGTAGAGAGGGGCAGCTATTGAAAAATTTTCGAGTCTGAGATTTTTATAGGCCGACAGGTAACCAAAATACATGTAATAACTTCAAATAGAGATTTTCTACCCATAATTATAAATAAAAGTGTGAGATCACACAATGTTTAATAACTTTGTAACTTAGAATACATGAATCGATAGCTAGACACCTTGAATTAATCCTCAAGGGTCGTATATTGTCTGTGAGCATGAGTATCAATTCAAAACCTTCTTGATGACCGAATTAAGACACTCAATTTTTAGCTTAGAAGAATTTGATTTTTCTAAAAATCCACCAATGAGATTTGAGTCACAAAACTTAAGTTAGAAGCCAAAACAACTTAAGTGAGAAGTCACATTTCTTTCCCTTTCTGCCCTTAGAAATTCAGCCACTTAACCCTCAATCCACCTCCATTTTCTTTTTCATTCTCACCTTTTTCTCACCATCCTCCATGACTAGAGCTTCAAGCACTACAAGAAAATGCTCTATTAGTGGCAGAAAATTTGCGATAGACATGATTCGTAGAAAGATGTTAAAGATTCAATAGAAGATCTTGAAGACTCAGTGGAAGTTGGTGAAGACTCATTGGAAGTTGCCTAACACTCAATGGAGGAAAATGAACCCCAATGGCTTCGAGATAAATTAGATATAGTGAGAACTATGTTGAAAATATGACTTCCAAAGTTTTATTAAGTGATTTATCTTGTTTATTTGTATGGACTTTAAACATTTGGATTGGATATGCTTTGTTATATGATATTTGTACGAATTTGAGGATTTAATTTTTTTTCTTGAATTGGTCATTTGCGAGGTTATTTTTGCGCCACTAACTAACATGGCTGCTGCTAATTAGAGGGGGAAATTGCCACAGCCAATTAGAGGGGTAAAGTCCGCCACAAAAGAGCGAGGGTAAAATCCGCCACAAATTATATGGGGACAAGGCCGCCATAAATTAGAATAGGATAAGGCCACCACTAATATTTGCAAACAATTAGTAGCACATGATTATGTAGTGGCTCGATGTTCACTGAAAATATGTATTTGGTGGCCGATTTTGGCTCATTTGCTGCAGACTTACGACCAATTCTCTTGTAATGTAGCTCAAAGTTAGAGGCCTTCTTGGTCTCAAAACCATATGCTCCTTTTATGAAAATTGATCCTCATGCTCTTCTCTACAATATTCTTCTATCAATTTAATGATTTAACATTGAGTGGATCTCTCCACCACTATCTATGTTGCTTCCATGAAGGAAGAAGAAGGCTAGGATGTTGCCCTTGTCTTCCTTGCTTTCGTGGTTTCAAGAATTTTGAGGTAGGTAGCTCAAATTCTTAGCTCTTAGTGTTTTGTATGATGTATGTGGCTAATGTGGTTCTCTTGTAATATCCTTTATTCATGTTTATATGATTGTATTATGGATGTTTTCTAGTGATTTGATGTAGAAATACTTAGTTTAGGTTGGAGAATATGTTAAAAGATCAAAAGGAAACCAAAACAGAAATGGCGGTGAGATGAAACCTTAGGCGACATCCATACAGTGGAGCATATATCTCAACCTATAGAATTCAACTTCAAATAAAACTAATTTTAGATGAAACTAGAGTTCAAGAGAAATCCAGGGATATAAATTAGAAAACCATTGGATTAAAAATGAATTTATTACGAATTTTTAAAGTTTGCTATTAGAATTCACTCTCTACCCTGACTATAGGGTGATGAGAAGGGCATAACTCACCATATTTAACCTCAAATTAAGTGAAACTAATTTTGTTAGAAAGCTAATATATAGAAAACATATCATAAAAATTTTAGAACTAGTTAATGAGTAGGCTTTTGCCAGAAATTCTTTGAAGTTGAACCATGCCCTGTTTGGGTGGAAACAGAGCAGCCCGATTAAGGAGCTCATAACTTGAGCTCTAGTTACCCAATTTGAGTGAAACTTATGAGGATTGAATGGTTCTAACAGCCACATTTTGATACAAATTTCAAAGGAAAATCACACATGATAGATTTTTAGTGATTTTCTAAATTTAAGTGTGCAAGTCTATCCTGAAATATGATAGCCTTGAGTAAAACTTTAATAACTCAAGTTATAGACCTCAAAATTTAGTGAGACCAAAGAGGTTCAAAAGTAGATAAACAGGAATAGAACATATCGAATTTCTAGATTAAAATGAATTAAAATGGAATTTATAAGAACAAGGCAGATTTAGAGGAAGTGGGACAACTTGAGGAATGTTTAGGTCTAAAGGTTCCAAAAGCCATGAAAGATTCAAAGGCATAAGACTAATGCAATTTCACATCAATATAATGTTATATTGATATATTATCTATGATAAACATAATTGATATGTCTGGCTGACTATTTGTATACTGGGATGCTTATATGTTCAATTGTTATGCTGCTGAATCTTCAGCAGAAGTAAATGAATGTTGCAAATATCTAGATGTGATGTACATGGAAGTCATGCATGCATAAATAGTTGAAAGTGAAATATGAAGCATGTACATAAGTACCCATAGCATGTACATGTACGAACATGATCAAGAATCAAGAAAGATATCAAAAACTTGCAAAGTGATGTACCGAGCTTGGGTGATACTGTCTAAGACTTAGGCCAATCCCTAACTAGATTTAAGGGGAATAGACTAATGTGAAGGTCAGGGAAAGTAAACCCCTCACACATATATAGGTACGAGCTTAGACCTAAGAAGCAGGCTACTACCTAGAGGTGAGAAGAGGCCATTCACCTCTAGGGGACAAAGTACAGAAGAGTAAGATGCAAGTTAAAGAAAAAGATAAGAATGTCAAGTGCACTTGTATAAGGTCAAGTATGGCCAATTGTGTATGCGTATTTAAGTATCTCATTATGACATAATGTTATTATGTTTATGATTGAAATGTTATATTGTTACTGTCATTATATTTGTCATGAAATATACCAAGTGTTTGCTAAAAGTAACCCGCTTAGAGAAAGATATTTTCAAGCTTAAAATTAAACCATTGCCTCTATGTATGTGTTCATTTTTTTGTAATAAACCGAAGTGGCTGGAATGTTGATGATGACATCCATTATGATTACTGGATTGAGTATACCTACTGAGAACCTTGGTTCTCACTATTTGTTTGTTTGTTTTCCGTAAACATTTCATTATGTACCATAGATTCCAAGTCTGCAGTAGAAGTTCTAAGATAATCACAAAGCTCAAGACTTGGCCTTGATGTCCAGTTCAGAAAACTAAAGTAAGTGGCCTATAACTACCAAGAGACAATTGCAGATCGAAGCATGGTCTATATGTCATATTATCTTAGGTCTCTTAAAGTTGTAATTATTTTTATTCTATATGTATCAGATAGATGGAAATTTTAAATCCTGATTCAAGAGCTATGGAATTTAAGGGTCATATATTACAATATATTTTTCTCTTATAAAATGTCTTTTTTAGCATCCGTAGCAAACTCTAAATATAACTTCATAACTCGAGGATGGTTTGTATGTTTGGAGGGAGTTACATGAGGGAGCTTTACGCGATCACCACAACAATCAAAAGTGGCACCATTATCTCCTTGGGAGGCATTCTGAAATTTACATTGACCACAAGAGTATTAAGGAACTCATGAGCCAAACTGTCTAGACATCCGACCAACAATTATACTTAGCCAAGCTGATGGGCTATAATTTTTCGATTCACTTCAAGCTAGGAAATTAGAATGTAGTGGCAGACGCATTGTCTAGACATTCTGAAGTTTCTAATAACCATTTCTTGGTGCTCACAGTGCCTTATTTTGATATTCTAGAAGAGATTATGAAGAAGACAGAATCCTTGCTAGATATGGTGGAATTGGCTCATCAAATCACTCAAGACCTGGGGTCTTTTCCTCTCTAGTTGCTGAAAGGGGAGCTGATAATTAAAGAAGGTCAAATTGTGTCAAGTTCACACTCCAAATTAAAAGAAACACTACTGAGGGAATACCACTCATCTCTTCAAGGTGGACACACGGGAGTTGCTAAAACCCATAGCCGCATTATGGAGGGATTCTGGTGGCAAGGGATCAGGTAGGATGTCAAAAATTTTGTCAAGTGTGTAAGACTTTTTAGCATATGAAATATGAGACTAAGGTACTAGGGGGGTTACTGTAACATCCTCAATTTTCCCTTATGCTAAATTTCCTTAGTGACATTGAATAATTAGCCACTTAATGAAGGATTAAAGAATAAAAGCTTAATCAAATGATTATGAAGAGAAAAATTAAGAGAATGCTTAATTAAGATTAGAGAATTTCCAATGAAGCAAATCAAACCCTTAAGAGCCTAATTAAACACTAATCACCAATTATTAGCTTAATCAAGTTTACTTAAGAGTAATTAAGCATTATTAAAAATTTAATTTCACTAATTATGATAATATGAGTTAATCACTAATCCTTGATTAATTAAGTGAATTAAGTAGCAAGAACACTTAATCGCATCATTAGAATTGAAATTAAGTCAGTTAGACAATAAAGCATTGATAATATTACTAAAGTAATAAAGTGGAAGACAACATTGCTTTTTGTAGGAAAGGGTACATGATTTGTCCCCTTATCATCCACTTTGTCTCCTTTAAACTTAATTAACACAAAATCAGAAATATCTCCCCCTAAAAGCCTTGTATATGTTGCAACCACAACACATACACACACATACACTCATTTCCATTTTGCAACCTCACATTCTTTATCTAAATCTCTCGTCTTCAAGATTCTCTCTACTTCTTCTTCTTCTTCTGCTTCTTCTTTTTCTCCAAGACAACATAGCCAAACCTCACTAAACCTTATCACTAGCCCTTTAAAGACTACACTTTTTGGTCTTTGGAGACAAGATTCTAAACACTCAAACCTTCATTTTCTCAAGGAGGGTAGAAAGCTCTCACCTTTTCCTTCAAGATGCTGCGACCATACCACCCTTGGAGGAGGTCATCCTCATTTTCTTCTCTTCTTCAAAAAGGTGCAAACTACACCCTATGTAGTTATTCTTTACCTTCTTCTTTTTGTTGTTCAAGAAACCTTGAAGCTTTGGCTTTCACCATGGTCAAGAGCTTCAAGTGACAACTTTGAGAAAAGTTCCTTTTTCCTCTTGAGAAAAGCTTGCATCTTGAATCTTGTTTATGTAGTTTTCATGTTGTTTGCTAAAAGCTTTTTCCTTGATGCCTAAGAGCTTTTATCTTTTTAAGTGATCTATGTGTTCTTGGTGTCCTTTTGGTTTGATGAGAAAGAAATATGCTTTCTTGAAGTTATCATGTTCAAGTTTTGTTCTTTCCTAATATAATGCGTTTATGATTAAAAAGATCCTCTTTTTACACCCCCAACATGGTTTTGATGTGACCAAGAACATTCTCTATTATAAAAAGTTTAAAAAGTTTGCTTCTTGACTCTAAAAAGTGGCACCTAAAGGTATGTTTCTTTAAAGGTTCATTTTGTTTTTTATGAAGACAAGATATTAAGTTTAGGTCCAAACTTTCTTAAAGAATAAAAATTTTTAGTTATAAACATTGAATCTTGCAACCTTATTTAAAATAAAAATTAGTTAAAGGTTGAATCTTGCAACTTTATTTAAAATAAAAATCACTTCTAGATGATGGTGAGCATATGATGTTGTTGGGTTCATGAGTGTGGGCATGCTTTGTCATGACCTAAGGGATTAGGGGGACCTTGAAATTCCTTAGGAACAGAAGTATGATTAGGGCTCCAATGGTCATATTATGAACCTAGGAATTATTTGTGTACTATCTCTCCAATGGTCATACTATGAACCTAGGAATTATTTGTGCACTAGCTCAAGGAAATTAAAAGATTTGAAGACAAAATTTTGGCTAAAAACCTTATTTGAAGTTTCGGCCATAATAAGAAGAAAGAGGGGAAAATACAGTGTTAAGCATTTTAACTTCAGGAATATATCTTTTAAGATATTTAGATAAGAACCTAGTGAGTTATATGACAAATATGAAACCCAGGACTTGATAAGACTATAGATATGTCACGATTTTGACCTACTAAGTAAGAAGGAGAGATGCTTAATACCTAAAGTAGAAATAACCAAGACCTAAGATATATGATTGAATAAATAGACAATTCCCTTAAATTAAAAATGAAAGAGAAAGTATGAGAACCCTTAAATAAAGTATGATTTCACTTGAAATGTAAAAGGCTAAAAGCTTACAATTACACACTTATTCTAAATTATGTGATTCTCTCATGAGTAGATATGAGGATTCTTTAATGACTCATAAGACTTTTCATAAATTACAAGGAAACCCTAGATACCATTTAGGGTGTGGATGTATATTGCTCTTATACATGTTATTTGGCAAGATTGTTTGGTTATTAGCTCATGATTGAAGGATTATTGGTACTTGATATGACGTTCTGAAATGAATATGATTGATTGTTGATTGAATTTTCATACTTGGCAATTTTGAGGAAGCTCCGATCTGGTTATTATGCTGTTGAGTTTTCATGAAAATTGTGGATTTAGAAATATCTATTACATGCTTATATGTATCTTGCCTTTCAACTTATGCATTTAAAATGAAAGCTGTAAGATCAAGTACTATGCTAAGAAAAGAGGTGATTGGACATGGTTCTTCAAAAGGAAAGGTGATCCTCAATGACTTTGAGATCCCTCTACTTTGGAGGCATGTGGCTAAACTAGATCCCTCCAATTTAGAGACATGTAGATTCCTTTGTCAGCTAAGTTTGATTTAGATTAGTAATGTGTGACAATGGTCTTGGAATGAGCTCATATCCTAGAACAGTCTATCCAAGGGCACGTAAAAGAAAATAATGCTAAACACATACTAATTTTGAAAGCTAAGTAAACCAAGTTAAAGGAAAGTTAAAGTCAATGAATTACATGAAAATGCATGCATATTTATTTCCTCATATTTGTGGTTATGAATGTTTATACTATGCTTTCATATGTACATTTCTATCTTATGATCTCGCATCACCTTATGCTATGCTTATAAGATTAAGATTAAAGGAAACTTGCTTTGAAAACTTATGTTTTTCCAGAACTCTTAAAGTTGAATATATGCATGTTCACCTTTTTATAATTAAACTCGAAATGGCTAGGATGACAATGACGACACTTTAATTGTTTAGTCAAAATCCTACTGAGAAATTTTGTATTTTTCACTTTGTGTTTCCGTGTCATCTTCAGAGGATGTCGTCCGGTAGCATGATCATCTATGTTGAGTTTCTCGTCTGGCATTGGCACTTTGACCCAGTACTGAATGCATCTGTGATGACTGCACGCCCAACTATGAGGGTCTACATATTTCATAGCCATCAGTTCTGTTCGCTCATTATGAGTTCACTCTTTTGGCCACATGAGCCATATGAGGATATCGCCTTGGACAATGTGCTACCTCCTTTTCATCTTTCGATGGAAAGTCCAATTCGGATACCCGCTTTACACTCACTTACTCGATTGAGCTAACCCTTCAGAGCTGACGTACCCATCCATGATCTATCTGACTTCAGATTCATCCTCATCTACTATGAGCGAGGCACCACCTTTAAGGCATGGACAAGGTTTCATCTGCACTCGAGCTTTACCCTGTGGATGTGGGTGTACCCAAGGAAGAAAGCATGGTGATGATGCTCCTGGAAGATTTGGTAATGGATTTGTTCCATTCTGAGGTTGGGGATAGTATGAGCTAGCACATGCTTAGCTTTGATGAGAGGATAGCCCTTTTTGTTTGTAATTCTAGGGTTATCATTTTATGGCATGTATGGGTGGTGGGAACTTTTTATGTATTTTCTATTGCTATTTGAACCTTTGTTAGGTGTGGATGTTTTGTAGGGTCGATAGTAGTTATTGTGAATGTTTTTACCGTAGGTTTTGATGATGCCAAAAGGATGACGAAAGGATGCAATCAAAGAGCATGAGATTACTTGAAGAAAAACCAAGTCCAAGATTAAATGGTCTAGATTCCCAAGGTGTAGTTTCTTCTTGATAAAAGCTTTTCTTTTAATAATTCTCATGGCCAAGTTTTTGAAATGTTAAGATTGTTTTTGAAAAATGTTTTGAATAAACTATCAATTTGGACATTGATTTCTAAAAATATATTTTAAGTTCATAAATAAGTTGTCTTAAATTTAGTCTATGGAAAACATGGTTTTAAAGTGAGAAAATACATGTTTTAGAAAGGTATAATCGATTACACAATGTTTTCAATCGATTAAGTTTGTTAAAATTTTCAAAAAGTCATTACAACCACATTTCCAAAGTGTGTAATCGATTACAAGTTCTGGGTTTCACTCGTAATCAATTATCACATGGAGCAATCGATTACCATCTTCAAAGACTTGTCCAGAAACTTAGTTGTTTTTGTCACGGTAATCGATTACCAGAGTCTATAATCAATTACCATGAGCCCTAATTGTAAAAATGGCTAATTCTCAAAAGCCATGTCCGTTGGCTAATTTTCCCAAACGGCTAGAACAAAAGTTGACGCCTATAAATTCCTATTCATAACAAATTTTTTTTAAGAACACTTAAGGATTAAACACTCTTAACCGTTATTTTCAATTCCTTGATTTCTAACTCAGTTTTTGTGGCCAAAGAGAGTTATCATTAGAAAAGCTTTATAGTGCTTCAAGTTGTAATATTTCCTCTTTGAGAAGGTGATCAATTTCTTTCTATTCTTCTTCAAATAGTAAAAAGGTGAGGCATCCCTTGTAACATCCCCATATAATGTAATAGCAAATAATAACAACAAACTTTTGTTATTCACCACCTTGCCCCTAAACTTTTTAGAAAATGACATTTAAGTCCCTATGTCAATAGAATTAGCAAAATAAGGTTTTAAACGAAGCAGAATCACGTAGCGAAAACGTAGAAACCTAAACCTTGGCCAATTGAGCCACGAAGGTATCCATATGTGAAATGACATGGAATGCCCCTAGACTTATCCATAATTACAAAAATGCCATTAGCCTTGAAAAATAGAAACAGAAGGCCATAAAATTTGTAAAACGTTTAATGTAAACTATTAATCGATTTACTCGATTTTACTGAGGTTGTAGAGTTAATTAAAAGGTTAAGTAGAGGTTAATTAGAAGTTGATTAGAGGTTAAATTAGAGAAATTAGGACTAAGATAGAAACATATAAAACTTCACAAATTTTTTCAAAACCGATTTACCGATTTAAAGGAAATCGGTAAGATTACGGTATTTTAAACTGTCGGAACCGAACCAATAGAATTTCAACTCATTAACCCTACTTTAAGTGGCTGAGAACTCAACCACTTAACCCCTAAAAGTGGCATAAATAAGGCCACAAGAAAGGAGGAAGCTTGGCTGAATTTCAGCCTCTTGTGCTCTAACCAATCACATTTTCAAAAAGCCAACTACTATCATCATTAAATTAGATTTTTTCTTCCTTCTCCACCCAATTTTCGAGCTCCCTCTTCTAGCAGCCTTCCTTTCCTCTTTTCTTCATCCTCTTCATCTCATTCTTCCACTTGAAGCCTCCCTCAAGCTTCTTGCATCCAAATCCTTCACTAGAACTCAAGGCTAGCTAGCTGTTCCATCAAAATAAAGGTAGAATTCCAATTCTTGTTTTGATTTTCTGATTTGGGTGGCTGGTGGTGGTTTATTTTCTCAATTTTTGATGTATTGATTGAGTGATTATGATGATATATGGCTGGCTTATTAGCTGTTTGTGAGGTTAAATTCGAATTGGAAGCAAGAAAGGATGAGATTAGGAATAGCTGAGGGGTTGGAGAACCAAAAAACCCTCGGCAGTCTATACGGTGGAGTGTACAGCTCTGTCTATAGCCAATTAAATTTGATGAAACCAATTTTAAATGAAACTAGACATCCAGGGCTTTCCATACATGTACCGTATAAGGCCATTGGATTAGTATTGAGTGAGATATGAATTTTTGAAATTCGACCTAGGTTTTTGACTTTGATTTTGGGCAGACTGGGTTATTCAGGGTAGAACTCGACCTATACTGCTTGGAATTGAGTGAAACTAACTTTGTTAGAAATCTAACACATAGGAGAATTTCCCATAAAATTTTAGAATTAGATAAGGTCCTGTTTGTTCCCAATTATCCAAGAAAGTTACCCTATGTCCAAACCTAGCCAAAATAGGGCAGTTTAGGAAGGTCAGATTTCGGGGCTTATAACTCGAGTCCTACTAAGTCAAATGGAATGGAACTTTTTGCAAATGAAAGTTTGTCCTGTTAGATTTAATATGAGACCAATTTTGTATGATTTGAACTAGTTTTCGATTTTTATTGAATTTTTACTTTTAAGTGTGCAATTTTGGCCAGCTTCAGGGTAGGCCAGGATAAAACTTAAATAACTTGAGCTACACTTATCAAAATTAGATGGGACCAAAGAGGTTAGCAAATAGACACATAACACTTTAACATATCCAAAATTGAGATCCAGATGAGTTAAATAGGGATTATGGGCTAAATTATCAAAATCGGGTTGAATGCAAGTAGTGAGACAGAAAACCTATTTTAATTGTAATACTTGTGCCTTGAGTTTGATGATTGAAACATGAATGAAATATGTTGCATTATGAATGGAATGAAGTGATTTCTTTGTTAAGTTGATAAGCTGAATACTGGCATTCTTCATGGGGAAGCGGACATGTTCCGTTATGCTGCCGAAATTACGGCAGAAATTAGTGATAATTCTAAATAGTGGTGTGTTAATGTTGTTATGTGTAGAAATACTAAGCAAGTATTATTATTTGAGAATAAGATACGAAACCTATGTATTTATGATTTTATGATAAAAGATATGATGATGAGTCCATATTCTGAAGGAACGTGACATGGTGATCACGCTCTGATAGGGTATGACACGGTGATTATACTCTGGAATATGGCATAAGGATCCCACCCCTAAGGAATGTGACATGGTGATCACATCCCAAGGGAGTATGACATGGCGATCATACTCTAGGACGTGGTAGAATGAATATATTTTAAGGAGTGTGACATGGTGATCACACCCCGATGGGATATGACATAGCGATCATACTCTGGAATATGGCATGATGATTACATCCTAAGGAATGTGACATGGCGATCACACTCCAATGGAGTATGACATGGCGATCATATTCTGGAATGTGCATGACAAGTAAAGAAAGACCAAGAAAGAAAAGAAAATTATGTATATCTGCATAAATTCAAGTACAAGTAAAGGCAGATGCTAATTTCCAGTTTCCAGTATATGTTATAGTTATTATTCATAGTATGATTCATAACTTTTTCGTGTATTAGCTCTCCCAAATGACAAGTGCATGAATAAAACGAATTCTGCTTCGAATAATGTATTTTTCGAACTATAAAACTAAACAGTCTAGTTAACATGTTCACATTTTTCATAATAAGCCGAAGCAGCTAGAGATAATAACGACGACACAACATATGGTAATTAAATGAATCCTACTGAGAATTTAAAAATTCTCACTTTTTTTCCATGTTATCTCCAGATAGTTCAAAAGTTTCTAAAGAGGGCCCTCCGAGGCAAAGGTGGCCAAAGGTTGCTGCCAGACAAGGTCCGATTGAGTAACAGTAACTACTCCTAGGTGAGGTATTATGACTTAAGCATAGTACTGTACTTAGGAGGATGTTATATCCCTCAAGTGAGAAAAGGGTGGGATATCCCTTTTTGCTTTGAGAAACTCAAACACTAGGGTGAGGAATCTCAAAAGTGTGAGTGCTCAAGTGTTGTAAAGGCTTTCAAAACCTTGAAAAGTTGGACATAGTGGAAAATCCTGAGTTAATTACTTAGAGACTAGACATAGGCCATAAGGGGTGACCGAACCAAGATAAATTTGAGTTTGCACTTTTTTTGCTGATAACTCCTTTTGGTGAGTTACATTAGTTAGTTTTTATTTAATTTAAGTTGTGGTTATTTAATTTAGCTTTTGTTTTGTTTTATTTTAGTATATGGTTTAGGATAATTGGTATTCTTAGTTTTTGTTATTTTCTTATGTGTTTAGATACTTATTTTGAGTTTATTTGATTTATTGTAGGAGCAAGCCGAGTAATGAATTCAGACTCAGCACCTTGGCAGTGCACTAGAGTGAAGATCAAGATTTTGTATCGCACTATAGCGCAACCTAGGGCACTGTAGCACGCTCTCGTTTTTCGCAAATGAGCCAATTTTAATAACAACAACTTAGATCAGCAAACAGATCCGAAGACACTTTACACACCTCCTAAGGCAGAAGACTTCTTCCAAAGAGATTGAGGGTGAAGATTCAAGAATTCCATAGCTTAACTTCAACATGGAGAGATCTAGATTCTTCCGAATTTCTTATTTCTAGCCAGAAATCTTTATGGCTCTTTGTTTTTCTATCTCCTAATCTTTATACTCTTCTGTTATTTTCTTTTCTTTAGTCATGAACTAAGTTTCTTTTGCTAGGGTGTTAATGGACCCTTTTTGCATGAGAATTTTACTTATGGATTAATGTTAATCTTATTTCTATCTCTATTGCTTAGTGTTTTTGTTTGTGCCTAATGCCTTTGATTGCTTGATCACCAATTAATTGATCCGGGGATTTACAATAGCTCGAGAGAAGGTTTGTGAATAGAGTCTCTTAATAGAAACATCATGAGCTGAGCGAAAACTAGAGATAGACAAACGCGATTCATGCAATCAACATAGAAACCCATAGAGCTTCAACCTTTACCTAGACTAGTTTGTGCTAAGAGATTAGGCAATCAATTTAGAATAAAAGAGTATTGCTTGACCTCAAGAGAGGTTACGAATAAATTAAGGGGAACCGACCGTGAGTCAATTAGAATAGAAACGGGTTAACAGAAATTCATAGTAAATGCGTCTGCAATAGGCAAGGAAGAGAAAACCAGACTGGATCGGTCGGTCGGACTAGTCCAACCGGGAATTGGACCCTAGGCCAGTTCGGTCTTCACCACAAAACCGGTTGTGGTCAAAGCCGATCAAGAATTGGTCAAAACCAATGAATCGGACCGGTCAAACCGGTTGACCGGTTTTGTTTTGTTTTTTTTTTTAATTTTGATAAAAATTCTATTTTTTCTTTTATTAAAAAAAAAAGAAAAAGCTCAATCAAAACAAATTTTTTTTCAAATCTTAATTCTTTTAGTATACTTATTTGCTATATATTCTTAAATTAATTTAAAAATAAAAAATAAAAAATAATTATTATACTGCCTGTGAGAACTTTTCAAAAGAAAAGTAAGTGAAAATTAAAATAAATAAATTTTATATTTAAGATGTTTGATAAAGTACCTCATAATAAATATTATTTTGCATTAGTTATGTTATTATTAATAATTTAATATAATTTTTTGCTTTTTAATTAATCATATATATATATATATATATATATATATATATATATATATATATATATATATATATTATGTCCTGGTCGGACCCTCAGTTGACCCTCTGAACCTTTGAACCTCTGCCTTGACCGGTTCGATTCTCGGTCCGATTTTCTTAACCTTGGCAATAGGTGAAATTAATTAACCCTAGCATCCATCCCATTGCATTTGTTCACGTTATTAGCATTCGTCTACATTATTAATTTTTCTTGGTCATTTTACTTGATTTTTCTTTTAAGTTTCTGCATCTGTGAATTCCTTCCATCCAAATAGTTACTCCTGTAGATTATCTGGTACTTGATCTATCCTCGTGAAAATGATACTTTACTTATCACTTTATTACTTGTACGATCCGGTATACTTGCCGTAGCTGCATCAAGTTTTTGGCCTGTTGCCAAGCATAGCATCAATATCATTCTTAGTTGGCGAGATACTAGATTGGACTTTTAATTTTTATTTTTTATTTTCCCTTTACTTTTGTTTTTGTTTCATTTTTATTTTATTCCTACTTTCACCTGTTCTTGTGTTTTATTTTGCAGTTTATGCGAAGGAGCCAATCCACGAGAGAATTATCCTTTGATCTAGAGATCGAGCGTTCTTTGCATCAACTCAGAAGAGAATGAAGAGCAATTGAAAAAGTCTTTGAAACAGCCATGGCTGATCGAAATGAGCATGATGACAAAGCTGTGAAAGATTAATTGGCATCCATTCTTCAAGGGTATTCATCAAGTATTGTGAGGCTGCCCATCCAAGCAAACAACTTCGAGCTGAAGATGTCACTCATTCAGTTCGTGCAACAAAATTGCCAATTTGCTGGACTACCTAGTGAGGATCCCAATGAACACCTCGACAACATCTTGGAAATTTGTAACACCATAAAAATTAATGGTGCCACAAATAATGCTATTCGATTGAGGCTATTCCATTTTTCACTGAGGGACAAAGCCAGAGCTTAGTTGAAGTCTCTACCCCAAGTAACACTCGCTACTTGGGAGACTGTGGCTAGAAAATTCCTAGAGAAATATTTTGCTCTTACTAAGTTTGCCAAAATGAGGAAGGACATTACCTCTTTTACGCAGTTAGAAGGAGAATCTTTTTATGAGGCATGGATGATGTACAAGGAGCTGTTGGCTAAGTGTCCACATTACGGCATCTCGCTCTGGATGCAAATCCAGACATTCTACAGTGGTCTTCTGATGTCTACTCAGATTATGGTTGATGCAGCAGCTGGTGGCTCTCTGAATAACAAGACACTAGAGCAATCTTGGGAGCTCTTTGAAGTGATGGCTAGCAACAACTATCAGAGGCCTAGTGAAAGAACTTAAAAGAGGGGAGTTCTAGAAGTAGACACTACCACTGCCCTCTTGGCCTAGATGCAAGCTTTATCAGTCCAAAATGCAACCATTCAGAAGCAATTGGACTTGCTCAACACCACTTTACTAGCACCAGTCTTGCGATATGATTTTTGTCATGGGAACCATGCAAATAGAGAGTGCACTACAGCTCATTCTTCTGATGAGCAAGTTAATTATACGAATGCTTGGATGCACAACTTCCACTCCAACACTTATGTTCCTAGGTAACAGTTCAATCAAGCTCTACAAAAGAAGAAACCCAACCTAGAAGACATGTTTCAATAGTTCATGAAGAGCCAAATGTCTTTGTGGAGAAGACTAAAGCTTTTATAAAGAGAATAGATGCTCAATTTCGAGCTCATAATGCCGCAGTCAAAAACCTAGAGCATCAAATGGGGCAAATTTCCAAGTAGCTAACTAAGAGGCCACTAGGTTCCTTACCTAGCAATACCATTGAGAACCCAAGAGAGCATGTGAATGCAATGATATTGAGAAGTGGTAAGGAATTAGCCGAATCTGAAAAGGAAGGAACAAGGGTAGAAGAAAAGCTTGCTAAAGATTCCAATATAGCACCATCTGTGGAGAAAAGATATGTAGCATCCCCTGCTTATGAACCTGTAATTCCTTATCCTCAAACGGTGAAGCAACGAAAGAAAAAACTAGAATAGCAGCAATTTCTTAAGGTTCTTGATGTACTTAAGAAGCTCCACATCAATATTCCTTTTACTGAGGCATTGGAGCGAATGCAAATCTATGCCAAGTTCATGAAGGAGCTACTCTCTAAGAGAAGAAAATTGGATGCTGATGAGACATACCACTTATTGAGGAGTGTTCAACAATCATTCAAAGGAAACTGCCTCCTAAATCGAAGGACCCTGAGAGCTTTACTATTCCATGCACCATTGGTGACTTAAGGATTGAAAAGGCACTATGTGACCTTGGAGCAAGTATCAATCTAATGCCTTTGTCACTTGTGCATAGATTGGGCATTACTGAAGTGAAGCCTACAAGAGTATCTTTGTAGTTGGCTGATAGATCGGTCATACTTCTTTATGGTATTATTGAAGATATTTTGGTGAAGGTGGACTATTTCTTCATTCCCACTGATTTTTTTATTCTTGATATGGAGAAGGATGTCAATCTCCCTTTAATTCTTGGGTGTCTACTCTTGGTCACTAGTAGAGCCCTGATTAATGTAGAAGAGGGGGAGCTAACTTTGAGGTTTCAGAACAATAAAGTGAAGTTCAAAGTCTTCCAAGCAACAGACTCTGCCACAAAGACAGCTCAATGCTATAAAGTGGATGTAATGGAAGCTAACTTGAGTACTTCAATCCCCGCATCACATGGCACATCTCCTTGGGAGCCTCCACTGAGGAAGAGCAAAACAAAGAAGAAAAAGAAAATGGTGGGGATGATGATCTTAAGCCACTTGAGAAGCAAGCAAAAGCTCACCACTTGCCGTTCGAGCCTAATTCTATCTCATTGATTTTTGGGAAGAAGAACCACTATTGTGGTGACAAAGCGCCAATGAAGTGGAGGAAGGAACCACCTTGAGTGATAGGACCATGTCCAACTTAAGGACATTAAACCAAAGTACTTATTCGAAGACAACCTAATTTTTTAGCCTTTCTTTGATTTCTTTTAATTTTTTTTGGAGCCTTTTAGTTCTTTTAATTTAGATAGAAAATTTGTTTTGAATGATTTTACTTTATTTTATTTTGGTTTATTTTGTTTTGCAGGTTTATTGGAGTATTTAGGAAGTGCATTAGTGGAGAAAGAAGCTATATTTGGACATGAAGTAGAAAAATGCAAAATCTGTAGCATAGATAGCACGCTATAGCGCACTACCTTGCGCTATAGCACGCGGTCATAGAACCAACACATTCAAGATTTTTGGATTACGCTATAGCACGACCATTTGCACTATAGTGCAAGCCCGAATCCTGCAGTTTAAAAAATAAAAGAGAGAGAGGCATGTTCTGGGGAATAACTTTCCTTTCTTTTCCCTTTTGATTCTATTTACATGCATTGAGGACAATGCGTAAATTTAAGTTGGGGGTTGGGAAAGTCCATTATTGCAGTTTCTTATTTGTTCCTATTTCTTTTGTTAGTTTAGTTAATAGGTTGTTATTTTTATTAGTTGTCAATTTTATTGTTTTTAGTTTTCTAGTTTTCAAAAAAAAAAAAAAACCAAAAAGATTTTCAATTTTTAGTCTTTTTCTTAGTGTCCCCTGTCAGTCAAAATAGTTGTAATGCTTATGCCTATGATATGAAAGACTACTCTGTTTGATAACTTTTAAGTAACATTGAATCCTAACTTGAGTCTTGAAAATCTTCTTGTGCTTCAATATTGAATTGAGAAGGATCATATTCTTGCACTTTGATAAGAGTTAGCAACTTGGAATTCGTGATCTTTATGCTTTTATGCTTTATTTAGGTTGAGATATGCATTCTTCTTCATGTGAATCGTTCTTGAAATATACGGGAGTGAATCTTAGCCATAGAGATGATTTAGGCTATGTTTGGTAGCCACAATTGAGCCTCATTGCCCACCCTTTATCATTGATCCTTAATCACCCTATTTGAGCTTTAAAGCCTAATCTTGGATTAAACCACAATATGAGCCTAATGCCCTTCCTTTCTTTCCTCTCTTTGATTCCATGATTTACCCTCAAGCCTTAGCTTCTAAATTCATTTGAATAGGGTAATACCTCCACCACCATAACCTCATGCTTGCCAAAGTAAAAGGTGGTGTGAAAAAAAAAAAAAAAAAGAGAAGAAAGAAAGGAGCAAAAGGGTGAAAGAATGAAGGAGTAATGAAAAAAAAAGTTGGCAATACAAGGAAAATATAATGCCAAGGTTGAACAAGAAAAGTATGATAGTTGCAGAGCAACTAAGTTGGGGGTACTCCAAGGAGAATGAATTAGGGGTGAAGGTTCCCTAAGTTGAGGGTAATATTGAGCTTAAATGACTATCCCATCATACATTTTACCTTGGCCTACCACTACGAGCTGATTAAAAGTCCTTTTGATCTTTGGCTAAGTGACACTCATGAAGAAATAGAGAGAGAGAGAGAGAGAGGATTGTGGATATTGTGATGTTTTTGTCTTCTCTTAAACATTGCATAAGCAAGTGAGTCAATTTTTCATTTGCTTTTTCCTTATACACACACTCACTAGATCTATTCTTTTGACAATGTGGTTGCACAATTAGATGGTCTTGGTACTTAGACTTGGATTCGTGGTGACTTTTGAGTTAAGTTATGGAGCAGTGATGAGGAAGTCCATAGACAACTTCTATCTTGACTGTTTTGTTTAGTGAGTCCTTTTTGGTTAAGTGTTTTTGTTTGAGTCTTTTATTTTCTATTGTTAGTCTTTGTTTTGAGTTTTGCTTGAGGACAAGCAAGTTCTTAAGTTAGGGGTTGTGATAACTCCTTTTGGTGAGTTACATTTTTAGTTAGTTTTTGTTTAATTTAAGTTGTGGTTGTTTAATTTGGCTTTTGTTTTGTTTTATTTTAGTATATAGTTTAGGTTAATCGGTATTCTTAGTTTTTGTTATTTTCTCATGTGTTTAGATACTTATTTTGGGTTTATTTGTTTATTGTAGGTGCAAGCGGCCCTAGAAGAAGTTGGATGAGGCCAAGGAATGAATTCAGACTAAGTACCTTATGCTATAACGCACTGCCGTTTCACCAATATCTTTTGCATTGCGCTATAGCGCGCTCCTACTTTCGCAAATGAGCCAATTTTAGGTGCTGCGCTATAGTACGGCCCTTTGCGCTATAGCGCAACCTTGTCTACAGCAAACACATGGCTTGAACTGAGATTTAAAAAGAAGGGATCTGTGGACTATAAATAACAACAACTTAGATTAGAAACAGATCCGAAGATACTCTACACACTTTCCAAGGCATAAGACTTCTTCTAGAAAGATTGAACGTGAAGATGCAAGGATTCCAGAGCTCAACTTCTTTGTTTTTCTATCTCCTCATATTTATACTCTTCTATTATTTTCTTTTCTTTAATCATGAACTAAGTTTCTTTTGCTAAGGCATTAATGGACCTTTTTTGTTTGACAATTTTATTTATGGATTAATGTTAATCTTATTTCTATCTCTATTGCTTAGTGTTTTTGTTTATGCCTAATGCCTTTGATTACTTGATCACCAATTAATTGATCCGGGGATTTACAATAACTTTAGAGAGGGTTTGTAAATGAAGGATCCTGCAACCTTCAAAGCTCCAACTTCTTCATTTAATCACTCCCTCTATACTAGTATTCTTATCCTCTCATTGTTTTGTTCTTGTGTGTTCATGACACATGAGTAGGGACTTTAGTCTTCCATAGCTAAGAGCACCTAACCTTGTCAAAAGCTTAATTTTGTTTTAAGATCTCATGTTCATGCCTTTATGCACATTGTAATTGGTCAAAAATTAATCCTTTGGATTGTTAAAAGATTTAATCAGTTCAAAACTCTCCCTTGATGTTTCTAAAAGATTCAATCGGTTCAAAACTCTCCCTTTATGTTTCCAAAATATTTGATCGGCTAAAAGCTTCTAAAACCGTGAACTTGTAGCCTTCTAGGGAAGATAAACACCTTTAATTTGTAAATCAGCTAATGAACTCGAAAACCAAGAACAAATTATAAACCCGCAACCCAACACTTTTAATTTGTAAGGTTAGATAACAATGTTATGTATGCCATAATCTCAAAAACCATAAGACTAACAAACTTGTGACTCAACACTCTTAATTTGTAAGGTTAGAAAATGATGTTTATGTATAGCTTAATCTTAGAAATTGGAAAAGATATAAAAGTACAACCTTTCCTTTTTATAACCTTGGAAGTTGGTAGGTTGGTAACCTTTCTCATAACTTAACCTCGGAGATCGGTCTAGAGTTAACCTCAGAGATCAACCATGACTTAGTCTCATAAGATTGGTCACAATTCCATCTCGGGAGTCAGAAATTCAATAGACATCAAACCTGTATTCATATAATCCAAGAAGTCAGAACCTTGAAAGCATAAAACCAGTATTTATGTAATCCCAAAAGTCGAAAGCTAGTAAATGTAAAATCTTTAAGTCAAAGCCCAGTAAACATAAAATCCTTATTCCTATATTGCCAAAAGTTGGGAACCTAGTAAACATAAAACCCTCATTCGTATAACCTTGGAGATCAGTCATGAATTTAACCTTGGAAGTTGGGTAGACCAGACAAAATTAAGATCAATAATTACAAGACAAACTAAGATCGAAGATAAGTTTTAGATTAAAAACCTTCACCTAACTACCTAAGTTTTGCTCACAAAACTTTGTTACATAGTTAGTTTATAATCAATTATCGATGCATGAATGAAATTGTGATGTGAAAATGTTGAATCTGCATGTGATCTTTGGGTCATATGCCAATTTGATTTATAGTTGTTTAATGCTATATATGAATGCCTATGGAGTTTGTATGTTTGACATAAACTATGATATTGATGATTATGTATGATTTAATTTTCTTTTATTCATCATGGTATATTTACATGTTAAGTAAGGATGAGCAATTAAGTTGCATGTTATATAGTAACTAAGAAATGAAAGAATTAAGGGCATGATCCTTCTACAAGAGAATGTGACCCCCAAAGACTAGATAATGGATATGATCCTTCAGTTCCTAGACATATGCTAGCAAGGGAAGGTGATCACCAAACTTAACACGATTCTTCCATAAGAAAAGGTGACATCCTTTTCCCCCTCTCCTATATGGAAACCCTAAGGTGGCCACGGCCACGGTATGAACTCGTTATCATTCAAAGAGGCACAAGGCCGACAAGGATAGACTAAGTAATAAGACTTTAAGGAAGTTAAGAAAATCAAGAGGCATAAGGCCGAAGATTAAGTTTCTAAAGTTGCAGTAAGCATATGCATGTATTCTTATTCTAGCATTGTCATGCACTATTATCATATGATGACTATGTTTTATCATTCCATGCTCTAGACTTAAGTAAAGAGGGAATGTTTAAAATGAACCCACTTCGGCTAATCACATTTTTAAACTTAATTAAATGAACTAATTGTATGTACACCATTTCAAAATAAACTTGAAGTGGCTTGGTTGATAACAAAGACATATTAGTTGTCACGTTAGAATCCTACTAAGAAATCTTGATTTCTTACCCCTACTTTCTGTGTCATCTCTAAACAAGAATGACATCTCCAGTGGATCACTTTGTAATGCCACCGAATGTTAAGTGGTATTATGATAGGGCGCGTGATGCCATAGTTGTTGTGACCACCACTACAACTTATACTCTACTATATTTAGGTTGTCTCGACAATGTAGCTGAGGCTCCCCTTATTCCTGCACTGTGATCTTCCAGAGTTCCTGAGGCCTCCTTGAGCCTTGCCAGAGCATGAATTCAGGCCAGAAGTAGAGCCAATTCCAGAGCCTGAGCCACTACAGAGTATATTCCCTTGCCAAAGTTAAAATCTATGTCTCCTGATTTGTCAACCCTAGAGCCCATTGCTCTAGAGGTACTGGCCATAGAGATAAGTTTGTCAGATTCTCCTATCCTAGCAGTAGAGCCTCTTCAAGCATTGGACTCATCTGAGTCAGGCCCTTTGGAGGCAACATCTACATTAGCTAGCCAAGTTTCCCAACGTAGTCCAAACATGCACATAATTTCAGTCCACATTGGATTTACAACCTGATCATTCCCGAGGGCGTGGCCATTGAGTTTCTTGCCGTCAAGTTTTAGTTAGAGGATTTGCTTTCTTTGGATGTTTAGTAGTTGTAGAAATTACTTATGGGTGTCTATGGCAATTTTATAGTGTAGTTCTTCGTTTTGTTTTTGGGATGATTGACAATACAATTGAACTTATGAGTTTATAATTAATGTTAGTTATATATATTACTATGATATATCCTTTTATTATTCATGTTTACCGTTTCCATGGTGTTATCGACACCTCTTGTACATTAACACAGCGCTTACATATATTATTCCATGATCAAGGGCCATATTTTCAAAAAAAAAAAAAATTACTTGTTATTTTCAAGTAAAGTAATTTAAAAGAAAAGGTTTTGTTTTCTACAAAGCTAAAAAGTAACAACTAATAGAATCCAAATGCGACTTAGCATAAGTTGAATCTACTAAGATGTTACACAGGATGATTAGGATGTGTTCAAATGGTCCATGTATTCGGCTAGGGCTTCAAATCCTATTAAGTGTCGAGCCTTTCCAATTATGTTAAGGAAAGCCACACTGAAACAGTTTAACTCCTTACCTCTAGGATCAATAACCAATGTCTCGAACATCTCATTTCATTGCTTGTCACACTTCACTACAAGGAAGTACAAGCTAAAGTTGACTACCAACTTATTGGGATTTTACTAATAACCCAATGAGCCACTTCATGAGTATCTTGAGTGTTTTAATTAGGAGAAGCTATTGCTGGTAGAAGATTCAAGTACCCAAACAATTCTAGTAACACTGATTAACAACCTTTGACCTAGAGCTTTTGCTAAGTCACTAGCAAAACATGCACCAAAGACCTTGGAAGAAATCCAAGATAGGGCCAAAAAGTACATACGCATGGAGGAGGCCATAAAGGTCAAGGCAGATTTTAATTAGAGACTCAAAATTCATCACTAGAGGAAGCCCAGCCCGAAGAAGGAAGAATGCACTAAAAAGGAGTTTCAGGCATCGAGGGTTGGATGATTTGCAAAATACACTCCCTTTAGCGAGTTCTTGAGTGAGCTCTATAAAAAAGTGCACTAGATAAAGAAATTTCCTAAGCCAAAACTATTCTAACCAAGGGTTAACACAAATAGGTCCTCGTATTGCGAGTATCATATTAGTTATGGCCACCAAACAGAGGACCTCCATCATGCCATTAAATAGCTAGCATCAGATGACAGATTGGCACATTATGTGGCTACCCAAAGAAGTATGAAAAAAAACGGAAGGCTTTTTCAGTGAGGGATGAAGAGTGGAGAAACTCCAGGAGTAAGAGGTCCCCAAAATAGGATCAGCACAGAGAAGATAAGCATGTTGAGTTTGTCATGACTAGAATGATTAATGGTATCCCAGGTGTAACATCCTCCCAAGTATGGTACTATACTTAAGTCATAATACCACACCTAGGAGTTGTTACTGTCACCTAATCGGATCTTGTCTGGTAGCAACCTTTGGCCACCTTCAATCTTACTAGTCAACTTCGCCTCGGAGGACCTTCTTCAGAACTTCTGAACTATCTAGAGATAATACGGAAATAAATATAGGATTGAGAATTATAAATTCTCAATAGGATCCATTAAGCTACCATATATTGTGTTATCGTTATTATCTCCAGCTACTTCGGTTTATTATAAAAAGGTGAACATACTATATAAATACTTTCAGTTTTATAGTTTTCAACCATATTGTCTGAAGCACTGTTCATTTTAGTCATACACTTGATAAACAGAGTAAGCATTAAAGCATAAGCATAATAGATTATGAGTGATTTCGTAACAATAATAATAATAGCAGATTGTGCATGTACAATGGCTCATCATGAATTCATGTGAATGCACTTATACTTTCTTTTCTTCCTTTACTTGACATGCCTAGGCGTTAGGTATCGCCATCCCTAGGGTGTCTGCATGCATATATCTTTGTATTCCATCTTTATTGCCCTTGGGTAGCCTGACCTAGGAGTAAGCTCAACTCATGACCGTCGTCACACAGAACTCACCTACAAGGGGATCCACGTACCTCTACTCTTGGAGGGATCTCATTTTGGCCGCGTGCCTCCAAAGTAGAGGGATCTCATAGCTTTAACTGCCTTCATAAGGAGGGATGCAAATAACTATCTCTAGGTAAAGGAATCCAACTTTTCATAATCATATATTTTCTCTATTTGCATGCAAATATGTAAACTTTCATAAACATAAAGAAGCTCTTGAGTTCTTGTGAAAATGGAGGTTGTAGTGTTTAAATCTCTTCTTCAAAGACCTAAAGATGAGGTCCTTGAAGGGCTAAGTGAGAGGTTTTGGTGGTGGTAGTGGAGAAAGGAAGAAGAAGAAGATGAAGAGTGTTTAGAGAGAAGTTGGAGGGTTTGATTTCAAGAGAGAGAATGAGATGAGTAAAAATGAAATTGATAAGAGTAGGAGAAAGAGAAAGTAGCGTCCAACATAAAGGGGAAAGAGGGAGATATTTTCTTAATTTTGTGTTAATTAAGGTTTAAGGAGACAAATTGGATGATGGGGGAACAAAGCATGTACAATCTCTTACAAAAAGCAACCTTGCCTTATACTTTATGCTTTTATGACATCATTCTTTACTTTATTGTCTAGTTGACTAAATTTGAACTTAATCATATGATGAAGTGCTCTTGCAACTTAATTAAGATAATTAAGCAAGGATTAGTGATTAACACACAAGAACATGATTAACAAAAATTAATCTTGTGATTAAGCTTAATTAACCTTAATTAAGCTCGATTAAGCTAATTAAGGGTGATTAGGGCTTAATTAGGCTATAAAGGTTCTGACTTACTTAATTAGATATTATCTAATCTTGATTAAGCATTCTCTTGACTTATCGCACCCGAGTTAACTCATAAACTCTTTGTTAACCCTTTAACTAAGCCGTAATCTCATAATTGCTCATTAAGTGCCTAATTACTCATGGTTACTGAGGTAATATAGCACGACAAGAAATTGAGGATGTTATAGAATCCATTAACACCCTAGAACAGAGTTTAGCTCATGATGCAATCATAAACAACAGAGAAAAATAAAAGAAAGAACAAAAGAAAAAGTAGCCATGAAGAAGAACAAGGATTCCAATGTCTTGAGGGTGAAGGTTGTCTCCAACTCTTCACAAAACTCTCCACAATGCTCCTTGAATCTTCAAGCGTCTCCTCTAAGGTTGCCTCCAATGTTTAGAGTGTCAAAAGGTGTCAAATAAGTAGTCCAAATCCTTTAAATAATGCCCCAAGATCTTCCAGGTTGCTTCGAAAAACAGACTTTCCACATTTATCGCAGCCACGCTCGATCACACTATTCACGCTCGAGCATGCTTCACTGCACCATAAACTTGTTCTTTCTGTCTTGGGCTGTGCTCGAGCACGAGGTCGCATGTTGGAGCGCAATCCACGCTCGAGCATGGGGTCTCATGCTCAAGCGTGCATCTAAAACTACAACTCTGCAGATTCGCCTCTTTTGCTCACTTCCAAGCTTAATAGTGACCGGAATAGCTGGAATTTGCCCTCAGAGGAAGAAATAGCAATTGTAGATCTTTGAGTCAGCTTTCCAAGCAACAAGAACCACATCAATTGGAGTTCTATAGCTCAAGATATGGGCAAAATACTGATGAATAATCAGGGTTGACAACATCAGAGACAAAATGCAACTACAATCTTGTTTTGTCTTTTTCTATTAGAAGACTTGAGAATCCCAAAAAGTGCTGAACAAGTTGGAGATCTCCTTCTCATCTTTCTAAGGGGTCCTAAATCTTGAAGTTGACTTCTAGATATTTAGATATGAATTTTCTCTTTTGACATGGTCTTGAAATATGGCAAAATGGACTGCTTAAGACTCCAATTGAACTCCTCTTCTACTTCACTGCTTGTACCTAATTGAAACATAATGAAAACATAAATAACTAACCAAAAACATGAGAAAATTACCAACAAACTAGAAAAGAACCTAAATCAAAGAAACCAACTAAAAATAACTAAAATACCCAAGTGAATTCGTGTAACAAAAACCTAAATCTAAGTAAAACAAAACAAAAATAACTCACTATGGGCAGTTATCACATCCCCCAACTTAAGAACTTGCTTGTCCTCAAGCAAGAAAGAAAATGAAATAGTAGAATAAATAAAGAGAAAAATCTTTTTGTGCGGCCAACACTATAAACATCCCCCTACAAAGACCGCGAAATTCGGGGAGACACTTAAGCTGACTAAATACTAACTACCAAAAAGAAAAGAGAATAGAACAATCAAGAAATTCAAAAGCAAATGCACTCGATTCATCAAAGTATTGTTGGTCCATGTTCTCCTCATTATTGCTCCACAACTTAACCCAAAAGTTACTAACAATTCAAATCTAAGCATCAAGACCATTGAATTGTGCAAACACATTATAAAGGAAATAGATCTAGTCTGTGTGTGCAAGGCAAGCAACAAAGAATTGATTCACTTCATACCAATGCAATGTTTAAGAAGGGACAATATCTATCTTAACATGAGTGTCATCTAGTCAAAGATCAATAGGTCTTTTCAAAGCTTGTAATGGTAGGCTAAGGGTAAAGGTATGGTGGAAAGGAATTTTGGCTTTGTATTACCCTCAGCATAAGGAACCCTTACTCTTAAACTCACTACCTTGGGTATCCTCCAACTTGTTGGTTGGCTATCATCATGTCCTTCCTTGATGAACCTTCAAGCTTTAGTGGCCATGAGATTCGGAAAAGAGTTTGTTCCTTCTTATCCCATTGAAACCACATGTTTCCTTGTACTACATTTTTTTTCTTTTCTTTCTTTTCCACTTGAACTAGTCTGCCCACTTTGATAATGCATAACATGAATTCAGTATGGTAGGGGCATTACCTTATTCTCATGAGTTTCGAAGTTACAGGCTTGAGGGTAATTTAAGGTTCAAAGATGGATAGAAAGAAGATGGATTCTAAGCTCAAAATGTACTTCATTCCAAGAAAATAAGCCATAAAGCTCAAAAAAGGTGACTATGGAAAAAATATCATTAGGTAGGCATTAAGGCTCAATGAAGGCTTCCAAACATGGCCTAAATCCTTTCTAAGAATAGAATTCACTCACATTTATTTCAAAAGGGATTCAAGTAAAAATTGGATGTATGTCTCAACTTATATAAAGCATTAAAGAATGATGATCATCAATCCTAAGGTGCTAAGTCCTACAAATTGCATGAACATGTGATCTTTTCCAAAACAAATATGAATGCACAAGAGAATTTTCAAGGCTCAAATCAAAGTTCGTAGTTACTAAGGGGTTAAAGAGTAGAGCAAACAATTATATCATAGGAATAGAGCCAAAGACAACAAAAAGACACAAAAACACGCAAACAGTACCTAAAAACATAAAGTCTTTTTGGATTTTTTTTTTGAGAAAATTAAAATGCATGAAACTAAATGGAAGAAAATTAAATGCATGTGCATGTTTTCCCATCCCCTAACTTAGAAACTAACATTGTCCCCAATGTAATTATAATTGCAAAGAAATGGTGGGAAAGATACTCCCCAGCCAAGGAATAAGTGTTGGGCTTCATTCCTCTTGCTTCATGTGCTTCCTTCTCTTCTTGAAACCTACAAAACGAGAATAAGAGAGATTTAGAACAACCTAAAAAATGAAAACTCAAACACAATGAAATTCAAACATAAACTCTAAACATGAAAGAAATAAAGTAGAGATAGAAAAATTGGGTTGTCTCCCAATAAGCACTTTGGGTTAATGTCCCTAAGTTGAATATGGCTCTTTTAAATCAAGGTGGTTTATTCATCTCCCTCTTGGGTGATTCCTCACGAGGTTGATGGCTCTTCCTTCCAAATTTCAAAGATATAGGCTCAGACATGAATAATAAAGGTGGGGCTTCCAAAAGCTTATAGTGTGATTTTAGCTCATTATCCTCTATTTCTTCTACAACCTTGGAGTTCATCAAGCAACCTTCCAATGGTAGAGTGTTGGAGTGCCATGAAAGAAGTATCCACCAACTTCTCAACAACATCCACTCTAAAGCATGATTCAATCTCCAAAGAGGGCTTAGTTGCTTCAAACACTTTAAATGTCACTTTATCATCTTAAACATGCAACTCAAGCTTCTTTTCTTTTACATCAATCAAGGCTCTCCCTGTGGCTAGGAAAGGTCTACCGAGAATAAGTGGAACCTCTCTATCCTCTTCCATGTCAAGCACAATGAAATCCATTGGGAATATGAGCTTGTCCACCTTTACCAGCACATCTTCAATGATGCCTCTAGGATGCTTGATAGATCTATCCACTAATTGCAAGGAAACCATAATAGGCTTCACCTCTCCAACTCTAAGCTTCCTGAAAATAGATAAAGGCATCAAATTAACACTAGCACCAAGATCACAAAGAGCTTTATTAAAATAAATGTCACCAATAATACATGGAATAGTAAAACTCCCTGGATCTTTTAATTTAGGAGGCAATTTATTTTGCAAAATAGCACTGTACTCCTCTGTGAGCATCATGGTCTCATCATACTTAAGCTTCTTCTTATGAAAGAGAATGTCCTTCACAAATCTTTCATAGCTTGGCATTTGTTCAAGAGCTTTAAGAAAGGGAATGTTGATATGTAGCTTCTTGAGCACTTCCAAGATCTTAGAGTATTGCTTCTCCTACTATTCCTTCTTTAGCTGCTTCACCTTTTGTGGATATGGAATAAGAGGTTCATAAGCAAGAGGTGTCATATATGTGGGAATCTTCTCTTCCTCTTCGGCATCCTTATTCCGCCTCATGGGAATCTCATAATTTTGCCCCTTCTGTGTCTGTGCCTCATTCTCAGTGTGTGGTATGGCTTTAGATTGTGCTAGTCCTATAAGCTCTTTTCCACTCCTTAGGGTATTGCCTTGACTTGCTCGCTAGGATTTGCAATAGTGTTGCTTGGCAAAGAACCCTGTGGTCTCTCAGTAAGTTGTTGGGATATCTACCCTAACTGATTCTCTATGTTCCTGATGGAAGCCTCCTGATTCTTGAATTGAGCATTATATTGCTTGAATTTTGCCTCAATCCTGTCCACAAAATTTGACTAGGTTTGCATGAATTGTTGGAACATGTCTTCCAAGTTGGGGTTCTTTTCCTGAGCTGGTGGGTTGTATAGGTGTTTAGGTGTACCCTGGTTCTCATAGTACTGACTGGGTTTAGTGTGATCTCTATACCCCGAAACATAATTTGGAGTGGAAATTGTGCCTTTGAGCATCTATATAGTTAACTTGCTCTTCAAGGGAAGTACTTGTAGTATACTCTTCATTAGGATGGTTGCCCTGATAAAAGTCACATCTCATGACTTGGGCAGAAGAAGCATTGCCAATTATTCCCAACTGCTTCTGGATAGCAGCATTTTGTATAGATAATGCCTGAATTTGCACAAGGATGGCAGTTGTAGCATCCACCTCTAATATTCCTCTGGGCTTTTGGGCTCTCTCACTAGGTCTCTGATAGTTGTTGCTGGCCATGACTTCAAACAACTCAATACACTGCTCAGGGGTCTTATTGTTGAGAGAACCCCCTATTGCTGCATCTACCATGATCTGTGTAGTGAGTAACAGACCACTATAGAAAGTCTGTACTTGCATCCAAAGCACAATGCTATGGTGAGGACATTTGGCCAACAACTCTTTATAATGCTCCCAAGCCTCATAGAATGACTTCCCTTCAATCCGAGCAAATGATGTGATGTCATTCCTCAATTTGGCTGACTTGGCTGGAAGGAAATATTTCTCTAAAAACTTCCTGGCCACTATGTCCCATGTAGTGAGAGATCCCTAAGGTAGTGACTTGATCCAAGACCGTGCATATTATCCCTTAACGAGAATGGAAAAAGTCTCAGCCTAACAGCATCTTCAGTGGCTCCGTTTATCTTGATGGTGTCATAGACCTCTAGAAAGTTACTGATGTGGTCATTGGGGTCTTCACTAGGTAGTCCCCCAAACTAGCATTTCTGTTGTAGGAATGTGATGATAGAGGTCTTTAGCTCGAAATTATTGGCCTGCACTAGTGGCCTCACAATGCTAGATGAGCATCCTTCAAGATTTGGAGTCAAATAGTCTTTCATGGCCCTATGGTTTTGCTCATTCTCGTCGGCCATGTTACTATTCTGAGCGTCTTCAAATGCCCTTCTCTTTCTCCTTAGTTGCCGCAAAGCCATTTCAATCTCTGGGTCAAAGAGAAATTCCCCAAGTGATCTACTTCTTTGCATAAATTGTAAAAATCAAGAAGAACAAGCGAAGACACAAAATAAACAAAAAATAAAAAAAAATAAACAAAGAAAATAAATTAAATTAAATTAAATTACAAGAAATAAAATCAAACCAAACCAAATAAACTAAAGCAAAAGAAAATAACAAAAAGCCTAATTTAGTATCCTCGTAGTAAGGAGTGATATTGATACTATCCCCGACAATGGTGCCAAAAACTTGATACGGCTCCGACAAGTATACCGGATCATATAAGTAATAAAGTGATGAAAAAGATATCGTTCCCATGAGGATAGATCAATTACCGAGTAACTAACAAAAATGGCTATTTGGACTAGAAGAATGGAATGAGTAGAGAAAACTAAAAGAAATCAAATAGAACAAGAGAATAAAACTGCACTTAAAGATAACTTAAATCACTAGGATAGACACTTGGGCTAATTGACTCCACCTAACTAGGGACTCAGTTATCATGGATCTCAATTTTCTAGTTTCTACCTTAATTGATTAATGGTCGGATTCCCTAAACTAATTCCAAGCCTTTCTCAAGGTCAAGAAATTCTCTTTATCCTAAATTGATTGCCTAATCTCTTAGTTACAAACTAATTTAGGAAAAGGTTGAAGCTTTATGGATTCCTAAGATGACCACATGAGTCGCCTTTATCTATCTCTAGTTTTTGTTCAACTCACGATACTTATGATGAAAAGCTTTGTTTATGTAACGCTTGAAAAATTCGATTGTTTTAATCGATTTGTTCGGTTTTAATGAATCAGTGAGATCAATTAGAAATCGATTAAATATTCAATTAGAGGTCAATTAAAGACTAATTAGAAATTAATTAGACATTAATTAAAGAGGTTTACCTTGGGGAAATTAGAATAGACATATAGAGAATCTCAACAAAATTGCTAGAAAAAGATTGCCGGTTCAAAGGAAATCAGTAGAATTTCAGTATTTCAAATTGCTAGAACCAAATTAATAGAACTATATCAACATAACCCTAATTAGAGAAGCCCCAACTTTAGCCCACAAACTCCCCAAAGTGGCATCCCAAGGGCCACATAAAAGAGGAAGAGTTGGCTAAATTTCTAGCCAAGGGAATTTGAACCAATGAGGGTTAAGTTTCCCAGCTACCCCTTGATTTTTCATGCTATTTTCCTTTCTAACACACCCAATTTTCATGCTCCCTCTTCCAGCAGCCTTCCTCTCTTCTTTTCTTCATCCTCTTCACTTCTTCTTCCACTTTCAGCCTCCCTCAAGTTTCTTGCATCTATATCCTTCACTAGAACTCAAGACTAGCTAGTTGTAACATCAAAATAAAGGTAGAGGTTCAATTCTTATCTTGCTATTCTGATTATGGGTGGCTGGTGGTGGTTTATTTTCTCAATTTTTGATGTGATGATTGAATGATTATGATGATATTTGGCTGGTTTGTTGGCTATTTGTGATGTTAAAATCGATTAGGAAGCAAGAAAGGATGAAAATAGGAAGAGCTAAGGAGCTAGAGAACCAAAAACCCTCGGCAGTCCGTACGGAGGAGTGTACGACTCCGCCTACTACTGTTTAAATTTAATGAAACCATTTTTATATGAAACTAGACATTCAGGCTTTCCATACATATATCATATAAGGCTATTAGATTAGTATTGAGAGATATATGAATTTCGGAAGTTCGACCTAGGTTTTTGATTTTGATTCTGGGCAGACTGGGTTGTTCAGGGTAAAACTCGCCCTATACTACTTGGAATTGAATGAAACTAACTTTTTTAGAAAGCTTACACATAGAAGAATTTCTAGAAAAATTTCAAAGTTAAATAAGATCCCGTTTACTGCCAGTGGTCCAAGAAAATTACCCTATGTCTAAACCGGGCCAAAACAGGGCAGTTCAGGAAAGTCAAATTTTGGGACTTATAACTCAAGCCCTACTAAGGCGAATGGAACATTTTGAAGATGAAAGGTTGTTCTGTTGGCTTTAATATGAGATCACTTTAGTATAATTTGACCTAGTTTTCGATTTTTAGTGGATTTTTAATTTTAAGTGTGCAATTCTTGCTAGTTTCAGGGCAGGCCGGGATAAAACTTAAATAACTTGAGCTACATTTATCAAAATTAGGTGGGACCAAAGAGGTTAGAAAATAGACACATAAAACTTCAACATATCCAAAATTCAGGTCTAAATGAGTTAAAATGAATTTAAGGCTTCATTTCTAAAAACCGAGCAGAATTGATATAATGGGCAGAATTGAACATAAGGGTCCAATCCCTACATAATTGATATTATTATGATATATAAGGGTCCAATCTCTACATGATTGACATTATTGTGATATGTTTGCTACTCTATGTTGAACTTTTGCTTGATTGGTTTTACTGGTAGCCTGACACTATTCACGGGAAAATGGATCTGATCCGTTATGCTGCCGAATTTTCAGTAGAATTGTAAGAAGGCTATGAACACTTGTATGTTATGAATATGTATGTGGAAATCATGTATGCAAGGATATATGAAAGTAAGCGATGAAGCATATGCATAGTGCATTCAGCATGTCTATGCATGATTATGTATGAGAATTAAAAAATATGAATATATAAAATATAAATCCCTTCACTTGGAGGCAGTTATGAGATCCCTCCTTGTGAAAGCAATTAAATAAGATAAGATGTGGATCCCTTCACTTGGAGGCAGTTGCACATTGAATCCCTCCCTGTGAAGGCAGTATAAAACTATGAGATCCCTCTACCTTGAAGGCATCTGGTCAGATGAGATCCCTCTACATTGAAGGCAAGTGGTCAGCTGAGATCCCTCTATTCTTGAGGTACGTGACCAAGAGAAATCCCTTCAATTTAGAGGCACGTGGCCAAAAAGAGATCCCTCCAAGACTAAAGGCAGGTGAATCCCTTTGTAAGTCAATTATGTGTGACGATGGTCACGAGTTGAGCTCACTCCTAGATTAGACTACCCAAGGGCAGTAAAGACTAAAGCAAAGAAAGGAAAGGAAGTTAAAGAAAAACGCCAGTGCATTTCCATAAATTCAAGTATGAGTATTTGTGTAATTATATCCTATGTTTTATTAATGCTGAGACTATTCTATCTACTTATGCCGTGATTATTATTCCAAATATAAAATACTGCCAATGTAACTCAAGTGCTTGAATAAATCTGCTTCGGACAATATATTTTCAAAATATAAAATTGTATAGTCCAGTTAACATGCTCATATTTTTCATAATAAACCGAAGCAGCTGGAGATAATAACGATGACACAGCATATGTTGTTTAATGAATCCTACTGAGAATTTATAATTCTCATTCCTATGTTTATTTCCGCGTTATCTCCAGATAACTCAGAAGTTCTAAAGGAGGTCCGCCGAGGTGGAGTTGACTAGTAAGATTGAAGGTGGCCCAAGGTTGCTGCTAGACAAGGTCCGATTAAGTGACAGTAACAACTCCTAGGTGAGATATTATGACTTAAGCATAGTACCATACTTTGGAGGGTGTTACAGTTTACAAACCCTATCTCTAGTTATTGTAAACCAACAAATTAATTGAATGGTGGCCAATCACTCAAAAGCATTAGGAACAATCATAAACACTTAATAATCAAGATAAAAACATAAATAAAATTAATCTGTGAGCAATATCATCACATAGTTGGATCCATCAACACCCTAGAATGGAGTTTAGCTCATGATGCAATCATAAACAATAGAAAAAATAAAAGAAAGAACAAAAGAAAGAGTAGCCATGAAGAAAGAACAAAAGAAAGAGTAGCCATGAAGAAGAACAAGGATTCCAATGTATTGAGGGTGAATTATGTCTCCAACTCTTCACAAAACTCTCCACAATGCTCCTTGAATCTTCAAGCCTCTCCTCCAGGGTTGCCTCCAATGTTTAGAGTGTCAAAAAGTGTCAAAAAGGTCATCCAAATCCTTTAAATAATGCCCCAAGATCTTCTCTCGCAAAGTTGCCTCGAAAAATAGACTTTCCACATTTATCGCAGCCGCTCTCAAGTGCACTATTCATGCTTGAGCGTGCTCCACTACACCATAAACTTGTTCTCTCTATCTCGGGCTGCGCTTGAGCATAGGGTCACATGCTGGAGTGCAATCCACGCTCAAGTGCAGGTCCTCACGCTTGAGCGTGCATTTAAAATTGCAACTCTATAGATTTGCTCACTTGCAGGCTTAATAGCGATCGGAAGAGTTGGAATTTGCCCTCGGAGGTAGAAATAGCAATTGTAGATCTTTCAGTAAGCTTTTCAACGCAATAAAAACCACATCAATTGGAGTTTTGTAGCTCAAGAGATGGGCAAAATACTGATGACTAGTCAGGGTTGACAACATCAAAGACAAAATGCAACTTCAATATTGTTTTGTCTTTTTCTACTAGAAGAATTGAGAATCCCGAAAAGTGTTCAACAACAAAGTTAGAGATCTCCTTCTCATCTTTCTAAAGGGTCCTAAATCATATCAAGTTGACTTCTAGATATTTAGATATGAACTTTCTCTTTTGACATAGTCTTGAAATCTGGCAAAATGGACTGCTTAAGACTCTAATTGAACTCCTCTTCCACTTCACTGCTTGTACCTAATTGAAACATAATGGAAACATAAATAACTAACCAAAAACATGAGAAATTGACAAACAAACTAGAAAAGAACCTAAATCAAAGAAACCAACTAAAAACAACTAAAATACCCAAGTAAATTCATGTAACAAAAACCTAAGTCTAAGTAAAACAAAACAAAAGTAACTCACTATGGGGTGTTATCATTCTACTTTAACTTTACTTTCATTTTTAGCATGTGCTTATCATTCTTTAATTTTCCTTTGAAATAGACTGCTTTTGGACATGAGCTCATTCCGTGACCATTATCACACAGTACTAAACCAAATTAGACTAAGCTGATATTGGTTACCCCTAAGTTGGAGGGTCCTCCATGTCACCCTTGCCTCCCTCATAGAGGTTTCTTGGGTCTTTATGGATCACCGTCTCTTACTTCCCTTATCGAAGTGATTAAAGGGTCATATCCCATTATTTCTTTTCTTATCATTATACTTTACATGCATAGTACTTCTTTGACTAGACACATGCAATGATATGACTAAGTCCATAATTTTGATGGAAATCCCGAAGATAATCTTGGCTAGACTGGAGCTTCCCCAAAATGCCAATCATAAACTTTCAACCAATAGTTCATCATATCTATATCATATTATCATACTAATCATCCAATCATGAGACAAAGCCCAATCAAACTTGTCTTTTATCATGCCAAATGGCATCATACATTCATACCCTAAAAGGGTTTATAGTTGCGTTATTCTTTGTGAAGAATCTTATGAATCATCATATGATTTCCCGTGGTTACCCATGAGAGAATCACATAGTTAAGATATATGTATGTGGTCTTTTAGTTGTTTAGTTCTCATGTGAAATTACTCTTCGCTTGAGTACATGTCTTATGGAATGCTTGTTCAGATTAATTAAGTTAGATGATTGTTTCCTTTCCTTGAGATAATGCACTTAGTGATTCTTAGGTTTATGGTATACTCAGAGGCCCTAATCATACTTCTGTTCCCAAGGAGTTCGAGATCCCTCTAATCCGTGGGTCATGACAACACATAACTACACTCATGAACCCAACAACACCATGTTTACTAATCACCAAGGGTGATTTTTAACTTAGCTAAGTTGCAAAGTTTCAAACTTTTATTATCATCATAACAAGATCTTACCTTAAATATTAGAAAAGTTATCATTCTTTACAAAGTAGACACAAAGTTTTATTCTTTATGAAAGTTGACACTTTTACTTATTCTAAGACCATTAATGTCTTAACTTTATGAGTTAAAGTTGTCTCATAATTTGAAAGAATCATTTCTAAAAGGAAGTTCAACACTTTATGAATTATTTTAACTCAAGATACAAACTCTATGAACTAGAAGTTGCAAGTTAACACTTTTATGACTAAAAGTAACATTCTTAGTTAAAGTTTAAACTTTACTCAACATTTTCACTTCAAGACACAACCTTTTCAAGATTAAAGTGTAGATCTATAATGTTGTGACTTAAGGTTATAACTTTTACTAAGGTTAAAAACTTTATGAAAAACTTTACATTTAAGATTCCATTATTAAAATATGAAGAGACAAGTTCTTACTTTATAACTTAAAAAGTTTCCAAGATCCAAAAAAACTTGAACTTTACACATATTCTTGTCTTCAAGACAAGACAAAATGAAACTTTATAAAAGCACAAAGGTTGCACCACCTTTAAAGCATCAAGAAGCAAACTTTTTGAAGCTTTGACTATCAAGAATGTTTTTAGTCATGTCAACTCAATAGAAAAATGATAAAGAAGACAACTTTCAACTCAACACCACCAAGAACATCAAAATCTCATACATCAAGAATTGAAAATAGGAACTTTAAAGCATTTAGAGTGAGAAACTTTCAAAAGGTCAAGAACACTTGTGAAGAAGAGTATGAACATATTTTACCAAAAATAGAAACATTAAGAACACTTGAAGAAGAACATGAACATATTTCACCAAAAATAGAAACTTTTGCTTATGAAGGGCATGAAAGATTTTCTTAAGTTTTCACTTAAAGATCTTGGTCATGAAAAGAACCAAGCTTCAAGATTTCTTGAGTAAATAAAGAGAAAAGTGAGGATCACTACCTCTACTTAAAAATGGTGCTGCAACAAGAGAAGAAGAAGATGATGATGGTGGTTCCTTCCTTGAAGATGGTGGTGGTTTTGGATGAACCAAGGGAGAGCTCTTGAGTTCTCTTGAAAATGAAGCTTGTAGTGTTTGAATCTCTTCTTCAAAGACCACAAGATGTGCTCTTTGAAGAGCTAAGTGAAGAAGGTTTGGTTATGGAGGTAGAGAAAGGAAGAAGAAGAAGGAGAAGAAGAAGAGAATTTTAGAGAGAAGTGAGAGGACATGAGAGTTAGAGAGAGAATAGGAAGACACAAAATGAAAAATGGATGTGCATATGGGGGGGGGAGTGGCCGTAACTCATATGGGCAAGGAAGAGAAGATATTTTCTTAATTTTGTGCTAATTAAGGTTTAGAGAGACAAATTGGATGATGGGGGAACAAATCAAGTACTTACTCTTAGATAAAGCACTCTTATCTAATGCTTTATGCTTTAATGATATTATTCTTTACTTTATTGTCTAGTTGACTAAATTTGAATTTAATCATGTGATTAAGTACTCTTGCAACTTAATTAACATGATTAAGCAAGGATTAATAATTAACACACAAGAACATGATTAACAAAAATTAATCTTGCGATTAAGCTTACTTAACCTTAATTAAACTCGATTAAGCTAAGTAAAGTGATTAGTGCTTAATTAAGCTATTAAGGCTCTAACTTGCTCAATTAGAGATTATCTAATCTTGATTAAGCATTCCCTTGACTTTTCTTCTCATAATTAACTCATAAACACCTCCTTAATCCCTTAATTAAGCCTTAATCTCAAAATTTCTCATTAAGTACCTAATTACTCAGGGTTATTGAGGTAATTTAGCACGACACGAAATTGAGGATGTTACATCTATTGCCAGTTATTCCAACCTATGATAATTTCTAAATTGACTTATTTTATGAAGTGAAATTCCTTTTGACATCACAAAACCATACATTGTAACATCCTACCAATTTAATGTTATGTTTAAGTCATAACATGAAATTTAATAGTTGTGTTACCATGTTAATATTCCGTTTATGTGGGCACAGGAAATATCTAGGTAAAAGATGCGGCGCTTCATACATAAGAAGTGTGTTTGCCATCATAGAGCATTAGAAGTAAATAAATAACATAACAGAGAAAGAAAATTTAAGTAATACAACTTCCATTATATATATATATATTATATATATATATATATATGAAGCTAAAGCTTCAAGTTTATGCACAGGTGCAAAATGGTGGATACATGTGTTAGGCCAATATACACAAAAAGACATATGGCCCGTGTCTGTGGAGTACAATCCTATCCGGTCGCCATGGAACGTTTCAAACTGGTGCTCCTACCAAACTACTACCCTCGTGGCCCAGTATCTAATACTATCAAAAGAAGGTCATACTATACATTGTGGTCTGCTGGTCAAGGTCTACTCTGACAGGTAGCCATTGGCCATATCAGGCCCGGCTGGGATGTAGTTTGCATCAGGTCCAGGGGAGGAGGAGGGTGAATCAGTAGCCTCGGAGGGGTCGCTCTCAGAGCTAAGCAGGATGTCCGGGACCACCTGTGGAGGTGAAGCTGGCGGAGGGCTGCCTGGGCTACAGGTATTGCTAGTGCTGGTGGTGGTAAAGGAGGTGCGGGGTATGCCACATGCAAAAGGATGGCAAAATATAGAACAGCATGGTCAAATGCGGGGTGAAATGGTGGAATCGCAAAGTCCCTATGACTAAAAAGATAAAGACAGAAACGGTAAGAGCCAACTATGTACAGCGAGTCAAACATAGGATTATAGTGTAGCTACATGTCAGGGATCTTAAAGAAAAGTACAGCCATCACATCCATCGCCAGAGTTTGAGAATGATGCGGAAACATAAAACAAAGTGAGAATTTCAAGAAATTCTCAGTAGGATTCGAGTGTTGTGTTAAACTGACGTCGTATTCATTCTCAGTTGCCTTGGTTTTCATTTAATTATAAAAAAATTAGTGTCATAGTAAACTACCCTTATTTATTAAGTTTGAGAAATACTTGGTCCGAAGCAAGTTTCAATGTTACTTAAGACAGAAAAAAAAAATAGAATAAACAATTATATGACAATATATACTATAAAGAGGGGAATAAAAAAATAAATAATAGTAAATGAACATAATATTCAACATATAAATAGCTACATAACTATGTAATGCAATCGTGCAGGTACTCATGAGTTCTCTTATTCTCGCTCATTCTTAAACTTGGTATCATAAACTTTTTCCATTACTTGGTCCCCTAGGAGTTCTTGGCCATTCAACTCTTGGGTAATAGTCTGCTTCTTAGGATCGAGCTCGTTCCTATATAGGAATGTCGGGTTTACTTTCCTCGACCTTTCTACCGATCTATTCCCCTTAACTTTAATTCAGGGCTGGCCCAAGTATTATGGAACTTTTATCATAACTCTTGTAAATCTCATGCAAGTATGCACATGTATCAAAGTGTATTTCATAACTTATGCATAGGCTTTGCTGAAATTTTGATAGCATGATGGATCGTGTCCGTTTTTCTATGTATAGTGCCAATTCTCAAACAATCAATTATTCAGAAAAATCACAACATTGCATTCACATATCAATATCAATCTCATAGAAATAATATTTGCACTTAAATTTTCGATTGCTGTCTATGTACTTTTATTCTACCCGATTTTTGTAAAATAAGTCATAATTTCTATTCAATTCATTTGGACCTAAATTTTGGATATGTTTGAGTGTTGTGCGTCTATTTCCTAACGTCTTCGGTTACATTTAATTTTGATAAGTGTAGCTCAAGTTATTAGGGTTCTATCTTGGCCTGCCCTGTAGCTAGCCAAAATTGCACACTTAAAAGTAAAAATTCACTAAAAATCGAAACGTAGTTGAAATCATACAAACTTATCTCATATTAAATCTGAAAGGATAAGTTTTCATTTCCACTAAGTTTCATCTCATTTGTAAAAGCAAAGCTTGAGTTATAAGCTCTTGAATTTGACAAATCTAAACTACCCTGTTCTAGCCAAGGTTCGACTTAAGGTGATTTTATTGAATTATTGGGAGCATTTGGGATCAAATCTAACTCTAAAATTTTAATGGGAAGTTTCTCTATGTGTAATATTTCTAAAAAAGTTTGTTGCACTCAATTCCAAGTTGTATAGGGCAAGTTTTGCCCTGAACAACCTCTCCTGCCTAAAATCAAACTCAAAAACCTAGGTCAAATTTCCAAAATTCATATCTCCCTCAATACTAATCCAATGACCTTATATTTTATATGGTTCAAAAGCCTCAAAGGTCTAGTTTTATATAAAAATATTTTTATCAAGTTTTGATAGATAGATTGTGATCCATAGAAGACGAATATACGGACACCGGGAGTTTCTTACTTACATAGCATTCTAATTCTCTCTATTTTCCTAATCCCCTTATCCCAACTTCAATTCTAACTCAAGACTTATGTTAAATCAGCCATAACCTATCAAATATAGCCAATAGATCATCAGGTAAATGAAGCAAAGTAGAATTCTAACCAGCCACAATCCATAGAATTCAAGAACAAAGGATGAATCCTACCTTGATTTGGTAGAGTAAGTAGTAAGGAAAAGGAATTCTTAAAGAATTAAGGTGATTGGAGTTCAAACACAAGGTGAAAGTGAGCAGTTGGATCCCTTTTCCTTTCCTTCTCTTAGACGTAACATTAAGGGAGCAAGGAGAAAAAAATATGAGTGTGTGTAATTATATTGATTCGACTCTGACAATTTAAAATACCGAATCTCTACCGATGTCTTTCAAATCGATAACATGCTTTCAAAAATCTTTGTGAAGCTTTCTATATGTTTATTCTAATTTATCCAACTCTAATCTTTTTAATTAATATCTAACTAATCTCTAATTAGCCTTTAATTGGCATCCGATTAAATATCGGATTGATTTCTAATTAATTTCACTGATTTGTTAAAGCCGAACAAATCGATTAAAAAGTAGAATTCTTTCGGACATTACATACATCAATTAATGGGTGATTAGGCCAAAAATAGCATTAAAAATACTAGAAATTAAGTAATGTATTGAAAAAAAAAATTAAAACAATGAGAGGAATACAAAACCAGTTCGCTAAGACTACGTTTGCCAAACACCAAAAGAAACTAAGAAAACATAGAAAAAGAGAAGAATCAAAACACTAGGAAAGCCATACTTTCTTCTCTCTCTTAGCTCCCCAGCCCCTTTCTTCTCTAAAAATTTACACTTATTTATATAAGAAGAAAAAGAATCAACTTAGAATCCCTTAATTTTCTCTTCAAATCAAATCACTATTTGCTTTTCTTCCAAATCTTTTTCAAATTTTAAGCAAAATCTTTTCCCTTTATCTTTTCATCCATTGGTGTTATCTTTATCCTGTATCAAAACAAGTTTAGTAAGAATCTTTATCCATTAAGCTCAAAAGAGTAAATTAAATTCAAGTCAAAAGAATATTATCACTAATAGCACTTATAAATTAAATTTATTAAAATAAAGTAGAGAAATTTTCATGTTGAGAACAAATTTTGAATAATTAATGCACAAATAAAAGGAAAATTTAATATATTTTAATAACGTATTAGCTTATCCCACCCTTTAACATCACATGACCTAAGAAGGTCACCTTGTCCAACAAAAACTCACATTTAGAAAACTTAGCATCTAGCTTATGATCTTTAAAGGCTTGCAAGGCCAACTTCAAGTGCTACTCATGTTCCTCCTTGCACTTAGAATACACTAAGATAACATCAATGAATGCTATCACAAAGTCATCGAAGAGTGGCTTAAGCTAATATCTTGTATTATTATTTCATAAAGATTGAATCTTTAGGGTAAGAAAGTAATATTGGAGGCACATACTTTCTTAAAGAATGTTACTTTAGAATTACTTTATAAAGAATGATAACTTTTATAATATTAAAGGTAAAATCTTGTTATGTTAATGATAAAAGCTTGAAACTTTGCATCTTGGATAAGTTAAAAACCACCCCTTGATGATTAGTGAACATGGTGTTGTTGGGTTCATGAGTGTGGCTGTGCGTTGTCATGAACCAAAGACTAAAGGGATCTGAAAATTCTTGGGAGTAGAAGTATGATTAGGGCCTCTGAGTATACCATGAACCTAGGAATCACTGAGTGCACTATCTCAAGGAAAGGAAATAATGACCTAACTTAACTTGAACAAGTGTCCATAAGATATGTACTCAAGTAAAAAGTAACTTTCCATAAGAACTAAGTAACTAGAAGACTACATACACATTTATTTTAACTATGTGATTTTCTCATGGGTAACCATGGGAAATCACATGATGGCTCATAAGACTTTCCACAGAGAATAACACAACTATGAACCCTTTAGGGTATGAATGTATGATGTCATTCGGCATGATATATGAAAAGTTTGATTGAGCATTATCTCATGATTGAATGATTGGTGTGATGATATGAGATGGATATAATGACCTTTTGGTTGAAAGTTTTATGATTGGCATTTTGGGGAAGCTCCGGCCTAGCGTCATGCTACCGGATTTCCGTCGAAATTATGTACTTAGTCATATCATTACATGTCCACATGTGTCTTGTCAGGAAGTACTATGCATGTAAAGTATAATGATAAGAAAAGAAAGAATAGGATATGACTTTTCAATCACTTCGGTAAGGGAAGTGAGAGACGGTGATCCACAAAGACTAAAGGAACCTCTATGGGGGAGGCAGGGTGATATGGAGGACCCTCCAATTTAAAGGTAACCATTATAAGCTTAGTTTGATTTGGTTAGTACTACGTGACGACAGTCACAGAATGAGCTCATGTCCAAAAGCAATCAATTTCAAAGGAAAAGTAAAGAATGTTAAGCACGTGCTAAAAATGAAAGTAAAGTTAAAGTAAGACTATGGTTAAGTTTATGAGGTTGCATGTCAGTGCATGTATCTATATTGTCCATATGCATTACGAATGTTTATTCCATGTTTTTGTAGGTATGTTTACTTATGATGATAAGATTATCGTGTTAAGTTTAAAAGCAACCCACTTCAGGATTTATGTTTTTAAAATCATTAAAATTGAACCTATACATGTCCACTGCTTTTATAATTAAACCCGAAGTGGTTGGAACAATGACGATGACACAATGTTTGCCTAGTCATGATTCTACTAAGAAATCTAGTATTTTGTACTCCTACATTTTTGTGTCAACTTAAGAGGATGCTGGCGTCGGGGCATAGTGGTGATCTTCATTGAGATCTCGATATGTTATTGGTGCTTTGACCCAGTGCTGAATGCCTCTGTGATGTATGCGAGCGCAATTATAAGGGTCTACATTTTCCACAACTATCCATTTTAGGTGCCAGTCATGAGCCCGTTTTTTCGCCCACATCAGCCGTACAGCGAGGTCATCCTGGATGATATTCGCCCCTACTTTTAGCTACCGAGGTACCCTACCGATGAAAAGTCTGACTCGGATACCTGCTTGACCCCAATAGTTTCCTTGGATTCCGATTTGTTGGAGTCCTCCTACTTGAGCTACCATGTGGAGTCTAAGCCATTTGAGCCCTCTTACCCTTCAGTGATTCACCTGATGTCCAATTTGTCTTTTTTTTCAACAGCTTCTTATCACACACCAGCCTCAGTTCGATGATCGCAGGTTCATTCGTACCAGTGTTGTGCCCCGTGGATGTGGATGTGCTCGACAAGGAGGACGTGGCGATGTTGCTCTCGGTGGATTGAAGAATGGTTTCCTCCTGTCCAACGGTTGATTGGTATAGTACATGCGAAGCCGAGCATGAGGATAGCCCCTTTTTGGTTAGTAGTTGTAGGGTTATCATTTCCTTTTAGCATGTATGGGCAATTGGGATTTTTCATGTATTTTTCATTTTAATGTATTTGGTTAGATTGCTCTTGCAGGGCTGACAATAGATATCAGACCCATTATCTTTTTATGTATGACTCTTGGCACTACTATTATAATATTAACTATGATGGTCATGGAATGAATGTTCTATTTACCTAAGATAATTGTTATTCATGTTACCTCTATTTATTTTATTCGCACCACTTATTGAGATAGAGACATTCGACTTTACATGTTCACAATGCATTCATGGCTCTTGGTTTTCGAAATGGTTTACTTATTATTGTTCAAAGAAAAAAATACCCCTATTTTTATTTATAAAGTAATTTCAAAAGATAATATTAGTTCCACGAGTAAAAATAGCAACTAATAATTTTATAATATGACTTAAGCATAGCATGGAACTATTACGGTGTTATTAGTGTTATGACTTAAATATAGTATTGTATTAAAGAGGGTGTTACAGAAAGAGATTGAGAGGGAGCAGAGAGAGGAGATGGTAAAGGAGGCAACAATAGTAGTGGGGACTATACTAGTAGGGCGTCAACTGCGGAGAGAGAGACAGGGTTTGGAAAGAGCAAGGTTTAAGTGAAAGGAAAAGAAGATGGGAAATGAGGAAGGAGATGTGAGCAAGATTATTGATAGATTTTTGTCAATAATGTTAAAATTGAAATGCAGCATTTTATTTACTAACATTACCAAAGGATTATTTCTTGGTATGTTTTTGAAAATAAAAATTCAATTCCTTCCAACAATCCAAAATTCAAACACTAACGAATAATTCCATTGATAAATAAAAATATTAAAAAATAAAAAATCAAATTATTTTTATCGATGGAATAATCATTGGTAATATTTGCATGCCAATTAGCGCCAAATATCATTGAAGGATTTATCATCAAATTACTAAATCCATTGAAAAGTTCTCCAAATTTTTTTTGTCATTTATTTATTTTTATTATTGACGAGTTATTTGTCAGTAATATCGACAAATTATAATCTGCTGGTAAATTCCATTGGTTGTCCATGGATTTCTAGTAGTGTAAGACTAAAGGCATTAACTATTTATGAATTCCTTTAATATCCTAGATAATTAATGATTAAGGTTCCTATCTCATTGTCTAAGTCATGCACCAACTTTCCAATTGCCCTTTTTTTTTATAATAAGTAAAGATGAGTCTAAACTCTTAACAAGGAGAAGAGCAAACCAAAATTCAATGGAACCCACTGCAACCAAAAAAGAACCCCAAAAATAATGATACTGACACTTACAAACACGAAAACACAAACTTAGGCCACAGGCAAAACACAAAAACAACATGAACCCACACATGGAATAAAACTATCTGAAGGATAGAACACAAACCCAAAAAACACCTGATACAAAACATCTGAGAAAATACTTTCTAATAATACTCTATAACACCTCTTAAATGCAAATCACCACGATTTGGGAGACTTTGCCATGCTCAAATGCCCCCACTCATGAAGTTTAAATTTTCTCCTTGCCCTAAGTCTCACTCCAACTGCCTCAATAGTACAAACTTCGAAGAGCAACTCTTGATCTTCCATTTCCTGCAACTGCTCAACAACCCAACTTTCCACCACCCAAAACATACTAGAGCATGGCAACACAGACCAGAGATCACCAACCTATGGTTTGCCAGACCACGGAGAACGTCTACAACCAAAACTTGTCCTTCGTCAAGCACGACTCATCCAACTCAGTTTCCAATAGCAGGCCACAACCACTCTTTCTTTGCAACCATAAGTCCCTTTGCTATTGTTGAGCGTAGTTGAGAAGCCTCAACAACATCAAGGACATCATCCAATAGCAGCGACATCAAGGACACCATCCAATAGCAGCGACACAGTGGTTCTTCCTTGCATCAACAATGAGTTGCTATAGTGCAGTGGCACAGGGACACCCTCTAGCAACACTACCCATAAGCTCCCATGACCCTAACCACAACAATGAGTAATGCCAACAATGTCGAGATTGACATACAGTAACTATGGAGCATCCTTCTTCTATCTAAGAACTAGAGGACTTGAAAAACACTTGGCACCATATTATCATTATTGAAAGGCACCAATAAGCACATGAGGCTGCACTGTCTTTGAACTGACGAGGGATCCTGCAAGAGAAAGGATCCAAGCAATGCCACAAAATGTGAGGAATGAAGCTTCATGGACCAAAGCCATTATAACCAAAACCAACCTACAAAAAAAAAAAAAAATAGAAGGGGAAGAAAGAAAGAGAGAAAAAGACATTTAGGGCTAACTGTACACCTAAAGAAGGCCAACAGTAACCCCATCCAAGGTTTAAGGGGCTTTTTTTATTTTGCCTTATCTAGCTATATATAATGTATTAAATAACGAGAGATTGGTTAATCATCTCAACTCATCTTTCATTTATAAAAAAGGTGCTTTGATGGTGGTTGTGCATTGAGTTTTGTTTTGGACCATAAGAGAATAAGAACGAGTTGACATTCTTATTGCACTAAATGGACCTAATAACACATGCAAAGCCTAAAGATGAATTCATCATGATATGTGTAACGTTCTCCTCTATACAGTACTATGCTTAAGTTATGTACCACACTCTAGAGTTGTTACTATTACTTGAGTGGACCTTATTTGACAACAACTTCAGCCGTCTTTGAATCTTCTCGAACTAACTGGAGATAACACAGAAACAGGAGTGAGAATTTTAAATTCTCAGTAGGATTCACTAAGAAATTTCATACCATGTCATCGTTATTATCTCCAGCTGCTTTAGTTTATTATGAAAAAGGTGAGCATGTTATATAGACTGTTCAGTTTTATAGTTCGAAAATATATTACCCAAAGCAGAGTTCATTTTATTCAAGCACTTGAATCACATTGCAATTATATGATCAATTCCTATTTCATAAGTAGCATGGCAATCACAACACTCACAAATATAGTAAATTTTAGCATAACAAGAATATCGGAATATATATACATTTATATATACACAAAGGCACTTATTTAACCTTCCTTTACTTTTCTATAACTCTTTTTCTTGACACACCTACGCGTTACGTATCACCATCCTCAAAGTGCAATTTTTTTTAATTTCCTTTACTTGTCATGCACATTCTAGAGTATGATCACCATGTCATACTCCGTCGGAGTGTGATCACTTTGTCACATTCCTTAGGAAGTGCTCATCATTCCATATTCCAAAGTATGATCACCATGTCATACCCCATCGGGGTGTGATCGCCATGTCATACTCCTTAGGATGTGCTCATCATGCTATATTCCAGAGTATGATTGCCATATCATACCCCATCGAGGTGTGATCGCCATGTCACATTCCTTAGGAATATGGGACCTTCATCATATCTTTTTACTGCCTTCACAGAGAGGGATCCAAATAACTGCCTCCGAGTGAAGGGACTTATTCTCACATATTTATATATCTCTTCCTTTGCATGCAAAGATGCCGTCTTTCATAAAAGGAATCATGATCATATCATCATACAATATTTATATGCATTATAGTGCGCTTACTTTCAAACATTCTTGCTTCTTGAATTTCATATTCATAACTTAAATCTTCCTAACACAAGCTATCATAACTTCATATGCTTCTACCAAAAATTCGACAGCATGACGGATCAAGTCCGATTCCCCATGAATAATACCAGTCAACCAGACAGTCATTCATATAGAAAAATCAATGCAAGATATAGATGCTCCAAAAATCAAACAAAGTTTCATAACCTTGATCTTGAATTAGTTTTGTGCCATTTCCATTTGATTCTACCCAATTTTTGTAACTTAGGCCATAAATTCATTTTAACTCGTTTAGACTTGAATTTTAGATATGTTGAAGTGTTATGTGTCTATTTTCTAACCTCTTTAGTCCCATCTAATTTTGATAAATTTAACTCAAGTTATTTAAGTTCTATCTCGGCCTGCCCTATAGCTAGCCAGAATTACACACCCAAAACTAAAAATTCACTAAAAATCGAAAACTAGTTGAAATAATACAAAAGTCATATCATATTAAAGCTAACAGGACAAGATTTCATTTACAATAAGTCCCATTTCATTTTCTTGAGTAGAGATTGAGTTATATGCTCCGAAATTGGACCCCTCTAGACTGCCCTGTTTTAGCCCAGTTTAGACTTAGGGCGACTTCCTTGAACTATTAGGAGCAATTGAGATCGAATCTAACTTTGAAATTTTTATGGGACTTTTATTTATGTCTTAAATTTCTAATAAAATTAGTTTCACTCAATTTGAAGGAGTATAGGGCAAGTTATGCCCCTCGAATTCCAGTCTGCTCAGAATCACAATCAGAATTCTAGGGTAAACTTCAAAAATGTGTATCTCACTCAATACTAATCCAACGGCTTATAATTTATATGGTTGGAAATCTCTAGATGTCTAGTTTCATATAAAAATAATTTCATTATATCTAAATGGCTGTAGGTGGAGCTGTACATTCCGCTGTACGGACTACCATAGGGTTTCTCACCTAAACAGCATCCTGATTCTCCACTTCTAGTTTTCTCCTTCTAACTTCAATTCCAACTCAAGATTTCATGATCATCCAACCATAAATCATCAAATACATCCAATATATCACCAAATGAATGAAGCAAAGTAGAATTTCAAATAGCCACAATCCATAGAAATCAAGAACAAAAGTTGAATCCTACCTCAAATTGATGTAGAAACTAGCTAGATTTGAGTTTTTGTTGGAGGAAGTAGGTAGAGCTTGAAGATAGGAGAAAGAGGGAGTGGAATTGGAGAAGAGAGAAAGAAGAATGGGTAGCTGATGGAGGGAGCATGAAAATAAGGGGAGTTAGAAGAGATTTTGATGTTTTAAAACATGGTTAGTTAGGTTTTGTGGCTTGTAATTAGTGGAGGCTTTGGTGGTGGTGAGTGAGCCAAATTTCTCCACTCTTTGAGCAACTTCTTGGCACCACTTAGGTGGAATAATGGTGGCTGAATTTCAGCCACTCATCACATAATTCTATTGATTCGGTTCCGATAGTTTAAAATACCGAAATTCTACCGATTTCCTTTAAATTGGCAAAACTATTATGAAGAATTTTATGAGGTTTACTATGTTTCTATTTTAATTATTTCTAATCCAAATCTCTCTAATTAACATCTAATTAACTCCTAATTAACCTTTCATTAACTTCTAATTAATTCTACACATTCAATAAAGTCAGATAAATCGATTAATAACGTATATTAAACTTAGCATAATCTCGAATATTAATAATTTCTCATAGTCTTTTACACAATAATCTAAATTCTCTTTTGCTCTAATATTTATAATTCATCTCTAATTACTCTTATTTTTCTAATAAATTGATTAACAGCACAAATCAATTGCACTATTTTTTTGAGATTGTTATCTTTTCGGTTTTTCATAAATCATTTAACATTTTCTATTTGGTTTCCATAACTAATGGCATTTTCGTAATTATGGGCAAGTCTAGGGGCATCCCACATCATTTCACATGCAGACACCTCCATGGCCCAATCAGCCAAGAATTGGGTTTCTACTTTTCTGCTACATTGTTCTGCTTCGTTTAAAACCTTATTATGCTAATTCTATTAATTTAGGGACCTAAATGTCATTTTTTAAAAAATTTAGGGGTAATTATGGAAAAAAAATCTTTAGGGTTCAACATATAATTACTAAAAGTTCTGGGCAAGGCTACAATTACCAAAAGTTTACACAGGGGCATTTTTTCTCATTTCTTAATTAGATGTATCTATTTAATGAAACAAAATAATTCAATCAACAGTGCTAATTAGAAGTACCATTTCTTCGGGATGTTACAATATGGATTTATATTACTTCTTATTCAAAAAATTCAATCCAAGAATTAAAAACATTAAGAATAGAGAAAAGGAACCCAATTGAAGAAGAAAAGGCACTCATTAAATTATAAAAAGCCATACATCATTATCTAGATAAACTAAACTGGACTAGTCCTCTACACCCAACTGCTCACCTACACTTAGACAGTTCAACCTTGAGGTCAATACTCGGACACTTGCGAATGAGCACAAGCTTGCCTTGGGCCTTACCTCACCCCCACCTTAACTAATGTTTGCATGCTATCTTCACTACCTTATCACTCTCCATGCAATGTTGAGAGATTATGCTAAACTAAGAAACCACCATGATCATAGCTATTAATGGCAGCAAGTCAATAGCAACCATATCCTTAGCATTTAATGGAGGATCTGTGAATGATCCTCCCATGCAATCAAGGAAGGTTCCTTGCAAGCAAATTATTTCTAAAAAACCCTAAAGAATATAAAGGCCTTGTGGCTCCTCGGTATGATCGAATCCCTTTTTCCATTCACATTGCTTCATAGACTAATTCTGACTTGAAGGTAGAAGTGTCTTCATAGGTACCCCCACTATCATCAACCACTATGCCACTAGAAGACCTGCCCCACCCAACTACCAAGCAAGAATATAGACTACATCTTCACCCTAGTATAAAAGAAGTCTAGCCACTTATGTCAAGAATATCAAATCCTAATGAAGATGAGAACATTTTATACAATGAAATAAAGAAAAGAAGAAAGATATCTATTTATCCTTGAGTGTGAATCATCTTTTCTTCATGAGTGAACAAGAACCCTAAACCTTACGCCTAGGTTTCCCTCTTGATATAGAAAATTTGATTACGATTTTGCACCTCAATAGGCCAAAGTTAGCCCAAATTGCATTTTTCTATCTTAAACAACATGGGCTCATGTTACTGATATGAGGGGGTTGTGTTCCCAGACAACATGCAACTCAATCACTTCTTGGCTTTGCATTGCTTGCTACAATATGATTCAGACTTCAACTTCAACATCAAAGTTGTAGATCTTCCAGTTAGATTTCCAAGGTCTTTAGAACCATTTCATTTGAACCTTTATAACACCAGTTATTGGTCAAAGAGTGATGAAAAGTCAAGCTTGATAGTACTAGGATAAAACTTCAATCTTGTTTCTCCTTTTTTCTCCTAGAAGACTTAAGAAATAGGGGGGTTAATGTCCAATAACTCAGAGATTTCTCTTTCCAAAACATCTCGAATCATCACAATTCGATTTCTCGAGATAGAGATATTGAATTTCTATTGCCAAAAGGTCCTAAAGTCATGTAAGATAAACTCTCACTTAACTCTAAAGAAGCTCCTTCGAATTCCAGTTATCAACACTAAGCATGAATAGCATCAAATCCTCAAATTTCATCTAAAAATCACCAAATTAACATTATTCCCTTGAATTTCACAAAATTGCAAAATTCATATAGAAATTGGCTAAATTACTCACAAATAAACCAAAACCATGTCAAAATAAGTATCGAATGAGTGTGTATTTTACACTCATCACAAGATATCTTGACCCAAAACCTTACTCAATGAATTAATGATTCATAACTATGGCTCTAACTTAGCGCAGGTTTGGAAAGCAAAATTAATTTCAAAAATAGTTTTTTCCTTAAAAATGCAATTTTCAATATAATTGATATGTTTAGTAAACATAGATAAAACTGATTATAATCTTCAGTTTATTTTATTTATACTAGAAACAACTTTTTTCCAAAAGCATTATTTTTTGGCATTATTGATCTGAACTACCAGTGTCCAAAGTTTAGTAGATTTCCATTAATCTAGCTTAAGTTGAGTCGGCCCATTATGGGAGTAAAATTCTCCTAGCCCTAGTTTTTAATATCCATAAGATTTATTATAAGGAAAAGCTAATTATTTTGGAGTATGTTGTTTTTATCAAATTAATCCAAAGTGTCATAAATTAAACAAATCATTTTATATCCCTTTTTGTAACTTATCATATCAAAGTAATTTTTTTCGTACACTTCAAACAAAACACACTACTTCAAAATTACTTTTCATTTAATACATCCAAATATGAGTGACATATAGTTAAGGAGAAGATTTAGTACTTATTTGTGTGCCATTATTTTGATTAAAAAAAGATGTCTTTTTAATAAAAAGGTACTTTTTTATGTTTTGTATGTTTAGATAAAATTTTCTAGCAAAAGCAGAATAATTGGAGAAAACACAAAAAGATAACTTTTGAGAAGCTACAATTTTCATCTTTTAGAAAAAAGATATTTTTTATAACATAACAAAGATGTTTAAGAATAAAAAATATTTTAATATTACATCCAAATATAAATTAATTTTACATCCAAACCTAAAATAACTTTTACATTTTTAAAGGATCTTTTTGAAAAAGATAATGTTAAAAATGAATTTTTTGGATAAGCCCTTCCAAACAACCCTTAGTTGAGAATGAAATATGCCAAATGGTTATTTGTGCTTAGGCCAGAATTTTTCTAACATGAAGAATAAGAAAAATCTACTAGCTATTGTTGAAGAAGACTTGGCTAAGAGGGTGATAACCACTTCATAAAATCAAGAACATGAGTTTAATAAGGAGATTTTGGCTTAACAGCACTATGGATCAATTAGAGACCACAAAACTAAGAGTAACAAAAGCAAGATGAGGTAGTTGCAAAAAGGAAGAGGGCATTTTGAATAATAGAAGAACATGGGAACTAGCTGATAAACAGTTATTTATGCATAATGCTACTTACCAGTAGTGGAAACATGCAGTGTAATTAGAAGAACATGGCTAGTGGGGTCATGCTTAATAACTATCTTGTACATTATAAATAGCCTTGTACAGAACTTGTAATGACACATAACGTCATTAATACACAAAACAAATCACAAGCTTCATATTCTTCTTACATTCAGCCCTTACATTTAGCTTTTACTTCAGTTTTTATTGTTCAACCTTTATTTCAATTTTTTATGTATTTTATTAGTCATTTCAATTAGTCCTTAATTCAGTTCTAATTTACAGAATCTCGTAAAGGAGCTTTCTAGCATAATCGCCTGATATGTGGGTTCATTGATATTTTACATTAACGAAGCCTATCCACTAACCATGGAATAGCTTCCTAGCACCCCTTTCATTCAACTATTTGGCTGACTAGCCAAATTAAGCAAAACACAGGTACCCCTTCTTCACGTTATCAATCCCAGTAGTGCCTCATGCTAGCTTTCTTACATTGCTCCATGCTCTTGTATGACTTGTGCTTCCCCTCACCAATGTCGTTGCACTGCTCATTGACGGCCTATAACGTTCTCAATTTTCTTTTACGCTAAATTACCTCAGTAACCCTGAGTAATTAAGCACTCAATGAGAAATTATGGGATTAAAACTTAGTTAAAGGATTAATGAGGTAACTTTGAAGAGAAAAGTTAAGAGAATACTTAATTAAGATTAGAAAATCTCTAATTAAGTAAGTGAAACTCTTAATGGCTCAATCAAACACTAATCACCAATAATTAGTTTAATCGAGTTTAATTAAGGATAATTAAGCTTAATCAAAAATTTAGTTTCTTTAACCATGATCATATGAGTTAATCACTAATCTTCATTTAATCAAGTTAATTAAATTGCAAGAGCACTTAATCACATCATTAAAATTCAAATTTAGTCAATTAGACAATAAAGCATTTGATGATGTAATTAAAGCATAAAGCATGAAATAAAGTTGCTTTTTATAAAAGTTAACTACGCTTTGTCTCTCCCATCATCTAATTTGTCCCCTTAATCCTTAATTAACTCAAAATCAAGCAAAATATATTTGCCCTATACCCTAATACTTACGGCCTCAACACATACACACACACACACACACACACACACATGCACTTTAATTTTTCAACCCCCATTCTCTCTTTAACTCTCAAATCCTCAAACTTCTCTTTACACTTTCTTCTTCTTTTTCCTTTCTCCACCACCACCACCACCATAACCATACCTTTTCACTAAGCCCTTCGAAGACCACATCTTTTGGTCTTTGGAGACTCCATTTCTTCAAGAACTCAAGAGCTCTCATCTTCTCCATCCCAAACCGCCACCATCACCCTTTGGGGCAGCTTCTTCATTTTTCTCTACAAGAAGGCACAAAACACACTCTTAGGTAGTGATCTCTACTTTTTTGTCTTTGTTACTCAAGAAAACTTGAAGCTTAGCTCTCACCATGGTAAAGAACTTCAAGTGACAACTTGAGAAAAACTCCATGCTCTTTATGAGCAAGTTTCCATTTTCAACAAAGCTTGATTCTTTAAGTTGTTTCATGAGATCTTTTGTGTTTCTCTTCTTGAATGCTTCAAAAGCTTTTATTTTTCCCCATGATGCATGTATTTTGATGTTTTATGAGTTGTTGAAAAGAAATATGCTTTTTTGGTGGTATTTTTGTTTAAAGTTGGTTTCTTTCTTTATGAGGAGTTTATGATTGAAAGATCCTCTTTTTAAATCTTCTTTATGATTCTTGATGTGATCAAGAATATTTTAAAGCATAAAACTTTACAAAGTTTGCTTCTTGATGCACTAAAGGTGGTGCTGTTTTTCATATGTTTCATAAAGTTTCATTTTGTTCTTCTTGAAGATAAAAATATGTGTAAAGGTCCAAACTTTACTAAGATATGAAGCTTTTCAATCATAAAAAGTAAGCACTTGACACTTTGTGTCACAAATGTTGAACTTTGAAGACAAGACACTTCATAAGGTTTTATACTTTCTCCAAAAATGTAACATTTTGTTCATAAAAATGTAAACTTGCAACTTTATCTTGTAAAGATTTAATCTTAAGTTAAAAATATTGAGTAAAGTACTAAACTTTCTTCAAGAATGGATCTTTTAAATCTTAGAGTAACTTTAAGTCATAAAGTTGAAATCTTAAAGGTATAATAATGATTAAAGGTATAAACTTTCTTAAAGAATAAGACTTTTAGCCATAAAGTTAGCATCTTGTGTTATTATTTCTGAATCTTAAAGACATAAATATAATGTAAAGGTTCATACTTTCTTAAAGAATGAAACTTTACAATAAAGGTGAAATCTTGTTGTTTTATTTAAATAAGATTGAATCTTGTAACTAGTTGGAATAAAGATTTCTTCTTGATGATTAGTGAACACATGGTGTTGTTGGGTTTATGAGTATGGTTATGCATTGTCATGACCCAAAGGACTAGAGGAATCTCGAAATCCTTTAGGAACAGAAGTATGATTAGGGCATCTAAGCATAGCATGAACCTAGGAATCACTAGTATACTATCTCAAGGAAACTAAAAGATTGGAATGCAAAATGTCAGCTAAAACATCCTATTAGGCTTCGTGTAACACCCTAATAAACCCATACTAGGCTTAAGTCGTATTACGGCATTTTATTAGTTGTTACTTATGCTCGTGGAAAACTAAACTAAACTTCGCTTGAAATTAAATTACGCGGAAAATGCGATAAATTTTTTTTTTTTTTGAAATACTTCGTCACTTTTGGAAAGTAAAGCCTTGCGCGAGAATATAGCAATAAACGAATGTATCGCAAAGATTTCAGTATAAATTGAAGGAACAAGGGATAAATCAAAATATCATGCATTCAAATTACTACTACAATCACATAAATATAATTAGTCTCATAATATCCAACAAATACATAAAAAGGGAACTCATGGTCATGCCATGGCCCCAAAATCAAAGATACATAAGTCTGACAAGGTCCAATACAAATGAAATACGTAGGATAAGGAACACAAATAAAAATAGGCTCATGCAGACGCATGCTGATTTCTCTACCCCTCCCGTGCCTCTCGATCGGATGGGCTCAAGTCCTCGAGTGCCTGGTCCCCCTCGCTCCTCGACCTCAGGGTACGTGAGGAGTACAGATAATGCGAGGGTGCCTACTGATCACCTCAATACGACGCATGCGACGACCTGGGGTATAGCTGGCCACAGAAGAACATGCCTCGGAGGGATCCTCCTCGGACTCGGCAGGGTGATACTCAGGGAGCGACGGCGAAGCGGCCCTAGGAGTGGCCGTCGAGCTCACCTCTATCACAGGGATCTCCGGCGGTGGTGCGAACTCAGCTGCGGGCAAACCCGGCGACATCGGCTCCATCTCGATGTCGGGCAACGGCTCGGGCGGAAAATCCCAAGGACCTAGGGGCTGTCCAAGGTCGGCCGATGAAATGTCTGCAGGGGCTGGCGGGACTTCTGGCTCCTCTTCCTCAAAAATCCAACCCAGGTAAAAATATGTGCGGACTATTGTGGTGGTCGTGGCCACAATAGCGTGAGTATCTCCATCGTAGGCCCACTCATGGTGGAGAGGGTCCACGCTCCACTCTACGGGGTGAGCCATGAATATCTGGTGACGAGACGGAAAAACAACTAGGGTGAGAAATAAGATTTCTCAGTAGGACTCGACCCTAACACGTAAGTGTCATCGTCATCGTCCCAGCCACTTCGGTTTTATAAATAAAAACGGTGAGCATGCATCAAATTCAATTCTTAGATTTTCGAAAAAATGAGTATCCGAAGCGGATTCAATTTTTAACATACCTTCTAATCATTTGTATCATAATAACCCTAAGCACATGTGTAATTGTATAAAACATGCATGTCCAAACTAGAAGATTCTCTTAACTTCTTTCCTTTTTAGGGTTTTGGACCGAAGTCCCTTTTCTGGGTTTTGGACCGAAATCCCTTTTCTTTTCTTAACTTGACTTTATCTTTTCACCCACTAAACATAAGTGGTAATGAGCTCATACCGTGGCCGTCGCCACCATAGAATTTCGGTACTTACACTAGCTGGGTCATGCCATGCCTCATGTAAGACCTATCCCCTATACTCACACTAGCTGGGTCATGCCATGCCTCATGTGAGTCGTGGGTGAGGGGAGCTTAAATTAGGTTACCTTCCCTTTTGAAGGATCACTTACTTGACTTAAATTTCTTCTATTAAAGTTTATGATGCAAAATATTTCTAAGTCCATAATTTTTACAAAATTTCGGCAGCATAACGGCTAGACCGAATCTTCTCAAAATTTTGCCAAACAGAGAGACCAATATCATATAACATTGAGCATCATATCATCAACATAACATGTTCATATCGTCATCATATCATTATCATAATCATCATCATCATATCATATCATCATAGCATCATGCTTGCACATAGACATAGGCATATTCTCAAGCAACATTTTATGAGCTTAGCTTAATAAATTTGGTGCAAGCTTTTAATTGATATTGTCTCTTGTGTAAACTTCTTTTATTGGGCATAATGCCAATTTCATCTATTATCCTCTTTGACACTTTTAAGTTGAATTATAAAGGTTTTTCCAATGCTTAATGTAGGGATATTAATGTTTTAGGGCTTATTTCTCCTTATTCTTTAATTTTTACCATAACTAGTTTTACTTTTACAGTGGGACAGTAACTTTGAATATTCACCATAATTTCATCTTTTACTCTTTTATTTCGAATTTTTGTGTGGATGTACGTCTCTGAGTCTATTTTTAAACAAAACAAACCCCACTTAAAAATTCATTTTGTAGCTTGAGTTATGCATATTTTATTCTGACTATTCAGGATTGAAAGTTCAACTCAGGTCAGTGGATTATCCACTTCACTGGGAGTTCCTCACATAGAATCTGACAAAACTGTTTTATGGGAGTGTTCATCTATGTCTTATCTTTCTAAAAAACTTGGTCCCACTCAAAAATGTTATGTATAACTTGAGTTATGCATGTTTTATTGCCTACTGCCCAGACAGAAACCCATCCAGGAACAGCAAACTTTGAAAAATCATATCTCTCTCGTTTTAAAGCCAAATCTCGCACATTTTATATGTATGAAAAGCTCTTTGAGTATACTTTCACAGAAAATTAGTTTTGTTGCATTTTGAGTTTTTTGGAGTGAGTTATGCCGTACGCTTTACCGACTGCCAGAATTCCAGCTTAACTTGTTTTTGAGTTTTTACATACCAAACTTATAGAGATGTTGTTATATCACTTCCAATTACCATTTTTATGTTTTATCTCATCATCATCTTCAATATTTTAATTATCAAATCAGTACTTTAAAACAAAATAAAGCAAGATACATAACAAGCCATCATCCCACAAAGTTTCATTTCAAAATAACACTTTCAACAAGATAAGAAAACTCATAGAGAAAAGTGTGGTCATAAGACCTTGAAGCAAGCTTTAAAACCACCTAACCATGGAGAGCTTAGGGGTTCTAAAACTTGAAAAAATTACATGGAGAAGAAGGATAGAGTCACTACCAATTGGATTTCTTGAAAGCTTGAAGAGAAAGAAAGATGTTGGAGATGGCCTCCTTCTACTTGAGCTTGATAGTGAGGCTTGTGTATGAGTGGCTTTGTTTCTCCAAGGACCAAAAATGGTAGTCCTTTAAGGGATAGTGATGGTGGTGATAGGAGATAAGGGTGATGGTGGTAGAAAAGTGAGGACTTAGAGTAGGAAAACAAGAAGAACAAGAAGAAGAGTAGAAAGAACAAAGAGAGGTTTAGAGAGAGGTGAGAGCTTTTGTGTGTATTCTTGAGAGAGGAAATGAAAATGAATTGAGGAGAAAGGGAGGGCTGAAAGTGGCGCACAAATGGGGGGAAAGGTGATGTGATTTTTGCTTCTTACACAAGCTAGGGAGTGGGAAAAACCTTGGAGCAAAAGAGAGTGTTGTGTTTCCTTTGAGTCTTGGCACTTGGGTAAAGACTTGTAGGTGTTTCTTTTCAAGTGGTTAAAAACATGTTCTATCCTAGGATTAGCATTGGATGATTGTGATCACTCCAAGTGTCACAATCTTGATGGAGGAGAGTAGATTTTTGTCATGACTCAAGAAATCTACTAATATGGACTCTTGATCTTGTGGTGTATGATGAGAAAGCAAATGGATGGTTGGATATAGCTCTTGCTTTGACCAAACTTTCAAACCATAATTAAAGGGAAGTTTCTACATCTTTATAATTGTTGTAATTATCTAAATGTTAATTAATTCAATTGGTTTAAATTACTCATTAGTACATTTTAATTAAGAAGGATTTTCCTCATTAATTTTGTAAGAAGATGTGAAGGTTAATGTGATTAAGATGTGATACTTATATGCTCCTAGTTAATTAGGTTAAATCACCTTGATTTTATGTTCTAAATCATGGATTAATGAGGATTGGGCAATTAGGCTTTTAGTTGTAATTTTTTAATGCATTAAGTCTCAATTGTCGACTTGCCTTTAATTTACTAAGCTCTTGCTCTCGAGATTAATCGATTAATTCTCAATTAATCGTTAACCCCTCTAATTAGCCGGGAACACCGAGCTAATTAACTTAGGTGAAAATGGGGATGTTACACTTCGGCCATATTAAAGAGGAAAAAGAAAACTAAGTGTCAAACCTTGTTAATTTGAACACACTATTCCATAAGATGTATACATAAGAACATTATGAAATTATTTGGTAGAGATGAATCCCTAAGGCAAAAGGTGACTTCACTTAGTAGTCAAGGAACTAAAAGTTTACAACATATGTTCATACTAAACTCTGTGGTTCTCTCATGAGTAAGCATGAAGAATCACATGATGATTCATAAGATTTCTCGCAAAGGAAAATGCAACCATAAGTACCCATTAAGGTATAAATGTATGATGCTATTAAGCATGATGTATGAAAAGTTTGATTGATGCATTGACTCATGATGAGATGATTGTTGATGATTTATATGTTGATATGAGATGAAAATAAATGGTTATTGGTTGAAATTTCTATGTTTGGCATTTTGGGGAAGTTTCAATCTAGCCATCATGCTACCAAATTTCCGTTAAAATTATGAACTTAGTTATACCATTACATATCCACATGTGTCTTGTCAGTGATTACAATGCATGTAAGATATAAATATAAGAAAAGAAATAATTGGACATGATCCTTCAGTAAGGGAAGTAAGGGAAGGTGATCGACAAAGACAAGATAAACGAGCATGATCCTTCGGTAAGGGAAGGTAACCTATAAAAAACCCCTCTACTTTGGAAGAAAGAGGCCCCTAAACTCTCCAAAACTAAAGGAACCCTTGTCAGCTAGTTTGATTTTAGATTAGTATTATGTAACGGCGGTCATAGAATAAACTCATGTCCAATAGCAATCTATTCCAAGGGAAAAGTAAAGAATGTTAAGCACATTCTAAATATGAAAGTAAAGTTAAAGAAAGACTTAGATCAAGTCCACGAAGTTACATGAATGTGCATGCATCTTTACTCTCTCATACACATGGTTATGAATGTTTATACTATGTTTTCATATATATGTTCCTATCTTATGGCTTTATGTCCCTTTGTATTATGTTTATATGATGAAGATTAAAAGAAAGCCACTTCGGAAATCTATGTTTTCAAACCCTTTAAAAATGGAATATCTACATGCTCACCATTTTCATAATTAAACCCAAAGTGGCTGGGATGACGATGATGACACATTAATGCTCTAGTTGTGATTCTATTAAGAAATCTTGAATTTGTCACTCCTATATTTCGATGTCGTCTTCAGATAGAATTAATGGCATCCATGGCAGCACTTTCAGCGGTAACGGACTGGATAAGACGAGGAGCTATTATGTTACCTCACCTAGCTAAGGAGGATCAAGATAGTAGCATAGTATTTTCACTTTTTTAAGAGCCCTAGCTAAACAGTTTATGTGTAATTAAGGGTATGTGGGAAGTCATGTTACTTAATTTGACCACTTACATATATGATAACTATAAAGTGTGATTATGACTCTTTATTATATATGATTACATTATTGTCTTGAAGTATTGTGTTGTGTTTTTTGAACTTCATCATATGTCTTATTAGTAACTTAGCGATACGTGGAACAACATCCATATTTATACGAATACGTAAGCGTTTAAAAGCTCAGTTTTCGAGCATAAAGGTTTTATTTAAAGGAAAAATTTACATTCTATTTTCGTTTACGCTAATTTTAACTATAAGATCTTGCGCCAGTTAAGAGTAATAATTAGTAATACCATAAAATGACTTAAGCATAGTATGATATTATTAAGATGTTACACGGCCTCCACCATTTCCTCCCAATCATGGCCACAATGGTACCCGCTGGGAGCACCATGCCTCTATTCCTTAAGGCCCAGATTGAATGACTACAAAATGACATCGCTTACATCCACGAATTCGCTATTGGAGGGTCGTTTCTATTTCTTGGCAGCAATGATGTTTCCTAATGGTCGAAACTCTAGTTGATGATGTCAACACTATCCTTGGCCGCTAGAGAAATCAGAAAGTTATGATCGTCATCCTCATCCTCTGCACCATCGCCTTGCCAAAAAGGTTGGATACTATGAGTGCTTAGAAAAAAAAAAAAGAAGAAGAAGAAGAAGTAAGTGGTTCTTTGAGACACATTTGATGTGAACTAGTTTTGAATAAAATTGAACCGATTCACTAGAAATTGATTTAAAAAGTTTTAAACCGATTTTGAATCAATTTAATCGATTTCAAACAAGTCCTCAACTTATTATTCAAGTGTTCTTCAATTAGATTGGTTTAAAAAACCAAACCAGATTTCTTCTTTGATTCAATTTAATTCAATTTTTATAGTAGACCAAACCATGACTTGTAACACCCTCCCAAGTACAGTACTATACTTAAGTCATAATACTACACCCTAGAGTTGTTACTGTTACCTGAACAGACCTTGTCTAACAGCAACTTCAGCTGTCTTCGGAACTTCTTGAACTATCTGGAGATAACACGGAAATAGGAGTGAGAATTTTAAATTCTCAGTAGGATTCTCTAACTATTATACATAATGTCATCGTTGTCGTCTCCAGTTTGCTTCGGTTTATTATGAAAAAGGTGAACCTGCTATACAAACTGTTTAATTTTATATTTCAAAATATATATATATTATCCGAAACAAAATTCATTTTACTCATACACTTTGCATTTGGAAGAGCCCATACAATTCAAATCATGAATACTGACTGAAACATAATGAAATATAATAGCATCAATACACTGGAAACATAATATCTACTCATAACTTTACTTGTACTTGAATGCATGCATATACATAAAAATTTACTTCTCTTTCTTCATTTTTCTTTTTATCATAAAATCTTTACATGCCACATTCCAGAGTATGATCGCCATGTCACGTTCCTTAGGAATATGGGATTTTCCTTCGGTACTTACACTAGCTGGGTCATGCCATGCCTCATGTAAGTTCTGTCCCCTAAATTCACACTAGCTGGGTCGATGCCATGCCTCATGTGAGTGGGGTGCTTGCATACATTTTAAATCTTTAGTCTTTAGTCTTTTGCCTTTACTGTCCTTGGGTAGCTTGGCCTTAGGGGGAGCTCGTCAGCTCAGCTCGTGACCGTCGTCACACCGACTCACCCACAAGAGGATTCACGTGCCTCTAGTCTTGGAGGGATCTCATTCTGGTCACGTGCCTCTAATTGAAGGGATCTCTTCTGGTCACGTGCCTCAAAATTGAGGGATCTCATCTGACCATGTGCCTTTAATATAGAAGGATCTCATCTTACCACGTGCCTCCAAGGTAGAGGGTAGCTGCCTTCATAGGGAGGGATTCAAAGTGCAACTGCCTCCAAGTGAAGGGATTCATATCTTTATCTTTTAACTGCCTTTATCGGGAGGGATTCAATGTGCAACTGCCTCTAGGTGAAGAGATTCACATTTGGTCATTTAACTACCTTCACAGGGGGGATATCAATTAACTGCCTCCAAGTGAAGGGATTCACATTTAATATGCTCATGTCTTTTCATTCTTATACATGGTCATGCATAGCCATGCTGAACGTATTCATACATATGCTTCATCATTTACCTTCACATACGTCATAACTCATATCATACTTAAATTCATCCTTTCATACAACCATTCCTAGTGTCATAACTCATATCATACTTAAATTCATCCTTGCATACGACCATTCCTCGTTTCTTAGACTTTAGCCAGAATCATAAAGATAACGGATCAGCCTGCTTTCCCCATAAATAGTGCCAGTTCTCATGGACAAACTAGCCATAGCAATATAATCAACTTAACATATCTATCAATATTAAACTTGCAATCCTCAACTCAAACCTTATATGTCTACTAATACTTGTAAAACCATCAATTTTGTCATTTTGCCAATTCTGTCCAATTCTGCCCGAACTGTGCATAATTCACCTTTATCTCTATTCAACTCATTTAAACTTCAATTTTGGATATGTCATAGATCTATATGTCTACTTTCTAACCTCTTTGGTCCCATATCATTAAGATTTATATAACTCAAGATATTTAACTTTTGCCTCAGCCTGCTCAGTCACTAGCCCAAATTACACTCCTAGAAGTATAAATTCACTAAAACGCGAAACTAAGCTCAAATTATACGAAATTAGTCTCATATTGAAGTAATAGGACAACCTTTCATTTGCAATAAGTTTCATTCCATTTGCTTTAGTATAGCTCGAGTTATAAGTCCTGAAAGTCCACCTTTCTGAACTACTCTATTTTGGCTCGGTTTGGACATAGGGTAACTTCCTCGAACCACTGGGATCAATTGGGGTCATAACAAACTCAGAATTTCATATTGTTAACAAAGTTAGTTTCACACAATTTGGAGTTGTATAGGGTGAGATATATCCTCCTCAAGTCACCTTGCCCAGATGAAAGCCCTAATTCTTAGGTCAAATTTCAAAAATTCATATCTCTCTCAATACTAATCCAATGACCTTATATGATACATTTATGGAAAGCCCTGAATGTCTACTTTCATCTAAAAATAGTTTCATTGGATTTAACCGGTTGTAGGCGGCGCCGTACACTCCGCCGTACGGACTGCCGTGGAATTCCTCACTAAGACAGCATCCTAATTCTCCACTCCTTCTAATTTTCTCCTTCTAATCATAATTCCAACTCAAGATCTCCTATTAATCCAATCATAATCCATCATAATCCATCCAATAATTCATCAAATACATGAAGAAGAGTACAATTTCATGCAATCATAGTGTAAGTAATTCAAGAACAGAAATAGAATCCTACCTCTTTGGAGTGTGATTTGAGCTAAGTGTTGAAACTTGAAGTGTTAGAACCTTGCTAAGCTTGAAGGAGTGATGGAGTTGATTGAGAAAAGGGAAGAAGGAGATTGGAACATGGGGAAAGGGAGACGTAAATCAGATCAAAATGGAGAGGAGAGTCTGATTTAAATACATGAGGGTAGTTTGGAATTGTGGTATTGATTGGTTGGAATTTTGTGGTTGAAGTTCAGCCATGCCTCTCACTTTTGAGGCCAAATTGCTTTCCACGTCGTCCCACAAACTGGAATACGCTTCCGTTCTACCTGAAATCAGAACTCGTCTCAATTATGCTTGAAGTCGGAACTCGTGCCATTTTATTTGAGCTTGGAGCTGAAGCCAGATGTCGGAACTCGTCCCATTTTGTTTGTGACTTGAGGAAATCTTGTCTGATTTATTCGAAACTTAGAAGCAAGGTCGGATGTCGAAAGTCATACAGCTCGCAATGATATAATCTCGGAACTCCCCATTTGAACCCGAGAATATCAATGTTGGGAATAAACTCGGAGATCGGAATTCGTGTATGACCTGGAAATCAATTCAAAGATATGAACTCGTGTCCATTCTAATTGAGTTCAACTCTAAGGTTGGAACTTGTTATATTAAACTCGGAGTTCGGTACTTGTAACCATTGTGTTAAACTATAACTTCTGAGGTCGGAAACCACGTACACTATTTTGAAACATGAGGTCTGAGGTTGGAACTCGGGTACCTCGGCTGAAACTTGAAGTTACATTGTGAGACCGGAAATCGGGTACATTTTCTTTGAAACATAAAGTCGGATACCGGTACTCACATTCATGTTGTCCGAACTTGAAGGTTTAGTCGGAAGCAGGATCTCGTGCTCACTTTATTTGAGACTTGGACAGAAATTCGGAGACCGGAAATCATGTCCACTTTATTTGAACCTTGGGAGTAGAGTATGAGGTCGAAACCCATATACATTTCGGTCGAACTTGGAGACCAACTCTGAGATATGATCTCGCGTCCATTAACTCGTAGGTCAAGAATCGCGTCTTATTCTAGTTGAACAATTGACCATGAAGTCGGAACTCGTATACTTTGTGTTTGAAGTATAAGGTCCGAAATCGAAAATAATAGCCATTTCATTGGGGATTTGGAGATGAAGTCGGAGGACGGAACTATGACCATTTCGCTGAGATGAGGTCGGAAGTCGTAGATTAAAGCAAGATGAACTCGGAAATCGGAAATTATCCCATTTTATGTGAAATTCGAAGATGAAATCAGGAATGGGAATTGATCAAACTTGAAGATGAATTGGAACTCGAAAATCGGGATGTTACATGACCAACCCTATCCCTCTTCTACCTTTAATTTTCCTAATCTCTTCCTTCCTTTCTTCTTTTTTTTTTTTTTTTCTCTTATAGCTCGCAAAAAGACCTTAAAGATTACATAAGGTCAAATGTGAATCTACCAATAAGTTTAACGAAAGTTTGTATTTGTTGTAATATGCATTCATACTTCAATGAATTAACCAACTCTACCTATCATTCTTTGGGGAAAAAAAATTAAAATAAATTTTAATAAGATTAAATTATCATATAATTCCTTAACATAAAGAATTAGCAAATTCTTAACTAGCCAGGAAACCATGGAGTTTACTATCAACACCTCAACACCATTAATGACTAAACCCCTAAATCAATCTATGACAATATTTTCGATAGACATATTAGTCTCTATGAAAAAATATTTTGGTTTTATGGTCCTTGATAATTATAAAAATTGGACTCTAGTTATTTCCAACTCAATTGCAACTGGGAAAAATCTTATGTAGAAGTAAAATGATTATTAGAACTTCTTTAACCCCATCCTGTGTGATATCCTTTATATGTATAATTTACATAATTTTTTTTAAAAAAAAAAACAAATACATTGTTTGTATTTGTCATATCCAATCCTAACATTTTAAAATAGTATGTTTGGATTTTTTTTTTTAAGTTATGTAAATAATGTATTTAGAATGTGTCACATGGGATGAAGTTAGAGAAGTATTAGTCATCATTTTTACTTTAAAATTAAATTTTTTATTGATTGTAAGTGAATTAAAAATTATAAAATCAATTATTTTTTATTATAATTTAATATGTTTATCAAAAATATTGTCACAGATTGATTTGAAAGTATAGTCACCGTTAATGGTATGACTAAGACACTGCCAATATAATATATACGTTACACCACGGATGCTAAGATATTTAAATAATTAATGCAGTAACTTAATTCTTTTCACGTATTTCTTTCCTTTTATTGAGCCATTTAAAACGTTGAGCATGAGAAAAGAAGGAAGTGTGAAAGAGGAAGAAGAATAAAGAAGAGAATGAAGATGAAAAAGTGCAAACAAATCGAAAGAAAATTGAATTGGGCTTCATCCTCTTCTTAAGTGTCCCTGCGGCTATAAGATTAAATAATGAGCATATTGAAACAGAGTCAACGAGTGGGCTCCACGCGGCGTGCACGCATGCGACAACACTTGGGTCCCAATACCAATCCCGTTGTAGCCGTAAGCTATGTTCCCATGAGAGTCAGAGCAATGAAAGTGACACATATTTCAATATTCTGCCGCCCTAATCATTTGGCCACCCTACCAACCATCCCTTCCTTTGTCATCCCACAGCCCATAGACACCAAATCTAGGAGCTGGCATGAAGGAAAAGGGTGACCAAAATACCAATAGCTTGGCTGCTTGCAAGAAATTTTTGGATATGAAGTTTTTATATATATTAAATTATATAATGTACTAAATAAAAAATATATAATTTATATTTTTTAACTGGAATTTATTTAATTTATATTAAAATTTTATTTAATTTATATTAAAATTTAATTAATTAGTATAGTTTTATATACATACATGAATAGAGTAAGAAATTTTCATCTCTAAAATTTCTTGGTGCCTCTTGAATGAACCTCAAAAGAGTTGAAAGACCTTCAATTAGGTTTTGGCAGCGCACCTATTAATTGCATCATCACTCAATGAGTGGGAACGGTTGACAAGTGATGAGAGTCAAACAAGGAGATGTACCTATCACTATAAGAAAGCAGTAACCGATTTCCACAAACATCATATTTTATGTATGTATATTTAATTAGTGATGAATTTATCTTATTTTTATTTTTATACTTTGACTTTGTTACATAAATAAATGTGAGTTTGTGAGGACTGTAAAATAAATTTAATTTTAACATACTATTAATATAATTCTTTTACAATCATCTAATATACAATTACAATATTAAAAGTTGTGTGAAACGATTAAATTGGTCTTTGAAAAAATTATGGGCTATCAATTTAGTCTTTTAAGATTTATGACATTAATGTGGTCAACTAAATTAAAGATTAATTTTCATTTCGCGTTGGGGCTAATATATCTTCATGAAGAAATTAACATTAACTGATATGTTTGATACTTCACATTATGTGATTATGTGTCATGCCATCTATTGAGATAAATTCAATATTGATCCTCAAGAAGAGTTGCAAGATATCAATTTAGACTTTGAAATATTAATTTTCATTTCTTCTGAAAACTAAATTGATATTCTGCAACTCTTTTGAAAACCAATATAGATCCATTTCAAGAGATAATGTGTCACATCATCACATAATTGATATATTATCACATAACACATGGCACATCAAACACTAACTAGTGGTAATTTCTTTGCGAAAGCTAAGATTTGGACTAACATAAAATAAAAATTAACTTTTTCAATAGTAAATTAATGTTACAAATCTTTTAAGGACCAAATTGATATCACGCAACTCTTTCGAAAATCAATTTAGAGCTTTAGTATTAAAAGTATCTTAACTGTTATCATATTTATTTTAAAAGTCATATAAAAGATATATCTAATTAATAGTATAAAATATTTTCATTAGTAATATATTAAAATTAATATTTGGTATAGTTAGTATTTTTTATAAGAAAAAACGGTTGCAGCAATTTGACAAATTGCATCTGGAACAGTGCAAGTGCTATCTGATTTAACTACTGCTTACTATTACAACCTTAGATTTTTGCCCAGTTGCTCTCCGACTTGAATTATGTGAAACTTGGGTTGCCTAACTGGATCCACTCAAATATATGTACAAAGTCCCATGGGTATTGGAAGCCAACACATTGTCTAAGCTGTAACGTGGAAGTCACCACGATGCTAATTAGGGGTTCCCTATCATTAATAGAATGATAATGGCTCCACTGAATGATTCATATAATGCAAGAGGAGGACAAGAAACAATCTCGGACAAATCGACTAATTAGGAACACAGTTCCCTCACTGCATGCATGCTAGGCAATAAGGATGCATTATTTTCTGTGTCTAGGCAATCATTAACAAGTGAGCATTGCAATTGATTTGATCAATTATATGAGCAAAACATTCAAGAAACTTAGCCAGTAGTCATCAACCCCTAATCATTTTGAGCGCATTCTTATTTTCGGTGTTACATATGTTAATAATGTGGTAGAGAAAAACAAAGAACAATATGTATGAGGTCATATTGAAGTAAGCTTGAGGTGTGCAAACTGACAAACCGTAAAAAAATAAATAAATAAGGAGGGATAGATAGGAGACATAAAGTAGTGAGTGGTGACCCTCCCCCACATGAGTGTGAATGAAAAAGAGGGGAGGGAAGGAGGGGACAAAGCCACACGAGTGAGTAAATATAATTAGAAAGAATGAAAATAAAAATGTGAGTATACAAAACTGAACAATGTTGGCACCTCTCTCTCTCTCTCTCTCTCTCTCTGTGCCTGAGTCTGATTGAAAGCAGAAACAAATTAAAACAAGTAACATGAGAGTGGAAAGAAGATTAAGACAGCAAATTAGCCGTAGAGGTTCGATGGTCCATGTGTGTGTGTGTGTGTGTGTTTTTATTTTTTTTATTTTTTATTTTAATCCAGCAGCGTGTTTGACTTGTTGCCTTGTCTACTTTACTTTTTTTACTTTGAATTTCGTCAAGTCAGCCACGAAGTTTAATAGGCGTAGATAAATAGTATATTGAAAGTTGAAACACGCACTGTTCTTTGCACGCCAAAGACTTACAATCATAACGGCTTGGTTTACTTCTGAAATTAACATCATCACCAAACTCTGTCTCTGTCAACTATGGTACGTTAACAGATTAATTAAGGAGTTTACTTAATAAACCAAAACAGACGAACTCGTACGGATGCTTTAGTTAATGAAAAGAGTAATGTTATATGTGTGTGCATTTTTTCAACCTCCGTGCCGACATATATATATATCTACCATTGGATGGGATTATATCATCATGAAACTCTATCTCTGTCAGCTATGATACATTAACAAATTAATTAAGGAGTTTACTTAATAAACCAACATGGACTAACTCGTACGGATACTTTAGTTAATAAAAAGAGTATTGTTATGTGTATGTATGTTTTTGTGGCTTCGATGCCGATGCATGTATATCAACTATTGGATGGATTCTACACCCCATTCAACGGTGGATGTATATGTATTGACATGAAAATCGAAAAAATACATATAAAAGAAATATTTTTCTAATGAAAACTAGTTGGGGTTTAATTAATTCTTTCCACGTTTGTGCCGGATTTTATTACAGACATGTTTGCAATAAATTAGTTTGATGTGATAGATTCTTCGTAGTGATCTTCCAATGTGTCATCTCATTGTTTGCTGCATAATTGCTTAGTCATAAGTCAACAAACTACGACATTTTAACACAATTCAACCGATATAATTTTAGCGCTTGACTTACGTAGAGGTGAACCTTCGAGAGCATATTGAATGGCCTGGAATGAAACCCTTTGACTTCAATTAATCGACTAAGATTTTCTTGGGGATGCGTAGCAGAATAGGTCTCACGCATCGACACCCTCATTAAATCTAATAAATCAAACATAAATATACAATATCTAGAAAAAGATTAACAAAATAATAATGAGTGCAAAAATACAAAAGTTTATGTGATTTGGTAAATCCATACCTACATTCACCTTAGAAGATAAATATTTTTATTATGAGAAGAAAAATCGTACAAAAATATGAAATGAAAAAAATAAAAGACAATGCTAATATTGTAATATATACCTTTTTTAGTAATTTTACAAAATAAAAATTATTTAATCAATATCATCTAAATAATATTTATTTTGTTAAATTCACTTTTCAAATAAAAGTTTTAAGATATAAATCACATTATAATAAACTCATCACTTTTGATAACAATTAAGTTTACAAAACCAGGTTCATTCAAAACTAAATTTACAAATTCCAATCCAAATACACACTTAAACTTCATTAAGATGAATTACAAAGTTTTGGGTGAAATGGGCAAATATTAAGAACTGATAAGCTTACGACGGCCAGGTTGATTCTGCTGTGATCATGTTCTGATATTGCTGTCGACCAAGTTAAACTTGATCAACAAATTATAACTAGTTGATCTACGCATTTGGTTTATCCTTTTTTTTTTTTTTCCAATGCTTATCATGTTACTTAATTCTACACATATTCTCTTGTTTTATTTTAATATCATGCTGGTTATTCACCCACCAAGAATTAAAAATATTTTTGGAAACAAAGTCCTCTTTCCACCAACCACACATTTTTCCGACGAAACCAACTAAGATTTCCACTTGCCTCATCTGGACAGCCGCAGACCTATATCAACTGTTTGTCTATTTTGAAAAAGTTGGCTCACGAAAGGCACTATGGGTTGTATAGATAAATTTTTTAAGAGACTACATAAATAGAAATAATGAAATTTTGGTAAAAGAAATAAAAACATCTGCTTCTACAACTTAGGTAGATTAAAAGTTTCTTGTTCTGATAAGATCTCTTAATAATTAATTTAGTTGCTCTAGTGACTTCCTAATTCCTATTGTATTTATTTATAGAGTAGCAAAGCAATACGCTCTTGAGGCTTTTAATGGCCACATCTTTATATGATTGGTTATATTCACTTGACATTAGAAATATAATTTCCAGGTTTTTTGATAAAAAAAAATTAATTAAAGAAAAGACTCGTGCCAATCCTAAAGTCTAGCGCTTAGAAAAATAGACTCACCAATTAAACAGCTTAAAAATTGAACTCAATATAGCAAACATGATTAGAAGATTAAAAGGTAATCAATTCTCAAGCTTTTAGTTAACTGAAACAATGATCATACGTAAGTGTCTAAAAATATTTATATCATTCTTAAGCCTGTTTACTACTTGTTATCCTTACAAAATCTATCATGCACAAAGTCAACAGAGGTTGATTTATTTAGTTTGGTTGGTCTTTAGTTTATATATTGCCATGATTTAGATTTATTTCTTTGGGTTTTTTTTTTTTAATTTGTCAATCATTTGTAGATATTTATCTAAGTGTTTATTGAATTCAAAAACATATTCTGACCCTAACCTGAAGGGAATCTTCCCTTTAGACTAAATTTTTGTTTATATAAAAAAAAAAATTGTACCACACACAAATCCAACTATTTTGGGCATCAATAATTTTCTAACTTCAGCAGAAAAAAAAAATTGAAATTGACATATGTGTGCCTCATGTGATCATCTCTCTTTCCATTGACTTTGGTCGAAATTCTTTGATTTGAAACTGTGTGTGGGATTTCAACCACAGAAAGAAGAGCGCCTAAGCTAGCTAGGATGATAAGCATGATTATGATGGTGATGACGATAAGGGAGGAAAAAAATAAAGAATTTGACTAGCAGGGTAGTGGGGTGTGACCCTAAATATTAGTCATCTTCTCCATCCTTTGGTGGGATGGAGTTGACATGGATCTTGACCATCTTGGATAAAACATTCCTTGGAGTCATTATTTGGCCCCCACTTATCTCACAACTTTTCGTTATAAAATCCTGTAATATTTGAGGATTGCCTTTGAAAGCTATTCCTTAGTTTGTCCTCTTATGCCTATATTTTCTTTAATTACTCTTCGCCAGCTACGTCATTTTTTCAGTAAAATTATGAAAGATTCTTATAAAATTTGATTTATTTAAAATATTTACGAATTAATTTTTAATTAATTATGAGAGTGTAAAAATTAAATAATTTTCTAGAAAAATTACTTTACTAATATTCCAACTTGCATCCTTGTTTTAAAATTCAAGGTTAGCCAACCACATGCAGCGAATTGCGGTTCGAATTCGAGTTTGAAGAAGTACTTATTTTTTGTGTTTAGTCATGCCTCGAAGAAAATTACCATTAATAAAGAATACTTGATGGAAAAAAAATTAAGATTAGTTAATTACCATATTGGTTCCAATTGTCTATACTATTTGTTTGTGGGGAAATTACAGGGATTTCCCCTGAGATCATTTAAAATTATACTTATCTCTCTCTACTTTTTAATATTACACCTACCTCTCGTAATTCCAAATAATTATTTAAAAACTCTAAATTACCCTTTATAAAAAAAAAAACCCTAATTTTTGCCTTTACTTTCTTCTTCCTCCCACTGTCTCCCACCGCTGCCACCCCCACCCACCACCGCCCCTAAACCATCACCCATCCCCTACCCACACTACCATCATCTTTGGCCTACTGTCACCATCCACCATTGTGCATCTCTTCCTCTTATTCCCTCTCCCTCACAAAACTAAGTCGAAGAGTGGGCGAAGGTGCTACAGGTTAGATATATGGTAAGCAGGCGATGGTGGCTATGCAGGCTTGATGGTGGAGTGACGAAGCGAACACAAACTTGCAATGGTGGCGCTCTCACTAACTGAAGCTTCACTATGGTGTGGAACCTAGAGTCTTGGGGGGTGGCGCACAATGTTAACGTCAAGGTTGCAGTGTAGCTTCATGGTCGCTAGGCAATTGAAGCAACGACAGTGCAGCTGCGGTGTGACTAGTGGTGTTAGTTTTGCCGTTAGGTTAGCAAAGGAGTTTAGGCAGTAGGCAAGGTGGTTTATGGTGTGGGATGATAGTTTTGGCTACTTATTTTGTTGTTATAGGGCTATTTTGAGAGGGGATTATGGAATGGGAGAGAGAGAAGGGTGAATTAGGGACCATGTTGTGGTGGTGGTGGGGTAGGGGTGGTGGTGGAGGAGGAGTGTTGAGGCAAGTATGATAAACAATGTTGGTGATGGTGTGGAAAAGGGCATAAAAGTCATTTTAAATTTATAAGGGATGTCATTGTGATGACTTATAAATAATTAAGAGAGATATGTGTAATATTAAAAACTAGAAGGGGGTTAAATGTAATTTTAAAGGACTTAAGGGGAGATCCCTATAATTTCCCTTTTATTTTTTTATATCGATTACAATGAAATTTGAATCTATAATAACATATATATAATCCAAACCTCTCACCACTAGCCCATTTCTCATGGCTTAGTTGTTTGCATTATTATTATTTTTTTATTTTTCTCGATAGAACCACTGATATCTGGACCTTATTACTGCAAATCTGACTAATTAGGCCCAATCCAACAGAGGTTATTGAAAGGGGTAACAGTCTCTCAACGAGAATTTTTTTTCCACATTCCCAGGGCTTAAACCTGAGATCTCTAATTAAGGGTCCACTCAGGGTTCAAGGCACCTACCACCTTGACTAACACTATATTGGTCTGCATTATTTGATATTTATACAAGAAAATCATTTTACTAATTAATCAAAGACCACCTTCAACCAGACCCATATGTGGTTCGCCAATTTTTTCGAAACATATAGTACCACCACTACCTCAAATTCTTGCTTTCTTTATTATAATAGGTCAAATAATATATACCAAATTGACTTGTCTAGGGTTTGAACCGATTTAATTACTAATATTTGTTAGCTTTTTTTTTATTTAATAAAATCCCATAATCGTAGCATGAACATAAGATTATAATTTAAATTTACACTTATCCAGTTATCATATCACATCATAGTGCAAAGACTTAAGATGAAGATACCTTTAGTAAAAAGGACTAAGCTTTGAGAGATCGACTCCTATTTACTTCCATAGTGGGTTATTTTTTGTTTTTTCCACATGAACATATTTATTTATCTAATTAATTAATTAAAAATAAAAATACCAATATTAATTAGCTATAACTCCAACACGGCATAGGACATATGTACTTAGAATATTCATACCACTTAATAATTTTGATAAAATATAATTCTTATTGATTTTAATCTTTAATTTATAATTATTCATAATACAAATCATTTATGTCAATTTTTAAAAAAAAAAATAAACATCGATCAAAATATAATCAAATAGATTATGTTGATTTTGATAATATAAAATAGTTTACTAAATAATTTGTATTAATATAAATTTTTGTACATATAATTTATGAAATATGAACTTTCAATCTAATAGTTAATTATATAAAATGTATTCAGTGGTATAACAATTTTTTTTTTTTTTTTAACTTTCACTTGTTTAAGTTGATCCATGTAATATCCCCACTTTGAGGGTAGATTAGTATAGAAGAAAGTCCGGCCCCAAGGCAAGAACAAAATAGTAAATAGGAGAACTGTAGCAGAACTAGGGGTGAAACTATAACTATTAGATTATAATGGTAAAATTGTAATTAAGGGTTTACGGTTGTTGCGAGGAGCATTAGCAGAAAAATTCCGATTCTGGGAATAAGCGGGTCCCACAACACTAGTAGGTAACTAATATACATGTAATAATTTTATAACTAATATTTTATACACATGATTTTAAATAAAAGAGTGGGATTATTCACACATAAATAATATCCTGAGTAATTTAGAGTATTCGAATTAGTTACCAGATACCTTGAATTAATCCTCAAGGGTCCCATATTATCTTTGGGCATGACAAATCTAGGAAATAATCCTTCACTTCAATTAGAATTTCCTAACTTGAGGTATTATCCATGAATTGAGCAGTGTTCATGTTGTTCTTAGCAGCAACTTTTCTGTTTTAGAATTAGTTTGACTCGCTTGCTTATTTCTCAACATCAGCTAAGTCTCACTAACCTTAGATTATAACGTCCCCGATTTCCGATTTCCGACCTTATTAGTAAGATGTTCACATTTCCGACTTCATCTCAAAGGCTCAACTGGACTGGCTAGGATTTTCTGATTTTTGACCTCATGTACGTAATACGCGATTTCCGACCTTAGGCTCGAGTTAGAATGGACACGAAATCCAACATTCGAGTTGAGCTCAACCAAAAATAAACGTGAGATCAGATCTCTGAATTGGTCTCCAAGTTCGACCCAAAATTTACACGAGTTCTGATCTCTAAGTTTATTCCCAAGAGCCTTTCATTTCTATTGATGTTCCCAAGTTTGCCTAGACTTCCGAGATTAAATTTGGAGTTCCAAGATTCTATAAGTTCCGATTTCCTAGTACATAAGATTAATGTTTTGATTCCCGATCTCCGGTATTATGCTTAGAATCAATTCAAGTTTGCATAATGTTCCCGACTTCCGAGTTTAAGTGTCTTGGTTTCACATTCTTGTCCTCAACTTTCGATTTTAAGATGATTGGGTGCGGTATGATTTTCGACATCCAACTTTGCTGTGAATAAACCAGACAAAATTTTTCGAGTTTCGATTTCATCTCCAAGTTTCGAGTAAATGTGCATTTTCAATAAAGCTATGAAAGTCATGTTATGAGGAACCTAAAGATTATGTTATGATGAAAGTTCCATAATACTTGGGCCAGCCCCAGAATAAAGTTAAGGGGAATAGATCGGTGGGGAGGTCGGGGAAAGCAAACCCGGCATTCCTGTATAGGAACGAGCTCGATCCTGAAAAGCAGACTATTACCCAGGAGTCTAAAGTGGCCAAGAACTCCCAGGGGACCAAATAATGGAAAAGTTTATGAAAGAAAGTTCAAGAATAAGTTTTGCGTGATTACATTAAATGCATGGTTACATTGAACAGTCATTACAAGTTATTTACAGTTTGTCTGTTATATTTATCTACTGCCGTATGTGCATTTATTCTGCTTATTATCTTGTGTATTACTGTTAGTAGCTTACTTTGCTTCTTATGCTGTCTTAAGTAAAACTGAACCTTGCCTTGGACTAGACGTTTTCTTAAACTTATTTGAATATGGATATTTCAGTTTGATCCCATGTTTTTATAATTAAATAAAAACTGAGGCAACTGAGAATGAATGTGACGTCAGCTAAATACCGTACGCGAGCCCTACTAAGAATTTCTTTAAATTCTCACCTTATTTTGCATTTCTGCATCATTCTCAGACGCTGGTCATGGACTAGACGGCCACTTTGTTTATTGAGCCCCCTAACCTGCGGCTCCTCCAAGACCCCGAGTTGCACTCGCTGTGCTTAGCTGGTTCCCGCCATTTTCGGCCCTACTTTTTAGCAGCAGAAATTTAGCTGTGCCTTTAGTTCACTATGCTTTTGAAGCATATATATAAATTGAAGCGTTGGCTTACGACTTATATATGTAAATATACAACTGATGCTATATTATACGTCATTATTCTTTTCTGTGGTACTTTTATTAAATTTTGTTACGTTCTAAATTATTAATAGCGCTTCGTTTCTTCTGTTACAAAAAAAAAGTGATACGGAAAAAGGAAGCATAAGCGGAGTATTAACACGGTAACACAATCTACTTAATTTCATGCTATGACTTAAGCATAACATTAAATTAGTAGGGTGTTACATAGATCACTAGAACAAATTCTATTGGCATCATACCAGCGTCAAAATAAGTAGAACAAAATCAATTAAGAAAACCCTAACTTTCAAGATACCATATGATACAAATAAGTTCAACACACCTTCATAAGCTCAAAACTATCACACATCCATATCAATCAACAACAAGCCAGCAAAACCATCATCAATATCAAGTGAGAGACCCAGGGTTTGGTAGCATATATGGCACTGCAAATTAGAAGAAAAAAGCTAGGATTTGATCTACCTACCTTAAGGTTCTTGGAGTTATGGAAACTAAGAACCCAAAAGCAGCTCCTAGCTCTCTCATCCTTTAATGGCATCCACTATTAAGGGGCTAGAATAGCTCCATAATTGCCTTGAATCCTTTAATTCTTTGAGGGGTTTTGAAGAAGAAAAGATGAGGATTAATTTTCATAAAAGGAGCAAAATATTTTGTGGCCAAGAATGCCATCAACATGAACTTGAAGCTCATGGCTATAGTGGTGGTGAGGAAAAAGATGAAGAAGATGGTGATGGTGTGTGGGTGAGTGTGTGGCCATGAATGAGGGAGACAAAAGAGAGAATAAAAGTGTTATGATATTTGTTGGAAGGAATAGTGGTGATTAATCCACCGATTGGGGTCGAAGTGGCTTATTTCTAGCCACAGACTATGGCTACTCTCATGACATGTCTATCTAATCTAATTTTAAATGAAAATACATTCATAGTAGACTATACCCACGAAATTTGAGGCCCATTAGGCTTAGGAAAAGAAAGTTTTGAATATCCAAAATAGGCAATGAACTAAGAACCACCGTCCTAACCAGTATATGTTGTAATAGGCATAACTAGCCTTCTATAAGTTCAATTAGTGCAATCACTTTTTTTGGAAAGATAAAACATAGAGGAATAATCTAGTAAAGTTTAAGTTTCAGATTCCTAGTGAATTGCTCCTAGTAAATCCATGAATTTGCCCTATGCTCTGGTCGGGTTACAATAGGGTAGCCTAATGAGAAGCTCCTAACTCAAGCTTTACCTAATCAAATTGAATGAAACTTGATTCAAATGAAAAGTTAAAACATATTAGTACATCCTAGTAAAATTTGGGAATTTTGTAACTAAAAATGAATGTTTAGGAATTTATACAATTTAGCTACCTGAGATGAAAGTGTAAAATAAGGCAGTGGTGATGTTTAGCAAAACTGCATTAATTAGTTGTCTTATGAGGCTAAAACCATTTTTCCCTGTTATTTTAAGGTAAGTAGAGTATGTATACCAAAAGCATCGGCCTTCCAAATCCAATTGACTTAGGTATGAATTCTAGAACAAAACAAGACAAAAATAAAGTCAACTCGCAAACCCTATTTTAAGACCTTAATATCTTGGTCTTTAGAGCTTGAAATTGAATGGGACTAAGCCTATTTGACTTTAGTTTAACTAGAACCAAACTGGAAAGTTTTAGAATTTATTGACCTAAAATGGAATTACTATGAATTTTGTAACATTGTTACTCAGGTTTGAAGCTAAAACAGGATAGCCTTACTTAGGGTGACATAACTTAACTTATACTAAGTAAAATGTAATGGGACCAAGAGGGTTAAGTAAAGGATATGATAAGCAATGTCTCTATAAAATACTCAGGTGAGGATTGAATTTATGGTGAATTTTTAAACTAAGACAGATTTCTAGTAGTTTATAACCCAAGTGTTAAACAAGACAAGTGTTAAGCTAGATATAGAATTATGAGTTTAGGTTATGACAATCCTTATGGTTAAGGCACCACTAATGATATGTTTATGATAATGTTATATATTCCTAAGTATGTTATACGATGTGCCTTTCCCTTTGAGAACGCCATGCATGCAAGAATATTTTGAAAGCAAAGTTATGAAACATGTGAAAGAGTTCATATAGTACCTTCATGCATCACCATGTACAAGAATATATAAAGTGACATGAACTCACAAGTTAATGAAGAGACATATCAAGGTTCCATCTAATACTGGGTTAGGGCAATATTGTCATAAATAATTTACTTGGGCTAGCCCTTGAATAGATTAAGAGGAATAAGTCGGCGTGAGAGTCGAAGAAAATAAATCCAACGATCACGTATAGGATTGTTCTCGATCTTGAAAAGTAGGCTATTACCCAGGAGTGGCAGATGTCATCCACTTCTAGGGAACCAAGTATAGATGTTCAAGTTACAAGTTAAAGAAAGAGACAGAAAGACAAGTGCACTTGCATGATTCAATAAATGTGCATTTGCATATGCATTGTTCCATTTTCTCATTGTACCGTACAACTATCATGATTATGGTGGAAATTATATTCTTGTTGCTGGTATACCTGCTTTAAAAGATGCCAAGTGATTGCTAAAAGTAATCCACTTCAAGAAATATGATTTCAAAATTAAAAATTAAATTTATGCATATATGTCCTTGTCCATATTTTTATAATAAATTAAACCAAAGCAGATGGAATACTTACGATGACACTCTACGTGTTTAGTAGATTGTGTGTATCTACTAACAATTTCAAATACTCACTATCTATTTGTATGTCCTTGTAAATATTCTAGTACAAAAAAAAGGCTTCAAGTCTGCAACAAAATTTTTGGACTTCTACGAACCATGGGATGAGGGCTTGAGTCTAGTGTAACAACCTCTATCATATAGGCCATGCTCGAGTTATGGAGTTATATTAAAAGGTTGTCACTATGCTAAGAAATTTTTAAAATGTGAAAAATATAATACACGACCCTTTAACTGCACACTTTATTATTGACTAATAGTTCATAAACTTCGTCGTCTCTGATACATAGAGAATAAAATAATTACAATTTAAAAGAAATTGTGACAAACATAATACACAGAATTTGCTTCCGACTAGTCATTAGCTAGCTTCAATAGTCTCTTGGTTTGGTTTGCACCCGAGTCTTGCTCAGTGAATGTCCCAGTACCCCGCCTCGCACTTGATTTCCAACTTAGGTGCTGGAATGTTTACAAAAAAGAGAAACATACAAGTAGGCAATAAGAACCTAAGGTTCTCAGTAGGTAAACTTGAACCATCACTCTTATAGTGTCATCATAAACATTCCAGCCGCTTTGGTTTCTTATGAAAATATGAGCACATATACGCAAATAGTGGTTCAATTTTAAGTTGAAACATATTGCTCGAAGCGGGTTATATTTAAACAACCACTTGGCATATTATATGATAGACATAGAAACACGAATAGTGTAGTAAACTTCAAGAAGAATTATAATAACATTATGACATAATGAGATAATTAGAGATGCACATGTAGGTGCTTGTACTTGATGATATGCAAGTGCACTTGACTTAATTCATCTCTTTCTTTAACTTGCAATTTGATCTTGCTCTTTTTTACTTGGTCCCCCGGAGGTGAATGGCCTCTCTCACCCTTAGATAATAGCTTGCTTTTCAGGTTCGAGCTCATATCTATATATGAGTAATAGGTTTACTTTCCCCGACCCTCACACTGATCTATTCCCCTTAAATTTGGTCAAGAGCTGGCCCAAGTATTAGATAGTACTGCTCTGACCCACACTAGCTAGGTTTATACCATGCCTCACATTGTAGCTTAATAGGTCCCTCTTGCAAGTTCTTATTATCTTTTCCTTTCCATATCTTATCATGCATACGGATGCTTTGCGCATTCATGGATATGTATCACATCTTACTTCTCATATCATATTCTAATTATGCTTGCATGCGTGACGTACTTGAACATGACATGTAAATGTAAACATATTCAAAGCATAATCACCCAGAGCATAAGTTCTCATAACTTCATAAACTTTTGCCGAAAATTTGACAACATAACGAATCGAGTTCGCTTCCTCGTGAATAGTGCTAGTACTTAGATAATTACTTGTTCAAAAAAATCACAACATTTCATTCACATATTAATATCAATCTCATAGAAGTAATAGTTGCACTTGAATTTTAGTTGCTACCTATGTACCTTCACTCTACCCGATTTTTGTAAAATAAGCCATAATTTCTATTTAATTCATTTGGATCTAACTTTTAGATATATTGGAGTTTTGTTGTCTATTTTCTAATCTCTTTGGTCCCATCTAATTTTGATAAGTGTAGCTCAAGTTATTAGGGTTATGTCTCGGCTTGCCCTGTAGTTGGCCAGAATTACATACTCAAAAGTAAAAATTCACTAAAATTCGAAAATTGGTTGAAATCATATGAAATTTATATCAAATTAAAGCTAACAGAACAAAATTTTATTTCAAAGAAGTTTCACTTTATTTGCATAAGTATAACTTGAGATATAAGCCTTATAATATGACCCTTCTAGACTGCCCTATTCTAGCCCAGGTTGGACTTAGGGCGACTTTATTGAACTACTGGGAGCAATTGGGACTAAATTTAGCTCTAAAATTTTTGTGGCATATTATTCTATGTCTTAACTTTCCAAAAAAAATTGGTTGCACTCAATTTGAAGGAGTATGAGGCAAGATATGCCCCTCGAAATCTAGTCTGCTCAGAATCAAGGTCAGAATCCTAGGGTAAATTTCAAAATTTCATATCTCTCTCAATACTAACCCAATACCTTATAATTTATATGGTTGTAAAGCTTTAGATATCTAGTTTCATATAAAATTAGTTTAATCCACTTTCTATGATTGTAGGCGGAGCCGTACACTCCGTCGGTATGGATGCCATAGGGTTTTCTCACAAAAACAGATTCTGCTTAGCTCCTTTTTGAGTATTTGATAAATCCTTCAACTTAAACTAAATTTCTTCATTTCAATTTACAAGAAAAACATCATAACACAAGCATACAAGCATGAACCAGCATAGCATAAGGAGCGCACAATAGCCATATAGTCACACAACACAACAAATAACTAAGGATTTGAACTACCTACCTTGAAATTCTTGAAACTATGGAAGCAAGGAGGCCAAGAACCAACTCCTAGCCTTCTTCCTCCACCATGGCAGCAGCTCACATGAGTGTGGGGAGCCTCCACTTGATGTTTAATCATGAAATTGTTAAAGGGGTTTTGTAGAGAAGGAGGTGAGAATCAATTTTCATAAAAGGAGCAAGAGAATTTGAGGCCAAGAAGGCCATGAACTATGAGCTTGAAGCTCATAGCCATGGAGGCAAGGAAAGAAAGGAAGGAGAAGAAGAAGAAATAGAGAGGACATGGCAGCTGGTAGGGGTAAATATGAGGAGGACCTAGGAGGAAATCTTTTGATTTTTATAACACAAAACTTGTAATCAATGGAGGCTTTGGTGGTGGTAGTTAAGCCAAGTTTCTTCTCCTTCCTTGGTTGCAAGTGGCGCCACTCACATGAGGTAGAAGTGGCTAAATTTGAGCCACTCAAATTGGGGTCTTCAATATGAAATTCTACTGGTTCGGTTTTGGAAGTTTAAAACACCGAATCTTTACCGATTTCCTCCAAATCAGCAAAATATTATTAAATAACTTTGTAAGATTTTCTATATCTCTATTCTAATTGTTCTTAAGCCTAATCTTTCTAATTAACATCTAGTTAACTCCTAATCATCCTTTAATTAATTTGTAATTAACCTTATGTAATTAAAAAAAATCGAATAAATCGATTAAAAGTGTAAATTAAATGTTTCGCAAATTCAGAGCATTTCTGTTTTCTATTTTCCATAGGTAATGGCATTTTCGTAGTTTTGAGCAAGTCAAGGGGCACCCATTGTCATTTCACACCCGACGACCTCCGTGGCTCAATCAGCAGAGATTTAAACTTCTATGGTTTCGCCACGTGATTCTGCTCCATTTAAAATCCCATTTTGCTAATTCTACAGATGTAGGGATATAATTGTCATTTTATGGAATATTCTAGGGTTATTGTGGAAATAATCCTTTAGGGTTAAAATATAATTTTTAAAAGTTCCAGGCAACACTGCAGATAACAATAGTTTACTGGGGCATTTTTATCATTTCTTAATTTTTAACGTATGGCAGTGCCATATTTTTAACAGCAGTGTTATGCTACCTTATAGTTCTGAGTATGACGATCGTTATGGCATAGTGCTGCATGAGAAATTCTCACACTGCCTAAGGGAAATAATTCGAAGTTTCCATTACGTTTTGTTTAAGAAAGCAGGGATGTTACATCTAGCACCTGGAGTTCCAACTCGATTGTCAAATTGGGCTACGGGCACCTAACATGAAGGATGCAAAACGAAACATATTCTATGTATGATAGTAATTACGTTTTGAATAAATTTGTATTTTAAATTATACCTCTTTTCTAAATTTGGGTTTGTAAATCCTTATTCAGTAACAAAGTATGATATTCTATGGGTCATCTATTATGTTTTCTTATTTGAGGGTTTCCACAACAATTATAACAACCTCTATATATGGTTTCATGACTCGAGCATGACATATATGTTTGGATGATGTTATAATCCATTCCTCTCTTTCTCTCTATCTATCTAAACTTCTACCCCAAGCATATGCAATGGAGCCATAGACAGTTAAGTCAAATCCAATCCATGAAATAATTTGATCTATGGACAACATTGTTGTGCTCAAGGTTGTACGCAATGCCAAAGGAATCATTACCGCAAGGTATAGAAGGGGATCTCATAAGCACCTATATCGTAAAATTGATTTTTGATGGAATGAAAAAGGCATATAAAATAGAATTGTAATCATAGAATACAACCTTAATCAAAATGCATACATTTGTCTTATACACTATAGAGATAGTGAGAAAGATATATTTTACACCCGAAAGAGGTTATAATTGGAGATATCATTATTTCTAAGTGTGTGTGTGTAATTTTAATTAAATGGTTATATATAAGGAAAGAGCTTCCCAATCTTATACTATATCTAAACATAACCAATTTAACATAATATAAAATAGAACTAGATATATTAGATTCAAATATAAATGTACTAATTTAAAATTAAACAATGTTTGTGTTGAAACTAATTTGAAAAATAGTTTTAGCATATATGCTATCTAACATAAACTTAGTCAAAATAAAAGTACAGGTTGTGATCAATGGGTAGAGCGAAGAATCCGACAAAATGGGTAGATTAAACCAATAAAATTGATGTTAAAAATAATTTTACTTTGAGTTAGTTTGACCCAATTCAGTCCCATTTGACATGAGTTAGCCCAGTCATAATAGACTTGGCCAACCTAAGTGCCTGAAAATATCAAAATTTATCACCAAAACTAATATGCTTATCATTTTAGTATTTATTCAAATATTATTTTAAAGTAAACGTTTATCTACTTTAATTTATAATTAATTTAGATTGTTTAAATATTCATCAATTTGTGTCTTTTGATATAATTTAATCGAATCCTTATAAAAAAAATATTAATATTTTTTAACCTCTAGTTTTTTCTTTAACAAACTCTAATTGTATAAAGAATGCATGTTGATTTTGGTTATTAATAAAGTTGCATCTATATTTCATTTTACTCCCTCAAATTAAAAAATTAACGATTTAGTCCTTAAAGTTATAAATGTGATCTAAATTAGTCCCTATGAATATTATTCTAAGAACTATCTTAAATTACTCTTTACAATTTTAGGAATTAAATCGATAATTTTTTAATTTTAGAGAGCAAAGTAAAGCACACATATAACTTCAAAAACCAAAATAAATGTTCATTCATTATATAAACAAATAAAAAAGTACAGATTCATGAACCACTCTGAATCATTACAGCTTGCATAGAGCTGATCTAAGCCGGCAAAATGCTAGCCCTCACTGTATTCTGCTTGTAATGAGCTTGCCCACATCTGGCCGAATCTACAATGGTTCAGCCTGAAAGGTGAAGTACGAAGTACCTGAAAGGTGAGAAAAAAATAGGATTTAAAAAAGTTAATATTAAATTAGGTCTTTTGAAAATTGATTTTAAATTAAAATTATTTTATAAAAACTAGTTTAAAAATATAAATAAATACTATTTTGATCGACAAAAATATAAATAATTTCTAAATATTGTTTATTTAAAATTATTTTTCCAAAACAACTCTAACGCTGTTACTGGTTATTAAGATTGGGCTGGACTATAGATGCCAACAATGACATTTAGCCCCATGAATTATGGGCCAACAAGTGCACAGCATGACCTCACCCATACGTCATTATCTTAAAAATGAAAGGGAAAAATCAGATGAATAAAAAATAATACTTAGTTTCTTTGCCCATTCAGATATGAACATGGAAAACTTTACGAACAAACAAAGGCTGCGACTGTAGGACCCTGCAGTTATGATTCACGACGGAAATATGAAGAAAACATACAATGGACCAGCCTTTGCATTCTTTTAATTTCCTCACTTGTCATTATTGAAAGATTGAGCTCTAAGACCTATATTTAAACTAGCTCTACAACAATTTCACCCTTTTGAATCAATTAGACATTAGTCACTTACTTTCCCTTATATATATACACTTTAAAATATTGGTATATCGACTTTTTTCCCTATTTTATAATGGATTCCTGAATATTGTGCAATAATATGATATATTGAAATGTCGATGACAATTGATAAATGTAACAACAGTTCTGTTTCAACTCTCGTGTGAAAAGTTGCAGCCCACCATTCTATTTTCGAAGGCAGCATCCAGGGATGACAACATCCACAACATAAGGTGATAATCTTCTTGTCGTCAATGCTCGTAATTTTGAGATTCTAAACCAGAAGCTTCATCCTTCTTTGAGGCATAACTATCGGGGATTTTTTCCTTATCAAGATGATATTCTAGACTCTGACTCTTGACGGTGGCTAAGGCTAGTTGTTGCCAAGGAAGAAAACTCTCATAATCAAGATTATCAACAGCTGGAGTTGCAAAAATCTTCAACACAAAAGAAGGATTGCTTGTGAGAGCAGGGGTGGATTCATTTTTCGCCATGGATCAATAAGAGCTCTGGTACCATGTAAGGTATCAGGCCCTTTTGATAAGTATGAGAGAAAACAAAAGTTATTGTGAGAGCAATAAGAAATTAATCTATCTATCTATATATAGTAAAATTCACTACACTATTGCATTCACTACAATGTGCAATTAAAATTAACATATATTTAATTATTTATAATAGTAAAAAATGTTTGACTACTCAAATCCTCAAAACAATAATGGTATTTAATTACAAAATTTATAATAAATTATTTGATAACCTATACTAAAATAAATTTCTTAAACACAATAAACATATAAATTTTTTATATTAATTTACATTTTATATTTAATTAAAATGTAAATTTTATCAATACGATCTTTTATTATTTTATTTTCTATTTTTGATGTTGTTTATAAATCTTTTTAATCTTTTTATTTAGCTTATATTTATTATATAATTTTATTTATTATTTTTTTATAAATTCTATTTGAACTTAATTAAACATTCTTATTTTATAATACAAAATAGTAAAATAAAATTTAAGCACCACATGAAAATTGATGATTCAATTTTCATTTCTAATTTTTATGTCATAATTAGTATAGTCACAAGATATATTCCTTCGCATAATAAAAAAAAAAAAAAAAGACGGATACTTTCACTCAAGTCAAACTAACTTTTTTTTTAAAAGTCTTAAGCCAAATTCATTTATAAATCACATACTTATAAAATATTTTATTCAGAATAAATTAAATTATTGCAATATAAGAAAATTGTCATCTTATATTTCGTGTGAAACGTATATGCAGCATATATTCTATCATTTAAAGTTCTAATGATTACTTAGCCAATTTATTAGACAATAATTTATAAAGGGCATTACAATTATCTAAACTTATCGTGTAGAATAATTAAAAAATTAAATATATTATTATATCTAAGTTAAAAGCAATTTTAAAAAAATATTAACAAACCCGTACAATGTATGGAAATTATTTCTAGTGAGATACAAAAAGAGGCTTGTATACAAATGATTATGTAACAAACGAAGAGATGATAAACCTCAAACTACGAGTAACTACCTAATCCCTATTAACAGAACCTATCACTTAACGATTGAAATAATAGAATTGTTGTTACACTTATCAACACTAAAGGGCATGTCGAATTCTAATTCTAATATCCATTACATTTTAATATGAAAAAAGATGTATCACCAAAATCAATTGACAATAAGTAGGATTTGAGAAAACACAACTTTTTATGTCTTCCAAGAAATTCAGCCTATAACTCTCTCTCTCTCTCTCTCTCTCTTTTTTGGGCCCGTCGTCTCTTTCTTTTTTGGGTCAATAATTAAGCCTATCATCAAGTAATAATAAGGTGTGAGGAGACTGGGTTTTCTTTTTCTGGGCCGCTAAGAGGTGTTACAAGGACAGGGTGTACTCAGCGCTATTAGAGAACATTGGGCTACAAATAAGGTAAAAAGTAACTGTGAAATCAAGCTAAAAGTAGGGCCAAAATTAAAAGGAAGGAAAGGAACTCGACGGTATGGATTTGTTCAAGGTTTCAGTAGACATGGCCTGGGCTTTAATTCTATTCAATTTCAAAATATAAGGAATTTGAAAAAGAAGAATAAAATTGATATATGAATACTAATACATACCTGGTAGGAGTGATAAATACTTCTTTTCCTTAATTAATAGTCTTTGGTTCCAGCCTTGGGGGTATAATAATCGGTGTTGGAAGAGCGATACCTTCTATGGTACCTCAAATGGTTGAACAGGACTATCTCTTATGACAGGATACCTGTGGGAAATCCCCAAAAAAAAAAAAAAAACTGATATACGAATAAAACTGGTATATATCACCCTAAAAGAAAAAACAAACTTATATATAAATGTATGGGCTAGCTATGTTAATAATCTCTTTAAGGAGGCCAGATCCAGCTCATGTTGTCAGCCTTTTTGTGTTTATGCTATGAGCTCTATGTTTGCCCGACCCGCTAAAAAGGCTCTATGCCTTTTTTGACAGAGGCTCAACACTTAAACCGATGGAAATGGATACAGAACACAGTGTATCAGGTCCATCATAAAATGAAGAGCAGCAGTCCATGATGGGGAGAGTGCAGCCCATGCAATCGAGAATTACACAGCCCAGTGGGCAGTCGCATATCAAAGTCCAGCCTCATATCGCCATGCACAAACAAGCATGCAATGGAGTGGAGTTAGAATCAACAGAATCTTGTGTCCTTCTTCCCTTGAGCCCGAGGAAATAGGGAAAGGATACGATATAGTTAGATTGCATTGGCGTGTCTCAAACTTACAACTCTTTCGGTCTTTCATTTCATTATAACAGAATTAGGATATAGTTTCAGTACTTTTCTTTTTCTTATTGTAGCAATACTCTACATGATGTAACATAAATATTGTAAAGACTAATATGCAATATGAGTGAGAATTATTTACCTCCATCTTTGTTTTTCCTCTGATATGGTATTAGAGCTCTAATTCTTCAGAGCTTTTCTAGTAACCTTTTGTTCACAAAATGGCAAAGAATTCTCGTAATAGTGCTGCTCACAATTTAGCATATAGTTTGGATAATACATTCGAGCAAATACAGATCCTACCCAAAATTTAACTAGCCCTTAATATATACATCCCACTGAGAGCCCCAGCACTGTCACCATCGCTCCAGTCCTAAATGGAGCTAATTACCATTTATGGGTTCGGTTAGTGCATATGGCATTAGTGCCTGAAAATAAAATAAAGCTCTTGGATGGAAGAATTCCAACACCGGTGCCTAATGATACTTTCTTTCCGGCATGGGAGAGATGCAACACCCTTATAGTTTCATGGTTGCTGCATTCTCTACCACCGTCATTTGTCCAAAGTCTTATTTAGATTGAACATGCTGTTGATATATGCAGAGACGAGAGAGAGAGAGAGAGAGAGAGAGAGAGAGAGAGAGGCCGCCGGGGGGGGGGGAGAGAGAGAGAGAGAGAGAGAGAGAGAGATTTTCCCAAAATGATCTCTTCCGCCTTGTTGAGTTGCAGGACGAGGTATGCGTTGAATCAAGGTTCACAAAGTGTCAGAGTATTACAGCGAATTGAAGGCCAACCGGGGAGGAGTTAGGGAATCATAAGCCTATGCCTGCTTGTGGGCGTTTGGCAGCAAGTCATTTCGACAGCAGGGCTTCGTCATCAATTCTTAAGTAGCGCTCGGTTTAAGGTTTAAAATCACATTGCCAAGAATGGTATTTTTGGAAATATGATCCAAAAATATTATTTCTAGTTATTTATAAAATTTATTTATTCAGCATTAAAAATGTTTGGAAATAATTTTTGAGATTTTTAAGAATAAATTAAAAATTTGTTTGATTTATAATACATATTTTTGGAAATATATGTAATAATTATTCAAAATATTCCCAACATATTTAATTGTATTATATATTACTATTACTTGAGAAATATTTTAGCACTTTTGTTGAATAATTTTCATTCTCATGTTATAGAAATATTTTATTTCCAACCCCTATCATAGGTGAATAAAATCCTGATAAAATGCGAAAATATAATTTTCCTGGCAATGATTGATACTCGGGAACATATCTATAAAATTTAAAACAAATATAATAATAAATCATTCTCAAATAATTACCTCAGGAAATAACTTGACAAACCTTGAAACAAAGACCTTCTAAAGGGTTTGGATGAGAGACTCTTCGTGTTGAGATCTCAAGGTCTGATGATGGAGCCTCTCCTCGTAATTAACAGGTGTTCTCTAAGGTTATCCAACGTGAGAGAAAGCACCTAGTCTCAATTGGTGTACTAGGGGAGCATAAAGTTCTTATTAATGTTATAGATGGAAATATGCCGTATGGTCAAAGGAATATGCACTCATTTTGCACTCGGAAAAAGATGTGGAGGACTTGCCAAAGTGGACATATATTATGGAAAAACAGGCCACCCAATTGAAGTTTGCTATTGCAAACATGGCTTACTTCCTGGATATTGATCTCGTTGTCCCATTTCTACATCACTTAATAATTCTCTTTTTGACACTATAAAGCACATGATGGGTATGAGCATGCACACTCAGTAAAGGATCATTTAGTAGAGTCCAATATGACAATTCACTTTAGAAAAATATTGGAGTCTCCTTGCTTTGATCTAACCAGCATATTCTTCTGCCAAGGAGGTCCACATTCAACCAACCAACTACAACTCTTGTAGGTCTTTTGCATCACAAGATCTCTTTTGAGAAAGGTATTTTGGGTGGTATACTCATCTTTTATTCTCATTTTGATACATTTTGTGATCCCTGGACCTTAAATTCAGGGACAACTTACTACATTCATAGTGCCTTTTGATTATGTTATGGCAGTTACATTCAAGGTTTTGTGTTCTCAAAGACAAACTCAGAGTTATTGATTGGTTGAGATACACCATGGATTTGAGGGGCAAACAATGATATAGTTTTCCAATTAATGGTAAGCAAGTTCTGTTACATCAAGAATCAGCTTGAGTTTGAGGGGAAAATATTAGAGCAACTACAATAAGTTATGTTAATTGTAACATCTAGGAATAACAAAAGTGCCCCTATAAACTTTTGTTAATTGGAATGATGCCCAGGATTTTTAGAAATTGTATTTTGACCCCAAAGAATTATTTTCACAATAACCCTAAAACTTTTCATAAAATAACTTTTATGTCCCCACATCTGTAGAATTAGCAGAATGAGGTTTTAAACGAAGCAAAATCACGTGGTGAAACCGTAAAAGTTTAAATCTCTGCCGATTGGGCCATGGAGGCAGTCGGGTGTAAAATGATGTGGGGTGTCCCTGGACTTACTCAAAATTATGGAAATGCCATTAACTATGAAAAATAGAAAATAGAAAAGCTCCGAATTTGCAAACATGATTATTTCATGTTAACAAGAAATTTATTCAATCTTATTGACTAAGGTTAATTAGGAGTTAATTGGATGTTAATTAGGGGGATTAGGCTTAGGAACAATTAGAATAGAGATATAGAAATTCTCTCAGATTTATTTAGTAAAGTTTTGCCGATTTGAAGAAAATCAGCGAAGATTCGGTATTTTAAACCACCAGAACCGAACCAACAGAATTTTCTATTGGAGCCCCTCACTTAAGTGGCTAAAGTTTAGCCACCCCTACGACATATGAGTGGTGCCAAGTGTTGCTCAAGATAGTGGAAAAACTTGGCCTCACCTCCATCGGATTTTTTATCGTTTTCGCCTGGTTGTTCGGTTTTATCAACTACTTAAGATTAAGTAGCATTCGATTAAATTTTTACTTAGAGCCAATTAAGTATCATTTAGAGAAATTAGATATGAGAGAATTAGATTGAAAGCATAGGAAACTTCATAGGATTTTTCCAAAACCGATTTAAAGGAAATCGGTAAGATTTTGATACTTTGAACTGTCGGAATCGAACCAATAAAAATTATACTGTGAGAGCCCTAGGATGGATGGCCAAGATTCAGCCAACACACCCTACAACTGGCGCCACAATCAGCCTTCAAGAAGGCAGCCAAATCAGATTGGAGAAGGAAAACACATCCACCAATCACATGTAATCTTGCTCCAAAAGTCTCCAATTATTTCCTTCCAACTCCCTTGATTATTTTCGGATTTATAACCTGCTGAATCCTCATTATTTCTCTCCTATCTCAACTCATCTTCACTCCATCTCCATCTACTCTTCAAGTTTAATCAAGATTCCTTCAATCCAAGGCACTAATCTAGCACAACAACCCTAGAAGAGGTAGGAATTTCAACTTCTTTTCTTGTTTTCTTTGAATTGTGCTGATTGGGACTCCATTTTCTTCCCAATTTCTTGCAAGATTCTGATGCTATCTTGAGTGATGATGATGAATTAAGGTTGGTTTAAGGTGTATATATGAGTTAGAATTGAAGATTAGATGGATTGATTAGAGAAAAACTTGAATCCAAGAAGAATTCAAGAAGCTGTTAGGGTTTTTCCCTCGATGGTCCGTACGGCGGAGTGTACGGCTCTGCCTGCAGCCAATTAAATTTGATGAAACTATTTTTATACGAAACTAGACATTCAAGGCTTTCCATACATATAAAATATAAGGCCATTGGATTAGTATAGAATTAGTTATGAATTTTTTAAATTTGACCTAGAAATCTGGATTCTCATCTGGGCAGTATGATTTGAGAAGGGTATAACTCACCCTACACAACTCCAAATTGAGTGAAACTAATGCTGTTTGAAAGCTAACATGTAAGAAAAAATCTTTCAGATTCAGATTCATTGCCATTTGTTCCCAGAACATCAATGAAGTTGACTTAAGTTCAAACTAGACTGGAATAGGGTAGTCTAGTAGGGTCAAGTTTCGGGACTTATATCCCAAAATATACTCATGAAAATGAGATGAAGCTTATTTCATTCGAAAGATTATCCTATTAGCTTTAATTTGATATAAATTTCGTATGATTTCACCTAGTTTTCTATTTTTAGTGAATTTTTACTTCTAAGAGTGCAATTCTGGTTAGTTGTAGGACAGACAGAAGTAAACTTTGAATAACTTGAGCTACATAAATCAAAATGAGATGGGATGAAAAGGGTTGGAAACTAGACACATATGCCTATAATATATTCAAAATTTTGATCCAACTGAATTGAATAGAAAATATGGTGAATTTTACAAAATTGGGCAGAATTGAGTAGAATGAGCAGAAAACCTTGATTTTGTATTTATGTTGACATGTTATATGATTGATATTATTGTTAGAAAACTTGATGCCCTATGTTGGTTTTACTGCTTAATTGATCCTTCTGGTAGTCTGGCACTATTCATGGGAAAGTGGACTCGATCCATTATGCTGCTGAAATTTCGGCAAAAATATGTGAATTATATGAATATTATACATTTATATGTTATGCTCATAAGATTTATATATGCAAAAATGATTTAAGTATGATATGAAGTATATGAATGAATGCATGTAGCATATGCATGTATAATCATATCCAAAGAAGAATAAGATTTATGAGAACTTGCAAGAAAGACGTACCAAGCTACCACGTGAGGCATGGCATAGACCTAGTTAGCATGGGCCAGATTTGTACTGTCTAGGACTTGGGCCAGCCCTCAACCAGATTTAAGGGGAATAGACCGGTGTGAGCATCAGGAAAAGTAAACCCGTCACTCTTGTATAGGTACGAGCTCGGACCTGAAAAGCAAGCTATTACCCAGGGGTGAGAAAGGCCATTCACCTCTGAGGGACCATGCACAGAAGAGCAAGGTTAAGTCGCAAGTTAAATAAAGAGATGAATTAAGTCAAGTGCACTTGCATATAATCAAGTACAAGCATCTATATGTGCATTTCTAATTATCTCATTATGTCATGATGTTATTATGATTCTGACTGAAGTATATTACACTATTCGTGTTTCTATGTCTGTCATATAATATACCAAGTGGTTGTTAAAATATAACCCGCTTCGAGAAAAATGTTTTCAACTTAAAATTGAACCACTACTTTCATATATGTGCTCACTTTTCATAAGAAATGGAAGCGGCTGGAATGTTTATGATGGCACTGTATAAGTAATAGTTCGAGTTTACCTATTGAGAACCTTAGGTTCTCACTGCCTGCTTGTATGTTTCTTTTTTTCGTAAACATTCCAGCACCCAAGTTGGAAATCAAGTGCGAGGCGGAGTACAGGGCCATTCATTGAGCAAGAATCTGGTGTAAGCCAGACCAAGAGACTATTAAAGTTAGCTAACGACTAGTCGGAAGTAAACGCTGTGTATTATGTCAGTCACAATTTCCTTTAAAGTGTAATTATTTTGTTATCTATATATCAGAGACTATTAGTCAGTAATAAAGTGAGCAGTTAAAGGGCTATGTATTATATTTTCTATATTTTAAAGATTTCTTAGCACAGTGACAATCTTTTAATATAACTCCATGACTCGAACATGGCTTATATAATAAAGGATCTTACATTAGTTATAGTGAATTGTCATGCTAAATTTATTCTATTATGGTTCAATAATTGAGTTGTTAAAAATAGTATAAATGAATTAGAAACAATGTGTATCATTTCATACAAATCATTACAAATAGAAGTTAAATCAACCTTCTCTCAAACTTTCTTTCATTTTCCTGAGTTTTCTATCCTTTCATTTGATTCTATTTTCTAACAACCTACACGACAAGAAGAAAACACACAAGAAAAGTAAAGAGGAACCATACTACCTTAGATGCTAGGCATGGGACTAAGCAAAAGCATGGTATCTCGCTTTCTTTAGGACAATTTACGCCTCCATAGGAAATCAAATATTGGTATCCAGGTGTAATGGGTCACAACATGCTGCCTATAGGATACAACAACCCATCCACCATGTTGTTCACCAAGCAATTTTGGATTTCCTTCTTCCACTCCTTTTCTCTACCCACAAGTTATACACACACGTACATGGTAAATAGATATTTTTGTAACACCCTAATAAACCCATACTACGCTTAAGTCGTATTACGGCGTTTTATTAGTTGTTACTTATGCTCGTGGAAAACTAAACTTCACTTAAAATTAAGTTACGCGAAAAATATGGTAAAATTTTTCTTTGAAATACGCTGCCGCTAAAGAATGCTTTGAAAAGTAAAGCCTTGAGCGAGAAGATAGCTAAAGAAAGAGCGTGTCGCGTAAAATATATATTCCAATATCATAAAACAAGAAAAAGATAAACAAATAATAATTCACAAATATATTGCATTCAATAACTAACCATTACATTCATATGGGTCCATAATATATATATATCAGCATTACAAATAAGGAGGCTCATGGTGCCATGATTCAAATACTAGATACTAAGTACAAATTTAAATGACAAAGCCCAACTCAAAAAGAAATATGAAGGTGCAGAGCGATGGTCGTCTACAAGTCCCAAAGCAACAGTCTTTCCATCCCACGTCACACGTCCGGCCACGTTGGGGATCCACGCCCACTCCATCGGATGCGCCCTCGAGATCCTGGTGGCGATCACGGAAGAATAACGAGGGTGAAATGGAATTTCTCGATGGGACTCGACCACAGAAAGTGTCATCGCCATCGTCCCAGCCATCGGTTTATTAATGAAAATAGTGAGCATGCATACGGTTCAATTCTTGCATTTTTTCAAATCGTGAACATCCAGTGGATTCAATTTTAACATACTCTCTAATCATTTATATCATAACATACATGGGTATAAGTATAATCATATAAAAATACATGACTATGATATAAGTTTCTCTTAACTTCTTCCTTGCTAGGTTTTGGACTGAAGTCCCTCTTTCTTGTCTTATCTTGACTTTTTATCTTAAGTCTTATCTTTTCACCCACTAAACATAAGTGGTATTGAGCTCATACCGTGGCTGCCGCCACCATAAATTTCGATGACTTACACTACAGTAGGTCACGCCATGCCTCATGTAAGACCTATCCCCATATCTCACACTAGTCGGGTCATGCCATGCCTCATGTGAGTCGTAGGTGAGGAAACTTAAATTAGGTTACCTTCCCTTTGAAGGATCACTTACTTGAATTAAACTTCTTCTTATTTAAGCATTATGATGCAAAATATTTCTAAAGTCATTAATTTACAAAATTTCAAGATAACGCTTGGCTAGACCGAAGCTTCCCAAAATTTTGCCAAACAGAGAAACCAATATCATAGTATCATCAAGCATCATATCATATCATTATCATAACATCATCATATCATCATGATCATTATCATAACATCATGCTTGCACATAAACATAGGCATATTCTCAAGCAACATTTTATGAGTTTAGCTTAATAAATTGGGTGCAAGCTTTTAATTGAGATTGTCTTTTGTGTAAACTTCTTTTATTGGGCATAATGCTAATTTTGTCTAATGTCCTTTTTTGATACTTTTTAAGTTGAATTATGAGGGTTTTCTAATGCTTAATGTAAGGGTATTAATGTCTTAAAGCTTATTTCTCCTTATTCTTTAACTTTTACCCTAACCAGTTTTTACTTTTACAGTGGGGCAGTAACTTTGAAAATTCACCAAAATTTCATATTTTACTCTTTTGTTTCAAATTTTTGTGTGGATGTACTTCTCTGAGTCTATTTTTAAACAAAAAAACCCCACTTAAAAATTCATTTTGTAGCTTGAGTTATACACGTTTTATTCTGACTGTTCAGGATTGAAAGTTCATCTCGGGTCAGTGGCTTGTCCACTTCACTGGAAATTCCTCACATGGAATCTGACAAAACTGTTTTATGGGAGTGTTCCTCTATGTCTTAGCTTTCTAACAAACTTGGTCCCACTCAAAAATGTTATGTATAACTTGAGTTATGCATGTTTTATTACCTACTGCCCGGACAGAAACCTATCCAGGAACAGTAAACTTTGAAAAATCATATCTCTCTCGTTTTAAGGCCAAATCTCACATATTTTATATGTATGGAAAGCTCTTTGAGTCTACTTTCATAGAAAATTAGTTTCGTTGCATTTTTAGTTTTGTAGCAATAAACATACCGCACGCTTTACAGACTGCCAGAATTCTAGATTCACTAGTTTTTAAGTTTTACACTTCAAGCTTATGGAGAAATTGTTATATCACTTCAAATCACCATTTTCATGTTTTAACTCATCATCATATTCAAAGTTTGAGTCACCAAATCAGTGTTTTGAACCAAAATAAAGCAAGATACATAAAAAACCACCATACCACAAAATCTCTTTTCAAACAATATTTTCATCAAGGCAAGAACACTCATAAGGCAAGATGTGGTCATGAGACCTTGAAGCAAGTCCTAAAACCATCTAGCTATGAAGAGCTTAGGGGTTCTAGTTCTTGAAAAATATATGGAGAGGAAGGGTTAGAGTCACTACCAAAGAGAGTTTTCTTGAAGGATTTTGAAGGTGGAGAAAGTTGGAGAGAGCCTTCCTCCTTGAATGCTTGGAAATGGGGCTTGTGTAATGAGTGATCTTGAGTTTCACCAAAGACCAAAAATGGTGGTCCTTGAAGGGATGGTGATGGTGGTGATGGAAATGGGGTGAGGAGTAGTAGGGAGATTGGAGGAAGAACAAGGAAGATTGAAAGAAGAAGAGAGTGGGTATGAGACTTGGAGAGAGGAGAGAGCTTTGTGTTGTTCTTTGAGAGGAAATGAAAAATGAATTGAGGAGAGAGGAGGGCTGAAGTGGCGCAAATGAGGGAGAGAAAGTGAGGTGATTTTGCTTCTTACACAAGCTTTGGGGAGTGGGAAAAACCTTGGCGCAGAGAAAGTATTGTGTTTCCTGAGTCTTGGCACTTGGGTAAAGACTATGTAGTGTTTTTGTCAAGTGGTTAAGCATGAGCTCTCTTAGGACGTTGGATGGCTGGTGATCACACCAAGTGTCATTATCTTGATGAAGGAGAGTACAACTCTTGTCATGACTTAAGGAAGCTACTAATATGGACTCTTGATCTAGTGGTGTATGATGAGAAAGTAATTGAATGGTTGGATGTGGCTCTTGCTTTGACCAAACTTTCAAACAATAAAATAAAGGGAAGTTTCTACATCTTTATAATTGTTGTAATTATCTAAATGTTAATTAATTCAATTGGTTTAAATTATTCATTAGCACATTCTAGCTAAGAAGGATTTTTCTCATTAATTTTGTAAGAAGATGTGAAGGTTAATGTGATTAAGTTTTGAGACTTATATGCTCTTAGTTAATTAGATTAGATCACCTTGATTTTATGTTCTAAATTATGGATTAATAAGGATTGGGCAATTAGGCTTTTAATTATAACTTTTAATGCATTATGTTTCAATTGTTGACTTTTACTTATCTTGTTGACTTGCCTTTAATTTACTAAGCTCTTGTTCATCGAGATTAGCCGATTAATTCTCGGAGCACTGTTAACCTCTCTAATTAGTCAGGATCACTGAACTAATTAGCTTAGACAAAAATTGGGGATATTACAATTTTCATATGAAGATGATAAGTTTCTTCTTTGCTTAGTCTCTTTGCTTCTAGTATATATATAGACATTACCCTTCGATTTTCTAACAATAGGCGGAACATAGAAACAAAGTATAGGGACCAAATAATGGTGATAAAATTGGCTTAATCGTTAATCTTTTAATAGCCTTTAATTTTCTTTTCATGGTCATTTACAACTCTTTCAAACATTATTTTAATTTTGTAACTGTTAGCCAATTAATAAAATTATCACACTTTTTATTATAAATATTTATTTTTATAAACAAAAAAAACTCCAAATGCTTCTAAAAGAAAACCAAGTGATTCCAATGTTGATGTTCTTAAACATCTTGAACTATACTAGTCTTCTAGATGCACTGCAATACTGTACCGTTGCTACAATAGATATTACTTTGCATGTCAATCAAACTTATCAGTTCACACATGAGCCACAAGAAGCATGTTTTCAAGTAGGAAAAATGATACTAAATTATATAAATGGCACCATATCGTCTAGTCTCTTCTTCCTTATAGCTGAAGAACATAAATTTAATTGCCTACTTACATGTAGATTGGGGTGGCAACCCAAAACAAAAGAAGATCAGCCGATGGATTTAGTGTCTTTCTTGTTGGTTGTCCATATCTTGGAGAAAGTAAGAGACAAAAAACCATTTCTCAATCAAGTGCAGAAGAAGAATATAGGCAATGTTAAATGTAGCATCAAAGCTAACTTGGTTTAGACATATTCTCACTCAATTGTGATTCAAAATCCAGCATGTCTCTTTAAGGTGTTACGACCAAAGTGATCTTAAATTTGCTTTTCATCTAGTTTTCATGCTAGAAGCAGGCACAGAGTTGATTATTAGTTTGCACGAGAAAACATTGTGAAGAAGCAAATTTTTCTAGAATTTGTTATATCCAGCAATCAACCTGCTATTCTACTAATATATTTACAAAAACTTGCCATGACAATAAAAATAGTGATTTGCGGCAGATTCATTCGCTAAAAATCAAGCAAAATCTGTTGCTAATAAAGCATTTGCGATGAACCTCGGGCACCGGCTAAACTTAAGCTACTAATCAAATGTGGCCATTTATCCCCTGCTAATTTGGGTGGATTGTTGTCCCATTCTAATGAGTGGTGGTTGTGTCCCCCTTTAAATAGTAGTGAAATTGGCCACTGCAAATGACCAATTTTTTTTTTTTAAAGAAAAATGGTGTTATATAATAATAAATACAAGTAATATTAATACAAGATTGTACAACAACATTACAACCTTACAACAAGCAATCAAGATATAAAAATTGGCAAACAGTTAACACAAACATCACAAGTAAACAATTATTAACTTCACAACAATTTAGTATAATTCAATAAGACAAAGGGTAACACCCTAATAATCTTATACTATACTTAAGTCATCTTATCTCCGATTATCAATTGTTATTTATACTCGCGGAAAACTTAAACTCTTTTGGAAAATATATTAAGTGGAAAATAGGGTAAATTTTTTTAAAATACATCATCGCTTATGGAGCATTTAAAAATTTGAGCCTTGACCGTGATAGAGACATCGTATAAGCATTGCGCACGAGAATCCCGTCATAAATAAAAAAGGCATAAAGATAGTAAATAGAACATTAATACATAATGAGAGTTAAGGTCTTTATTTCACATCATTTGATCCATAACATCATGAATTACATAAAAAGGGGCTCATGGCTATACCATGGCCTGCATACAAAATACAACTAAGATATTGGAGTTTGAACATAATAAGAAATACATGATGAAGCAGAACTACAACAAACTACATGCCTAATGCCAATCACAACTGTAACAACTAACATCCACAACACGTCCTCGATCCTACGAATGTTGCGATCCAAAGCGGTTGCTTCCCCTAGCTCCTCGCCCTTGGGGCACAAAGGGTGTGTAAATGATTCGCGGATGCCTATTGAGCACCTCCACTTGACAAGCATAGCTAGGCCCAACAATGTTTAGAGCACGACTCGCCACAGTGGACGTCTCCTCCGAAGGGTCTTCCTTGTAGGTGGGGCTGGCAATTGGATGATAATCGGGAATCGCGGGTAAGGCTACCATCGAGACTGGGGTGGTAGTGGAGCTCAACTCAATAACTGGGATGGCAGGCTGGGGCAATATCTCCACAAAGGCAGTCTAGGGGACGTAGGCTCCATTTCAATATCTGGCAAAAGAGATAGTGGAAAATCCTAAGGAGCTAATGATTCTACAGGAGGTGCCTCGGAAATGATGGTAGGGGCTAGTGGAACATCAGGTTCTGCTACCTCATGCATCCAACCAAGATTGATGTAAGTGTGGACAACCATGGTGGTCATTTGCCACGATTATGTTGGTGCTCTTGTCATAGGACCACACATGCTCAGGTGGATCCATGATCCACTAGAATCCACAAGATGCACCATCCGAGTCTAGTGTGTAACGTCCAGAAGTTTTAAAATGTTTGATTTACATAATTAATCGAATTATTCGATTAATTTCCTTGACTACGATTAATTAGAAGACAACTAAATATTAAATATGAATTAGATACATGTTAATTAGATAGATTAGAGTTAAGGAAGTGAGAGTAGCCAATTAGAAAATCTTAGTGAAAATAAGTAGAAAAGAGTTGTCGGTTTGAAGAAAAATCAATAGAGTTTCGATATTTTAAATTGCCAGATCAAACTAGCTAAATTTAACACACCAAACCGTAGATCCAATGGCTAGGATTTGGCCATGTCTTTTGTGAAAGTGGCGCCTCCTTTGGCCACACAATCACAAGCTTTGTTGGCTCATTTATGAGCCACCTGAAGAATCAACCAATGAGCATCCATTAGGCCAACTACCATCATAATATCAACTCCAAAAAATCCCCTTAAGGTCCTAAAAAAATTCGGCCCTTTCCCTTGCATCTCTTCCTCCATTTTCTTTCTCTTCCTCCATTCTATAACATCCCTACTTTTGTGAACAGAACATAATGGAAACCTTGAATTATTTCCCTTAGGCAGTGTAAGGATTTCTCAGGTAGCGTTATGCCATAACGATCTTCACACTCAGAATTATAGAGTAGTGTAACAATGCCATTGAAAATATGGCACTGCCATATGTTAAAAATTAGGAAATGACAAAAGTGCCTCTATAAACTTTTGTTAATTTTAGTGATGCTCAGAATTTTTATAAATTATATTTTGACCCCAAAGATTTATTCCCACAATAACCCTAGAATTTTTCATGAAATGATCCTTATGTCCCCATATCTGTAAAATTAGCAGAATGGGATTTTAAACAGAGCAAAATCACGTGGTGAAACCGTAGAAGTTTAAATCTCTACTGATTGGGTCATAGAGGCAGTCTGGTGTGAAATGACATGGGGTGTCCCTAGACTTGCTCAAAATTACGGAAATGCCATTAGTTATGAAAAATAGAAAATAGAAAGGTTCTAAATTTGCAAAACGTTTAATTTACGTCGTTGGTCGATTTATTCAATTTTTATTAAATAAGTAAGGTTAATTGGAAAGTAATTAAAGGATAGTTAGGAGTTAATTAGATATTAATTAGAGATATTAGGCTTAAGAAAATTAGAATAGACATATAGAAAATCTTACAAAGTTATTTAGTAACGTTTCATTAGTTTGGAGAAAATCAATAAGATTTCAGTATTTTAAACTATCGGAGTCGGACCAATGGAAATTATACTGTGAAAACTCTCGGATGGATGGCCAAGATTCAGCCACCACACCCTCACAAGTGGTGCCACAAACAGCCATGAAGAGGGAAGCCAAGCCAAGTTTGAATGAGGATTGAAGTCCACCAATCAAAAGCTAACTTCCTTCATAAGTTTAGATTTTTTTTCTTCCTTCTTCCATTAAATTTTCGGCCTCCCCACAATAGATGCAGACCAGCCTCATTTTCCTGCTTTCTTTCATCCTCTTCCACTTCCTCTCACCCTAAGCTTAAACTCCAACCATCAACTTCACTCTAAGATCAAGTTCCACAAAGATTTCACACCACCAAGGTAGGAATCTCAACTTTAACCTTCTTCTCTTTGAATTGGGGCTGCCAGGGTCCCTTGTTCATCCATGATTCTGATGTTGTAATAGGTGCGGATGATGAATTAAGGTTGGTTTAAGGTGTATATGTGAGTTTGAATTGAAGATTGGATGGATTGATTAAAGGAAAACATGAATCCAAGAAGAATTCAAGAAGCTATTAGGGTTTTCCCCTCGACGGTCCGTATGGTAGAGTGTATGGCTCCACCTACAGCTCGTTTAAATTTGATGAATCTATTTTTATATGAAACTAGACATTCATGGATTTTCATACATATAAAATATAAGGCCATTAGATAGTATAGAGTTAGTTATGAATTTTTGAAATTTGACCTAGAAATCTAGATTCTCATCTGGGCAGTATGAGTTACGAAGGGTATAACTCACCCTACACAACTCTAAATTGAATGAAACAAACATTTTTTGAAAGCTAACATATAAGGGAACATCCCATAAAAATTTCAAAGTCAGATTTGTTGCCAATTATTCCCAACATATCAATGAAATTACCTTAAGTTCAAAATGGGCTGGAGCAGGGTAGTCCAGTAGGGTCAAGTTATGGGGATTATATCTCAAAATATACTCATGCAAATGATGTGAAAATTATTTCATTTGAAATCTTGTTCTGTTAACTTTAATTTAATATAAATTTCGGATAATTTCACCTAGTTTCCTATTTTTAGTGAAATTTTACTTCTAAGAGTGCAATTCTGTCTAGTTGTAGGGCAGATAGAAGTAAACTTTGAATAACTTGAGCTACATAAATCTAAATGAGATGGGACTAAAAGGGTTGGAAACTAGACACATAGCACTATAACATATTCAAAAATTAGGTCTAGCTGAATTGAATAGAAATTATGGTAAATTTTACAAAATCTGGCAGAATTGAGTAGAATGAGCAGAAAACATAAGTTATGTATTTATGTTGACATGTTATATGATTGATATTATTGTTATAAAACTTGATGCTCTATGTTGGTTTTGTTGGTTGATTGATTCTTCTGGTAGCCTGGTACTACTTATGGGGAAGCGAACTCGATCCGTTATGCTGCCGAATTTTCGGCAGGAGTTTATGAGGACTTATATTATGAATAATTGTGCTAAGATTATAAGGATACATGTGTTCATATGAATGTCATGTTTATGAAAATCATGCATGCAAATAGGATTGAGGAATAATATGAGATATATGCATGAATGCATGGAGCATTCATATGCATAATTATATCCAAGAGGTAGTAAAAGATCATAAGGACTTGCAAGAGGGACGTACCAAGCTACCACGTGAGGCATGGCATAGACTCAGCTAGCGTAGGCCAGAGCGGTACTGTCTAAGACTTAGGTGTAACATCCCCATTTTCATAAACAGAACATAATGGGAACTTAAAATTATTTCCCTTAGGCAGTGTGAGAATTTCTCAGGCAGCACTATGCCATGACGATCCTCACACTTGGAATTATAAGGTAGTGTAACACTGCCGTTGAAAATATGGCACGGCCATAGTTAAAAATTAGGAAATAACAAAAGTGCCCCTATCAACTTTTGTTAATTTCACTCTTGCCCAAAAGTTTTAGAAATTGTACTTTAACCCCAAGTGGATATTTCCACAATAACTCTAGAACTTTTCATGAAATGACCTTTATGTCCCTACATCTATAAGATTAGCAGAATGGGATTTTAAGCAGAGCAGAATCACGTGATGAAACCGTAGAAGTTTAAATCTCTGCCGATTGGGCCATGAAGGCAGTCAGATGTGAAATGACGTGGGGTGCCCCTGGACTTGCTTAAAATTATGAAAATGCCATTAGTTACAGAAAATTGGAAATAGAAAGGCTCCGGATTTACGAAAATGTCTAATTTACTCCGTTTATTCACTTAGTCGGTTTCAATAGTTATGTAAGGGCAATTAGAGGTTAAGTAAATATTAATCAAGAGTTAACTAGATATTAGTTTGAGAGATTAGGCTTAAGATAAATTAAAAATAAACATGTAGACATCCTACAAAACTATTAAGTAACATTTGACCGGTTTGGAGAAAATCGGCGAAGATTCGGTATTTTAAACCACCAGAACCGAACCAGTCGAATTTTCTACTGGAATCCTTCACTTAAATGGCTGAAATTCAGCCTCTCCTACCATATATGAGTGGCGCCAAGTGTTGCTCAAGATAGTAGGAAAACTTGCCTTTACCTTCATCAGATTTTTATCATTTTTGCCTAGTTATTCGGTTTTATCAACTATTTAATATTAATTAGCATTCAATTAAATTTTCACTTAAACCCAATTGAGTGTGGATTAGAATGATTAGGTATAATGGAATTAGATTAGAACCATAGGAAACTTCATAGGATTTTTCTAAAACCGGTTTACCGATTTAAGAGAAATCGGTAAGATTTCGGTGTTTTAAACTGTCGGAACCGGATCAGCAGAAATTATGCCATGAATGCCCTAGGATCAATGGCTAAGATTTAGCCAAACAACCCACCCAAGTGGCGCCTTGGCAGCCCTTGATGATGGGGAGTAAACCAGATTTTATGACTAAGATTAGGTCCACCAATCATAATCAAGCAACCTTCAAATATCTTCACCTTATTCTCCTTTTCTCCTCATCAATTTTCGTCCTCCTTCTCCAGCTGCTGAAGGTCATCTCCTTCTCTTCTCTTTACTCTCATTTCCACTCCATTCTCATCCATTTTCAAGTCTCATCACAAGTTGCTTTCATCAAAGACACAAAATCCACCCAAACTCAACTAGACAAGATAGGAAATCCTACTTCTCCTCTTATTTCTCTGATTTGGGGCTGCATGTTGGGCATGCATAATCTAAGATGTTGGTGTTTTATAGAGTGATAATGATGTTTTATGATTGATTTTGCATGTATGTTGTGATTAAAATTGGATTTGAGGGCAAATAGCTTGAAGGAGGGGGACAAATCTAGAGGCTGTTAGGGTTTTCCCTCGGCGGTCCGTACGGCAGAGTGTACGGCTCTGCCTACCGCCGTTTAAATTGGATGAAACCATTTTTAAATGAAACTAGACATCCAGGGCTTTCCATACATATAAAATATAAGGCCATTGGATTAGTATAGAATTAGTTATGAATTTTTGAAGTTATGAAATCTGGGTTCTCACCCGGACAACATGGGTTGAGAAGGGTGTAACTCACCCTATACAACCTCAAATTGAGTGCAACTAAATTTGTTTGAAATCTAACACATGAGAGAACATCCCATAAAAATTTCAGAATTTAATTCGTTTTCATTTGTTCCCAGCACATCAATGAATTTGGCATAGGTTTAAACTAGCCTAGAACAGGACAGCCCAGTAGGGTAATGTTTCGAGAGTCATAACTCAAAATCTACGTACACAAATGACATGAAACTTAACTCATTTTAAAGCTTGTTGTGTTAGCTTTATTTTGATATAAAATTCGCATGATTTCATCTAGTTTTCGATTTTTAGTGAATTTTCTTCTATAGGAACCCAATACTGGCTAAAAATAGGACATGCTAAGATAAAATGTTTATATCTTGAGTTATACAACTCAAAATGAGATAGGACTAAAGGGATTAGAAACTAGAGATATAAGGCTATAACATATCCAAAAATGAGACTTAAATGAGTTGAATTGGATAAAACTTGGGGCATACAAAATTCGGGCAGAACAGGGAGGAACAAACTGAAACCTTAATGATACTTGATTTGGAATTATTGAATGATGCTACGAATGTATGTATGTAATTGCTGGTCTATTCTGAAATTGCAAGTTTGTATATTTGTATTGGTTGCCTGGCACTATTCATGGGGAAGCGGACTCGATCCATTATGCTGCCGAATTTTTGGCAGGAATTTATGAGAACTTATGCTATGGATGATTATGCTTTGAATATATTTACTTTTATATGTCATATTCATGTACATCATGCATGCAAGTATATGCTTAGAACATGATATGATATATAAAGTATGAGACATACTCATGAATGCACCAAGCGTCTGCATGCATGACAAGATATGAAAAGGAAAAGATAATAAGAACTTGCAAGAAAGATGTACCAAGCTACCACGTGAGGCATGACATAGACCCAGCTAACGTGAGCCAGAGCGGTACTATCTAAGACTTGGGCCAGCCCTCGACCAGACTTAAAGGGAATAGACCGGTGTGAAGGTTAGGGAAAGTAAACCCGTCACTCATGTATAGGTACGAGCTCGGACCTGAAAAGCAGGCTATCACCCAAGGGTGAGAGAGGCCATTCACCTCCAGGGGACCAAGTACAGAATGGCAAGGTTAAGTTACAAGTTAAAGAAGAGATAAATTAAGTCAAGTGCACTTGCATACATTCAAGTATACCCATCTATATGTTCATCTTCAATTATCTAGTTAAGTCATAATGCTATTATGATCCTTGTTGAAGCATATGATACTATCCATATTTCTATGTCTATCATATGATATGGCAAGTGGTTGTTAAAATATAACTCGCTTCGAGAAAGATGTTTTCAACTTAAAATTGAACCACTATTTGTTTATATGTACTCATATTTTCATAATAAACCGAAGCAGCTGGAATGTTTATGATGGCACTATATGAGTAATAGTTTGAATTTACCTACTGAGAACCTTAGGTTCTCACTGCCTACTTATATATTTTTCTTTTCCGTAAACATTCTAGCAACTAAGTTGGAAATCAAGTACGAGGCAGAGCACTGGAGCAGTTTTCTGAGTAAGACTCAGACGCCAACCAGACCAAGAGACTATTGAAGCTAGCTAGTGACCAGTCGAAAGCAAGTTCGGTGTATTTATGTTAGTCACCATTGCTTTTAATTGTAATTATTTTATTCTCTATGTATCAGAGAAGACGAAGTTTATGAACCATTAGCCAATAATAAAGTGTGCAGTTGAAGGGCCATATATTATATTTTCCATATTTTTAAAGTTTTCTTAGCACAGTGACAACCTCTTAATATAACTCCATGACTCGAACATGGCTTATATAAGAGAGGGTGTTACATTAGGCTAGCCCTCGACCAGAATTAAACGGAATAGATCAGTGTGAGAGTCGAGGAAAGTAAACCTGTCACTCATGTATAGGTACGAGCTCGGACTTGAAAAGTAGGCTATTACTCAGGGGTGAGAGAGGCCATTCACCTCCGAAAGACCAAGTACAGAAAAGCAAGATCAAGTTACAAGTTAAAGAAAGAAATGAATTAAGTCAAGTGCACTTGCATTCAGTCAAGTACAAGCATCTATATGTGCATATCTAACTATCTCATTATGTCATGATGTTATTATGATTCTTATTGAAGTATATTATACTATTCGTGTTTCTATGTCTGTCATATAATATGCCAAGTGGTTATATAAATATAACCCACTTCGAGAAAGATGTTTTCAACTTAAAATCGAACCACTGCTTCTGTACGTGTGCTCATATTTTCATAAGAAATCGAAGTGGCTGGAATGTTTATGATGACACTATATGTGTGTTGGTTTGAGTTTACCTACTGAGAACCTTGGATTCTCATTGCTTGCTTGTATATTTTTCTTTTCGGTAAACATTCCAGATCCTAGGCTAAAACTTAAGAAAAAGGCAGAAACCTAAGATGTTCATCATTCAAGACTCAGGCTTAAGTCAGCTCGGAAGACTATAGAGGCCAGTTGAAGTTCAGTAAGGGCGACAGCCGCAATGTAGAAGCAGTTTCTGTGTATAATATTAGTTACAAATTTTTTTTTAAAATGTAATTATTTTATTCTCTATGTATCAAAGATGACGGAATTTATGAACTATATTCAGTAATAAAGTGTGCAGTTAAAGGGCCATGTATTATATTTTTCGCATTATAAAGATTCTCTCAGCATAGTGACAACTTCTTAATATAACTCCATGACTCGAGCATGGCTTATATGATAAAGGGTGTTACATATTCCACACCCTCTCAAGTCTTCATCTACTTCCTTGTCCAAAAACCTTAACTTTTCCCAATAAATTTACTTGTTAGAGGTAGGATTCTTTAGTTTTAGTTGTGTTTCTTGGATTAGTGCTTAACATGCATTCCTTCTTTTTTCATGAAAATGATATTATATGATGTGTATATGGTGATTTAAGATGGATTTGATTTTGTCTTGATGGGTTTAACTCAAAGCGTAAGAGGAAACTACTAAAAATCCCCAAAAACATTATCAGGAATTCTAGGAAACCCCTAGGCTGTCTGTAATGTCGTGATGTATGGACCATCATCAAGTCATTAAAATTTAAAGAAACTATTTTTAGAAGAAACTATATTTCTAGGGATTTCCAACAATATAAATTATAAGTCTATTGGATTAGTATTGAAGGAGATATGATTTTTTGAAGTTTACTTAAGAATCTTGTGTTTTGTTGTGAAGGGTATAAATCAGCCTATACAACTCGAAATTAAGTGAACCAAATTTTTTAGAAAGCTTACACATAGGGAAACCTCCTATGACAATTTTAGAGCTAAATTCAGTCCTTATTGCTCTAAAAAATTCTTGAAGTTGCCCCTTGTTTTGGTGGAACAGAGACAAGGCAATCTAATCTTATCAAATTCGTGAGCTCACAACTTGAGTTCTCCTTAAGCAAACGAAGTGGAACTTATTGGATATGAAAATTGATTTAATAATCTTTAAAATGAAAAAGGTTTTGTAGGAATTCAAATAGATTTTATTTTTGGTGGATTTTTACTTTTGAAGGTGCAAATCTGCCCAACTACGGGGCAGGTCGAGGTAAATCCTTAATAACTGAAGCTATACTTATGAAAATCAAATGGGACCAAGGAGGTTAGAAACTAGACATATAGCATTTTATATATCCAAAATTCAAGTCCAAAGGAGTTAAGTAGAATTTATGGCGTAATTTCTAAAACCAGCTAAATGGGAGATATAGGCAAGAACTCATAATTCAAGTATAAAGGGGGTAGCTTTTATATTGATGTTGAAAAATTCATGCACTATTGTGCTTTTCTGGATAATTGACTGTTTAGTTATTAACATTATTCATGGGAAAGCAGACACGATCCGTTATGCTGCTAAAATTTCGGCAGAAGCTACGCATAACTCATGATGTGCAAACACATGTGTGTTATTCAAGGTAAGATATGTTTGAGTATGAAAGTTTAAGAGTTATATGAATTTTCATATTACTTGGATTTAAGATAAGGGGAATAAGTTGGTAGGAAAGTCAGGGAAAGCAAACTCGGCATTGCTGTATAGGAATGAGCTCGGTCTTGAGAAGCAGACTATTACCCAAGAGTTGTATGGTCAAAAACTCCTACAGGACCAAGTATGGGAACATATTAGTGAATTAAGCATTTTAGTCAAGTGCATTTCATTTTCATTATTGCAATTGCATCACATTTCTAATTACCTTTCAGTTAAATGTATTGCTAGCTTTACATCTTTATGGTGACTATTTTATCTATCCATTGTATATGCCTTATGAGTAATGCTGTGAAAGGTATTTCTGTGTTAGGTATTGCTGCTTAAGTAAAAAATCATGTATTCTGTTACTCACCTTTTTCATAATTAAATAAAAACTGAAGCAACTGGGAATAAACGAGATGTTAGTATCTTATAGATATAGGAATCCTACTGAGAATTCTCCAAAATTCTTACCCTATCGTGTTTATCCGCATCATTCTTAGACCACAGGGATGGATGCGACAGCCGTACTTTTCCTTGAGATCCTATATATGCAGCTCCACTGTGATTACATGTTCGATTCATTATACATAGTTGGTTCTTGTCATTTCCGACTTTATCTCTTTAGTCACAGAGATTTCGTTATCCCTCTATTTTACCCTGCCTTCGACCCTTCTGTTCCATAATCTGCCGTTCCACTACACGTGGCACACCTTGCACCTCCTCCACCGCCCACAGCACCAATTGCCCCAGCGGCTGCTCCACTAGCCTCACCTACCCAGGTGGTCCCCGACCTTCCTCTTAGCTCCGATAGCAACCCTTCGAAGGCCACTGATTCACCTTCCTCATCCTCCAGACCAGATGTACACTACACCCCAGCTGGGCTTGATATGGCCAACAGCTTTTTGACTTAGTAGATACGAGACTAATAGACTGCCTTATATAGTATGGCCCTCTTTTGGTAGTGTGCAGCATTGGGCCATAAGAGTAGTGTTTCAGTTAGGGACACTGCCACTAGATGCAATGTCCTCTGAGGAGCACATAGGGGTGCACTTCACTGATATGAGTTGTTTATCTTTTTGTGTACACTGACCTAACACCTGTAACCCCTTTTGCACTTGTACTAAGCTTGGTAGGGTGTTACATTTTGGTATCAGAGCAGTTCGTCCTAGCTAAGGCCTGAGGATTAGACTGACTATGCTTTGCGCGCATACTCTGTATTTTTAGATAATATCATGCATTGAGTTTTGGCTATATGGCTGAGATGTGGAAATGCATGGCCATATGAGTTGTTATTTACTAGCACACTAGACTTAGTATTGAGCCTGATCAACTCAATGACTTTTGTTTCGTGTGTTTAGAGCTTAATGGCTTCCGGGAGGTAAGGTAGACCATGAACAGTACCTATTCAAGAGAATCCAGCTGACTTTATGGACAAGATGTGAGAAATGGCTCATGCGATATGGAAGTAGGCCGCTATAGCCCACCAGATGATGGATCAGTTAGGTAAGCAACTCGAGGCAGGCCATGGAGGAAATCCATATGGCCCAAGGGTAGACTTGGACTACCTTGAGTTTGCTGAATTCAAGAAAGCGAATCCATCTAGTTTCAGGGGTGCATTTGACCCCAACAAGGTAGATGAATGGATTAAGGTTATGGAGAAGGTTTTTTCTTTTCTAGATTGCATCGACCGCCAGAAAAGTGACCTTCACCACTTTTATGGTTGAAGCATATGCGAAATTCTTGTGGAATGGTGTGAGATGGCTGCTAGAGGAATCCCAGACAGAGATCACTTAGAATGTATTTACAAATACGTTTTGTAACATCCCCATTTTATCTAAGCTAATTAGCTTGGTGTCTCCGGCTAATTAGAGAGGTTAGCGATTAATTGAGAACTAATCGGCTAATCTCGAGAGCAAAGGCTTAGTAAATTAAAGGCAAGTCAACAATTGAGACATAATGCATTAAAAGTTACAATTAAAAACCTAATTGCCCAATCCTTATTAATCCATGATTTAGAACAAAAAATCAAGGTGATCTAACCTAATTAACTAGGAGCATATAAGTATCACATCTTAATCACATTAACCCTCACATCTTCTTACAAAATTAATGAGGAAAATCCTTCTCAATTAAAATGTGCTAATATGTAATTTAAACCAATTGAATTAATTACCATTTAGATAATTATAACAATTGTAAAAATTTAGAAACTTCCCTTTAATTATTATTTGAAAGTTTGGTCAAAGTAAGAGCCATATCCAACCATCCATTTGCCTTCTCATCATACACCACTAGATCAAGAGTCCATGTTAGTAGATTTCTTGAGTCATGACAAAAGATCTACTCTCCTCCATCAAGATTGTGACACTTGGAGTGATCACAATCATCCAATGCCAATCCTAGGATAGATCATGCTTTTAACCACTTGAAAAGAAACACTACAAGCCTTTACCCAAGTGCCAAGACTCAAAGGAAACACAACTCCCTCTTTTGCCCCAAGGTTTTTCCACTCTCTTGCTTGTTGTAAGAAGCAAAATCACATCATTCTTCTCCCCCATTTTTGCGCCACTTCAGCCCCTTCTCTCTCCTCTCATTTCATTTTCCATTCCTCTCACTAAAATACCAAAAAGCTCTCTCCTCTCTCCAAGTCTCATCCTACTTTTTTGTTCTCCCCATCTTTCTTATTCTTCTTCCAACCTTACTACTTCCTACCTCATCTCCATCACCACACTCACAATCCCTTCAAGGACTACCATTTTTGGTCCTTGGAGAAATAAAGCCACTCATACACAAGCCCTAATATCAAGTTCAAGGAGAAGGAGGCCATCTCCAACCACTTCATTTTTCAAGCTTCCAAGAGAAACTCATTTGGTAGTGACTCTAACCCCTTTCTCTTCTATGTTTTTCAAGCTCTAGAACTCCTAAGCTTTTCATAGCTAGGTGGTTTTGAAGCTTGCTTCAAGGTCTCATGACCATATCTTATTCTATGAGTTTTCTTGCGTTGATGAAAATGTTATTTTGAAATGAAATTTTGTGGTATGATGGTTTTTTTTTTTATGTATCTTGCTTTATTTTGTTTTAAAGTACTGATTTGTTAACTAAAATATTGAATATGATGGTGAAATAAAACATAAAAATGGTGATTTGAAGTGGTATAGTAACATTTCCACAAGATTGATATGTAAAACTTAAAAACTAGTTAAGCTGGAATTCTGGCAGTCTATAAATCATATGGTATAACTCACTCCAAAAAACTCAAAATGCAATGAAACTAATTTTCTGTGAAAATAGACTCAAAGAGCTTTTGATACATATAAAATATGTGAGATTTGGCCTTAAAATGAGAGAGATATGAATTTTCAAAGTTTGCTGTTCCTGGATGGGTTTCTGTCCAGGCAGTGGGTAATAAAACGTGCATAACTCAAGTTATACATAACATTTTTGAGTGGGACCAAGTGTTTTAGAAAGCTAAGACATAGAGGAACACTACCGTAAAACAGTTTTGTCAGATTCCATATGAGGAACCCCCAGTGAACTAGACAAACCACTGACCTGAGGTGAACTTTCAATCCTGAACAGTCAAAATAAAATGTGCATAAATCAAGCTAAAAATTGAATTTTTAAGTGGGGTTTGTTTGGTTTAAGAATAGACTCAGAGAAGTACATCCACACAAAAATTCGAAACAAAAGAGTAAAAGATGAAATTATGGTGAATTTTCAAAGTCACTGCCCCACTGTAAAAGTAAAAACTGGTTATGGTAAAAGTTAAAGAATAAGGAGGAATAAGCTCTAAAACATTAATACCCCTATATTAAGCATTGGAAAAACCTTTATAATTCAACTTAAAAGTGTCAAAAGGATAATAGATGAAATTGGTACTATGCCCAATAAAAGAAGTTTACACAAGAGACAATCTCAATTAAAAGCTTGCACCAAATTTATTAAGCTAAGCTCATAAAATGTTGCTTGAGAATATGCCTATGTTTAAGTGCAAGCATGATGCTATGATGATATGATATGATGATGATGATTATGATAATGATATGATGATGATATGAACATGAAATGTTGATGACATGATGCTTAATGTTATATGATATTGGTTTCTCTGTTTGGCAAAAATTTTGGGAAGCTTCGGTCTAGCCGTTATGCTGCCGAAATTTTGTAAAAATTATGGACTTAGAAATATTTTGCATCATAAGTTCTAATAAGAAGAAATTTAATTCAAGTAAGTGATCCTTCAAAAGGGAAGGTGACCTAATTTAAGTTCCCCTCACCCACGACTTACATGAGGCATGGCATGACCCAGTTAGTGTGAGTATAGGGGATAGGGCTTACATGAGGCATGGCATGACCCAGCTAGTGTAAGTACCGAAATGTTATGGTGGCGACGGCCATGGTATGAGCTCATTACCACTTATGTTTAGTGGGTGAAAAGAAAAGGACGTAAGAGAAAGTGAAGCTAAGAAAAGAAAGGGACCTCGGTCCGACCCAAGTAAAGAATGAAACTCATAAGATGTGCATGCATGATACAAATTGTCATACACGTTCCTATGTATACCATGATGTTAGCATATGAGAAATACGTACATAAATTGGAAACCACTTCGGGCATTGATATTTTCGAAAACCTAAGAATTGAACTTATTGAATACTCACTGCTTTCATTTATAAAACCGAAGTGGCTGGGACGATGACGATGACACTTATGTGTCAGGGTCGAGTCCTACTGAAAAATCTTATTTCTCACCCTAGTTGTTTTTTTTTTTTTTTTTTTTTTTTTCCATCTCGTCACTAGATACTCATGGCTCACCCCGTGGAGTGGAGCGTGGACCCTCCCCACCATGAGTGAGCCTATGACGGGGATACTAATGCTATTGTGGCCACGACCACCACAGTAGTCCACACATATTTCTATCTGGGTCGAATTTTTGAGCATGAGGAGCCAGAGTCCCGCTAACCCCAGTAGACGTTTCATTGGCTCACCTTGGATCGCAGCTAGGTCCTTGGGATTTCCCGCCTGAGCCATTGCCAGAAATCGAGATGGAGCCCATGTCTCCAGGTCTACCTGCAGCCGAGCCCGTGCCACCGCCAGAGATCCCTGTGATCGATGTGAGTTCGACAGCTATTCCCAGGGCCGTAGCCGCTTTGCCGCCGCTCCCCGAGTATCACCCTGCCGCGTCTGAGGAGGATCCCTCCGAGGAACATTCTTCGGTCGCCAGCTATACTCCTGGCCGTCGCATCAGTCGCGTTGAGGTGAACAGCAGGCACCCTCGTATCATCCATACTCCTCATGTTCCCCGAGGCCGAGGAGTGAGGGGGACCAGGCACTCGAGAACCTGAGTCCATCCAATTGAAGGGCGTGGAAGGGGCAGAGAAGCCAGCCTATGTCTACGTGGGCCTATTTCATTATTGCTCCTTATCTTTTGTATTTTAATTTGTATCGGATCTTGTCAGACTTGTGTATCTTTGATCTTTTGGGGGCCATGGCATGACCATGAGTTCCCTTTTTATGTATTTGTCGGATATTATGAGACTAATTATATTTATGTGGTTGTCGTAGTAATTTGAATGCATGGTATCTTGATTTATCCCTTGTTCCTTTAATTTATACTGAAATCTTTGCGATACGCTCGTTTATTGCTATCTTCTCATGCAAGGGTTTACTTTCCAAACGTGGTGACGTATTTCAAAAATAAATTTTACCGTATTTTCCGCATAATTTAATTTCAAGTGAAGTTTAGTTTTCCACGAGCATAAGTAACAACTAATAAAACGCCGTAATACGACTTAAGCGTAGTATGGGTTTATTAGGGTGTTACACGTTTCACCATAAATACTTTCCCGGTCTGTTTGAAATGCCAAAGAATTAGAATTTATGCAGCTCTGTTAGGGGAAGAGGATGGTATCAGAATATGTAACATCCTCAATTTCTTATTGTACTAAATTACCTTGGTAACCCTGAGTAATTAGGCACTTAATGAGAAATTATGAGATTAAGGCTTAATTAAGCGGTTAACGAGGAGTTTATGAGTTAACTCAGATGAGAAAAGTCAAGAGAATACTTAATCGAGATTAGATAATCTCTAATTAAGCAAGTCAGAGCCTTTATAGCTTAATTAAGCACTAATCACCCTTAATTAGCTTAATCAAGTTTAATTAAGGTTAATTAAACTTAATCGTGCAAGATTAATTTTTGTTAATCATGTTCTTGTGTGTTAATCACTAATCCTTACTTAATCATCTTAATTAAGTTGCAAGAGCACTTAATCATATGATTAAATTCAAATTTAGTCAACTAGATAATAAAGTAAAGAGTGATATCAGTAAAGCATATAGCACAAGACAAGGTTGCTTTTTGTAAGAGATTGTATATGCTTGGTTCCCCCATCATCCAATTTGTCCCCCTAAACCTTAATTAATACAAAATTAAGAAAATACCTCCCTCCTTCCCCTTGAATAGTGGACGCCACACACACATACACTCACATTTTCATTTTCACTCATCGTATTCTCTTTCTTCAAACCAAATCCTCTCACTTCTCTCAAAACTCTCTTCTTCTTGTTCATCTTCTTCTTCTTTTCTTCACCACCACCACCCAAAACCTCTCACTTAGCCCTTCAAGGACCTCATCTTTGGATCTTTGAAGACAAGATCTAAACACTATCAGCATCATTTTCAAGAGAATTTAAGAGCTTCTCCTTCCTTCTTACAAACTGCCACCATCATCATCAAGAGGAGCCATCATCTTCTTCTTCCTCTTCTCTTGTTCTAGCACCATCTTCAAGAAAGGTAGTGATCTTCATCTTTTTATTTTGTTTACTCAAGAAAGCTTGAAGCTTGGTTCTTTTCATGACCAAGATTTTTAAGTGAAAACTTGAGAAAATCTTTCATGCTCTTTATAAGCAAAAGTTTCCTTTTTTGGAAAAATATGTTCATGTTCTTGTTCAAGTGTTCTTGATATTTCTATTTTTGGTGAAATATGTTCATATTCTTCTTAAAGTGTTCTTGATGTTTCTACTTTTGGAAAAATATGATCATGTTCTTCTTCAAGTGTTCTTAATGTTTCTACTTTTGGAAAAATATGATCTTGTTCTTCAAGTGTTCTTGATGTTTCTACTTTTGGAAAAGTATGTTCATGTTCATGTTCTTATTCTTGAATGTTCTTGATGGTATCTTGCTTAAAATTGCTATTTTTCTTATGATGAGTTTATGATTAGAAAAGTTTCATCTTTACATGTTTTCATGATTTGATAAGACTATGAACATCCTAAAAGCTTAAAGCTTTAAAAAGTTTGCTTCTTGATTCCTTAAAAGTGGCGCAACCTTTGTGCTTCCATAAAGTTTCTCTTTGTTTTGTTTTGAAGACAAGAATATATGTAAAAGTCTAAACTTTTTTGGAATAATAAGCCTTTTTGAGTTAGAAAAATAATGTCTTGTCACTTTATGTTGTAAAAATTGATTCTTGGATGTAAATCCTTTCATAAAGTTTTCAACTTTAATCAAGAAGGTGACTTTAAGTCATAAAGTTATAAGCTTGCACACTGACTTTAAGTCATAAAGTTATAAGCTTGCACACTAAGTCTTGTAAAGGTGGAATCTTGAGATGAATATATTAGTAAAGTTCCAAGCTTTAAGCAAAAATAGCATTTTTGAGTCATAAAGATGCTAACTTTTATAAAGATCAAGACTTTATAACTTTAAAGCCAATGTCTCATATTACTAGTTGATAAAGTAGGAACCTTTTTAATTTAGAGATAACTTTAAATCATAAAGATGAGACCTTGATGGTCTTAGAATAATTAAAAGAGTCAACTTACATAAAGAACAAGACTTTTTAGTTAAAAAGCTAGTAATTTGTATCATTATTTTATGAAGATCAAATCTTTAAGATAAGAGCTTAATTTAAAGGCACTTACTTTCATAAAGAATAAAACTTTATGACTATTTTATAAATAATGATAACTTTTATAATACTTAAGGTAAGATCTTGTTATGTTAGTGATAAAAGCTTGAAACTTTGTAACTTGGTTAAGTTTAAAACCACCCTTGGTGTTTAGTGAACATGGTGATATTGGGTTTATGATATGGTTATGAATTGTCATGACCTAAGGATTAGAGGGATCTCGAACTTCTTGGGAACAGAAGTATGATTAGAGCCTCTGAGCATACCATAAACCTAGGAATTATTAAGTGCACTATCTCAAGGAAAGGAAACAATCACTTAATTAATTTGAATAAGTGTTCCATAAGACATGAACTCAAGTCAAGAATAATTTCAAATGAGAACTAAGTAACTAAAGAACCACACACACACACACACACACACACACACACACATATATATATATATATATATATATATATCTTAACTATGTGATTCTCTCATGGGTAACCACAAGAAATTATATGATGATTCATAAGATTCTTCACAAAGAATAATACAACTATAAACCCCTTTAGGATATGAATGTATGATGCCATTTGGTATGATGAATGGCAAGTTTGATTGAGCTTTGTCTCATGATTGAATGATAAGTGTGATGATATGATATAGATATGATGAACTATTGGTTGAAAGTTGATGATTGACATTTTGGAGAAGCTCTGGTCTGGCCATTATGATGCCAAATTTTCGTCAAAATTATGGATTTAGTCATATCATTTCATGTGTCTAGTCAAAGAAAAACTATGCATGTAAAGTATAATGATAAGAAAAGAGATAATGGGACATGACCCTTTAATCACTTCAGTAAAGGAAGTGAGAGACGACGATCCACAAAGACTTAAGGAACCTCTATGAGGGAGGCAAGGTTGACATGGAGGATGCTCCAACTTAGGGGTAACCAATATCGGCTTAGTCTGATTTGGTTTAATACTGTGTGACATGGTTACAGAATGAGTTCATGTCCAAAAGCAGTCTATTTCAAAGGAAAGTAAAGAATGTTAAGTACGTGCTAAAAATGAAAGTAAAGTCAAGTATAACCATGGTTAAGTCTATGATGATGCATATCTGTGCATGTACTTATATTGTCCATTTGCATTTAAATGTTTATTCCATGCTTTAGTATGTATGTTTAGTTATGATGATGCAGTTATGATGTTAAGTTTAAAAGCAACCCGCTTCGGGGTTTAAGTTTTCAAAATCATTAAAATTGAGCTTATGTCTGTCCACTATTTTTATAATTAAACCTGAAGTGGCTGGGATGATGACGATGACACAGTGTTTTCCTAGTTGCGACCTATTGAGAAATTTAGTATTTCTCACTCCTACATTTCCATATCATCTTTAGAGGATACCGGCGTCGGGCACGATGGTGATTTTCGTTGAGATCCTAGTGATGCATTGGCACTTCGACTCGGTGTTGAATGCATCTTTGCTGACTGCTCAGGCAATGATGCAGGTCTACATGTTCCATAGCCACCAGTTCCATGCACCTGTAATGAGTCCGTTTTTCCGCCTTCATGAGTCGTTTAAGGACATTACCATGGATGACGTCCGCTCGCCTTTTCATCTTCCGAGGTACTCGACGAATGAGGACTCCGACTTTGACACTTGGCTGACATCGACTGCTTCCATAGAGACGGATCCTTCTGAGTTATCATACCCGACTTATTCCATGGGATCCTACTATTCGGAGCTGTCTCAGCCTTCGGTGATTCACCTATCCTTCGATTCTTCTGCTTTATTTGTTGGCCCAGTTCCACCCCCGATTCATAGTCGTGGGTTTATCCGTACCTGTGCTGTGCCTCGTGGGTGTGGGCATTCCTGAGGAGGAGGACGTGGTGATGTTGCTACTGGTGGATACGGGAATGGTTTCTTCCCGCCAGATGAGTGATAGGGTGTTTGCATGCGGAGCTGAGCATAAGGATAGCCCCTTTTGGTTGTAGCTAGGGTTATCATTTTCTTTTGGCATGTATGGGTGGATGTGACTTCCTATATATTTTCTTTTCAGATGTATTTGTTAGGTCTCCTTTGTAGGGTCGATAATAGGTATCGGACCCATTATTATCTTTGTGGATGACTTCTGGTATTATTATCCTTATATTGACTATGAAATGGCTATGGAATGAATGTTATGATTTTCTATGTTATTGTTATTCTTATTGTTTCTATTTACGTTATTTGTGTTGATGTATGAGATAGCGACGTTTGTAATACACGTTCACGATGTGCTCATGGCTCTCGACTTTCAAAACAGTTTAGTTGTTATTGTCAAAAAAACATTACACCTATTTTCATATAAAAAATATTTTTCAATGGTAATGTTAGTTCGGTGAGTAAAAGTAACAACTAGTAATTCCATAATATGACTTAAGCATAGTATGGGACTGTTAGGGTGTTACAGAATATATTGCTAAATTGGAAGAATTGCGTAAATTCTCTACAATTTATTAGTGAAACCTTGATGAGGCGTAGAAATGCGCCAAGTTTCAGGGCGGATTACGTGAAGATATTCTTGCGACTATGGGCCCAATGGAGATTAGAGACTTCCTTACATTGGTGAATAAGTGCCAACTTGTGGAAGATTGTAACTTGAAATTAGCAGTGGCAAAGGCAACTAGCAGCGATTTCAAAAAAGGGTTAGCACCACAGGGCCTGAAATTCAACCCCAACTTCCAGCAGCAGAAGATGTTTCAATTAGTGGGTACCAAAGGTAAGCAGCCCCAGAGGACCTTCATGAGGTAGACGTGCACCAATTACGGCAAGAATCATGATGATCGATTGTGTCTGGCGAGGCAGAATATTTGTTTTGGATATGGCAAGCTAGGTCATAAAATTTATGAGTGGCCAGCCAAGAATTCGCAATAAGCCTCCAAGCCTCAGCGTCAAGGATGGGTCTTCACATGGATGCAGTTGAAGCTGACAAATCCGAAGGACTATTTCAAGATACCTATGAAGTGGATGGTGAGACTTTAACTGTACTCTATGATTCGGGTGCCTAGCATTCGTTTATTTCTCATAATTACGTGGTTGTTTTACAATTACCAATTTCTGAATTACCTTATGATCTAATGGTTTCTACTCCTACCAATGAACCTATCAAAACTAGTCAAATCTGTATGAATGTTCCTCTTCAAATTGAGGGTAGGACATTTATAACCAATCTGATTTGTCTCCCTTTGTCTGGGCTTGATATAATTTTGGGCATGGATTGGCTTTTCGGCAATCAAGTTAAGCTTGATTGTTCCGATAGGATGGTGGTATTTCTAACACCTTCCATTATATAAGCCATGATTGAGTCATGGAGTTATATTAAGAGGTTGTCACTGTGCTAAGAGAATCTTTGATATGTGGAAAATATAATACATGGCGTTTACCTTCACCCTTTGTTATTGAATAATAATTCAGAAATTTCATCTCTAATACATAGAGAATAAAATAGTTACAATTAAAGAAACTTTTGTAACTAATGTTATACATAGAAACTGCCTCTACATTGCAGTTGTCGTCCTTTCTAAACTTCAATCGGCTTTCATAGTCTTCCGGGCTTACGTAAGCCTGAGTCTTGCATGATGAACGCCCCATTATTCTGCCTCGTTCTTAAATTTTAGCCTATGATATGGGATGTTTATGAAAAAAAGAACATACAGGCAAGCAGTGAGAACCTAAGGTTCTCAGTAGGTAAACTCGAACCATACAGTGTCATCATAAACATTCCAGCCGCTTCAGTTTCTTATAAAAATGTGAGTACATATACACAACCAGTGGTTCAATTTTAAGTTGAAAATATCTTCCTCGAAGCGGATTATATTTTAACAATCACTTGTCATATTATATGACAGACATAGAGTTTGCGAATAGTATAATATGCTTCAACAAGAATCATAATAACATTATGCCTTAATGAGACAATTGAAGATGCACATAAAGATGCTTATACTTGACTGTATGCAAGTGCACCTGACTTAATTTATCTCTTTCTTCAACTTACAACTTGATCTTGTTCTTCTGTGCTTGGTCCCCCAGAGGTGAATGGCCTCTCTCACCCCTGGGTAATAGCCTGCTTTTCAGGTCCAAGCTCGTCCCTATACATGAGTGACGGGTTTACTTTCCCTGACCCTCACACCGGTCCATTCCCCTTAAATCTGGTCGAGGGCTAGCCCAAGTCTTAGATAGTACCGCTCTAGCCCACACTAGCTCGGTCTATGCCATGCCTCACGTGGTAGCTTGGTACATCCTTCTTGCAAGTTCTCAAAAATCTTATTCTTCTTGGAACATGGTTATACACACATATGCTACATGCATTCATTCATATACTTCATATGATACTTAAATCATCCTTGCATATATGAAGCTTATGAGCATAACATATAAATGTCCATAACAGTCATATAATTCACATATTTCTGCCAGAATTTTGACAGCATAACGAATCGAGTCTGCTTCCTATAAATAGTGCCAAACTACTAGGGAATTTTTAATCAAACAGCAAACTCAATACAAAATATCATATTCATACCAAGAATATAACAATATCAATAAGTGCAAGATTTAGAACCTTAAGTATCAATCTATCTTGCAAACTTTTAATTTCTGTTAAGGTTCCCGAGTTCGACTTCCAAGACTTGATGGGTTCCGAGTTCCGATCTCATACAAGTTGCGACCTCCGTGATTATGTTCGGTATCCCGAGGTTATTTAATTACCGACTTCCGAGTTATGTTCGGTTTCCGATCTTACCCTACCATTGGTCTTCTGAGACTTTGATAAGCATGTTTCCTAAACTCTAAGTTCCCGAGATGGGCTACATTCGATGTAATACCCTATTCACTAAGTTCCGAGCTCAGCCTTAAGTATACCTTACGAGTTCAATCTTAAGTATAACTTCCCGAGTTAAACCTTAAGTGTGCTTTCCGAGTTCAATCTTAAGTATGACCTCTCGAGTTAAACCTTAAGTGTGCTTTCCAAGTTCGGCCTTAAACATTCCCGATATGGGTTCCTATTCACTAAGTCCGAGTTCAACATCAAATATACCCGATCTAGCTCTTTCTACTAAGTTCCGAGTTCAATCATTAAATATACCCTTCCGAATTCATCCTTAAGTATATCATTCCGAGTTCATCCTTAAGCACACTCTTCTGAGTTCAACCTTAAGTATATCATCCCGAGTTCAACCTTAAGTACACCCTATCTAGCTCTCTCTCTACTAAGTTCTGAGTTCAATCATTAAGTATACCCTTCCAAGTTCAACCTTAAGTGTAACCTTCCGAGTTCATCCTTAAATATTCTCGACCTAGTCCTCTGTCTGCTAAGTTACGAGGTCAACCTAAAGTATACCAAACCTAGCTCTCTATCTGCTAGATTTTCGAGTTCAATATCTCCGAGTTCAACTTAAGTTGATTGTATTTCATCCCAGACCGCCCTACTTCTAACCAGAATTGCACTCTTATAAGAGAAAATTTACCAAAAATAGAAATTTAGGTGGAATCATATGAAATTTATATCTCTATAAAGCTAATAGGGCAAGCTTTCAATGAAATAAATTGCATATTATTTGAATGAGTATATTTTGAGATATAAGCCCTGAAACTCGACCTTCCTAAACTACCCTATTTTGGCCTAGTTTGGACATAAGGACAACTTTCTCGAACCACTGGGAACAAATGGGATTGTAACAAACTCTAAATTTCATTAGAAAATGTTCCCCTATGTGTAAGCTTTCTAACAAAGTTGATTTCACTCAATTTAGAGTTGTATAGTGTGGGTTGCACCCTTCTCAACTCATACTGCTCGGATGAAAGTCCTGATTTCTAGGTCAAACTTCAAAAATTCATAACTTCCTCTTTACTAATCCAATGGCCTTATATTATATATTTATGGAAAGCTCTAAATGTCTAGTTTCACATAAAAATAGATTTATGGAGTTTAAATGGCTGTAGGTGGAGCCGTATACTTCGCCGTATGGACTGCCAAGGAAAAACCCTACCAGCTTCATGAGTTTTCTCCTTCCTTCAAGTTCTTTCATACCAATTCTAATTCTAATCATAATATACATGCATAATCAACTATAATTCATCATCATCACTTCACATAACATCAATATCACAAGGTATACAAGACCTACACACAACTCCAAATCAAGAAAAATAAGAAGAGGAGTAGGATTCCTACCTCATCTAGTTGAAGTTTGGTTGATTTGGTGCCTTAGATGGAAGCTACTCTTGATAAGACTTGAAGAGAAGTTGAAGATGGAGAAGATAGGAGTATGAATGGAAGAGAAATGAAGGGGAGTCAGCCCCTTATCTTGACCAAATTTCACAAGGGTAAAGAAGGAATTGGACACAAACTTGTGGAGCAAGGAGTTATGTGATTGGTAGATTTGAGTACGTTATTCAACTTAGTTTTGTGGGTGCTTCTTAGTTGAAAATGGCACCACCTATGGGAGTATTGTGGTTGAATCCTAGCCATTCATTCTAGGGTTCTCACAATGGTTCTTCTATTGGTCCGGTTCCGAGAGTTTAGAATACCAAAATCTTACCGATTTCTCTTAAATCGGTAAACCGGTTTTTCTTCTATTGTGAGGTTTCCTATGTTCCTAATCTTATTCCATTAAGTCTGATTACTCCTAAATCACACTTGATTGGCCTTAAGTATATGTTTAATCGAATTTCAATTAAACTTACTTATTCGATAAAAACCGAACAACTCGGTTACTAAAGATGAAATTCTTCGGACGTGACATTACTACCCTCCTAAAAAAAATTTTGTCCTCAAAATTTAGTACCTAAGAATAATTCATGATGCTCCCTCCTCATATTGGACTCTAGCTCCCACGTACAGTCCGCTAAGTCTTCATGTCCCCATGCCACCTTCTCCAACTGTACGGCTTTGTTCCAAAGGTGTTTGATGCTCCTGTCCACTATCCGTTCTGGGGGTACATGAAAAGTCAAGTCATCCCTTAACTGCATTGATTCAGGTTCCAAGAAATGAGTAGGGTTAGGCTGGTATTTTTTTTGAGTTGAGAGACATGGAAGGCATCATGAAGATTTGACAGATGTGGAGGTAAGACGACCCGATACGCTATTGGCCCGATTCCCTTCAAACTTTGAAAAGCACCTATAAAGCGAGGGCTTAGCTTTTTAACTTTAATGGCTCTACCTACTCCAGTTGTGGATGTGATTTTTAGAAACACATGGTCTCCTTCTTGGAACTCCAATGGTTTTCTCCTGATGTCTGCGTAACTCTTCTAACGGCTTTAAGCTACAAGTATCTTGCTACGGGTCCTATTAATTTGCTCTGCAATTTGCCTGACTAATTTCGGTCCCAATAGGCTCTGTTCTCCTGATTCATACCAACACAGGGGAGATTGACACTTTCGTCGGTATAAAACCTCATATGGAGCCATGTCGATGCTAGCATGGTAACTATTGTTATATGCAAATTCGGCTAACGGTAAGTATCGGTCCCAAACCTTAAGTGTGCTTTCCAATTTTCGGCTAACGGTAAGTATCGGTCCCAAACCTTAACGGTAAATATTCTCGACCTCGTCCTCTGTCTGCTAAGTTCCGAGGTCAACCTAAAGTATACCGGACCTAGCTCTCTATCTGCTAGATTTCCGAGTTCAATATCTCCGAGTTCAACTTAAGTTGATTATATTTCATCCCAGACCACCCTACTTCTAACCAGAATTGCACTCTTATAATTGAAAATTCACCAAAAATAGAAATCTAGGTGGAATCATACAAAATTTATATCTCTATAAAGCTAGCAGGGCAAGCTTTCAAATGAAAGAAACTACATATTATTTGAATGAGTATATTTTGAGATATAAGCCCTGAAACTCGACTTTCCTAAACTACCCTATTTTGGCCTAGTTTGGACATAGGGGGGCAACTTTCTCAAACCACTAGGAATAAATGGGATCGTAACAAACTTGGAATTTCATCAAAAAATGTTCCCTTATGTGTAAGCTTTCTAACAAAGTTGGTTTCACTCAATTTAGAGTTGTATAGGGTGGGTTACACCCTTCTCAACTCATACTACTCGAATGAAAGTCCTGATTTCTAGGTCAAACTTCAAAAATTCATAACTTCCTCTTTACTAATCCAATGGCCTTATATTATATATGACTGGAAAGCTCTGAATGCCTAGTTTCACATAAAAATAGATTCATGGAGTTTAAATGGCTGTAGGCAGAGCCATACACTCTGCCGTATGGACTACCGAGGAAAAACCCTACCAGCTTCATGAGTTTTCTCCTTCCTTCAAGTTCTTTCATGCCATTTCTAATTCTAATCATAATATACATGCATAATCAACTATAATTCATCATCATCACTTCACATAACATCAGTATCATAAGGTATACAAGACCCACACACAACTCCAAACTAAGGAAAATAAGAAGAGGAGTAGGATTCCTACCTTGTCTAGTTGAAATTTGGTTGATTTGGTGCCTTAGATGGAAGCTACTCTTGATAAGACTTGAAGAGAAGTTGAAGATGGAGTAGATAGGAGTATGAATGGAAGAGAAATGAAGGGGAGTCAGCCCCTTATCTTTTACCAAATTTCACAAGGGTAAAGAAGGAATTGGACACAAACTTGTAGAGCAAGGAGTTGTGTGATTGGTGAATTTAAGTAGGTTATTCAACTTGGTTTTGTAGGTGCTTCTTGGCTGAAAATGGTGCCACTTATGGGAGTATTGTGGCTGAATCCTAGCCATTCATTCTAGGGTTCTCACAATGATTCTTCTATTGGTCCAGTTCCGACAGTTTAGAATACCAAAATTTTACCGATTTCTTTTAAATCGGTAAACCGGTTTTTCTTCTATTGTGAGGTTTCCTATGTTCCTAATCTTATTCCATTAAGTCTGATTACTCCTAAATCACACTTGATTGGCCTTAAGTATATGCTTAATCGAATTCGATTAAACTCACTTATTCGATAAAAATCGAACAACTCGGTTACTAACGATAAAATTCTTCGGACGTTACAGTATTCTCCTCTGTCTCATCTTCTGAACCCAAGCCTCAATAAATCTCTATCTAAGATAAACCTATATCTAAGCTCTTTAGGAATAAATTGTTTTTGGTCAGAGAGTCAAAGATACATTCTCCTATAAACTAATGTGACAGAAGTTGAACAGAAATTGGAGGAGATCCTAGTTGTTAAGGAGTATCCCAATATTTTTTCCGAAGATATCCCTGAATTCCCTCCTAAGAGGGAAATTAAGTTCACCATCAAGTTGGTGCCAGGGACGAAACCAATATATATAGCTTTGTATAGGATGTCACCTTTGGAGTTAACAGAACTCAAAAGGTAGATTGAAGAACTTTTGGAAAAGAGATTCATACGACCAAGTGCATCACCATGGGGAGCTCCGGTTTTGTTGGTCAAAAAGAAGAATAGGGGCGGCATGTGCCTATGCATGGATTATAGATAGCTGAATAAAGTAACGATTAAGAATAAGTATCCACTGCCAAGGATCGATGATCTCATGGATCAGTTGCAAGGAGCAACTGTGTTTTCCAAGATTGACTTGTGTTCCAGATATCATCAAATTCGAGTTCTGGAGCAGGACATTCCCAAGGCAGCCTTTCAAACTCGCTATGGACATTATGAATATACTGTGATGCCTTTTGGATTAACGAATGCACTGGCGATATTTATGGATTACATGAATCAGATATTCCAACCATATGTAGATAAATTCATAGTGGTTTTTATTGACGAAATACTGGTTTACTCGAAGACTGGGCAAGAATATATTGAGCATTTAAGACTAGTACTGCAAACTTTAAGAGAAAGGAAGCTCTATGCTAAGCTATCTAAGTGTGAGTTCTAGATGGCGGAGGTGAAGTTCCTTAGGCATGTAGTATCCCAAGGGGAGTTTCTGTAGACCCCAGCAAAGTGGAAGCGGTAGTAAATTGGGAAAGGTCGACCATAATCACTGCAGTTAGAAGTTTTCTGGGCTTAGCCGGATATTATAGGTAGTTTGTTAAGGATTTCTCCCACATAGCTCTGCCTTTAATGAAGTTAACTAGGAAAGATGCTACATTTGAATGGACACCAGAGTATGAATAAAGTTTTCAAGATTTGAAGAGGAAGTTAACCATGACACCAGTGTTAGCCTTACCAGACCCTCGTGGACCATTTGAGGTCTATTGTGATGCTTCTAGACAAGGATTAGGATGTGTATTAATGCAAAATGGGAATGTGGTTGCATATGCCTCTAGGCAATTAAAGCTACATGAAAGGAATTATCCAACACACAATATCGAATTAGCAGCGGTCGTGTTTGCTTTGAAGGTATGGAGACACCACCTTTATGGGGTGAGATTTGAAGTCTTTTCTAATCATAAGAGTTTGAAATACCTCTTTGATCATAAGAAACTAAATATGAGACAATGAAGGTGGATGGAACTCCTTAAGGATTATGAATTTGAGTTGAAATACCACCCAGGTAAGGCCAATATTGTACCAGATGCTTTGAGCAAGAAATCTCTGAATATAGCTTGGATGATGATTAAAGAGAGAGCTCATAGAGAGTTTTCGAGATCTTAATATGGGAATCTCTATGACTCCTTATGCCATCTAATTATGCTAGATAAAGATAACTAATAGCTTTAAAGAACAAATTCAGCAGGCACAACAACAGGATACCAACTTTCAGCATACGATCAATCTTGTGCAATCAGGGACACTAACGGGCGTTGCTCAGGATAAAGAGGGTATATGGCGACATCAAGACAAAGTATGTGTACCCGAGGGAAGTGATCTCCGAAGGAGAATCTTGGAGGAAGCACATAAAGGTGACTTTACCGTACATCCTGGCATTACTAAAATGTATCAAGACCTCAGGAAACTGTTTTAGTGGCCAGGCATGAAGTCAGATGTGGCAAGCTTTGTGAACAAATGCTTGGTCTGTCAAAACATGAAAGTAGAATATCAAAGACCCTCTGGGATGCTACAACCTCTAGAAATCCCTAAATGGAAATAGGAAGGTATCTCCATGGATTTTGTCATGGGATTACTAAGGACATCGATAGTATATGATGCTATATAGGTCATAATGGATAGACTGACTAAGTTTGCTCACTTTCTACCCATTCAAGCAAATTATTCTTTGGAGAAATTAGCATAGCTGTATATTCATGAGATCATAAGATTACATGGGATCCCTTCAACCATCATCTCTGATCAAGACCCAAGGTTTACTTCACGATTTTGGGTAGCCTTATAGAAGGCATTTGGTACTAAGTTGTGTCTAAGCACTGCATATCACCCACAAATGGACGATCAAACATAAAGGATGATTCAAACCTTAGAAGATATGCTGCAAGCATACATAATGGAGCAACATGGAATTGGGACTAATTCTTACCCCTCGCTGAGTTTGCATACAACAACAGTTATCATGCCAACATCGGCATGGCTCCTTACGAAGTGCTGTACGGACGGAAGTGTCAATCCCTACTATATTGATATAAATAAGGGGAAACAAGTCTATTAGGACCGGACTTGGTCAGACAAACCATGGAACAGATTAAAAAAATATGAAGTAAGTGGCTCAGCTCAAACTTGTCAAAAGAGCTACGCCAATACTAGAAGAAAACAAGTAGAATTTCAATAAGGAGATCACGTATTCTTAAAAGTTACGCCCACAACAGGAGTAGGTAAAGTCATTAACCTTAAAAAGTTAAGCCCTCGATTCATCGATCCCTTCCAAATCTTAAAATGAATCGGCCTCGTTGCATATCAAATCGCACTACCCCTGCATCTGTCAAATCTTCATGACATTTTCCATGCTTCTCAACTCAAAAAATATCATCTTGACCCTACCCATTTCTTGGAACCCGAATCTATATAGCTAAAGGAAAATCAAACCTTCCATGTACCCCCAGAACGGATCGTAGATAAGAGCAGTAGGCAACTTCCAAATAAAGTCGTGTAATTGGTGAAGGTAGCATAGGGAAAAGAGGGTGCTGGAGACTACATTTGGGAACTACAGTCAGACATGAAGAAAGAGTACCCTGAATTATTCTCAGGTACTAAATTTTGAGGACAAAATTTTTTTTGAGAGGGTAGTAGTCAATTATCCAGAAAATCACAATAGTGGATCAAATTTTCAACATCAATATAAAAGCTACCCTTTTTATACTTGAATTGTGAGTTCCTGCCTATATCTCTAATTATGGCTGTTTTAGAAATTATTTCATAAATTCTACTTAACTCTTTTGGACCTAAATTTTGGATATAATAAGATTCTATATGTCTAGTTTCTAACCTCTTTAGTCCCATTTGATTTTGATAAGTATAGCTCTGGGTATTAAGGATTTACCTCTACCTACCTTGTAGCTGGGCAGATTTACACCTTCAAAAGTAAAAATCCACCAAAAATTGAAATCTATTTTGATTCCTACAAAACCTGTCATTTTATTGAATCAATTTTCATATCCAATAAGTTCCAATTTGCCTAAGAAGAACTCAAGTTGTGAGCTCACGAAGTTGATGAGATTGGACTACCTTGTCTCTATTCCACCAAAATAAAGGGCAACTTCAAGAATTTTCTGAGAGCAATAGGAATTGAATTTAACTCCAAACTTTTTCTAGGAGGTCGCTCTATGTGTATACTTTCTAACAAAATTGGTTGCACTCAATTTCAAGTTGTATAGAATAATTTATACCCTTCACAACTCATGCTGCCCAGAACAAAACACAGGATTCCTAGGTAAATTTCAAAAAATCATATCTTCCTTAATACTAATCCAATGGACTTATGATTTATATGGTTGCAAAACCCTAGAGATCTAGTTTCATCTAAAAATGGTCCCTTTAAATTTTAATGACTGGATGATAGTCCATACATCACGATATTACAGACAGCTTAAGGGTTTCCTAGAATTCCTGATTCCATTTTTAGGGATTTTTAGTGGTTTCCTCTTAGGCTTTGAGTTAAATCCATCAAGACCAAATCAAATCCATATTAAATCACCATATACACATCATATAATATAGGTTTCATGAATAAAGAAGAAATTCATGTTAAGCACTAATCCAAGAACCACAACTAAAACTAAAGAATCCTACCTCGAACAAGTAAATTTGTTAAGAAAAGTTAAGGGTTTTGGACAAAGAAGTAGATGAAGACTTTAGAGGGTGTGGAATGGAGGAAGAGAAGAAGAAAATGGAGGAAGAGATGCAAGGGAAAGGGCCGAAATTTTTGAGGACCTTAAAGGGACTTTTTGAAGTTGATATTATTATGGTAGTTGGCCTAATTGTAATGCCCAGGTTGAGAGTCACACGAATTGTGACACTTTGTTCTGTCAAACCCTGTGAAAACTCTAAGTTTGGATCCTATGCCCCCTTGTAAGGCTATAGGATTGGGATATTTTCATGGGATCAAAAGTGCCGGTAATTATTCCTTAGATATCAAAGAATTGAAGAGCGATTTTTAATGAATTTTTGGAAGTTATTGACCCTTTCGTTTTCAAGCTTGAAGTTTAAGAAAATGCAAGTTTTCATAAGTTTGTGCTAAAATCAAAAAGTTGGATTTTGATTCTTAAGAAGTTTGATTTTGCCAATATTTTTATTGGATTCAAATGGGGGATATTCTCTTATTTACATTTATGTTTTAAAGTTAATGACATTAATTTAAAATTAAGAAATGCAAATAAGTATATGATGATAGTTGAAAAGTGTAGATGTAGAAGAAAAAAAAAGGGACTGGGTGCCTAGGCACCTAAGACCGGCGCCTAGGCGGCCAGGTCGCTGCTCCTAGGCACTCGCTGGATGAAATTTAAAAGAAGGATCCCATTCCTTCTTCTTCATTCTTCCTCAACTCCTCTCTCTCTTCTTTCTATCTCTTCTCTCTCTTCTTTCTATCTCTTCTCTCTCTCTCTCTCTGCTCATGGATGCCATGACTTCTTCACCATTTTCTACTCAAATCCTCCACAAATCCCTCTTTTTCATCATAATCATCATTAATCTTCTTCCTTGAAGCTTTCTCTCTCATCTCTTTTAGAGAGAGAAACAAAGGTGGGAGGAGACCCAAGCCCTCTATCAAGTTTCTTCCTTCTTTTACAACCCAAGGTAGCCAAGCTCTAATCTTCTTTTATTTCATGGGTATGGAATGATTTTATTGAAGATTTGAGTTTAACATTGAGATTTGGAACCTAGGGTTCCATAATGGGGCTTTTATGTCTTTGGATGTATTTCAAGTTAATCTTTGGCTTTATAGGCTAATTAGTGTTTGGATAATGATATTTTGATGCTAGATAACTTATGTGGTGACCATAACTCCGTGGCTCAATATGCTAAGGCTGTTCCTTCCCTTAGATTAGCACTGTGAGTGATAGTATATCTGTAGCATGCTTCTTGTCCTTAATTTCCTAAGAACATGTCTAAATTGTATTTTAGTAAAGTTCCATGACATAATAGATTTAAAGTGTTTCACTTTACAATTATAGAACTCTTAAGAAATCATGTTAGTTATGTATGTGTATATATAGATGTTTGAGTATAGAAGTGTGGGCAAGCTCTTATAGAAATTAATTTATGGTATTTGAATAATATGAAGTTTCAAGTTATTAGAAATCATTATGTTTTTTTTTAAGCCAATGTTCTAAGCTATTCGATATAAAGAAACAGTTGCATTTCAATAATTTGAGAAAGAACTCTAGATATTTTAAGCTGAATAGCTCGAAAGCACTATACATTGAACCTATGTTTGATAATATAGTTCTTTTGAATAATCAGAAAACTTGCTAACTATGTTTGCTAAGAATACGGAAGTTTTCTTACATCTTATCATGTGTTTAATAATATAAGCAAGAAAGTATATGATTTAAGATGAAGAAAAGTTTTAGTGACAAGGAGTTAGAAAGGAAATGCGTTTTCAAAGAATTTAAGCTAAGGACTCACATGAGGCATGGTGAAGACCCAGCAAGTGTGAGTGCCTTCCTAAGGGGAGAAAACTGTAACAGAACTATTTGTTAATGGCAGTAGCATCAGCCTTGGTGCACCTTGAATAACCCAGTTAGCAGGGTGATTGCTAGCCCAGCATGTCAGCCAACATATCTGGAATATATAGACATGCACAGCTGTGAAGTTATCTTTTACTGCTGGAGTTAGGCCATAGGGCCACTTAGTCAGGTAGCTATTTCTGAAATATGATCCTCCCTTAAGCTTTATAATGATTTTGAAACAAGTATTCACTTTTCATGTTATGAGAAAGTATTTCTATCTTTAAGCCCAGTTCTTATATCCTTATTATGTATATGATTTATTACATCTAGTTGTAAAAGCGTTATGTTTATATATATATATATATAGATATGTGTGTGTGTGTGTGTGTGTGTGTGTGTGTGTGTATGTGTTTGTAAGAAGTTTTTATCCAATGGAAAGAAAAATGTGATTAAGGACCTATGGATGTTTTAAGGACAGATTATAGTTTAGGTATGTTTTACCAGAAAGTTTATAGTATGTTAACATATAGATAAAGTCTTTTCTTAAGAGATGATATATAAGTTTTTGAAGAAGTTTATAAGTTATACTTTTGCTAAAAGTTAATGTTAAAGCTTGTTCCACTGCTATTATAGATATATTATCCCTCACTGAGTCTGTATGACTTACTCTTTTCTCTCTCCATATTTTTTAGACAGGTGCGGGATTGTGCTCAAGCTTCCGCAGTTAACTAGAAGATTCAGCATTTAGGTTTAATTGTATAATCTTTAGAAGTGTTTCATTAGTCCCCAGGCAAGGTACTCCCTGTATCAGCTTTAATTTTTAATAAAAAGCATGTTATTTTTAGTTGAGTCAAGTTGCACTTTAACGATTATGTGTTAAGGTTTATGATGGATATGTATGTATATATTTTCATAAGTATGATTACATTTTAAATTCTCATATGGTGTGCTGTGGGGTGCATTTTGAGAATGCCTGGATCTCCAATGATTTTGTGTGCTTGAACTATTTTGCAGCAAGAGGATCCTTATTTAGGAGTAGTCCTAAATACAAAGGAGACTTTATCCCATTTTATTTAGAAAAAGTGTAACATCCCCACTTTTATAAATATAACGTAATAGGAACTTTGAATTATTTCCCTTAGGTAGTGTGAGAATTTCTCAGGCAGCGCTATGCCATGACGATCCTCACACTTGAAATTATAGGGTAGTATAACACTGCCGTTGAAAATACGGCACTGCCATATGTTAAAAATTAAGAAATGGCAAAAGTGCCCCTGCAAACTTTTATTAATCGCAGTGATATCCTGAATTTTTAGAAATTATGTTTTGACCCCAAAAACTTATTTCCACAATAATCCTACAACTTTTCATAAAATGACCATCATGTCCACCCTAGAACTTTTCATAAAATGACCTTTATGTCCCCACATACGTAGAATTAGCAAAATGAGATTTTAAACAAAGCAGAATCACATGGTGAAATTGTGGAAGTCTAAATCTCTGCCGGTTGGGCCATGGAGGCAGTCTGGTGTGAAATGACGAGGGGTGCCCCTGGACTTGCTCAAAATTACGGAAATGCCATTAGTTATAGAAAATAGAAAACAAAAAGGCTCCGAAATTGTGAAAATGTCTAACTTATGCCGTTAATCTATCTATTCGGTTTCAATAGTTATGTAAGGGCGATTAGGAGTTAATTAAATATTAATTAGGAGTTAAATAGATGTTAATTAGAGGGATGAGGCTTAGGAACAATTAGGATAGAGATATAGAAATCCTCTCAAAGTCATTTAGTAAAGTTTTGCCGATTTGAAGAAAATCGGCGAAGATTCGGTGCTTTAAACTGCTAGAACCGAATCAGTAGAATTTCACTAGTTTGAGCGGATGAAAATTGAGCCACTTCTACGCTAATGGATGGCGCCAATTGGCCGCCGAGTGAAGAGTGTAACGTCCGAAAAATTCTATCGTTATTAACCGAGTTTTCGGTTTTCGTCGAATAATTGGGATTAATTAGGATTCGATTAAGCATTCACTTAAAGCCAATTGAATGTGGTTTAGAATGATTAGGTATAATGGAATTAGATTAGAGCCATAGGAAACTTCATAGGATTTTTCTAAAACCGTTTTACCGATTTAAAGGAAATCGGTAAGATTTTGGTATTTCAAACTGTCGGAACCGGACCAATAGAAATTTTTCTATGAGTGCCTTAGGATCAATGGCTAAGATTTAGCCAAGCAAATCCCCAAGTGGCGCCTTGATCAGCCCTTGATGATGGGGAAGCCAAGCCAAATTGGAGAAGGGAGTGAAATCCACCAATCAAAGCAAAGTGTCTCCAAATATCTCTCCTTTTTTTTCTTTCTTCTTATCATTTTCGACCTCCCCGCTACCAGCCTCATTTCCCCACTCTTCTTCCACTTCCTCTCATCCCCAAACTCAAGCCCCAACCATCAACTTCATTCCAAGATCAAGTTCTATCAAGATTTCATACTACCAAGGTAGGAATTCCAACTTCTTTTCTTGTTTTCTTTGAATTGGGCTGATTGGGACTCCACTTTCTTCCCAATTTCTTGCAAGATTCTGATGCTATCTTGAGTGATGATGATGAATTAAGATTGGTTTAGGGTGTATGTGTGAGTTTGAATTGAAGATTGGGTGGATTGGTTAGAGAAAAACATGAATCCAAGAAGAGTTCAAGAAGCTATTAGGGTTTTCTCCTCGATGGTCCATACGGCGGAGTGTATGGCTCCGCCTACTGTAGTTTAAAATTGATGAAACCATTTTTATATGAAACTAAACATTCAGGGCTTTCCATACATATAAAATATAAGGCCATTGGATTAGTATAGAATTAGTTATGAATTTTTGAAGTTTGACCTAGAAATCTGGGTTTTCATCTGGGCAGTATGAGTTGAGAAGGGTATAACTCACCCTACACAACTCCAAATTGAGTGCAACCAACTCTGTTTGAAAGATAACATGTAAGGAAACATCCCATAAAAATTTCCGAGACAGAGTTCATTGGCATTTGTTCCCAGTACATCAATGAATTTGGCTTGAGTTCAAACTGGACTGGAACAGGGTAGTCCAGTAGGGTTAAGTTTTGCGGCTTATATCTCAAAATACACTCATGAAAATGAGATGAAACTTATGTCATTCGGAGGCTTGTCCTGTTAGCTTGAATTTGATATAAATTTCGTATGATTTCACCTAGGTTTTTATTTTTAGTGAATTTTTACTTATAAGAACCCAATTCTGGCTAAGAACAGGGCAGTCTGAGGTAAAATATTTATATCTTGAGTTACACAAATCAAAATGAGATGGGACCAAAAGGGTTAGAAACTAGACACATAAGGCTATGATATCCAAAAATTAGATTCAAATGAGTTAAATTGCAATAAGGGTGGACTTTACAAAATTCGGGCAGAAGAGGGTAGAGTGAGCAGAAAACTCTGTTGATATTTCTATTGATTTTAACATACCATATGATCAATAATATTGCTGTAACTTGCTGTTTTACATTGAATTGCATACTTAATTGATTGTATTGGTAGCTGGGCACTATTCACGGGGAAGTGGACTCGATCCGTTATGCTGCCGAATTTTCGGCAGGGATTTATGAAAACTTATGCTATGGGTGATTATGCCTTGAACATATTTATATGTCATGTTCATGTATGTCATGCATGCAAGCATAATTAGAATATGATATGAGAAGTAAGGCAATAGACATATCCATGAATGCTCAAAGCATCCGCATGCATGATAAGATATGGAAGGAAAAGGATAATAAGAACTTGTAAGAGGGACATACCAAGCTACCACGTGAGGCATGGCATAGACCCAGCTAGCGTGGGCCAGAGCGGTACTGTCTAAGACTTGGGCCAGCCCTCGACCAGATTTAAGGGGAATAGACCGGTGTGAGGGTCAAGGAAAGTAAACCCGTCACTCATGTATAGGTACGAGCTCGAACCTGAAAAGCAGGCTATTACCCAGGGGTGAGAAAGGCCACTCACCTCTGAGGGACCAAGTACAGAAAAGAACAAGATCAAGTTGCAAGTTAAAGAAAAATACGAATTAAGTCAAGTGCACTTGCATACAGACAAGTACAAGCATCTTTATGTGCATCTTCAGTTATCCCATTAAGTCATAAGGTTATTAAGATTCTTATTGAAGCATATTGCACTATTTGTATTTCTATGTTTGTCATATAATATGGCAAGTGATTGTTAAAACATAACCCGCTTCGAGAAAGATATTTTCCACTTAAAATTGAACCACTATTTGTGTATATGTGCTCATATTTTCATAATAAACCGAAGCGGCTGGAATGTTTATGATGGCACTGTATGAGAATAGTTCATGTTTACCTACTGAGAACCTTAGGTTCTCACTGCCTGCTTGCGTGTTTTTCTTTTCCGTAAACATTCCAGTACTCAAGTTGGAAACCAAGTGCGAGGCAGAGTATAGGGCCATTCATGGAGCAAGAATCGGGCGTAAGCCAGATCAAGAGACCATTGAAGCTAGTAACGACTAGTCAGAAGTAGATGCTGTGTACTATATCAGTCATAATTTCTTTTAAAGTGTAATTATTTTATATTTTTTTTCCATGTATCAGAGACTATTAGTTGGTAATAAAGTAAGCAGTTAAAGGGCCATGTATTATATTTTCCATATTTTAAAGTTTTTTTAGCACAGTGACAACCTCTTAATATGACTCCATGACTCGAGCATGACTTATATAATAGAGGGTGTTACATTTATTGGTATCAGAGCAGTTCGTCCTATATAGGCCCGTGGATGGACTGATTATGCTTCTAATGCATACTCTGAGAATCTAGACAAACCATGCGTTAGGTCCTCGCGTGAAGAGGACATAGAAATATTATGAATGGCAGCCTTGTGAGTGTTGTGGACTACCTGTAGCACTTGATTAAGTATTGAGCCTGATCACCTCAATATAAGGTTTTGTGTAAACAAAAGCCTAAAACACCCAGCAGGCTTATTAGGAGCCTGCTATACATAATTACTAGGGATAAGACTCCTAAAAAGTAGCAATGGCATGAAGGGATAGACAATTGAGCAAGTTGAGGAGTGCAGAGAATTGGGGATTTAATCAAAGGAATTGTGCCAGGCGGTTTGCTATGGACATAGTAAACCTAGTTATATCGAAAAAGGTTGTTTACAAAGTGTTGCCAGGTAGCCGAAGATTTTCCATCATCAAGGACAGGATCTTAGTTGGAGACAAGCTGAGTAAGAATCTTCTTCACCGTGATGGGGCTTGGTTCAAGCTTCATTGCGATTACCCAATCTAGACTATCTACTCTAGATTGAATCTAGGGGATTTTTCTACCTGGTTTTGTATTCTTAAGTGGGGCATGAATAGTGCCCTTATTTTCTTCATGGATGAGATTACCCTGAAGGTACCTCGCCAACAAATTCAGTCAATGGTTTGTATTTTGGATTATGGAAATACCACATTATAAAGACCTGATCCTTCATTAAGGAGCTTGTAGAGTGGACGAAGGAAGCAAAGAATCAGTGAAAGAAGCTAAAGGCAGAAGCTTTGGTTAGGTATATGGGAGATCTTTTAAGTCCCCGTCCAAAGGCTGGAGTGGTTTCTTCCTCAAGGGTACTGGGAACCAACCTTGTAGCGAATGCAAATTTGAAAAGTACTAAGTGGAATCTTGACTTCGAAAGGGAAACAGTTGAGCAAACTGTAAAGAGACCCATCTAACTATACATTGAACCAAGACGGAGATACGGCTATACACGGCATGGAAAGCAGATGGAGTTATAAGTGTAACAAGAGAGAGAGAGACAATATATCTCCTACTAGTCGGAAGTAGGATCACTTTCAGACTAGAGGTGGCATATGAACCAAGTGTAAATTTTCCTACCTTTCAAGGATAAAAAGAGTGCTAGAAAATCTAGTCATGTTCGAATTCTATCAACCTCAGCCATCACAGAAATTGGAGGATAGAATCATCTTCAACATGTTATTAGTTGAGGAATGAGGCTATTTAGAGAAGAAAAGCAAAGTTGAACAATCGCCGTTAAGTACCATTATACATACTATAGGTGGAGTAACTCGATGAGAAATGTATTCGGATTCAGACGGGAGTAACAAAGATTTAAAGTATGCAACTAATCCCAATAGGCCAAGGGGGCAGTAACAAGGTAGGTTTTGACAAATGAAAATAGACAAGTTTCTGCAGCAACAATAGAACATAGTAGGAACGAGGTAGGAAAAGAGGAAGTTTGGATTTCTAACTGGTCCACTAAAAAGAGAAAGGCTACCTATTATAAGATTACGGTCTAGAAAAGATTGTGTACGAAATATTAAGTAGGGTTACCTTGGCACCAATCATAAGTACAACAAACCCAATGCACGTCAACTAAGACCGGATGATGCACCAATATAAGATCAAAAAGGATTTGAAAATGTGCCCCATGAGAGGCAAGGTTGCGATACCGAAATTAGAGGCAGCCAGAAGAGTCTCTATACCTTGGGTTAGATTAAAGGCGATCATCACTAATGCACTAGATCCCATCAGAGTTCCGTAGTTAAGTGTGCTCGGATGAGAGTAATATTATGATGGGTGACCTTCTGCGAAGTCCTCATATTGTAACTTCAACAGAGAAGCAAGGCCATCATTCCCATCTTTCACAGCAAATGGATTACATCCTAGGGGCAAGATATCATAAAGAATAGCCAGAAGGCTTAGCAGTTAGGGTAATATGAGAGGTGGACATCAACACAATAGTCGAGGAATCTCCATACTAACCAATTGAAGAAAGTAGAAAAGTAGCAGGAACTTTTGCTGTCCCGCAATCCTTTCCTTACGTGAAGTTGATCATATTTTGAGGGAACAAGTATCGCAACAATCATTGAGAAGTTCAACAAGAATGACACGAGATCCAAATAATGAGAAATGGAATAAAGTCCGCAAGAAAAAGAGAGATTTCGAAGCAAGGACTATAGTTATAGTTTAGAAGGAAGCTCTAGCCTTACACCTAAAATCTAATGCAAGGGGATTCATCACTGATCAGAGAAGATCAGGTAGGTGAGAGTTTGGATATAGCTTAATCAACTTCCCAAAAAACTTCGGCAAATCCACTATGACCACTATTTGTCGAAGTTGATTGCTGCTATAGCTGATAGTTTTCGTAATGGCAGAACTTCTTCAGTTGGTATTTAAGGCCCAAGGCACAAGTATTGGAAAGTTACCGGAAAACATAGCGCACAAGTAGTCAGACACATGGCAAGGAGGATAAGGCAGTTTCTCAATGAACCTGATGATGGATCAGAATGTCAGCGAAACAAAGTATATTTTGGCACTCATATAATCCATGACAACTCTCTGCATAGATATTGGAAAGGCATCTTATAAGACAATATGGTAAGGAAACTCTGCAGCTCTGATAAAAGGATCTGACTTTTGACTTTGGTTTTCACATTAAATTGCATGTATCTTAATAACTAGGAATCAAGAAGGATATTAGACTAATAGAAAGAGTTATGAGCCTTAGGACTTAATCCGTATAATGGAAGTGACCTGAAAATTTCCTACAGGCAATAGGCACAAGGCAAATTTTACCAAGAAGAATGAGTTTTAAGATAAGGCTCCTAGTTATAATTTTGAGAAAAGGCCTAAGCCTATGTTTCTAAAGAACCGTGTCGGAGACGAATTTATTATTGGATTAAGGGTAGTTGAGTGAATAAGAATTTTGGGAAAGAATATATGGACCTCCTTGACCCAGGCATTAGCATTCCTACATATTGACGTCAATTACTATGATAGCTGCTAATCTTTGCAATTGCAAATCTTCATGAGTTGAATATCTAAGGTCTCAGGTACAAGTGGCGAAAGATTTAGCAACTATCATAAAGTAGGAGTAGCGGAATATAGAGCAAGGGAGATGGGTAAGGGTCTCCAATAAACAGAACAATGATTCAGAGCGTCCTAGAGACAAGGCAAGCTTGGACATCAACATAACCTTTATGGATACTTTGTACGTGTTAAGACACTACCTCATAGCCACCGGCAAGTAATCTCGAGACAAGATGCAAACTCGAAAAAAGAAGTATCCCTATAAGTTAAAAGGACTTTTCATTGACCCTTCTTAATCTTAGAATTTTGATGACAAAATTCTTTTTAAGGTGGGTAGAATGTAACATCCCCACTTTCGTAAATAGAACGTAATAGGAACTTTGAATTATTTCCCTTAGGTAATGTGAGAATTTCTCAGGCAGCGCTATGCCATGACGATCCTCACACTTGAAATTATAGGGTAGTATAACACTGTCGTTCAAAATACGGCACTGCCATATGTTAAAAATTAAGAAATAACAAAAGTGCCCCTGCAAACTTTTGTTAATCGTAGTGATATCCTGAATTTTTAGAAATTATATTTTGACCCCAAAAACTTTTTTTCACAATAACCCTACAACTTTTCATAAAATGACCTTCATGTCCACCCTAGAACTTTTCATAAAATAATCTTTATATCCCCACATCTATAGAATTAGCAGAATGGGATTTTAAATAGAGCAGAATTGTGACGTCCGAAAATTCAATCGCCTGTTATTAATCAATTTTCTCGATTAATTCACGCGAGTAAGATTAGCTATGAACCATTTAAGATTTATTAGGATTCAAATGGATGTTAGTTAGGTAGATTAGAATGGAAAATTTAAAGTAGAAACTAAGGTAAAGGCGAATGCGAAATCGGGCAAATACCGATTCTCCGGTTGTGGGAAGATCCGATAAAACTTCAATAACTTAAACTACTGGAATAAAATAATATTAATGGCCCTGGATCCAAAGGTGGGAGGCCATCCACCACCACCATCAGGGGCAGTCCTGAGTTATGTGGCTCAATTGAGGCCACAAGATTAAAGGACCAATCACACGCGACAACTCCCCTTCATTATTACAACTTCAAAATATCTTCTACTCTCTCACTTTCCTCTCCTTATCTCATCCGCCACCCTCCTTCTTCCTCCTCCTCCATTTTTTCTTTTCCTCTTCTTCATCTCTCTTCACTTCATACACTCTTCACTTTGGAGATTTGAAGTTCTTTTGAAGAATCAATTTGGAACTCAAAGGAGGTAGGGTTTAAAGCTTTGAATAGATGTTTGTATTGTTGATTAAATCTGGATTGGATATGGTTTATGATCTGTCTTCTTGCTGATCTTGATGAATTATGGGTGGAAAAATGATGGGATGAGTGAAGAGGTGATAGATCAATGGGGTAGATCAAGAAAGGAGAGAAATCAGCAAGTCTGGAAACAGAGTTCTCTTAGGGTTTCCGTACGAAATGCCCTCTGTCCCTCAGTTCCCACCGTTTAAATTCTATGAAAATATTTTTAGATGAAACTAGACATCCAGAGCTTTCCATACATATAAATTATTAAGTCATTGGATCAGTATAGGGAATTAGTTATGAATTTTGAAGTTTGACCTAAGTTTCAGAATTTGATTTCGGGCAGGAAGCTTACGTGAGCCATATCTCACTCCATATAACTTGGATTTAGGTGGAACAAAATTCTATAGAAAGCTAAGATCCAGTAGTTTATGCTATAAAAATTTCGGATTCAGACCTAATTTGAGTAACTCCCAGAAATTTTCTAAAGTCACCCCTGATTCTGCTTAGGCCAAAACAGGGCAGTTTGTAACACCTGAATTTGAGGTTTTATTACTTAATCTGTAGTTGGCCAAATGATGTGGGACTTGTTGGAGGATAAAATTTCATATCCTAGCTTCAAAACGACATAGGTTTGGTAGCCATACCCTTAGGATTCAATTTTAACAGATTTTAACATTTTAGAGTGCTGTTCCAGTTTAGTTATAGACCAAGCCAGAACAAAATGACAATATCTTGAGTTGTAGATATCAAAATTGAACGGGACTAAAAAGGTTAGAAACTAGACACATAGGGCTTCAACATATTAAAATTTCAGATCCATTGGAGTTGTGTAGCAATAAACTCAGAGGAAACACTAACCGGGCAGAATAGGAAGCATTTGGTGGCAGCACCCAAATTTTAAGTTTACTCTTCTCTTGATTATAACAAGTATGCATGCCCAGTATTATTATGAGAATCCTATATTGTTATGAACATTGTATATACTGTTATAGAAACTATTGAACTATTGTTGAGAATTACTGGAATTGTTGCTGCTGGCACTATTCATGGGGAAGCGGATGTGATCCGTTATGCTGCCCAAATTTCGGTAAGCATTATGATTGATTATGAGATTATAAGTTTAAGCTGGAACATATATAATCCTCGAGTAAGAGGATAAGCTTATTTAAGTTCCCCTCACCCACGACTCACATAAGGCATGGCATTGGGCCGGCTAGTGTGAGTATGAGGATGGAGTCTTACATGAGGCATGGCGTTCAAGCGCCATTAGTGTAAGTCAGAATATTTAAGGTGGCGGCAGACAGTGTGATGAGCTCATTACCATTTATGCTGAGTGGGTGTAAAGATTTTAAGAAAGAGTCAAACTTAGAGGAAGGAAGGATAAGAGTAAAGTTATGAGTATATTCCCTTTTTACACGCATTAAGGGTATTAAATGTTGTGGAATTGTATACTTGAGTTATGCATGTATATTTTGTAATCTGCTATTCTACTGTTAATAGTTAGACTTATTCACTACTTCCGATCATGTTCATAGTTATCATAATAAAAGACCGAAGCCATTAGGGGTTAAGATGAGATAACTTTAGGAATATAGAACCCTACTGAGAGTTTGAAGAATTCTCACCCTATGTAGTACCCATTTTACTTTCAGATCGATCACGATGGGCCTTGTGACAGTGGTGTTCATTGAGTTCCATATAAACTTCATTACAACCCCACCTACGACTCGTTGTACATAGTCGGCTCGTCTTGGATTTAGGGTATACTTTTTCCGCAGCAGTGACTTCACGGTTGCCACTCTTCCACCCCTTGTTCGACCCACTTTGTTCCATATTTCGCCTTCCCCATATCAAGTAGCACATCCGGCACCTCCTCCACTTTGCGCTCAGTGGATCCCATACCGACCTCACCTCTTGAGGATGGTTCCCGGAGACCGATGGGCCCAGAGGATGACCCGTCAAGACCACCAAACTCTTCGTCCTCCTCATCCGGACCATGACTCCTCCCAGCCCAGGCTGCTAATGGCCAGCAGTGCTGACCCAAGTAGTAGATATATTTGGCTAGGGCGTATGCAGGATGGCCTCTTTTGAGGATGATGTGTTGGGCCATAGGAGTAGTTTGTTAGGACTTTGACTTGCCTCAAATGTCCTATGAGGACTCTTAGAATTTGCACTTTTATGATATCGGCCAGGATCTTTTTGGTATGTCTGGCCTACATGTATTCCTTATAGTGTATATATCAGAGGATGTCCTCTATGGATGTGAGATATATATATATATATATATATATATATATATATATATATATATATATATATATATTTACCTTCGAGTATATGTGCATAAATTGAGAAAAATTTCTCTGCATTCCTTTCATTATTTCAGTTTGTATGACATTATGGTTTCACGTTTATCGCTTAAGTTCTTACACTTGCAGAGGAAATAAAAAGAAAAAGATTAAATCGTGTAAATCATAGTCGGGACTATAAATAATAAATTTTAAATAAAAACCTTTAACATACTATACTACAATTAAGTAAATATAGTAGATAGAGTAGGACCTTACAAGAATTACATGGTGAAATTGTGGAAGTCTAAATCTCTGCCGATTGGGCCATGGAGGCAGTCTGGTGTGAAATGACGAGGGGTGCCCCTGGACTTGCTCAAAATTATAGAAATGCCATTAGTTATAGAAAACAGAAAACAAAAAGGCTTCGAAATTGCGAAAATGTCTAACTTATGCCGTTAATCTATCTATTCGGTTTCAACAGTTATGTAAGGGTAATTAGGAGTTAATTAAATATTAATTAGGAGTTAAATAGATGTTAATTAGAGGGATGAGGCTTAGGAAAAATTAGGATAGAGATCTAGAAATCTTCTCAAAATCATTTAGTAAAGTTTTGCCGATTTGAAGAAAATCAGCGAAGATTCGGTGTTTTAAACTGCTAGAACTGAATCAGTAGAATTTCACTAGTTTGAGTGGATGAAAATTGAGCCACTTCTACCCTAATGGATGGCGCCAATTGGCCGCCAAGCGAGTGAAGAGTGTAACGTCCGAAAAATTCTATCGTTATTAACCGAGTTTTCAGTTTTCGTTGGATAATTGGGATTAATTAGGATTCGATCAAGCATTCACTTAAAGCCAATTGAGTGTGGTTTAGAATGATTAGGTATAATGGAATTAGATTAGAGCCATAGGAAACTTCATAGGATTTTTCTAAAACCGTTTTACCGATTTAAAGGAAATCGGTAAGATTTCAGTATTTCAAACTGTCGGAACCGGACCAATAGAAATTTTTCTATGAGTGCCCTAGGATCAATGGCTAAGATTTAGCCAAGCAAATCCCCAAGTGGCGCCTTGATCAGCCCTTGATGATGGGGAAGCCAAGCCAAATTGGAGAAGGGAGTGAAATCCACCAATCAAAGCAACGTGTCTTCAAATATCTCTCCTTTTCTTTCCTTCTTCTTATCATTTTCGATCTCTCCACTACCAGCCTCATTTCCCCACTCTTCTTCATCTTCTTCCACTTCCTCTCATCCCCAAACTCAAGCCCTAACCATCAACTTCACTCTAAGATCAAGTTCCATCAAGATTTCACACCACCAAGGTAGGAATTCCATCTTCTTTTCTTTGAATTGGGCTGATTGGGACTCCACTTTCTTCCCAATTTCTTGCAAGATTCTGATGCTATCTTGAGTGATGATGATGAATTAAGATTGGTTTAGGGTGTATATGTGAGTTTGAATTGAAGATTGGGTGGATTGATTAGAGAAAAACATGAATCCAAGAAGAGTTTAAGAAACTGTTAGGGTTTTCTCCTCGATGGTCCGTACGGCGGAGAGTATAGCTCCACCTACCGCAGTTTAAAATTGATGAACCATTTTTATATGAAACTAGACATTCAGGGCTTTCCATACATATAAAATATAAGGCCATTGGATTAGTATAGAATTAGTTATGAATTTTTGAAGTTTGACCTAGAAATCTGGGTTTTCATCTGGGCAGTATGAGTTGAAAAGGGTATAACTCACCCTACATAACTCCAAATTGAGTGCAACTAACTTTGTTTGAAAGATAACATGTAAGTAAACATCCCATAAAAATTTCCAAGTCAGATTCGTTGGCATTTGTTCCCAGTACATCAATGAATTTGACTTGAGTTCAAATCAGACTGGAATAGGGTAGTCCAGTAGGGTCAAGTTTTGGGGCTTATATCTCAAAATACACTCATGAAAATGAGATGAAACTTATGTCATTTGAAGACTTGTTCTGTTAGATTTAATTTGATATAAATTTCGTATGATTTCACCTAGGTTTCTATTTTTAGTGAATTTTTACTTATAAGAACCTAATTCTGGCTAAGAATAGGGTAGTCTGAGGTAAAATATTTATATCAGGAGTTACACAAATCAAAATGAGATGGGACTAAAAGGGTTAGAAACTAGACACATAAGGCTATGACATATCCAAAAATTAGATTCAAATGAATTAAATTGCAATAAGGGTGGACTTTACAAAATTCAGGCAGAAGAGGGTAGAGTGAGCAGAAAACTCTGTTGATATTTCTATTGATTTTAACTTACCATATGATCAATAATGTTGCTGCAACTTGGTGTTTTACATTGAATTGCATACTTAATTGATTGTATTGGTAGCCTGGCACTATTCACAGGGAAGTGGACTCGATCCGTTATGCTGCCGAATTTTCGGCAGGGATTTATGAGAACTTAAGCTATGGGTGATTATGCCTTGAACATATTTATATGTCATGTTCATGTTTGTCATGCATGCAAGCATAATTAGAATATGATATGAGAAGTAAGGCAATAGACATATCCATGAATGCTCAAAGCATCCACATACATGATAAGATATGGAAAGAAAAGGATAATAAGAACTTGCAAGAGGGACGTACTAAGCTACCACGTGAGGCATGGCATAGACCCAGTGTAACATCCCCATTTTCACCTAAGTTAATTAGCTCGGTATTCCCGGCTAATTAGAGGGATTAACGATTAATTGAGAATTAATCGATTAATCTCGAGAGCAAGAGCTTAGTAAATTAAAGGCAAGTCGATAATTGAGATTTAATGCATTAAAAGTTACAATTAAAAGCCTAATTACCCAATCCTTATTAATCCATGATTTAGAACATAAAATCAAGGTGATCTAATCTAATTAACTAAGAGCATATAAGTCTCAAAACTTAATCACATTAACCTTCACATCTTCTTACAAAATTAATGAGGAAAATCCTTTTTAATTAAAATGTGCTAATGTGTAATTTAAACCAAGTGAATTAATTAACATTTAGATAATTACAACAATTATAAAGATGTAGAAACTTCCCTTTAATTATGGTTTGAAAGTTTGGTCAAAGCAAGAGCCATATCCAACCATCCATTTACTTTCTCACCATACACCACAAGATCAAGAGTCTATATTAGTAGATCCCTTAAGTCATGACAAGAGTTGTACTCTCCTTTATCAAGATAATGACCTTGGTGTGATCCTAGCCATCCAATGCCAAATCCTAAGAGAGCTCATGCTTTTAACCACTAGAAAAGAAACACTACAAGCCTTTACCCAATTGCCAAGACTCAAAGGAAACACAACACTCCCTTTTGTCCTATGGTTTTTCCCACTCTCTAGCTTGTTGTAAGAAGCAAAGTCATCTCACTCCCTCTCTCATTTTTGCGCCACCCATCAGCCCCCCTCTCTCCTCATTCCATTTTTCATTTCCTCTCTCAAAGAAGCACAAAGCTCTCTCCTCTCTCCAAGTCTCATACTCTCCAAGTCTTATACTCTCCTCTTCTTCCAAGCTTCATTGTTTTTCTTCCAACCCTCATACTACTTCCTACTCATCTCCATTTACCATTCTCACAAGCCCTTCAAGAACCACCCTCTTTGGTTCTTGGAGAAACAAAACAAACACTCACCAAGCCCCAAAATCAAGCTCAAGGAGAAGGAGGCCATCTCCAACCATCTTCATCTTCCAAGCCTTCAAAAAGGAACTTTTTGATAGTGACTCTTCCCTTTCTTTTCATGTATTCTTCAAGTTTTAGAACCCCTAAGCTCCTCATGGTTAGGTGGTTTTAAAGCTTGCTTCAAGGTCTCATGACCACATCTTGCCTTATGAGTGTTCTTGCCTTGATGAAAATGTTGTTTTGATAAGAGATTTTGTGGTATGGTGGTTTTTGTGTATCATGCTTTATTTTGCTTCAAAATACTGATTTTGGTGACTGAAACTTTGAGTATGATGATGAGTTAAAACATGAAAATGGTGATTTGAAGTGATATAACAATTTCTCCACAAGCTTGAAGTGAAAAACTTAAAAACTAGTAAATCTGGAATTCTGGCAGTCTGTAAAGCGTGCGATATATTTATTGCTGCAGAACTCAAAATGCAACGAAACTATTTTTCTATGAAAGTAGACTCAAAGAGCTTTTCATACATATAAAATATGTGAGTTTTGGCTTTAAAACGAGAGAGATATGATTTTTCAAAGTTTGCTGTTCCTGGATGGGTTTCTGTCCGGGCAGTAGGTAATAAAACATGCATAACTCAAGTTATACATAACATTTTTGAGTGGGACCAAGTTTGTTAGAAAGCTAAGACATAGAGGAACACTCCCATAAAACAGTTTTGTCAGATTCCATGTGAGGAACTCCCAGTGAAGTGGACAAGCCACTAACCCGAGTTGAACTTTCAATCCTGAACAGTCAGAATAAAATGTGCATAACTCAAGCTACAAAATGAATTTTTAAGTGGGGTTTTTTGTTTAAAAATAGACTCAGAGAAGTATATCCCCACAAAAATTCGAAATAAAAGAGTAAAAGATGAAATTATGGTGAATTTTCAAAGTTACTGCCCTACTGTAAAAGTAAAACTGGTTAGGATAAAAGTTAAAGAATAAGGAGAAATAAGCTTTAAGACATTAATACCCTTACATTAAGCATTAGAGAACCCTCACAATCCAACTTAAAAAGTATCAAAAAGGACATTAGACAAAAATTGGTGTTATGCCCAATAAGAGAAGTTTACATAAGAGACAACCTCAATTAAAAGCTTGCACCCAATTTATTAAGCTAAGCTCATAAAATGTTGTTTGAGAATATGCCTATGTTTATGTGCAAGCATGATGTTATGATGATGATCATGATGACGATGATATGATGATGTTATGATGATGATATGATGATGATGATATGATAATGATGATATGATATGATGCTTGATGATACTATGATATTGGTTTCTCTGTTTGGCAAAATTTTGGGAAGAGCAGTCTGGCAGATTATCTTTCTTGAAATTTTGTAAGAATTATGGACTTAGAAATATTTTGCATCATAATGCTTAAATAAGAAGAAGTTTAATTCAAGTAAGTGATCATTCAAAAGGGAAGGTAACCTAATTTAAGTTTCCCCTCACCCACGACTCACATGAGGCATGGCATGACCCAGCTAGTGTGAGTATAGGGGATAGGTCTTACATGAGGTATGGCATGACCCAGCTAGTGTAAGTACCGAAATTCTATGGTGGCGACGGCCATGGTATGAGCTCATTATCACTTATGTTTAGTGGGTGAAAAAATAAAGTCAAGTTAAGAAAAGAAAAGGGACTTCGGTCCAAAACCCTAAAAAGGGGAGAAGTTAAGAGAATCTTCTAGCTTGGACATGCATGTTTTATATGATTACACTTGTGCTTATGATTATTACGATACAAATGATTAGAAGGTATGTTAAAAATTGAATCCGCTTCGGATACTCATGATTTCGAAAATCTAAGAATTGAATTGGATGCATGCTCACTGTTTTTATTTATAAAACCGAAGTGGCTGGGACGATGACGATGACACTTACATGTTAGGGTCGAGTCCTACTGAGAAATCTTATTTCTCACCCTAGTTGTTTTCCCGTCTCGTCACCAGATACTCATGGCACGCCCCGTGGCATGGAGCATAGAGCCTCCCCACCATGAGTGGGCCTATGATGAGGACGCCCACGCTATTGTGGCCACGACCACCACAATAGTCCGCACGTATTTCTACCCGGGTCGAGTTTTTGAGCAGGAGGAGCCAGAGATCCCGCCTGCCCCTGTAAACGTATCATCGGCGCACCTTGGACCGCTGCTGGGTCCTTGGGATTTCCCGCCTGAGCCATTGCCGGAGGTCGAGATGGAGCCAATGTCTCCGGGCCTACCCGTAGCCGAGCCCGTACCACCGCCAGAGGTCCCGGTGATCGAAGTGAGTTCGACAGCTACTCCTAGGGCAGCAGCCGCTTCGCCGCCGCTCCCCGAGTATCGCCCTGCCGAGTCCGAGGAGGATCCCTCCGAGGCGCGTTCTTCAGTCGCCAGCTATACTCCTAGCCGTCGCATTCGTCGCGTGGAGGTGATCAGTCGACACCCCTGTATCATCCGCACTCCTCGCGTTCCCTGAGGCCGAGGAGCGAGGGGAACCAGGCACTCGAGGACCTGAGTCCATTGGATTGAAGGGTGTGAAAGGGGCAGAGAAGCCAACATATGTCTACGTGGGCCTATTTCATTAGTGCTCCTTATCTGTTGTATTTCATTTTGTATCAGACTTATGTACCTTTGATTTTGGGGCCATGGCATGACCATGAGTCCCCTTTTTATGTATTTGTTGGATATTATGAGACAAATTATAATTATGTGGTTGTAGTACTAATTTGAATGTATGGTATTTTGATTTATCTCTGTTCCTTTAATTCATACCGAAATCTTTGCGATACGCTCGTTTATTACTATCTTCTCGCACAAGGCTTTACTTTCCAAAAGTGACGACGTATTTCAAAAAAAAAAATTTTACCGTAATTTTCGCGTAATTTAAATTCAAGTAAAGTTTAGTTTTCCACGAGCATAAGTAACAACTAATAAAACGCCGTAATACGACTTAAGCGTAGTATTGATTTATTAGGGTGTTACACCCAGCTAGCGTGGGCCAGAGCGGTACTGTCTAAGACTTGGGCCAGCCCTCGACTAGATTTAAGGGGAATAGACTAGTGTGAGGGTCAGGGAAAGTAAACCCGTCACTCATATATAGGTACGAGCTCAAACCTGAAAAGCAGGCTATTACCCAGGGGTGAGAGAGACCATTCACCTCCAGGGGACCAAGTACAGAAAAGAGCAAGATCAAGTTGCAAGTTAAAGAAAAATACAAATTAAGTCAAGTGCACTTGCATACAGACAAGTACAAGCATCTTTATGTGCATCTTTAGTTATCCCATTAAGAAATAAGGTTATTAAGATTCTTGTTGAAGCATATTGCACTATTTGTATTTCTATGTTTGTCATATAATATGGCAAGTGATTGTTAAAATATAACCAGCTTCGAGAAAGATATTTTGCACTTAAAATTGAACCACTGTTTGTGTATATGTGCTCATATTTTCATAATAAACCGAAGTGGTTGAAATGTTTATGATGACACTGTATGAGAATAGTTCATGTTTACCTACTGAGAACCTTAGGTTCTCACTACCTGCTTGCATGTTTTTCTTTTCCGTAAACATTCCAGCACCCAAGTTGGAAACCAAGTGCGAGGCAGAGTACAAGGCCATTCATGGAACAAGAATCGGGCGTAAGCCAGATCAAAAGACCATTGAAGCTAGTAACGACTAGTCAGAAGTAGACGCTGTGTACTATATCAGTCACAATTTCTTTTAAAGTGTAATTATTTTATATTTTTTCCATGTATCAGAGACTATTAGTCGGTAATAAAGTAAGCAGTTAAAGGGCCATGTATTATATTTTTCATATTTTAAAGTTTTTTTAGCACAGTGACAACCTCTTAATATGACTCCATGACTTGAGCATGGCTTATATAATAGAGGGTGTTACAAAAAGGGTCTAATATAAGCTTGCTAGGGACGTGTCCCTATACACCTATCACGTCCTGGGTTGGGTCGTGACACTAATGGATGCTCATTGGTTGATTCTTCAAGTGGCTCACAAATAGGCCAATAAAACTTGTGATTGTATGGCCAAAGGAGGCACCACTTTCATGGAAGAGATGGCCTACTCCTAGCCATTGGATCTAGGGTTTGATGTGTTAAATTTAGCTAGTTTGATCTGATAGTTTAAAATATCAAAACTTTACTGATTTTTTCTCAAATCGGCAACTCTTTTCTACTTATTTTCACTAAGATTTTCTAATTGGCTACTCTCACTTTCTTAACTCTAATCTATCTAATTAATATGTATCTAATTCATATTTAATATTTATTTGTCTTCTAATTAATCGTAGTCATGCAAATTAATCGAATAATTCGATTAATTATGTAAATCGAACATTTTAAAATTTCTCGACGTTAGTGGTTGGACTGGTGTGGAAGGAAAGGAGAAAGAGACAAGAAAGAGAGAAGGGGTGGTATGGTTTGATAAGATTTTAAATATCTCAATTTGCAGTGGGATTATTTTTTTTTAATTTTTTAATTTTTTTATTTGCAAATTTTAAACTTTATCTCTTTTTTAAAAATCCAAAAGTTAGCGCGACTGCAAAAGCTAACTTTTATCTTTTTTATTTTTCTAAGTTTATGGGGCCTCAACCGTCGCAAATGCAAATTATTGTTTGTTTAATTTTTTTTTTTCAATTTACCAATTACCACTACTACAAATACATATATATTGTTTTTTAATCAATGTTTAGCTATAGCCGTTGCCGCCGCAAAGGCTTATTTTTATCAAAAAAAAAATTGAACTCAGCGGCAACCACTGCCAGTCGCTAAGTGGCGACTATATCTACGACAAAGATGCTGTCTACTGGCTGTGGCAACATCCGCTGCAAATAATCCTTAAAAAAATTAAAAAAAAAAAAAAAAACTGGTAGATTAGTGACGAGCAAGGTCGCCACTAATGGCGAAACATATTGTTGCAACAGCCATTTCCAACACTAATGTGGTTTATATAATTAAAAAAAAATGAAAATTTTAAATATTAGCAGCGGATGTATCCACCACAAATAGTATTTTTCCTTTCTAATTTTTTAAAATATTTGCGTTTGCTTTTGTTGCCACAACATTTGCCACAAACCTTTCCACTGTAAAGCTTGCCGCAAAATTGCATGAGATCAAATCTGCCAGAAATTTTCTGTCATTAATTACCATTTTTCTTGTAGTGTGCCTAATGCACAACACAGCTCAATAGCAAAAAGGTTGTCTATGTTAAAAATAGACTATTGTTTTAGGGGGAGGGGATATTACAATATTGTTTAATGTAAAATTATTCCAATAGATAAGTATAATTCAATGATTAGATCGATAAAAAGTATATTCGATGAAAAATTATTAAATGGTATAAGTTTGTCAAATCTTATATTAATGATAATAGATCTTTCCTTTCTCTATATATAATTAATATCGAATGAGCTCCATGTAAATGAGACGATGAATCAACTCTTTTAGATCTAGTTTGGTATTGTTCTTTGAGAATTTTTTTTTTGTTTGATAAACAAAAAAATTGGAATGGTTATACTCTCTAAAATTTAAAAGATTAATATAGTCTTATTTTTTTCAATGACAGTGAAAGTAAAAATTACTCTATTTAATATTTATGTCTATCATAATCATTTTAGATTTTAAAAATAATTTTATTAAATGTTATTATTGTAACTTCTACTTATTAAAAATAAATTTTATAGTAATTTATTAAACAATATTATTATAATATTTTAAGAATATTCATTTTACATGCATTCTAACCAAACATTCATTTGACAGCTGTAAATTACAAGTGGCACAATAACCATAGTTGTAATGGATATACTGTTTTAAAATTGTATATACGAACAAAACCGGTAGAGCCAACAATTAGCAAAATATAATCACAGAACAATTTTATATTGATAATATAAAATAATTTAATACTATCATTTAATAGAAATTATCATGTCCTATTAGGCAGCCACATAAACTTAAGATGACATAGTGGTTTCTTTGATTTATATTAATAATGTAAAATTATTTTATATTTTTCAATACATGAAAATTATTATTATACAGTTAATAAATAGATGCAGCAATTAACCTTAACTTTCGTTGTCCTTATATCTTTTTGATGTATTATAGTCTCAGTGATAACGAATTAAAGGATTTGTTATATATACATATTTTCAGATAAATTTATTCAAATTATAAAATTTTTATTACATGCAAGGGATTAGCCAACTACTTCCTTGGCATGTGCAAATCAAGTGATAAGTAGATGATTAACTTAGTTGACATAATGACAAGTCTCTGAAATGTATATATGCTTACTTATTGGCTTTAACATTCATGGAAAGGGAAATACAACAGCAGAGAACAATAATTTTCTAAGATTAATAGGAAAGGACATGGCTAACATTTTCTTTTTCAACAAGCATCAATAAACATCACAATGTATAACGGAGAAAGGAAAAAAACAACAGAATAGAAACCATTTTATATTTGAAAAGAAACAATTAATACGGTGTAAACACACAAAAATAGAAGTATACAGCACTCAAAATTCTAGGACGACAAATTAGCAACGGTTTTCTCAAGCAATATTTTGGTATCTTTCAATAGTATGTCTATATATATTGAGGCAACATTATGCTGCTTCCTTGAGCTTCTTTGTGATGGTGGCAATATACTTCCCTTGGTAGAATGCTTGGCTGTCTTGAGCCATCACCAGCATAAGTTCCTGCACCGTATGGACTTCCAACCTTCAGTTCCTTCATCTCAAACAAGCCAGCACCGAACATATATCCAATTGGATCAAACACCATTCCATGATGAACCAGCTGAGTGATAGCAGTGAGCCTGTCATTGAATCCACAATTATATTATCATCAGTATTTCATTCATCTTAGGAATTGATTAAGAAACCCTATGGTCTTGTCCACCACCTTGAGAACTTGTGCTATAGAAGATACCAGCAGGTTTGCCTGCAAGTTGTTGTGTTTGCCATAGGCCTCCAATTGCATCTAGAAAAAGTTTTAAACTGAGCAGCCATCATTCCAAAGCTTGTTGCGAAGCCAAAGACAAAACCGTTACCCTCAGACAGCTCTTTGGGGGTAATGATCGGTACATCACTCTTGGGAGGTGTTTCATCTTACCAAGCACCTCATCTGGCAGAGTCTCAGGTACCTGCTCAATTCATAGGTTCAGTAAAGTCCAAATGTTTATGAACTTTCATTCTTAAATTTAACAAGAGCAATTTAGGAAGTAAAGTCCTACTAGCAGACAATTAAAAAATATAGCAAGACTAATTGCATGTGATAATTGGAAAACCAAAGCCAATGGAATCCTCTTGCTATATAGAGCCCAGAAAGTATAGGTATGAAAGAACATTGGCGCCATAGAATTCGCTTTGAAAGGACATGAGGCATTTGGGAAACATGTTCACACAATGAAGGAAATTAGCAAAAAGAAAAGTTTGAATGATCCCAAACTAGTGAGAGTCATCAGATGACAGCAACAATGATATTGAGTTAAAAACCAAATATCAATATTTAACAAGAAAACTTAGCAACCGGGTAATATGTATACCAGTAAACTATTTGCTACACAGACACTACTAGAAATAGTCGGATTCGCGACCAAATTTGCGACCGATTTTTTTGGTACCAGAAATTATGATCTTGCGTTCGATTTTGCTACAATATGACCAATAGCCATTCCAGAGCTAAGTTTCATTCCTCTAGAATGGCTACTGGCCATATCATTGTATACAATTGTTTGCAATGATAAAAAAGAAATGCGTAGGCTTAGGAACTATGATACAAGAAACATAGATATACATGCTTGCCATAGTTTGGCCGCAACACCATCTACGGAATCAGCCCCTTTCCTTATTTTTTCTGCTAGTCTCTCCACAAGTCCGTACAGTGAGTAGTAACTGTCAAAGTAATGAAAAAACCTTCATTTTGCAAATAAAGCTGATAGAAATGGATTAACAAAAGTTCCTTATTCTTTTGCTCTTGATGACACCAAAATGATTTAATAGCAAAGACAATGCAAGTCTGTGAATAACACAGAAGATAAACTAAGATCAACAAGTGGAAGAAAGGCAATTCAAGACGAGTGACAAGAAATATTAAAGAATGCTTACACAATATAAACTTTGACAGCCATTGTTGATCTTACAAGGTCTTTGTGCTTCTCTTTCTCTCTGTTTTTCTATCTGTGTGTATAGAGCCATGAGTTGTTGATGAATGCATGATGCAGGGAAGCGCAAGCCATATATATAGTTGCAAATGGAATAGGATTTGACTAAGGTGGATAAAGCATAAATTTTTAATTGGTCTTTGATTTCTTAACTTTTTTTTATTTTTCTTCTCTTTGGCACACAAATGCTAAGAAAAAAAATTGATGATAATAGGGTGGTGTGCTTATCGTGAACTAGAAGCCTAGAACTAATTCAAATGCTTTAGAAATTGCCAATTCTGTAGGCTTTTCTATTGCTGTTGGCAAATCGTTAAGTTGTTAAATAAATAGAACTTGAATCTTTCATAGGATATATACATGTGAAGACAAACAAAAGGTATTTGTTAGGTGGGTAAGAAGACTAGGAGAAGAAGATGTAGATTCTTGAATGGCTTTGTGGAAATATGGACCATAACTCTTGCAATTGGTTTGACTAACTTCTATTATCTGGGCGTCCCTGGACAAAAATGATGAGACGTCTCACACCTGCATACTGACCAAGAAACTTGGGCTAAAAACTATCTGAAATAACAATTGTTAAATCTACCAGTTTTGCATCTATTTTTCCGTATGTGTTTTTTTTTTTTTTTTTTGGGTACAATTTCCCATATGTGTTTTAATCCACTTATATATGTACATGGAACATATAATTATCATTTTTTCTATCTTTATTTTCACACTTCATATTTTGAGATAATTTTAAGCCTCTATGTGCTCATTTATTTAACAGACAAAAATGATCGCTACTAAATCACTCACTAATTTCAATATGCAGAACATATTCAGACTTCTTTGACATAAGTCTAATGAGTTAAGATGGGTCACAACTCAGAAACAGCCAGTGTCTTTATTATTAGGATTAGGATTATTCTTATTCGGATTCCTTTACAGTTTACATGGTCATTCATTTTATTTGACTTTTGGATTTGTACTTATAGAACAATTTATTGGGACCAAGCCAGCAACGTACGCCAACATGTGTTGTGGGGGCTGGTTTGCTTTGGTTTGGTTGGTTAATACCATGACATCGGTTTTTTTTTGTTTTTCCTTGCGTATGGATAAAAGAAAGAGAAAAGGGAAAAACAAAAAAGCAAAAAAAGAGACAACAGAACTTAAACACGCATGTACACAGTAATCCTGCCATTAGCATGCAGGAGGTCACGTAACCCAAAGCGAAAGGTTGGTGCCACAGTTGCAGCTTGGACTGATCCACACCACCCATCTTTGCCAATGCATCTGCACAGTTATTTGCTTCCCGAAATATGTGAGATACTCTCACTTCCCAGTCGCGGTAAAGGAGCTCTGATATCAGCTAGGAACTCCCCCAAAGAATGAAAGCGTGGCACTGTCGGAAGAGAAACGAGACGCAAGGCCTCCACAGAGTCACTTTCGCACCAGATTTTACGGAACCCTCTAGACTAGGATACGGTGAGACCTTGCTTGATTCCATGGAGCTCAGTAATGTCCAGCGCTCCTCACCAAGGATGGTTTTGATTTCTCTGTCGCCAACACCACCACACAGCTGATAAGAAGAGAGGATCGAAACGGTGTTCTAGGGCGTGTTTGTGAGTTTTGACATTGAAAAGAAAGGAAGGGAAGGAAAAAGATTTGAAGAGTAAAATATACTTACAACTACTCATCAAATCCTGTTCCTTCTCTTCCTTATCCTCCAAAATGAAACTCATAAACATACTCTTAAGTATATTTTGCTCAAGGGTCGCAAGTCAGCAGTGCAAAATCTAGGAGCACCACCACAGTTCCTTCCATATGGCAAGGGAGTCCCCATAGTCACTTAGACTATGTAATGCGTCCTCCTCATACAAACTATAGTGAGCAAACCTGTCTAAGGGAGTCAAATTTCGATGAAAGCAGAGGGAATTGGTGTGAAGCAGATTATGCAAAATCATTCATAACGTAAATATGAATTTCTCTACCCAGGGATTTATCAATGGACGGTTTCTCTTCTTAAATTAATTTAATCCATTTTTATTGGCAAGTGCACCGGGTCGATCAAGTAATAAGTAATGAGTAGAGTTTCGATTCCATGGGGATTGGATAAACCAATTACCATAATAACCAAATAGAATATATCTAGGCTAACCAAAATTATTATGAGAGTGATGGAAAGCAATAGCAAGCAATAGTAAGCAAATTGAAGAAAACAAGTAATTGCAATTAGAAAGTTGAGAACTTGATGGAGAGTTCGAAAGAAGAAAGCATACTAGGGGATTGATTTCACCTATGTTGTTGATGGATATTGACTTTCTAGAATTTATCTAAATCTATTTATTTAATTGAAGGATAGGGATCCTAAAGTAATTAGTAGCAAGCCTTCCTCATATACTAATCTTATTTTAAATCTTAAAAGGCAACTAAACTTCCAAGACATTAAATTCTAAGGTAAGAGAAATTAATAATCCATGATTTCCCTTTAACTAATGTTCCATGCTATCCCATACTACTCATAGACAAATAGGAAGATAACGGTTTTTATTCTATGTTCCAAGCATGTACCTAGATCTTTTATAGCATATATAACTTTGAGTTCATCCTTATATATGGGTGATCAAGCCAAGGAAAACATTAAGCACAAAAATAAAAACTCAATATAAATAGATAAGATTTAAATAAACCAAACAAAAGTCAATACATCATCATTCACATAGGCTACATCTTAGCCCTAGCATACAAGAGTTTAGCCACTCATTAATACAATATTCATACTCAATGAAGGAACAAATATCATAAACATAAAAAAAGAAAAAAGAAGAAAAATGGATTGCTCAGTGATAGTGTTGATCTCTCTCTATCTCTCTCTCTGCAAGCTTCTACTCTCTTATGCTCTTCCAAAATAAGGATTTCAAGTGATAGTATGATAGTATGTTAACTACTGGAACTCTCAAATCCACTTTAGCCTCTAATCTTCTCTATTTAAATGAGAGATTAGAATAATAATGTGGGGCACAACCTAGGGTGAGTGGAATGGGTTCTATTAGCTCTTAGTTGCATCCCAATTAGGTTAGGATAGCCCAATTTGTGTTTAGTGCAGGCTCAAATTTGAACCATCAACTTTCAAACGCTATAGGAATCTTTATGATCAGAATTAGTAAATCTTTCTAGAGACAAGTTGTAGCGAATTTTGTTAGCTTTCAAAAGCTGCAACAATGGCATCAATTCAAGTTCTGTAGCTCGAGATATTGACGAAATACTAAGTGAAGGTTAGGCCGGACAATATCAAGGCATATTTGCTCTTTAAACTTGCCATTGATTTTCTTCTAACTAAGCGTCGAATTCGAATTTGGTTTAACAGCAAAGTTGGAGATCTCCTTATTATCTTTTTAGATTATCCTGAATAATTCAAATCCAATCTCTATAGAGAGAGATATGAATTTTTCTTTATTAGCACTGTTCAAAAATCCCCTAAATTTGGTCCCAAAATACTCCAATTAATGTCATATCTATCATTTCTTGCAAGTAAAGCTAAAATTAGCCATAAAATCTATTAAATAACTAAATATTTACCAAATAAATATTAATAGCTCATTAAATAATGGAAATCAGATTTTATAATAATTTTGGCTAAAAACTTATAAAACCTATATAAAATCGATTTAAATCTATATCAAATTATAATGATAAATGAGTGCATGTTAACATTCGCGACATTCCCAATTCCAACCTTCACCATTGTGGTCAACAAGCTGGAATTTAAGTGCCATTGGTAAGCCAAAGCAGCCGAATAAACACCTGATTCCCATCCCTTAGAATACAACAGTTCTTGCATGTTTCTCAAGTCGAAAGGAAGCAATTATTTACATAATGCTTGATTGTTTTATACTTTTAATAAATATTTATGTACATAATTAGTAATGATAAATCAAAATAGTAAAAATAAACCCCAAAATAATAATTTATGTATAATAAAATAGATATAAATATTTAATATAAGTAATAAATACAAACAAATTAACTATATACAACTAAACTAATAATCATTATTTAATTTCTATTTTATATTGGGCTTAGATCTCCTTGAGCCCTTATTAACTCTTACATTTTTCCAAAAAAAAAAAAGGGTATAATAAATATTGGCAAATCCATTAGTAGTAGCAAGAATTCTTAAAAATTCTAAGCAAGATTTTAGTATCTATTATTTTAAGATTACCTTAAAATAAACTCTTTACTCCTTCAATATATAACACTTTTCAATTTTGTTCTTCGCAATTTTTTCATGCGGTTTTAGTCTATCATTTTTTAAATATTACCACAATCAATCCTTGACATTAACTTTCTTCCATTAAGTGATGATATGACAAAAAAAGATGAAGATAAATGGGGATGTGGTCCATAATTGATGCCACATGTCATCATTTTCATTTGCCATATTACCACTTAATAGAAGAAAATTAACATCGTGGACTAATTGTGGTAATATTTGAAAAATGAACCAAAATCATATAAAAAAATTTTAAGAGACCAAAACTAGAAAGTGTTATATTTTGAGGGATTAAAAATATATTTAACCCATTTTTAATTATTATTTTACTTCTTATGATTTTATTTATTAAGTTTTAGTTTTTGTAATACTACTAATTTGATATTTTTGTCCCTAGATTTGAATATCAGTCTTTATTTTTTTATTATATTTTAAAATTTACTTGGGTTGTATCAAAAAATGCAGCATCTAATGCAACTCCAAGAATCCATGTTGACTTACATGAGCCTCTCTTGCACCTTATACATAGCATATCATGTAACGCCTGAAAAATTTTAATCATTTTTAATCAAAGTGTTTGGGTTTTTAGTAAATAATTGTGATTAAATAGGATTCAATTTAGCATTCACTTAAAACTAATTAAGTGTGATTTAAGATGATTAGTTATAATGAAATTAGATTAGAACTATAGGAAACTTCATAGAATTCTTCCAAAACCGGTTTACCGATTTAAGAGAAATCGGTAAAATTTCGGTATTTAAGATTGTCATAACCGGACCAATAGAAAATTTTCTATGAGTGCCCTAGGATGAATGACTAAGATTTAGCCAAACAACCCTCTCAAGTGGCGCCTTGATCAGCCCTTGATGATGGGAAGCCAAGCTAAATTGGAAAAGGGAGTGAAGTCCACCAATCAACTTGAAGCTTGCTACAAAAATCTTCACCTTTTCTTTCTTTCCCTTCTTGTCATTCTCGGTGCCCAAAAGCTGCTAAAGCTCACCTCTTTTCTCTTCTCCTTACTCTCATTTCACTCTATCTTCATCCCTTCTTCAAGTCTCATCACAAGTTGCTTCCATCAAAGCCACTAAACAACTCAAATTCAACTAGACAAGATAGGAATCCTACTTCTCTTCTTATTTTCCTTGAGTTGGATTTGTGTGTAGGTCTTGTATATCTTGTAATACTGATGTTATGCAAAGTGATGATGATGAATTATAGTTGATTATGCATGTATATTATGATTAGACTTATGATTGGTATGAAAGAACTTGAGGGAAGGAGAAAACTCATGAAGTTGGTAGGGTTTTTCCTCGGCAATCCGTACGGCGGAGTGTACGGCTCCGCCTACAACTACTCAAACTCCATGAATCTAATTTTATGTGAAACTAGACATCTAGGGCTTTCCGTACATATATCATATAAGATCATTGGATTAGTATTGAGGGAGATATGAATTTTTGAATTTTGACCTAGAAATTTGGACTTTCATTTGGGTAGTGTGAATTGAGAAGGTTGTCTCACCCTATACAACTCCAAATTGAGTGAAACCAATTTTGTTGGAAAGCTTACACATAGGAGAACATCCTACAAAGAGATTCTAAGTTTGTTACAATCCCATTATTTCCCAGTGAGTCAAAAAATATGCCCTATGTCCAAACCAGGTCAAAATAGGGTAGTTCAGGAAGGTCGAGTTTCAGGGCATTCAAATGATATGCAACTTACTTCATTTGAAAGCTTACCCTGTTAGCTTTATAGAGATATAAATTTTGTATGATTCCACCCAGATTTCTATTTTTGATTAATTTTCTCTTATAAGAGTGTAATTCGGGTTAGAGGTACGTGTGAAAACTAGATCAAGTATAATCCATGTCGGAACTCGGGAAATAGTGAATTTAAGTTGAACTCGGAAGTGTTGAACTCGGAAACCTAGCAGATAGAGAACTAGGTTCCGCACACTTTAGGTTGACCTCGGGACTTAGTGAATAGTAAACCCGATCAGGAATAGCTAATGCCGGAACTCGGGAATGAGCAACTAGGAAACTAGTTGGACATAGTTAAAGTCGAAACTCAAAGACTAGGGAAGACGGGGTATGGTTAAGGTCGGATGTCGGAAATCACTTGAACTCTAGAGTCAAGGACGAGAATATAGAACCTAAGATACTTAAACCCGGAAGTCTAGTGTTTTCACTACAACTGCGAAAATCGGGAATCAAGCCATTGGATACATGACCCCGGAAGTCGGGAATCATGACATAGACTTCAGAACCAAGAAGTAGGGAATGACTTCGGAACTCGGAACTCGGTCCTGAGATCAAACTTGGGAACATCAGTAGAAGATAAAAGTTTGCAAGATAGATTAAGACTAAGAATCCTAAACCTTGCACCTATGGATATTATTATATTCTTAGGATTACTATAACGTTCTATCTCGAGTTTGCTGTTTGATTTAGAGTTTCCTGGCTGTCCAACACTATTCATAGGGAAGCGGACATGATCCGATATGCTGTCGAAATATTCGGTAGAAATATAAAGAGGGTATCAGTATTGATGTGTTAAGAATGATTTAAGTATAATATGAAGTATAATAATGATATTATGATAGTTTCTGTTATGAATACTCATGATATGAACATATAGAATGTGAATCCCTTCACCTGGAGGCAGTTATGAGATCCCTCCTTGTGAAGGCAGTTAAAAGATATAATGAAGGTCCCATATTCCTAAGGGACATGACATGGTGATTACGCTATGATAGGGTATGACATGACGATCATACTCTAGAATAGGGTATAATGATCCCACACCCTAAGGGATGTGGCATGGTGATCACACCTGATAGAGCATGACACGGCGATCATACTCTAGGACGTGGTAAAAAGAACATATTTCCAAGGAGTGTGGCATGGTGATCACACCCCGATGGAGTATGACATGACGATCGTACTCTGGAATAGGTAATGCTGCACTTAAGGATGGTGATATGTAACGCTCAAGTGTAGGCAGATGAAGACACCCTAGGGACGGCGATACGTAATGCCTAGGTGTGTTGAATGAAAGAAAAGTAAATTTTATATATGATTGCATAAATTCAAAGGCATGTGTAAAGGTTATGTTTCCAGTAGAATAATGCTATCGTAATTTAATATGTTGCGGTTATTATTATTCATAGAATAATTCATGGATTGAATTTGTATGGGCTCTCCCAAATGTCAAGTGTATTGAGTAAAATGAATTTTATTTCGGACAGTATATTTTCGAACTATAAAATTAAACAGTTTGTATAGCATGTTCACCTTTTTCATAATAAATCGAAGCAACTGGAGATGACAACGATGACATTGTGTACGGTACTTAAGGAATCCTACTGAGAATTCAAAATTCTCACTCCTATTTCCGTGTTATCTCCAGATAGTTCGAGAAGTTGCAAAGATGGCTGAAATTGCTGTCAGATAAGATCTGCTCAGGTAACCGTAACAACTTCTGAGTGTAGTACTATGACTTAAGCATAATACTGTACGAAGGAGGACGTTACATATCATCACACACCTTCTGGAAGTAAGTTTGTTGTCCATATCCAAATATTCAAGGATGAGATCCTACTTTTGTGGACTTGGATGCACACTATCAAAGAGTCACACCTTCCTTACTTGTTTTCATTTTCTCCCACGCTTGTACAAGCATGAGACTCTTATGCATGAGCCATGCATACCTTCTTGTAACTATACATATAGAGCTTCACAGTGAATAAACTTAAGCTATATTTAGCTCATATACTGTTATCATGACTCTCTTCCATTTCTAATATGGTATCAACACCTTAGTCTCAATCGCAAAAAATACCCATACAGACACTGCTACCTCAACTCCACAGTCTTCCTCCTCCAACAATAATGGAGGAAATAACCCAGCTGACTCTTCTCAAAACCCTCTCAGTCCATACTTTGTTCATCCCAGTGAACACTCTTCCCTTGTCATGGTGTCGTCTATTCTTACTGGGCCTAATTACCATATCTGGGGCTAGGGCCTTCAGGCGATGCATGCTTTCCTAGTGCAAATTTGGCTTCCTCATGGTAGTATCCCAACACCAGATTCCTTCCATCCTTTGTATCCCATGTAGCAGCACTGCAATACCCTAATCCATACTTGGCTCACAAACTCTGTCACTCCCAACATCGTAAAGAGCATTGATGTGATTGAGAAGATGTATGGTGCATTCTTCGTGAGCGCTTCACTTATTGCGACATGATGCACATAGGCAAACTTCAACATGAGCTCTACGAACTCCAATAAGGAGCATTATTTGTCAGCAAATTCTTCACCGAGTTATTGGGTCTTTGGGAAAAACTAGAGCACTATTGGCTAGTACTTTCTTGTGTGTGCCCCAAACAATGGAACTGTACCGCCACAACGGATTCTGTTGTACGCAAAGAGCAGGACTATATATCCTGCATCTTCTCCATGGTCTGAATGATGAATTTGCAAGGCTCAAGTCTCAAATCCTTCTTATGGACCTTGCCCCTTCCTTGAATCGAGTGTTCTTGACGGTTCAGCAACACAAACACAAAATCATCGTGAACTAACCCATGACACAATCACTGTGATCAATGCGGCTGAGGGTTGTAAAGGAGCAAGTTGTGGTCGTGGGATGTCGTCTTCACCCGTTGGTCATGGCTCAAGAGAGATTTGTATGTATTGTGGTAAGTCTGGCCATACTGTAGACATTTGCTATTGCAAGCACGGTTATCTATCTCGACCCCGTGAGTACTCTGCAGCCGACATGGTGGTTGGAGAAGATGATGAGGAGAAAGTACAGATTCCAAGCAGGTCATTTGGAGTTCAGCCGATTCTTCATTCAGGAGCAGCAGTACCAATGCATCCTAGCACCCATTCAGCATTCTAATTGATTCGAATCTAGCAAGAATATTAGTTTGTGCAAGTAATAAAGTGATAGGAGAGATTCATCCCACAAAGATATATCAACCAAAATTAACTAATAAGAATTACTATTTGGATAATAAAATTCTTGTGGCATCATGGACAAAAAAAACATAATAAATAAAATGGTAGTTAGGGTATTTTGGTCTTTTTTTAAAGTTGAGGGAAAAAAGGAAACAAAAAAGGTGTTTTAGAACCCTAGCACTTTCCCTTCCTCTTTACTTTTTCCTTACCGCTCCCCCTCCCTTGTCTCTTCTCGTTCCATTCTCTTCTTGCTTCCAAGCCAAAGTTTCATTTTTCTTCCATTTTGGCCTCAAATCCTTGGCACAATTTCTAAGAGTTGAGATAAGTCTCTAATTTGAAACCTTATTCTTATGGGTAAACTCTAATATTTAGCTTAAAGTTAGTGGGTTATAATAAAATAGTGGATGGGTAAATGTTTGGTGGCTTTAAGTGGAAATCTAGTGGGTTTGGAACTTGAGCATTAATGAGTTGTCATGGGTAAAGCCAAACTTTGATTGGCACTCTAATTCTTAGGAACCCTAAGTCTCTCAAATTAGAGGTTTTGCTTAATAGGGTTACTGGTTGTTAAATCATTTTCAAATAAATTATTTAAATTTGTCAACAATATTTGTGTTGGTTAGATTTCTTGGAGATTGTGCTAATTACACCTTCCTGAGCTGTTGAAGAGTAGCTCAATTGATTTGTCAGCGTTGTGAATAGATATTTACTTAGTGACATTATTTTAAAAAATTATTTTCATGGGAGAAACTAATTTATTTAAGTTAATAATTTTATTTTATGTTATTTAATTTACTTAGTTAATTCTTTTTTTGGTAATTGCCTTTCAGTTCTTAGATGATGATTAAATTATGACTTAATGATTTGTTTGAAATTATTCCTAGCTTTCCTTAATATTACTAACTTTCCTTCTATAAGATCACTTATTACCAACTATTATAAATTTGTCAAGAAATGTTAAATTTAAACACCTTTATGGCTAGTAAATAATTGCCACTAAATACCTTTTTTGTAGTAGTGATCAGCTAATTGCTTGCTATAATGAAGAGATATAACAATAATGCTCGCCATAGCAAAGAGATATAACAACACCACCGCTTGCCATAGGTAAGAGATATAGCGGCTTATGTGCACATAGTATATCTAGATGATATAAAAGGTGAGAAGACCCTAATTATGAGATAGTATAGGGCGATAAAATGAGATTTTTGCTTAGATGGGTTGAGATTACTCCCTACACAATTTAGTTCTTCTTATGTAATCTTCATGAAATATTTAAATAATTGAAGAAAGATTTGATTTTATTTTGAGTTTCCATTTATGAGTTTTATTTACGAATAAGATACATGAATAACTTTCTACTTTTTCATATATTGAGAAGGCATAGAACTGAAGGGTTGTGAGTTATACCAATTACTTTTAGTGATTGTATGATTGCTAAGTTATTTTGTTTTATTTTAAAAAGCTCGTATGTCTTTTAGTTTCTCCTTCCTGTCTGCTTTGTGTATATGCCCTCATTGAGTTTATGTGACTTACCCTTTTATGTATTAACGTATTTGTAGGTTGCTCAATGGATTTGGTTGTGACTTGTTTAATTGGCTGATATTGTTGGTAAACATGGTTTGGGTGGATACTTCCACTTTTGATTCCAAAATCTACAGCAATAGGGTTATGTATTTACTTATTCTAGTTATTTTAGATAAATTTGAGATGTAATCATTATCTAACAATGATAATAAGTTTGAGATTAAGAAATAGTTATGTTTTTACAAGGGATGTTGATATTTAAGAAACAATTTATCTTATCAGGCTAGTTAGGTTATGTTGGATTTGATATAGTTTGTGCACCAATCACAGACCCTAAGATAGGTCGTGACAATTTTGAATGAATAAAAACTGGAAATAAAACAAATAGTACACAAACACAATTAAAAGACGAGCAAAATAAGATCGGGTAAATGCTAGGGCTAATTGGTTTCACTAATTGTTGAATTGAGTCCCTAGGATCTAGTTATTTTGCCTTTACCCAAATGAATTAATGATTGAATTCCTTAATTTAATTTGAAGCCTTTCTCAAGGTTAAGAGTGTTTGTTTCATGTTCTCCATACTAAACACATGTAGATTTTTCTTGAAAGTTGGGATTGTCATGTTTGAGTAGTTTCCTAATGGATCAATTCCAACAGGTTTCTCATGTCTAACCCCTGTTAATTCAGAAGTAATAAATGTTGCTTCTATGTTGCACCAAAATCACGTTAGTTTTTTTTTTCGATGATTTTATCCTTTTATCTAAAGATAATACACTAGTGTTGGATGAGACTTTTACTGTTCTTTTGGAATCTTTTGGTAATTACACCTCTAAAAGTGATTTTAATTTTGATCATCCAAATAATGTTCACTCTATCATAATTACTTTTGATATAAAAGTTTCCTGTAACACCTTACTAGACAAGTACTATGCTTAAGTCATAATAAATTATTTGATAAGTGATTACGTGAAGTGAGCTGACTAAAATTATGTTTTCTGTATCATTATTAATTACCCACATAAAGGTGACTATTTGCGTAATAACAATTTCTGCTTGACGGCGGAATAAATACTAGTTAATTGGTATATTGTAAATAATGTAACATAAATAAAGTTGCAATAAAGATGGAACTACTGCAAAATACATCTTAAATATATATATAGACGTCTGCTTTCAAAGTTTGTCAAAACAATAAGGGTACAAAAAAAAATGAGGCCGCTAACACAAAATAAAACGGCCGGTCCCTAAGAACAGTACCCTAGATGGTCCCCACGGGACATTTTATGTACTCCTCCTAATTTCTACCCATCTGTCCATGACCCAGACTACCAAAAGAGGGCCATTCTGTACATCTACTACTGCTACAGCATGCCCGCTATCTAGGCCACTATCTAAACAGAATCCGAAGAAAGAAACCCATTCGCCATGGTGGTGTTTGTAGGAGGGTGGCCCGCGTTAGGAGCAGAAGACGAGGAAGAAGAACTCGCCGCCTCAGACGGATCCTCCTCTGACATCGAGGTGAAGAGCATTTGCTATGATGGTGAAGTAGGAGGGGCCATAGGAGCTGGAGCTGCTGCCGCTGCTGGTGCTGGTGTTGGTGGAGGTGGAAATGGATGGGTCATATGAAGGGGAATGGCAATATAAGGGACAGCGGGGTCAAAAAGTAGGTGCATAAGCGGTATAGCAAAATCTCTCTGGAAAAAGAAATAAAGATGGAACTGACACCTGCCAGATATATATACAGAATCCAGGAATGAGTCGATGTGGATATGGAGCTCGGGGAACTCAATGAACAGAACTCCTGTTGCTGCATTCTCCATAGTCTGAGAATGACACGGAAATATACAGTAGGGTGAGAAATAAAAATTTCTCAGTAGGAATTCCTAATTTCTACACATCTGTCATCGCTATCATTCCTAGTTGTTTCGGTCTTTCAATAGTTTCAAATGGTACAACACAATGATAATATTTAACTTACATACTTATTTGTAAAACATACACCGAAACAAGCTCAATTTTAATTAACAGATACACTAAGTAACAGTAATTGTAAAGGAACAATAGCATATTAAGAATAATAAGCAGGTATCTAGGACAGTCAATTAAGAAGCATTACACTGTACATATAAATGTGCAATTAGAAAATGCATCTTATTCTTGAAGGCTTTCGCCTATTAGAACTTATTTCCATTCTTGGTCCCCTGGGAGTCATTGGCCATATACTCCTGGATAATAGTCCACTTTTCAGGACTGAGCTCGTTCCTATACAGGATTGTCGGGTTTACTTTCCCTAACTTTCCCACTGATCTATTCCCCTTAATTTGTTCCGGGGCTAGCCCAAGTGAAATGGAATCCTTTAAAATATCATGAATTGAATGCACATCTAACTTGATTCTTCAAATATCATATATTCATGCTATTTTAAATTACACAACATATGAATCTCTTACAGAATTTCGGCAGCATAACAGATCGAGTCCGCTTCCCCATGAATAATGCCAGACAACTAGTACAATTGTACAAACTTGCAATTCAATATAGACCAGCAAATATATATATATATATATATATATATATATATATATATATATATATATATATATATATATATATATTCATAGATTCATTCCTTAGTTTCAATTCAAGCATCAATATGGTTTTCAGATTATTTTCCCCTGTCCTGCCCGGGTTTTGTATACTCCACCTTATTTCAAATTAACTCATTTAAATCTAATTTTTGGATATGTTATAGCCTTATGTGTCTAGTTTCTAATCCTTTTAGTCCCATCTTATTTGGATTTGTATAACTCAAGATATAAATATTTTACGTCAGCATGCCCTATTCTTAGCCAGAATTGGGTTCTTATAAAAGAAAATTCACTAAAAATAAAAAACTAGGTGAAATTATACAAATTTTATATCAAATTAAAACTAACAGAACAAGCTTTCAAATGAACAAATTTCATGTATTTGCCTAAGTATATTTTGAGTTATGAGTCCCGAAACTTGACCCTACTGGACTACCCTGTTCTAGCCCGATTTAAACTTAAGTCAACTTCATTGGTGTGCTGGGAACAAATGGCTACGAATATAATTCTGAAATTTTTATGGAATGTTATAATACATGTTAGCTTTCAAATAACTTTATTTTCACTCAATTTGGAGTCGTGTAGGGTGAGTTACACCCTTCTCAACTCATATTGCCCGGATAAGAATCCAAATTTCTAGGTTAAACTTCAAAAATTCATAACTAATTCTATACTAATCCAATGGCCTTATATTTTATATGTATGGAAAGCCCTGGATGTATAGTTTCATATAAAAATAGATTCATCAAATTTAATTGGTTGTAGGCAGAGCTGTACACTCCGCCGTACGGACCACCGAGGAAAACCCTAATAGCTTCTTGGTTTGTCTCCCTTCTTCAAGCTATTTGCTATCAATTTCAATTTTAATCACAACATACATGCAAAATTAATCATAAACCATCATCATCACTATACATAAAATCAATACCTCAGATTATACATGATCACCATTCAGCCCCAAACCAAATAAAGTGAGAAGAGAAGTAGAATTTCCTACCTTGTCTAGTTGAGTTTGGATGGATTTTGTGTCTTTGATGAAAGCAACTTGTGATGAGACTTGAAAATGGATGAGAATGGAGTGAAATTGAGAGTAAAGAGAAGAGAAAGGGAAGAGCTTCAGCAACTAGAGGGGATGGCCGAAATTTGGATAAGGGAAGGAAAGAAAAAGTAAAGATTTTTGAGGCAAAGTGCATGATGATTGGTGGACTCCATCATGCTCTCAATTTTGGTTTGGCTTCCACCATCAAGGGCTGCTCAAGGCGCCACTTGAGTGGGTTATTTGGCTAAATCTTAGCCATTGATCCTAGGGCACTCATGGCATAATTTCTATTGATCCGGTTCCGACAGTTTAAAACACCGAAATCTTACCGATTTCTCTTAAATCGGTAAACCAATTTGAAATTTTTCTGTGAGGTTTCCTACATTCCTAATCTAATTTCATCAAGCCTAATCTTTTCAATTCACCTTTAATTGGCTTTAAGTATGTGTTTAATCAAATTCTGATTAAACTCACCTATTCGATAAAAACCGAATAACTCAGTTGTTAACGATAGCATTTTTTGGACGTTACATTTCTATCTGATGCGGCTCTGGCAAGTATACTGGATCGTACAAGTAATAAAGTGATGAGAAAAGTATCGTTCCCACGAGGATAGATCAAATACCGGATAATTTAAGGGATGACTATTTGGATGCAATGAATTCGCTGATAAAGAAATTAAAATTCGAACAAAATAAAATAAATAAGAAAATTAATAATGTAGACGGATACTAACTGGGTAAATAAATGTAATGGGATGGATGCTGGAGCTAATTAATTTCACCTATTGTAGACACAATTACTATGAATTTCTGTTAATCAGTTCCTATCCTAATTGACTCACGGTCGGTTCCCCTTAGTTTATTCCTAACCTCTCTCGAGGTCAAGCAATACTCTTTATCCTAAACTGATTGCCTAATCTCTTAGCACAAACTAATCTAGAAAAAGGTTGAAGCTCTATGGGTTCCTATGTTGACCGCATGAACCGCGTTTGTCTATCTCTAGTTTTCGCTCAACTCATGGTGTTTATGTTAAGAGGCTCTATTCACAAACCCTCTCTCGAGTTATTGTAAATCCCCAAATCAATTAATTGGTGATCAAGCAATTAAAAGCATTAAGAACAAACAAAAACACTAAGCAATAGAGATAGAAAACAAGATTAACATTAATCCATGAGTAAACTTGTCATACAAAAAGGGTCCATTAACGCCCTAGCAACAGAAAACTAGTTCATAACTGAAGAAAAGAAAACAATGAAAGAGTATGAAGATGAGAAGATAGAAGAAACAAAATCCATAAAGATTTCTGGCTAGAGACAAAAGATTCGGAAGAATGTGGATCTCTCCATGTTGAACTTGAGCTCTGGAATCCTTGAATCTTCACCTTCAATCTCTCTGGAAGAAGTCTTCTATCTTGGGAAGGGTGTGTGTGTGTCTAGGGATCCTTTTTCTGAGCTTATGTGTTGCCTTTTATAGTCTACGAATCCTTTTCTCGAATTTTGGCCTGAACCAGCAACTTGCTGCAAACGGCGTCGCGCTATAGCGCAAGCCAGCGCGCTATAGCGCGCCTGCCTAACAGTGCTAATCTCTTTTGTATACTTCCAAGCTCTGTAGCGGTTAGAATAGTTGGAATTTGGCCTCGAAGATAGAAATAGAGATTGTAGATCTTTAAGTAAGCTTTCCAACGCAACAAGAATCACTTCAATCGGAGTTCTATAGCCCAAGATAAAGGTGAAAGAGTGATGAAAGGTCAGACTTGATAGCATAAAAAATGAGATGAAGCTTCAATCTTGTTTCTCCTTTTTCTCCTAGAGGACTTGAGAACTAGAAAAAGTATCCAACAACAAAGTTGGAGATCTTCTTCTCTTCTTTCCAAAGAATCTTGACTCATCATAATCCGCTTTCTGGAGAGCTAGATATCGAATTTCCAATGCTGAAAGGTCTTGATTTTATGCAAGATAAGCTCTATCATGGCTTCAAATTCTAACTTGAGTGCTTCTACCTAATAACAAGTAGACCAAAAGCCCAAAATAAGTATCGAAAATATAAGAAAATAATAGAAAATGAAAATAGCACCAAGTCTAAACTACTTAATTAAAATAAAATAAAATAGTAACAAAATTAAACAACTACGTCCTAAATTAAATAAAAACTAACAAAAAATATAACTCACCAAAGGGAGTTATCACTATCCCCCTAAAAAAAAATTTTGTCCTCAAAATTTAGTACCTGAGAATAATTCGGGATACTCCCTCCTCATATCCGATTCTAACTCCCACGTATAGTCCGCTGAGTCTTCGTGTCCCCATGCCACCTTTACCAACTGTACGACTTTGTTCTGAAGGTGCTTAATGCTCCTGTCCGCTATCCGTGCTGGGGGTACATGAAAAGTTAAGTCATCCCTTAACTGGATTGATTCAGGTTCCAAAAAGTGAGTAGGATTAGGTTGGTATTTTCTGAGTTGAGAGACATGGAAAACATCATGAAGATTTGACAGATGTGGGGGTAAGGCAACTCGATACGCAACTAGTCCGATTCGCTTTAAAATTTGAAAGGGACCTATAAATCAAGGGCTTAGCTTTTTGACTTTAATGGCTCTACCTACTTCGGTTGTGGGTGTGATCTTTAGAAACACGTGGTCTCCTTCTTGAAACTCCAAGGGTTTTCTCCTGACATCCGCGTAGCTCTTTTGACGGCTTTGAGCTGCAAGTATTTTGCTACGGATTCTTTTAATTTGCTTTGTTGTCTGTCTGACTAGTTTCAGACCTAGCAAACTTTGTTTTCCTAATTCATACCAACATAGGAGAGATTGACACTTCCATCCATATAAAGCCTCATATGGAGCCATGCCAATGCTAGCATGGTAACTGTTGTTGTATGCAAACTTGGCTAACGGTAAGTATCGATCCCAACTTCCCCGTTGTTCCAGAATATATGCTCGTAACATATCTTCCAAAGTCTGAATCATTCACTCCGTTTGACCATCCGATTGCAGATGATATGCGATACTTAGACATAGCCTAGTACCAAACGCCTTTTGGAGCGCTCCCCAAAACCGTGAGATGAACCTTGGATCTCGATCTGAGATGATTGTTGAAGGAATACCGTGTAACCGTACCACTTCTTGAATATATAGTTGAGCCAACTTCTCTAGAGGAGCATTCGCTCGAATGGGTAAAAAGTGAGCAGACTTGGTCAATCTATCCACTATGACCCATATATCGTCATATCCTAAGGGGGTTCTTGGTAAGCCCATCACGAAATCCATAGAAATGCTCTCCCATTTCCATTTCGGAATCTCTAAGGGTTGTAATGCCCCTGTCGGCTTCTGTTGCTCTATTTTTACCTTCTGGCAAGTTGGACATTTATTCACAAAATTGGCCACATCTGTTTTAAGGCTTGGCCACCAAAACATCTTCTTGAGATGTTGATACATTTTGTTAATGCCGAGATGTATAGTAAACTCACTCTTGTGGGCTTCCTCCAAGACCTTCTTCCTGAGGTTGTTCTCCTCAGGTACACATATCCTTCCATGATATTGCCATATTCCTTCTGCATCCTGAGAAAATCCTATTAGCTTGCCAGATTGCACTAGTCATACTATATGCTGGAAGTCATCATTTCCTTGTTGTGCTTGCTGGATTTGATCTTTGAAAGTACTAGTTATCTTAAGTTGGTGTAATTGAATGGCACTGGGGTTACAGAGATTCCCAAGTTGAGGGTTTGGAAACTTTCTATAAGTTCTGGTTCTTTGATCATCATCCACGCCACTGTCAAGGATTTTCTACTTAGGGCATCTGCCACCACATTTGCCTTGCCTGGATGGTACTTTAGGTCAAACTCGTAATTTTTAAGAAACTCCATCCACCTTCGCTGCCTCATATTCAATTCCTTCTGATCAAAAAGGTATTTCAAGCTTTTGTGATTAGAAAATACTTCAAACTTCACTCCGTAGAGATAGTGTCTCCACATCTTCAAGGCAAACACTATTGCTACTAGCTCGAGATCATATGTTGGATAATTTCTTTCATGAGTTTTCAATTGCCTGGAAGCATACGCTACAACGTTCCTGTTCTGCATTAACACGCATCCTAATCCTTTCTTAGAAGCATCATAGTACACTTCGAACAGTCCATGAGGATCCGGTAAAATAAGTACTGGGGCTATTGTCAACTTTTCCTTTAATTCTTGAAAACTCTGCTCGCACTCGGGTGTCCATTTGAATGGGGCGTTCTTCCTGGTTAACTTTGTTAGGGGTAGGGCTATTTGAGAGAAGTTCTTAACAAATCTCCTATAGTATCCCGCCAACCCTAAGAAGCTCCTGACTTCCATAACTGTCGTTGGTCATTCCCAGTTTAATATTGCTTCTACCTTACTGGGATCCACTGAAATTCCCCCGTGGGATACCACATGGCCAAGAAATTTTACTTCTTCCATCCCAAATTCACATTTGAATAGCTTGGCTAAAGTTTCTTTTCTCTTAGAATTTGCAAAACCAATCGCAAATGTTCTGCGTGCTCCTGTTCTGTCTTCGAGTAGACAAGTATGTCATTAACGAACCGAGATATGGTCTGAATATTCGATTCATGTAATCCATGAATATTGCCGGTGCATTCGTCAATCCAAAGGACATCACAGTATATTCATAATGTCCATAACGAGTCCGAAACGCCGTCTTCGGGATATCTTCTTCTCGAACCCGAATCTGGTGATATCCAGACCGTAGATCAATCTTGGAAAATACAATAGCCCTTTGCAGTTGATCCATGAGATCATCAATCCTTGGCAACAGATACTTGTTCTTGATTGTCGCTTTATTCAACTGCCCGTAATATACACATAGTCACATGCCTCCATCTTTCTTCTTAACTAACAGGACTGGGGCTCTCCATGGTGATGCACTTGGCCTAATAAATTTCTTTTCCAGGAGTTCTTCAATCTGCCCCTTAAGTTCGGTTAGTTCCAAAGGTGACATGCGGTATGGCGCTAAAGATATTGGTCCCACTCCTGGCACTAATTCAATGGTGAACTCAATTTCTCTCTCAGGAGGGAACTCAGAAATATCTTCAGGGTACACATTAGCATATTCCTTAACAATTGGAATATTTTTTAACTCCTAATGAATCTCTGCTACACTGGTTGATAAGAAAATATACCCTTGACTTCCATTCCCACAGTGATGTATTGTTAAGGAACTTAAATAAAGACTTACAGGGATTACTGATTCAGAAGATGAAACATGGGGAAGTATAATGGATATATCAGAGCTATTTAACAGGGCTTGGTTGGCAGAGAGCCAGTCCATACCCAAAATAATGTCAAGTCCGGACAAGGGAAGACAAATTAAATTAGCCAAAAAAGTTCGACCTCTTATCTGATAGGGGACATTTATACAAATATGATTGGTCCTAACGGGCTCACTTGTAGGAGTAGAAACTAACAAGTCATAGGGTAATTCAGAAATAGGTAGCTGCAAGGCTATCATGCAATCATGAGAGATGAAGGAGTGAGATGCACCTAAATCGTATAAAATGGTTAAGGTCTTACCATTCACTTCACATGTATCTTGAATCAAATCTTCTGACTTGTTGACCTCCTGTGCATCCATAGTGAAAACTCTCCCCTGGCGTTATGGCTTAGGAGTCGGTTGAGGGTTTCTGGCAGGGCATTCATAGATTCCGTGGCCTGGTCTACCACATCCAAAGCAAACATTTTGACCTGCCAAGCAGGGGCGGTCGCCATGATTTCTGCCACATTGGTTGCAAGTCTGGTTCCCAAAAGGCCTCTGAGGTTGCTTGCCTCTGTTGTTCACCGGCTGAAACCTTCTCTGCTATTGTAAGTTGGACTTGAACCTCGGGCCTTGCAGAGCTAACCCCTTCTTAAAGTTATTGCCGGATGACCTAGCAGCAACTAACTTCTTGTTACAGTCCTCCACTAGGTGGCATTTGTTTACCAAAGTAGGGAAGTCTCTGATCTCCATTGGTCCTATGGCGGCAAGGTTGTCTTCTCTCAGTCCACCTTCAAATTTCATGCATTTCCATGCTTCGTCGGGGCTCCGTTGATAAATAGTGCAAAATTTGCACAACTCCTCAAATTTAGCAATATACTCCGACACGCTACTATTCCCTTGACGGAGGTGCATGAACTCCAACTCCTTGGCATTGCGAACAGACGCAGGGAAATACTTCTGGTAGAACATATCTCTGAATATGTCCTAAGTAATATTTGTCTGGGATCCTTCTAATAATCGTCGTGCACTATTCCACCAGAATTCTACATCGGCTTCTAACATATAGGTGGCAAAAGTCACCTTCTGACAGTCTGTGTAATCTAACACGGAGAAAATCTTTTCCATAGCTTTAACCTAATCATCTGCCTTGTCTGGGTTAAAGGCTCCCCCAAAGTTGGGTGGGTTGGCCTTCCGGAACTCAGCAAATTTGAGGTATTCCAGATCCATTCTAGGGCCATTATGACTCCCTCCATGATCTACCTCTGACTACTATCCTAGTTGGCCCATCATTCGAGTTGCCGTAGCTGCCTGCTCGCACATAGCGTGCGCCATCTTTCGCATTGTGCCTAGGAACTCCGTAGATTCCTCCCATGCTGGAGAAGTTCGCGGCCTACCTCACCTTCCAGAAGCCATTAAGTTCTGAACACACAAAACAAGAGTAATTGAGTTGATTAGGCTCAATACTAAGTTCGGTGTGCTAGTAAATAATAGCATACAGTTAGGCAAACTCCCTCACATACATCCTATCCATATGGACAAGACTCAGAGCATAATAATATCTAAGGAACACAAAGCATATGCGAAGCATAGTCAGTCCAATCCTCAAGCCTATATTAGGACGAACTGCTCTGATACCAAAAATGTAACACCTTACTAGACAAGTACTATGCTTAAGTTATAATAAATTATCTGATAAGTGATTACGTGTAGTGAGCTGACTAAAGTTCTATTTTTTGTATCATTATTAATTACCCACATAAAGGTGACTATTCCCGTAATAACAATTTCTGCTTGACGGCAGAATAAATACTAATTAATTGGTATACTGTAAATAACGTAACATAAATAAAATTGCAATAAAGACGGAACTACTTCAAAATACATCTTAAATATATACATAGACGTCTGCGTTCAAAGTTTGTCAAAATGATACAGGGTAAAAAAAAATGAGGCCGCTAACACAAAATAAAACGGCCAGTCCCTAAGAACAGTACCCTAGATGGTCCCCACGGGATATTTCATGTACTCCTCCTAATTTCTACCCATTTGTCCATGACCCAGACTGCCAAAAGAGGGCCATTCTGTACATGTACTACCGCTACAACATGCTCACTATCTAAACAGAATCCACAGAAAGAAACCCGTTCCCCATGGTGGCGTCTGCAGGAGGGTGGCCTGCACTAGGAGTAGAGGATGAGGAAGAGAAACTTGCCGCCTCAGACGAATCCTCCTCTGACATCGAGGCGGAGAGCATCTACTGCGGTGGTGAAGCAAGAGGGGCCATAGGAGCTGGAGCTGTTGTCACTGCTGGTGCTGCTGCTGCTACTAGTGCTGGTGGAGGTGGAAATGGATGGGCCATATGAAGGGGAATGGCAATATAAGGGACAGCGGGGTCAAAAAGTGGGTGCATAAGCGATACGGCAAAATCTCTCTGGAAAAAGAAATAAAGATGGAACTGACACCTGCCAGATATATATACAAAATCCAGGAACGGGTCGATGTGGATATGGAGCTCGGGGAACTCAATGAACAGAACTCCTGTTGTTGCGTTCTCCATAGTCTGAGAATGACGTGGAAATATATAGTAAGGTGAGAAATAAAAATTTCTCAGTAGGAATTACTAATTTCTACACATCTGTCATCATTGTCATTCCCAATTGTTTCGATCTTTCAATAGTTTCAAATGGTACAACACAACGATAATATTTAACTTAAATACTTATTTGTAAAATGTAACATCCTCCGAAATCCTTTTATCATTTTCCGTTCAATTGTTCAGTTTTTATCGAATAATTGAGATTAATCAAGATTCGGTTAAACCATTATTTAGACTCAATTAATTAGCAATAACTTGAGTTTAGATAAGAGAGAATTAAGTTAGGAGTATAGAAGATTTCATAAGAATTTCCACGAAACCGATTTACCGATTTAAAGGAAATCGGTAACATTATGGTATTTTAAACTGTTGGAACCGGGCCAATAGAATTGCAAGCCTCAAACCCTATTTTGAGTGGCTAATGGCTCAGCCACTTACTAGCCAAAAAGTGGCGCCACAAGGCCACTAAATCATGGAGAAGCTTGGCTGTTCAGCCAAGCCTTTTGGACCAATCAAAATGCAAGAAGGAAGCCACCTATACACCCCCATGTGGTCAGATTTTCTGCTGCCTTTATCACCAATTCTGACCCTCATTCACGCCACTTTTCCTCTTCTCCTTCAGCTCTCTTTCTCTCTTACTCACACACCCAAAAACTCAAGCCAAATCCAGCCATATTCATCCACACTTCAAGAATCCAGCACAAACACTTGGATCAAAGGTAGGAGTTTTGATTCTTGCATTAAATCCATAGACTTGGCTGGCTGGACTTGAATTATTTTCACCTTCCTTGATGTATTAAATGAATGTTTATGATGATATGTGATTGGTTTTGGGCTGTTGGTTTGATTCAAACCGAAGTGGAAGCAAGAAACCATGAAAATAGATAGAGCTGATGGGTTAGAGAATCAAAACCCCCCGGCAGTCCGTACAGCATCAAATTTGATGAGACAAATTTTAAATGAAACTAGACATCTAGAGCTTTCCATAGATATATCATATAAGGCTTTTGGATTAGTATTGAGGGAGTTATGAATTTTTGAATTTTGACCTAGGGTTCTGACTCTGAATCTGGGCAGACTAGCTTGTTCAAGATAGAACTCGACCTATACTACTTGAAAATGAATGAAACTAAATTTTTTAGAAAGCTTACACATAGGAGAATGTCCCATAAAAATTTCAGAATTTGATAAGGTCCCAGTTGCTCCCAGTGATCCAAGAAAGTTGCCCTATGTCCAAACCGGGCCAGAACAGGGTAGTTTAGGAAGGTCAGAACTCGGGGCTTATACTCGAGCCCTACCAAGCCAAATGAAATGGAAATTTTTTCAAATGAAACTTCACCCTGTTAGATTTAATATGAGTCTAATTTCGTGTGATTTGAGTCAGTTTTCGATTTTTAGTGGATTTTTACTTTTCGTTGCCTGATTCTGGCTAGCCATTGGGCATGCCGGGATAAAATCTGAATATCTTGAGCTATAGATATCAAAATTAGATGGGACTAAAAAGGTTAGAAACTAGACATATAAGGCTACAACATATCCAAAAATCAGGTTTAAAGGAGTTAAATTGAAATAAAGGTGGGCTATACCATAACCGGGCAGAACTAGGCAAAATCAGTCAAAAGTCCCATTGAAGCTTGTTGAAGCTATGAATGAATTTATGAATGTATGTGAATAATTGCTGCTCTATATTGAAATTGTAAATTGTGTAAATGTATTGGTTGGCTGGCACTATTCATGGGGAAGCGGACATGTTCCGTTATACCGCCGAAATTTCGGTAGAACCCATGTACAAGTTATGAGTTACATGTTAATGCATATACATTTCAAGGAAAGTTATGAAAGTTATGAGAAGAACTATGTTACTATGAAAGTTCCATGCTACTTGGGCCAGCCCCGGATAAGAAGTTAAGGGGAATAGATCGGTGGGAACGTCGGGGAAAGTAAACCCAGCACTTCCTGTATAGGAACGAGCTCGATCCTGATAAGCAGACTATTACCCAGGAGTCTAAATGGCCAAGAACTCCCAGGGGACCAAGAGATGGAAAAATGATGAAAGGAAATGAAAAGTTTAAGAAGGAAAGTTCAAGTATGAGTTGCATGATTACATGAATGCATAACTGCATGAAATAGTTATGTCAAGATGTTACAGCCGTCTACTATATTTATTCACTGCTGTTTACTTAGTCATTCTGTTTATCCTTCTACATGCCATTGTTAGTAATCTATTTTATTTCTTGTGCCGTCTAAACTAAAATTGAACCTTGCCTCGGACCAGATATTTTATTGAACTCATTAAAATGGATATTTCAGTTTGAACACATGTTTTTATAATTAAATAAAACCCGAGGCAACTGAGAATGTATGTGACGTCAGACAATCACTATGCACCAACCCTACTGAGAATTTCTTGAAATTCTCACCCCGTGCTATATTTTCCGCATCATTCTCAGACACTGGCGAGGGGCTCAACGACCACTCCTTTTATTGAGATCCCAGTCCTGTAGCTTCACCAAGTTTCCGAGTTGGACTCGTTGGACGCAGTCGGCTCCTGCTAGTTCTGTCTCTGCTTTCTAGCAATAGGCATTTTGCTGTATCTTTATTTCATCTGCTTCTAATATATATATGTATAGACTGAAGCATTGGCTTCCAGCCTACATATGTACATATACAGTTGGTAATATGCCACTTATTCGTATCTTTTCTGTTGTGTTATATTAAATTGTATTACGTTGTATAATGCTATTCATATCTATTATATAGCAGCGCGCCGCTTCGACTGTTTTGTAATACAAATCACGAAATTTAAGCAGAACATTAACACCGTAACACAGTCTACTTAATTGAATGCTATGACTTAAGCAAAACATGAAATTGGTAGGGTGTTACATAAAACATACACCGAAACAAGCTCAATTTTAATTAACAGATACACTAATGCAATTAAACAGTAATTGTAAAGGAACAATAGCATATTAAGAATAATAAGCAGGTATCTAGGATAGTCAATTAAGAAGCATTACACTGTACATATGAATGTGCAATTAGAAAATGCATCTTATTCTTAAAGGCTTTCGCCTATTAGAACTTATTTCTATTCTTGGTCCCCTGGGAATCATTGGCCATATACTTCTGGGTAATAGTTCGCTTTTTAGGATCGAGCTCGTTCCTATACAAGATTGCCGGGTTTACTTTTCCTGACCTTCCCAATGATCTATTCCCCTTAATTTGTTTCGGGGCTGGCCCAAGTGAAATGGAATCCTTTAAAATATTATGAATTGAATGCACATCTAACTTAATTCTTCAAATATCATATATTCATTCTATTTTAAATTACACAACATATGAATCTTTTACCGAAATTTCGGCAGTATAACGGTTCGAGTCCGCTTCCCCGTAAATAGTGTCAGACAACTAGTACAATTGTACAAACTTGTAATTCAATATAGACTAGCAAATATATATATTCATAGATTCATTCCTTAGTTTCAATTCAAGCATCAATATGGTTTTCAGTTTATTTTCCCCTGTCCTGCCCGAGTTTTGTATACTCTACCCTTATTTCAATTTAACTCATTTAAATCTAATTTTTGGATATGTTATAGCCTTATGTGTCTAGTTTCTAATCCTTTTGGTCCCATCTCATTTGGATTTGTATAACTCAAGATATAAATATTTTACCTCAGCATGCCCTGTTCTTAGCTAGAATTGGGTTCTTATAAAAGAAAATTCACTAAAAATAGAAACTAGGTGAAATCATATGAATTTTATATCAAATTAAAGCTAACAAAACAATATTTCAAATGAACTAAATTTCATGTCATTTTCCTAAGGAGTTATGAGTCCCGAAACTTGACCCTATTGGACTACCTTGTTCCAGCCTGGTTTAAACTTAAGTCAACTTCATTGGTGTGTTGGGAACAAATGGCAATGAATCTAATTCTGAAATTTTTACAAAATGTTCTATTATATGTTAGCTTTCAAACAACTTTAGTTTTACTCAATTTGGAGTTGTATAGGGTGAGTTACACCCTTCTCAACTCATACTACCCGGACAAGAATTCAGATTTCTAGGTTAAACTTCAAAAATTCATAACTAATTCTATACTAATCCAATGGCTTTATATTTTATATGTATGGAAAGCTCTGGATGTCTAGTTTCATATAAAAATAGATTCATCAAATTTAATTGGCTGTAGGCAAAGCCGTACACTCATTGTACGGACTGCCGAGGAAAACCCTAGCAGCTTCTTGGTTTGTCTCCCTTTTTCAAGCTATTTGCTATCAATTTCGATTTTAATCATAACATACAAGCAAAATTAATCATAAACCATCATCATCACTCTACATAACATCAATACCTTAGATTATACATGATCACCATTCAACCCCAAACCAGAGAAAGTGAGAAGAGAAGTAGAATTTTCTACCTTGTCTAGTTGAGTTTGGATGGATTTTGTGTCTTTGATGAAAGCAACTCGTGATGAGACTTGAAAATGGATGAGAATGGAGTGGAAATGAGAGTAAGGAGAAGAGAAAGGGAAGAGCTTCAGCAACTAGAGGGGATGGTCAAAATTTGGATAAGGGAAGGAAAGAAAAAGTAAAGATTTTTGAGGCAAAGTGCATGATGATTGGTGGACTCCATCATGCTCTCAATTTTGGTTTGGCTTCCACCATCAAGGGCTGGTCAAGGCGCCATTTGAGTGGGTTATTTGGCTAAATCTTAGCCATTGATCCTAGGGCACTCATGGCATAATTTCTATTGATCCGGTTCCGAAAGTTTAAAACACCGAAGTCTTACCGATTTCTCTTAAATCGGTAAACCGGTTTGAAATTTTTCTATGAGGTTTCCTAAGTTCCTAATCTAATTTCATCAAGCCTAATCTTTTCAATTCACCCTTAATTGGCTTTAAGTAAGTGTTTAATCAAATTCTGATTAAACCCACCTATTCGATAAAAACCGAATAACTCAGTTATTAACGATAGAATTTTTCAGACGTTATATTTCCAAAGATAAATTACATTTACGCCAACTCAATTTTGTCAAAATTAATTTTGTAAAATCAAGTTGATCCAAACCCCCCATTTGCGAACTTTAACCGAAACACACACCAAATAATTCTCTTCTACCTAAATTGACTGTCTAATCTCTTAGTGTAAACTAATTTAAGAGAAGGTTGAAGCTCATGAAGTCCTCATAGTGATAACATGAATTGCGTTCACCTATCTCTAGCTTTCACTCAATTCAAGGTATTTATAATAAAAAGTTTTGTTTTCAAACCCTATCTCTAGTTATTGCAAATCAATAAATCAATTGAATGGTGGCCAATCACTAAAAAGCATTAAGAACAATTATAAAAACTTAATCATAGAATAAAAGGCATAAATAACATATTCCATAGGTAACAAATCAAATAGTTGGATCCATCAATGTAACGTCCTCCTTCGTACAACACTATGCTTAAGTTATAGTACCACACTCAGGAGTTGTTACGGTTACCTGAGCAGACCTTAATTGACAGCAACTTTAGCTGTCTTTGCAACTTCTTGAACTATCTGGAGATAACACGGAAAGAGGATGTGAGAATTTTAAATTCTCAGTAGGATTCCTTAAATATCATATATACTGTCATCGTTGTCATCTCCAATTTGCTTCGGTTTTACTATGAAAAAGGTGAACACGTTATGTAAATTGTTTAATTTTATAATTTGAAAACATACTATCCGAAGCAAAGTTCATTTTACTCATACACTTGGCATTTGGGAGAGCCTATACAAATTCAATTCATGAGTTATACTATAAATAATAATAACTGCAACATATTAAAATACGATAGCATTATTATGCTGGAGACATAACCTCTACACATGCCTTTGAATTTATGCAATCATATAAAATTTACTTTTCTTTCATTCGACACACTTAGGTGTTACATATCACTGTCCCTAGGGTGTCATCATCTGCCTACACTTGAGCATTACGTATCGCCATCCTCAAGTGCAGCATCACTCATCTTGAATTCATATGGCACACCTAGACGTTACGCATCGCCGTCCCTAGGGTGTCTTCATCTGCCTACACTTAAGCATTACGTATCGCCATCCTCAAGTGCAGCATTACATATTCCAGAGTATGATCGCCATGTCATACTCCATCAGGGTGTGATCACCATGTCACACTCCTTGGAAATATGTTCTTCCTGCCACATCCCAGAGTATGATCGCCGTGTCATACTCTATCAGGTGTGATCGCCATGTCATATCCCTTAGGGTGTGAAATCATTATACCATATTCCAGAGTACGATCGCCATGTCATACTCCATCGGAATGTGATCACCATGTCACACTCCTATCCTACCATGTAGCAGAGTATGATCGCCATGTCGTACTCTATCAGGTATGATCGCCATGTCACATCCCTTAGGGTGTGGGATCGTCATGCCACATTCCAGAGTACGATCACCATGTCATACCCCATCAGAGCGTTATCGCCATGTCACGTCCCTTAGGAATATGGGACCTTCATTGTATCTTTTAACTGCCTTCACAGGGAGGGATCTAATATGCAACTGCCTCCAGGTGAAGGGATTCACATTCTATATGTTCATATCATGAGTATTCATAACAGAAACTATCATAATATCATTATTATTCTTCATATCATACTTAAATCATTCTTAACACATCAATACTGATAACCTCTTTACACTTCTACCAAATATTTCAGCAGCATATCGAATCATGTCCGCTTCCCTATGAATAGTGTCCTACAGCCAGGAAACTTTAAATCAAATAGCAAACTCGAGATTGAACATTATAATAATCCCAAGAATATAATAATATCCATAGGTGCAAGGTTTTAGGGTCTGAAGCCTTAATCTATCTTGCAAGCTTTTAACTTCTACTGATGTTCCCGAGTTTGAGCTCAGGATCGATTTCCGAGTTCCGAAGTCTATGTCATGATTCCCGACTTCCGGGTTCCGATGTCATATCTGCTTCAACTTCTAGAGTTATAAGTCCATGTCTTGGTTCCCGACTTCTGACATCATGTATTTAATGTCTTAATTCCCGACTTCTGAGATCATGTATTTGATATCTTAATTCCCGACTTTCAACTTTAAGCATACCCCGTCTTCCCTAATTTTCGAGTTTCGACTTTAACTATGTCCGACTAGTTTCCTATTTGCTTAGTTCCGAGTTCCGGCATTACTATACCTGATCATGTTTGACATTCACTAAGTCTCGAGTTCAACCTTAAATATTCCCGACTTAGTCCTCTGTTTGCTAAGTCCCGAGGTCAACCTAAAGTATACCAAACCTACTTCTCTATCTGCTAGATTTCCGAGTTCAACATCTCCGAGTTCAACTTAAGTTCACTATTTCCCGAGTTCGGACATGGATTATACTTGATCTAGTTTTCATACATGCCTCTAACCCAAATTACACTCTTATAAGAGAAAATTCAGCAAAAATGGAAATCTAGGTGAAATCATACGAAATTTATATCTCTATTAAGCTAACAGGGTAAACTTTCAAATGAAGTAAGTTGCACATCATTTGAATGAGTATATTTTGAGATATAAGCCCTGAAACTCGACTTTCCTGAACTACCCTGTTTTGGCCTGGTTTGGACATAGGGTAATTTTCTCGACTCACTGGGAAACAATGGGATTGTAACAAACTTGGAATTTCTTTATAAGATTTTTTCCTGTGTGTAAGCTTTCTAGCAAAGTTAGTTTCACTTAATTTGAAGTTGTATAGGGTGAGTTACACCCTTCTCAACTCATACTGCTCGGATGAAAGTCCTGATTTCTAGATCAAACTTCAAAAATTCATAACTTCCTCATTACTAATTCAATGGCCTTATATTATATATGTATGGAAAGCCTTGAATGTCTAGTTTCACGTAAAAATAGATTCATGGGGTTTGAATAGCTGTAGGTGGAGCCGTACACTCCGCCATATGGACTGCCGAGGAAAAACCCTACCAGCTTCGTGAGTTTTCTCCTTCCTTCAGTTTCTTTCATGCCAATTCTAATTCTAATCGTAATATACATGCATAATAAACTATAATTCATCATCATCACTTAATTAGTTTTAAGTGAATACTAAATCAAATGCTAATATTTTCACAATTATTTGCTAAAAACCGAACACTTCGATTAAAAAAGATTAAAATTTTCCGGGCATTACATTACTACCCTTCTTAAAAAGAATTTGGCCCTCAAAATTCCTTTATCGCTAGTAAGCTAGTTGAATGTCATAGATCTCCGCATACACCGAACTTTATATTGAGGTGATCAGGCTCAATATGCAGTCAAGTGCGATAGAGAAGCCACAACAGACAACAGGGCTACCATGCACAAACACCTATGTCCTTTTCATGTAAGGACCTAAAACACGGCCTTTCTAAACTTTCAGAGTATGCCTCCTTGGAAGCATAATCAGTCCATCCCAGGTCCGGGTAGGACGAACTGCTCTGATACCATTTTGTAATGTTCTCTTTCTTACCGTACTATGCTTAAGTTATAGTACCACACTCAGCAGTTGTTATGGTTACCTGAGCGGACCTTAATTGACAGCAACTTCAGCCGTCTTTGCAACTTCTCGAACTATCTGAAGAAAACACGGAAATAGGATGTGAGAATTTTAAATTCTTAGTAGGATTCCTTAAATATCATATATACTGTCTTCGTTGTCATCTCCAGTTTGCTTCGATTTTACTATAAAAAAGGTGAACATGTTATGTAAACTGTTTAACTTTATAGTTTGAAAACATACTATCCGAAGCAAAGTTCATTTTACTCATACACTTGGCATTTGGGAGAGCCTATACAAATTCAATTCATGAGTTATACTATGAATAATAATAACTGCAACATATTAAAATACGATAGCATTATTATACTGAAGACATAATCTCTACACATGCCTTTGAATTTTGCAATCATATAAAATTTACTTTTCTTTCATTCGACACACCAAAGTGTTACGTATCGTCGTCCCTAGGGTGTCTTCATTTGCCTACACTTGAGCATTACGTATCGCCATCTTCAAGTGTAGCATCACTCATCTTGAATTCATATGGCACACCTAGGCGTTACGTATCGCCGTCCCTAGGGTGTCTTCATCTGCCTATACTTGAGCATTACGTATCGCCATCCTCAAGTGCAGCATCACATATTCTAGAGTATGATCGCCATGTCATACTCCATCGGGGTGTGATCACCATGTCACACTCCTTGGAAATATGTTCTTTCTGCCACGTCCCAGAGTATGATCGCCGTGTCATACTCCATCAGGTGTGATCGCCATGTCACATCCCTTAAGGTGTGGAATCATTATACCATATTCCAGAGTACGATCGCCATATCATACTCCATCGAAATGTGATCACCATGTCACACTCCTTTCCTGCCATATCCCAGAGTATGATCGCCATGTCACATCCCTTAGGGTGTGGGATCATCATACCACATTCCAAAGTACAATCACCATGTCATACCCCATTAGAGCATGATCCCCATGTCACATCCCTGAGGAATATAGGACCTTCATTATATCTTTTAACTGCCTTCACAAGGAGGGATCCAATGTGCAACTACCTCCAGGTAAAGGGATTCACTTTCTATATGTTCATATCATGAGTATTCATAACAGAAACTATCATAATATCATTATTATTCTTCATATCATACTTAAATCATTCTTAACAGATCAATACTGATAACCTCTTTACACTTCTACTAAATATTTCAGTAGCATATCGGATCATGTCCGCTTCTTTATGAATAGTGTCTGTCAGCCAGGAAACTTTAAATTAAATAGCAAACTCGAGATAGAATGTTATAATAATCCCAAGAATATAATAATATCCATAGGTGCAAGGTTTTAGGGTCTTAAGCCTTAATCTATCTCGTAAGCTTTTAACTTCTATTGATGTTTCTGAGTTTGAGCTCAGGACTGATTTCCGAGTTCCAAAGTTTATGTCATGATTCCCGACTTCCGGGTTCCGATGTCATATCTGCTTCAACTTCCGGAGTTATAAGTCCATGTCTTGGTTCCCGATTTCTGAGATCATGTATTTAATGTCTTAATTCCCGACTTCCGACTTTAACCATACCCCGTCTTCCCTAATTTCCGAGTTCTGACTTTAACTATGTCCGACTAGTTTCCTATTTGCTCAGTTCCGAGTTCCGGCATTACTATACCTGATCAGGTTTGCCATTCACTAAGTCTCGAGTTCATCCTTAAAAGTTCAACCTTAAATATTCCTGACTTAGTCCTCTGTCTGCTAAGTCCCGAAGTCAACCTAAAGTATACCGGACCTACTTCTCTATCTGCTAGATTTCCGAGTTCAACATATCCGAGTTCAACTTAAGTTCACTATTTGCCGAGTTCCGACATGGATTATACTTGATCTAGTTTTCACACGTGCCTCTAGCCCAAATTACACTCTTATAAGAGAAAATTCACCAAAAATAGAAATCTGGGTGGAATCATACGAAATTTATATCTCTATAAACCTAACAGGGTAAACTTTCAAATGAAGCAAGTTGCACATCATTTGAATGAGTATATTTTGAGATATAAACATTGAAGCTCGACCTTCCTAAACTATTCTGTTTTGGCCTGGTTTGGACATAGGGTAACTTTCTCAACTCACTGGGAAACAATGGGATTGTAACAAACTCAGAATTTCTTTATAGGATGTTCTCCTATGTGTAAGCTTTCTAACAAAGTTGGTTTCACTTAATTTGGAGTTGTATAGGGTGAGTTACACCCTTCTCAACTCATACTACTCAGATGAAAGTCCTGATTTCTAGATCAAACTTCAAAAATTCATAACTTCCTCATTACTAATCCAATGGCTTTTATTATATATGTATGGAAAGTCCTAAATGTCTAGTTTCACATAAAAATAGATTCATGGGGTTTGAATGGCTGTAGGCGGAGCCGTACACTCCACCATATGGACTGCCGAGGAAAAACCCTACCAATTTCATGAGTTTTCTCCTTCCTTCAGTTTCTTTCATGCCAATTCTAATTCTAATCATAATATACATGCATAATCAACTATAATTCATCATCATCACTTAATTAGTTTTAAGTGAATATTAAATCGAATGCTAATATTTTCACAATTATTTGCTAAAAATCGAACACTTCGATTAAAAATAATTAAAATTTTCCGGGCGTTACAATCAACGCCCTAGCTAAAGGCTTTAGCTCATGGTGGATGATGAAAAACAAATAAAAGAGATGAAAAACAGAACACAAGAAAAGAGATCCATGAAGAACTAATGAGAAATATAAGGATTTAATATTGCTTGAGGATAAAGGTAATCTTCTTTTTGCCAAAGCCTTGGAATCCTTGAATCTTCAACACCAATCTCCTAGGGTTGCTTTTCTATGTCAACATCTCCTTTCTGGAAGCCTAAGGATGCTTTTTTATAGCCCAAAGAATGATAACTTGCAAAATAAGTTAAATTAGGAAATTTTGCTACTGTGTCGATGTGCTATAGTGTGGTCAACGCACTACAGCGCGATGACTATGATGCCAAAATCTCCTTTCTTCTTGGCACATTATAGCATAACATTTACACTATAGCTCATTGCCTAGAATGCTCTTTTTAAAAAAAAAATTGCTCTATATAGCTTGCTATAGTGTGATTTAGACTTTGTCTTCATGAAAGTTGTAGATCTTTAAGTTAGCTTTCTAGTACTTTTGGAGCCACCTCATTTGTACCCCAGTAGCTCAAGATCTTGATGAAATAGTGATGAAAGATTTGGCATGACAACACTAGAGACAATGTCACGACCCATTCCGAGCCATGACTTGTGCATAAGGAGCCTTAGCCCCCTAGAAAGCCTAGCTAAGATTCCTTATGGAAAACAGATAAAGTTTCCTCTAAAAGTGGGGCATTTCCCATAAAATTCAAAGTTCTAGTTGTAGTTCAAACTATACAATCCAAACACAGAATCAATGAATCAACCATGATGAAAATATAACCTCAGAATTAGACAAGTATGCTCAGAATGCTTTTAGAATCTAGAGTACATCATGCATATACATGCACTTATATAGTCCTCCAAGGCTAAATCTATTACAACTTAGTAATATGGTAGAAGCAAGACCTTACCTATTGGCTAATGGAGCATAACAAAGATTTTATACAAAAGAATGCTCAAATAATGACAACAATTGAAAAATAATAACACAAATAATCTTCAAACTCCACATAGATGAGGGTGTAAGGCTTACGGAAGATCCTACGGCTCATCTAACAAAGAGGCAGTAATTGCATACCCGTACCTAAATCTAAAATAGGGGAATATAAAAAATAAGTCAAATGGGCCCAGTGAGAGATAATATACTTATAACGAAAGTGGGACAATCTCAAGCACATGTTTTTCGTAAAAACATTTATTTATAATGCAAATATTTTCATAATAAGTCAGGATTGTAAAACTTCAATTACAAAGTTCAAATACCAGTTCTAAGCAAATCATAACTTGACTTTTAAAACATATGAGCTATAAATATGTCTTAAAGTAATTACATTTAAGATAGAAAGTATAATACATCTAAGATACAGAAAGTAGGGAGGTCTCTAATCCAGCAATCTAATTCATGACTGGGGCTTGATAACTTGACCCTAGCATGATTGAGATCTAATTCATGACTAAGCTGCTCTAAAAACCCATCCTAGTGTGAGCTTACATCTGGGCGACCCTAACAACCAAACCTCAGCATATCCATAAACAATCTAGATATGTCAGTCCAACATGACAGTCTAGCAACACCCTTGCTAGCAAGGATTCTAACCAAGGTGCACCAAGGGCTAATGTCTACTATTGTTAGCTTACAATTATGTCAAAGATCCCTCCCATAAAAACCAATATATTAAATCTAAATATAGTTCTCAAACATATCAAATATTAGGATCCAAAGTATCAATGCTATCCCTTTTTAATTCCTCAAAATAATTATGTCATCAAATATCAAGATTCAAAAATGATTTAATGTAATCAATACCAAAATCTTAGTATATCAAGATCCATAATATTCTTTTCAATCCTTATGGTAACGAAATCTCTGGAAGCCAGTTTTAGAACATCAAAACACAGTAACACAAGAAATCATTGAACTAAATTAAAGTATCAAAGAGTAGATTTTCAAAGATGCTTGTCTCTCCTTCAAAGCTTTAGGTAACATAATAGATATAACAATTTTTGGAAATTTGAATAAGATATTAGGAAAACTATAAAACCATTTAACAATCAACTCATAAAAACATATATTAGATATATTAACTAAATATGTTATAGATATTTTACCACTTAGAACTCAGGTTAGGAAAAGAGTGGTCCAAGTAAGTTGCATCACAAAGACATAGTCACTATCCAATGGTCCTAGCAAACTTCTTTCCTGCAGTTCATACCAACACAGTGGAGATTGGCATTTCTATCCATACAAAGCTTCATATGGAGTCATGCCAATGTTAGCATGATAACTGTTATTATAGGTGAACTCGACTAGTGGCTAGTATTTATCCCAATTCCCTAAGTACTCCATTATGCATGCTCTGAGCATATCCTCTAGGGTTTGAATAGTTCTTTTTGTTTGTCCATCCATTTAGGGATGATAAGTGGTACTTAAGCAAAGTCTTGCACCAAATGCCTTCTAGAGTGCTCCTCAAAACTGTGAAGTAAATCTCGGGTCTTGATATGAGATTATAGTTAAAGGGATCCCATGCAACCTCATTATTTCTTGAACATATAGTTGCACCAACTTCTCCAAGGGATAGTTAGCCTGAACAGGTAGGAAGTGAGTAGACTTGGTCAATCTATACACTATAACCTTTGTAGCATTGTACCCAATAGAAGTCCTTGATAATCTTATCACGAAATCCATTGAAATACTTTTCCATTTCCATTTCGAGATTTCAAGGGGCTGCAGTGTTCCTGTAACACCCTAATAAACCCATACTACGCTTAAGTCGTATTACGGCGTTTTATTAGTTGTTACTTATGCTCGTGGAAAACTAAACTTCACTTGAAATTAAATTACGCGGAAAATATGGTAAAATTTTTTTTTGAAATACGTCGTCACTTTTGGAAAGTAAAGCCTTGTGCGAGAAGATAGCAATAAACGAGCATATCGCAAAGATTTCAGTATAAATTGAAGGAACAAAGGATAAATCAAAATATCATGCATTCAAATTACTACTACAACCACATAGATATAATTAGTCTCATAATATCCAACAAATACATAAAAAGGGAACTCATGGTCATGCCATGGCCCCAAAATCAAAGGTACATAAGTCTGACAAGGTCCAAAATGAAATACAATAGATACGGAGCAATAATAGAATAGGCCCACATAGACATAAGCTGGCTTCTCCGTCCCTTCCACGCCCTTCAATCGAATGAACTCAGGTTCTCGAGTGCCTAGTCCTCCTCGCTCCTCGACCTTGGGGAATATGAGGAGTGCGGATGATGCGAGGGTGCCTGCTGATCACCTCGACGTGACGGAAACGACGACCAGGAGTATGGCTAGCCACAGAAGAACGTGCCTCGGAGGGATCCTCCTCAGACTCGGCAGGGTGATACTCGGGGAGCGGCGGCGAAGCGGACCTAGGAGTGGCTGTCTAACTCACATCAATCACGGGGATCTCCGGCGGTGGCACGAACTCGGTTGCAGGCAAACCCGGCGACATCGGCTCTATCTCGATGTCGGGCAACGGCTCAGGTGGAAAATCCCAAGGACCTACGGGCTGTCCAAGGTGAGCTGAAGAGACGTCTACGGGGGTTGGCGGGTTTTCTGGCTCCTCTTCCTCAAAAATTCGACCCAGGTTAAAATGTGTACGAACTACTGTGGTGGTCATGGCCACAATAGCGTGAGTATCCCCATCGTAAGTCCACTCATGGTGGGGAGGGTCCATGCTCCATTCCACGGGATGTGCCATGAGTATCTGATGACGAGATGGAAAAACAACTAGGGTGAAAAATAAGATTTCTCAGTAGGACTCGACCCTGACACATAGTGTCATCGTCATCGTCCCAGCCACTTCGGTTTTATTAATGAAAATAGTGAGCATGCATAAGGTTCAATTCTTGGATTTTCGAAATCATGAATATCCGAAGCGGATTCAATTTTAGGGTATCCTCTAATCATTTACATCATCATATACATGAATACAAATATAATTACATAAAACGTGCATGGCTATTCTATAATCTTCTCTTAACTTCTTCCCCTTTTAGGGTTTTGGACCGAAGCCCCTTTTCTTTTCTTAACTTGACTTTATCTTTTCACCCACTAAACATAAGTGGTAATGAGCTCATACCGTGGCCGTTGCCACCATAGAATTTTGGTACTTACACTAGCTGGGTCATGCCATGCCTCATGTAAGACCTATCCCCTATACTCACACTAGCTGGGTCATGCCATGCCTCATGTGAGTCGTGGGTTAGGGGAGCTTAAATTAGGTTACCTTCCCTTTTGAAGGATCACTTACTTGACTTAAATTTCTTCCATTAAAGTTTATGATGCAAAATATTTCTAAGTCCAAAATTTTTACAAAATTTCAACAGCATAACGACTAGACCGAAGCTTCCCAAAATTTTGCCAAATAGAGAGACCAATATCATATAACATTGAGCATTATATCATCAACATAACATGTTCATATCGTCATCATATCATTATCAAAATCATCATCATCATATCATATCATCATAGCATCATGCTTGCACATAAACATAGGCATATTCTCAAGCAACATTTTGTGAGCTTAGCTTAATAAATTTGGTGCAAGCTTTTAATTAAGGTTGTCTCTTGTGTAAACTTCTTTTATTGGGCATAGTGCCAATTTTATCTATTATCCTATTTGACACTTTTAAGTTGAATTATAAGGGTTTTTCCAATGCTTAATATAAGGGTATTAATGTCTTAGAGCTTATTTCTCCTTATTCTTTAACTTTTACCATAACCAGTTTTACTTTTATAGTGGGGTAGTAATTTTGAAAATTCACTATAATTTCATCTTTTACTATTTTGTTTCGAATTTTGGTGTGGATGTACTTCTATGAGTCTATTTTTAAACAAAACAAACCCCACTTAAAAATTCATTTTGTAGCTTGAGTTATACATATTTTATTCTGACTGTTCAGGATTGAAAGCTCATCTCGGGTCAGTGACTTGTCCACTTCATTGGGGGTTCCTCACATGGAATCTGACAAAACTGTTTTATGGGAGTGTTCCTCTATGTCTTAGCTTTCTAACAAACTTGCTCCCACTCAAAAATATTATGTATAACTTGAGTTATGCATGTTTTATTACCTACTGCCCGGACAAAAACCCATCCAGGAACAGAAAACTTTGAAAAATCATATCTCTCTCGTTTTAAGGCCAAATCTTGCATATTTTATATGTATGAAAAGCTCTTTGAGTCTACTTTCATAGAAAATTATTTCATTATATTTTGAGTTTTGTGGAGTGATTTATGCTGTACGCTTTACCGACTGCCAGAATTCCAGCTTAACTCATTTTTGAGTTTTTACATACCAAACTTATAGAGATGTTGTTATACCACTTCCAATCACCATTTTTATGTTTTATCTCATCATCATCTTCAATATTTTAGTTATCAAATCAGTACTTTAAAACAAAATAAAGCAAGATACATAACAAGCCATCATACCACAAAATTTCATTTCAAAACAACACTTTCAATAAGATAAGGAAACTCATAAAGAAAAGTATGGTCATGAGACCTTGAAGCAAGCTTTAAAACCACCTAACCATGGAGAGCTTAGGGGTTCTAAAACTTGAAAAATTTACATGGAGAAGAAGGATAGAGCCACTACCAATTGGATTTCTTGAAAGCTTGAAGAGAAAGAAAGATGCTGGAGATGGCCTCCTTCTCCTTGAGCTTGATAGTGAGGCTTGTGTATGAGTGGCTTTGTTTCTCCAAGGACCAAAAATGGTAGTCCTTGAAGGGATAGTGATGGTGGTGATGGAAATGGGGTGAGGAGTAGTAGAGAGATTGGAGGAAGAACAAGGAAGATTAAAAGAACAAGAGAGTAGGAAAGGAACTTGGAGAGAGGAGAGAGCTTTTTGGTGTTTTAGTGAGAGGAATGGAAAATGAAATGAGGGAGAGAGGAAAGGCTGATGGTGGCGCAAAATGGGGGAGGAGAATGAGGTGATTTTTGCTTCTTACACAAGCTAGGGAGTGGGAAAAACCTTGGGGCAAAAGAGAATATTGTGTTTCCTTTGAGTCTTGGCACTTGGGTAAAGACTTGTAGATGTTTCTTTTCAAGTGGTTAAAAGCATGTTCTATCCTAGGATGGGCATTGGATGATTGTGATCACTCCAAGTGTCACAATCTTGATGGAGGAGAGTAGATTTTTGTCATGACTCAAGGAATCTACAAATATGGACTCTTGATCTTGTGGTGTATGATGGAGAAGGCAAATGGATGGTTGGATATGGCTCTTGCTTTGACCAAACTTTCAAACCATAATTAAAGGGAAGTTTCTACATCTTTATAATTGTTGTAATTATCTAAATGTTAATTAATTCAATTGGTTTAAATTACTCATTAGCACATTTTAATTAAGAAGGATTTTCCTCATTAATTATATAAGAAGATGTGAGGGTTAATGTGATTAAGATTTGAGACTTATATGCTCTCAGTTAATTAGGTTAGATCACCTTGATTTTATGTTCTAAATCATGGATTAATGAGGATTGGACAATTAGGCTTTTAATTGTAACTTTTAATGCATTAAGTCTCAATTGTCGACTTGCCTTTAATTTACTAAGCTCTTGCTTTCAAGATTAATCGATTAATTCTCAATTAATCGCTAACCCCTCTAATTAGCCGGGAACACCGAGCTAATTAACTTAGGTGAAAATGGGGATGTTACAGTTCCAGACAGCTTTTGGTATTCTATCTTTACTTTCTGACAGACTAGCATCTATTTATGAAGTCCGCTACATCTAACTTCATCCCTGGCCACCAAAATGTTTTCTTGAGGTCTTGATATATTTTACTGATCTCGGGATACACTGTGACTTCCTTTTTATGAGCTTCCTGTAGAATCTTGTTTCGAAGATTGTCTCCCATAGGCACACATATCCTTCCTTGATGTCTCCATATTCCTTGATTGCACTGAGGCTAAGGTCCTTTGAAACTTTGGGTCCTGTTGCTATGCTTGTTGAATTTGATCTCTGAAATCATTGGTTACCTTGATCTGACTTAATTGGATACTTCGAGGAATCATAGAAATTCCCAAATTAAGGTTTCGAAAACTTTCTCTGAGCTTGGTCTCCTTAATCATCATCCAGGATGCATTTAGAGATTTCCTACTGGGGGCATTGGCTACTACATTGGCTTTGTCGGGATGGTAATTCAAGTCAAATTCATAGTTCTTGAGGAATTCCATCCACCTCTATTGCCTCATATTTAGTTCCTTTTGATCAAAAAGTTATTTCAAACTCTTGTGATCAGAAAACACCTCAAAGTTTATTCCATAGAGGTGGTGTCTCCATATCTTTAGAGCAAATACTATGGCTACTAGCTCAAGGTCATGAGTTGGATAATTCATTTCATGAGATTTCAACTATCTTGAGGCATACACCACTACGTTTATGTTTTGCATCAATGCGCACCCTAATCCCTTTTTGGAGGCATCACAATAGATCTTAAACGGCCCATGGGGATCTAGCAACATCAACATGTGCTGTGGTTAGCTTCTCTTTTAGTTCTTGAAAACTCCGCTCACAATCTGGCGTCCACTCAAATGGAGCATTCTTCCTGGTCAACTTTGTCAGGGGTAGAGCTATTTGAGATAAGCTCTTGATAAACCATCTATAATATATAACCAAACCTAGAAAACTTCTTACTTCGGCAACAGTGGTTGTAACGCACCCTAATAGTCCCATACTATACTTAAGTCATATTATGGAATTATTGGTTGTAACTCTTGGTTGCGGAACTAACTTTTTACTGCTTGAAATTACTTTATACTGAAAATAAGGGTAAATTCTTTTTTGAATAATAATGAAATAAACCTTTTGAAAATAATGAGAGCCATGAGTGCATCATGAATGTATAATATTGAACGATGTTATCTCATGCATGTGGTGCAAGAAAATAAATAATAACATCATAAAAAGCATCAATCTCAGAATAAATATAATATTATTCCACAGCTAGCATAATTAAATATAATTAATAGTAACATAGCATGTTCTACAAAATAAACCGTGGGTCTGATATCTACTGTCGGCCCTACAAGATAAACCTAACTAGATACAACATAAAAAGAAATACATCAAAAATCTCTACTGCCCATACATGCCATATAAGAAAATGATAACCCTATAAACTACAACTAAAAAGAGCTATCCTCGCTCTAGCTCAGTAGGTGCCATCCATGTCATCCATCAAACAAGAGATATTCGTTCCCAAATCCATCGGGTGCATCATCTCCTGTCATCCTCCACGGGCATGCCTACTCCCACGGGGTATAGCATGAGTATAAATGAATCCATATCCTTGAACCTGGGGTGGAGCTAGGCCAGCAGAAGAAGCGGAAGAATCCAAAGTCAAGCGAATCACCAAGGGGTAAAATGGCTTTGAAGGTTCAGACTCCATAGAATAGGTTAGGTTAGATGACTCCAAGGGATCGGACTCCAAAAAAATAGTCGGTGTCAATCGGGTGTCCGAATCAGATTTTCCTCAATGGATGGAAATGTGGATGTATATCATCCAAGGTGACATCATCGAACGGCTCGTGAGGACGGAAGAATGGACTCATAATAGGTGCACAAAATTGACAATTATGAAAGATGTAGACCCTCATTGCTGCTCTCGTATTCATCATAGAGGCATTTAGTACTGGGTCAAAGTGCCAGTGCCAGACTAGGAACTCAATGTAAATCACCACGCTGCCCGACACCAACATCCTTTGAAGATGGCATGGAAATGTAGGAGTGAGAAATACAACATTTCTCAGTAGGATCACGACTAGACAATTATTGTGTCGTCATCGTTGTCCTAGCTACTTCAGGTTTATTTATAAAATCGGTGAACATGCATAGATTTAGTTTTAATGATTTTGAAAACATAAGCTCTTGAAATGGGTTTCTTTTAGGTTTAATATCATAAACATGGCATAAGCAACATCTAGGATAAAACCATATGAACTAAGCATAACATCAATAGTCATGACCATGCATACGAAGAAATAAAGATTCATGCACTTTCATGTAACCATATGGACTTGACTAGAGTCTTTCATTAACTTTACTTTCATTCCTAGTACATGCTTAACATTCCTTACTTTCCCTTGGAATAGACTGCTATTGGACATTAGCTCATTCTGTAGCGATCGTTATATAGTACTAATCTAAAATTAGATTAATTTGATAAGAGTTCCTCTAGTTTTGGAGAGTTCAAGGCCCTCTTTCCTCCAAAGTATAGGGGTCTTTTATAAGTCACCTTCCTTTACTGAAGGATCATGCCCACTTATCTTGTCTTTGTGGATCACCTTCCCTTACTTCCCTTACCGAAGTAAACGAAGGATCATGTCCAATTATTTCTTTTCTCATCGTTATATCTTACATGCATTGTACTTACTGACAAGACACGTGTGGACATGCAATGATATGACCAAGTCCGTTATTTTGACAGAAATTTGGCAGCATGACGGCTAGACTAGAGCTTCCCCAAAATGCTAAACATAGAAATTTCAACCAATAATAATTTGTTTTCAACTCATATCATCATATAAATCATCAACAATCATCTAATCATAAGTCAACTCATCAATCAAACTTTCCATACATCATGCTTAATAGCATCATACATCCATACCCTAATGGATGTCTATGGTTGCATTTTCCCTTTGCGAGGAATCATATGAATCATCATGTGATTCTTCATGCTTACTCATGAGAGAACCACATAGTTTAGTATAAACGTATGTTGTAAACTTTTAGTTACTTGACTCTTGAGTGAAATCACCTTTTGCCTTAGAGATTCATTTCCCCCTTAATAATTTCATAACTTTCTTATGTGTACATCTTATGGAATAATGTATTAAGGTTAACAAAATTGACACTTATTTTTCTTTTCCCCCTTAATATGGCCAGAGCCTAACATGGTGTTTTAGCCCATATTTTGCATTCCAATCTTTTAGTTCCCTTGAAATAGCACACTAGTGATTTCTAGATTCATGGTATACTCAGAGGCCCTAATCATACTTCTGTTCCCAAAGGATTTCAAGATCCTTCTAGTCCTTTGGGTCATGACAGTGTATAACCATACTTATGAACCCAACAACACCATGTGTTTGCTAGTCATCAAGAAGAAATCTTTATTCCAACAAAGTACAAGATTCAATCTTATTTAAATAAAATAACAAGATTTAACCTTTATGATTAAAAAGTTTCATTCTTTAATAAAGTATGAACCTTTGTTTTGTATTCATGTCTTCAAGATTCAACCGTCATGAAATAATAATGCAAGCTGCCAACTTTATGGCTAAAAAGTCTTATTCTTTCATAACGTTGAAACTTTGAATCATTATTATACCTTCAAAATTACAACTTTATGACTTAAAGTTGCTCTGAGATTTAAAAGATTCATTCTTGAAGAAAGTTAAATGCTTTAGTCAATATTTTAAACTCAAGATTCAATCTTCACTAAATGAAGTTGCAAGTTTACATTTTTATGACCAAAAAGTTAAGTTCTTGAAGAAAGTTTGAAACTTTATGAAGTGTCTTGTCTTTAAGGTTCAACATTTGTGACATAAACTGACAAGTTCTTACTTATTATGGTTCAAAAGCTTTATATCTTAAGAAACTTTGAACATTTACACATATTCTTGTCTTCAAGCAGAACAAAATGAAACTTTTGGAGAAGCATATAATATGCATCATTTTTAGTGCTTCAAGAATCTTTCAAATCGTGAGGAAGATATAAAAAAGAGAATCTTTCAAATCATGAGCTCTTCATAAAGAAAGAAATGATCTTTAAACCAAATACCACAAAGAAAGCATATTTCTTTTTCAACAACTCACAAAAACATCAAAACTTATGCATCATGAGAGAAAAATGAAAACTTTAGAAGCATTCAAGAAGAGAAACACACAAGATCTCATGAAACAAACTCAAAGAATCAAACTTTGCTAAAAATGGAAACTTTGCTCATGAAGAGTATAGAGTTTTTCTCAAGTTGTCACTTGAAGTCCTTGGCAATGGTGAGAGCCAAGCTTCAAGCTTTCTTGAGTAACAAAAAGAAGAAATGAAAGATTACTACCTAGTGTTGAAAATGGCACCTTCTTGAAGGAGAAAATTAAGAAGATGATGGCTCCTCCAAGTAGTGAAGGTGGCAGTTTTGAATAGAGAAGGAGAGAGCTCTTGAGTTCTTATGAGAATGAAGCTTGTAGTGTGTAGATCTTGTCTCCGAAGGTCAAAAGAGGTGATCTTTGAAAGGTTTAGTGAAGAAGGTTTAGTTATGATGATGGAGAATGAAGAAGAAGAAGAAGAAGAAATGTAGAGAGAGGTTAAAGACTTTGAGAACTAGAGAGAGAATGAGATGACACAAAATGAAAATAGATTTGTGTGTGTGTTGTTGTAGTAGCTGTAGGTTTCCAAGCATGAAGGGAGAGATATTTTGCTTAATTTTGAGTTAATTAAAGTTTATGGGGACAAATTGGATAATGAAGGAGACAAAGTGTGGTCAACTCTTACAAAAAGCAACTTTGTCTCATGCTTAATGCTTTAATGACATTATTAAATGCTTTATTGTCTAGTTGACTAAATTTGAATTTTAAAGATGTGATTAACAAAAATATGATTAACTCACAAGAATATGATTAACAAAAATTAAACTTTTACTTAACCTTAATTAAAACTTGATTAAGCTAATGATGGGTAATTAGTGTTTGATTAAGCCATTAAGAGTTTGACTTACTTAATTAGAGATTCTCTAATCTTAATTAAGCATTTTCACAACTTTTCTCTTCAAAATTACGTCATAAATTCTTTAATTAGGTCTTAATCCTTTAATTTCTTATTAAGCGCCTAATTACTTAGAGGTACTGAGGTAATTTGGCATGAAAGAAAATTGAGGATGTTATAGTGGTCGGCCATTCCCAGCTTATCATTGCCTTAACTTTGCTAGGATCCATGGAAATTCCTCCCTGAGAAACTACATGCCCTAGAAAGTTTACTTCTTTCATCCAAAATTCACATTTAAACAGTTTGGTATAAAGTTTTTGCTTTCTTAGAATCTATAATCCCAGCCTCAAATGTTTTGTATGTTCTTTTTCAGTCTTTGAATAGACAAGTATACCATTGATGAAGACCACCAGAAACTTGTCCAAATACGGTCAAAAAATCCTATTCATGTAGTCCATGTATACTACTGGAGCATTTGTCAAAACCAAATGACATCACGGTATATTCATAGCGTCCATAACGAGTTTGAAATGCCAGCTTGGGAATGTCTTCATCTCAAACCCAAATCTGATGATATCTTGATCGCCAGTTAATCTTAGAAAATACGGTTGCTCCTTGCAGTTGATCCATGAGATCATCTATCCTTGGCAGAGGATATTTGTTCTTGATCGTGACCTTATTCAATTGTTAGGAGTCGCATGCCTCCACCTTTTTTCTTAACCAACAGAACAAGAGCTTCCCATGGCAATGCACTGGGTCTAATGAACCGTTTCTCCAAGAGTTATTCAATTTGCATCTTGAGTTTAGCTAACTCCAAGTATGGTATCCTATACAGAGCTATAACTATTAGTCTCATTCTCGGTACCAACTCGATGGAAAACTCGATTTCCTTTTCTACAGGAAACTCGAGAATATCTTTTTGAAATACATCTGGATATTCTCTAACAAATATAATCTCGTTCAACCTCTAATCAATTCCTGCCACTTTAGTTGACAAGAGAATATATTCTTGTATTTCATTACCACAACAATTTACCGACAAGGAGCTTAGGTAGAGATTTATAACGGTTATAGGTTTGGAAGATAAAGTGGAGGGAAACACAATGGTTTTATCAGAATAATTTAGCATGACTCGATTGGCAAAAAGGCATTCCATGACCAGAGTTATATCAAGCCTAGACAGTGGAAGACATATCAGATTAGCTACAAAAGTTTTACATTCAATCTGAAGAGAAATATTCACACAAACTTAATTAGTTCTAATAAGCTTATTTGTAGGGTTGAAGACTAGCAAATCATAAGGCAACTCAAAGACAAACAATTGTAAGGCAGTCACACAATTACTTGAAATAAATAAGTGAGTAGCACTCGATTCATATAACACGGTTAAAGTCCTACCTTTCACTTGACACGTACCTTGAATTAAATTTTCGGATTGGGCAGCTTCCTTTGCAACCATGGTGAAAACTCTCCCTTGGCATTGAGGTTTAAAAGCAGGCTGCGGGTTCTTAGTAGGACACTCAGATTTTATGCCTTAGCTTGCCATATCCATAACAAACACTCTACCCGCTCAACATAGTCAATCACCATGATTCTTTCCGCATTGAGCGTAGGCTTTCTTCATGAAAAGTTTCTGCGGTTATTTTCTCTTGTTACTTATTAGCTAAAACTTCTTCTATTGTTGAGAGTTGGGCTTGAACTTCAGGCCTTGTGGCGCCAATCCTTTCTTAAAGTTACTACTGGCAAACTTGGCAGCTGCTAACTTCCTGTTACATTCCTCTACCCATCGGTACTTATTCACCAGAGTAGGAAAATCCTTGATCTCCATAGGTCTTACTATTGAGAAGACATCTTCCCTCAATCCACCTTCAAACTTAATGCACTTCCACGCTTCATCTGGGTTTCGCTGGTAAATGGTGGAAAACTTACATAACTATTCAAATTTAGCTGTGTATTCCGATACGTTCTTGCTTCCCTGATGAAGTTGCATAAATTCCAATTCCTTGGCGTTTTGGACTGAGGTGAGAAAATATTTTTGACTTCCCAGGAAATATCAGTCTGAGACTTCTCTAACAGCCTCTTCATGCCATTCCACCAAAATTCAGCATCTACTTTTAACATATAAGTGGTAAATGCTACTTTATGATGGTTAGTGCAGGCGAAAACAGAAAAGACCTTCTCTAGTGCCTTGACCTACTCCTTAGCATTATCTGGATCAAAGGCTCACATGAAGCTAGGTCGTTCGCCTTCTATAATTCAGTAAACTTAATATATTCTAAGTCCACCTCCGGACTATTCGGATTCCCTCCATAGTCGATTTTAGGTTGTCTCCGTAGCTAGTCCATCATATGGTGTGCTACCACTGCTTACTCTCTCATTCCATATGCCATCTCCCACTTCGTGCCCATGAGGTTAGCGGGGTCTTCTAGAGCGGGTTATGTTTGTGGCCTTCTACATCTATCGAAAGCCATTGAGTTTTGATCACACTAAACAAAAGTTATTGAGTTAATCAGGCTCAATACTAAGTTCAGTGTGCTAGTAATCAACAGTTCACACAATTTGGCAATCATGCACACACATTCCTATATCTTATCTAAACAAACAAGATTCAATGCATGAAAATAACTAGAAGATCCAGAGTATGTACGAAGAATAGTCAGTCCAATCATTAGGCCTCTACTAGAATGAACTACTCTGATACCAAAATTGTAACACCCTACCAAATATAATACTATGATTAATTCATAATGTTATACTATGTAATTTGTCACATAATACTAACTTGTGTTAAATTTACCATTAGATTCATGGTCTGGAGAGGTTGATTTTTAATCAGGCATAGGTTATCGGCTCGGTTGTAATTACGTAGTATCTATATGCCAATCGAGTCACGCATCATACAAGGCGCATCGTGATATAACGGAATATAAATGGAATATATATATATATATAATGCATGAAAATAACTAGAAGATCCAGAGTATGCACGAAGCATAGTCAGTCCAATCATTAGGCCTCTACTAGGATGAACTTGTCACGACCCAATCTAGGCCGTGATTGGTGCTTAGAGAGCATGCTCCCTAGCAAGCCTCACACATCAAAACTCCACAAAATTTTTGGGCAGAGTTTCCTCTATACTTAGGATATTTCCCAAATACGAGTACTTATCCTATAATTCAACAATCACACACATTTTCATCGGGGATCCAGGCATTCTCATAATGCACCCCTTAGCACGCAACACATATATAATCAAAGTCAATCATCCAAATCACAATTACATATCCAGTTTCAATTTATACTCAAATCCAACATGATCCATGCATCAAATTAATATACAATAGTCAATTCACTTAGTTTAAACAACCTCTAAACATAACTTAACACACTAGCAAGGGTCAGACCCTGCTTGTAATACTGTGGAGCTACAACTAAGATTACAAACGAAACAGAATGCAAAACAAGGCCCTTACTATATAGGGCTCACCCCAAAAAGAATCTAATGATGCTGAGTAGAAGGATCGGCTCCCAAGCCTGAACCTGTATCTGAAAAGAATATAACAACCACGAGGTGAGTTTAAGAAACTCAGTGAGAGATGGGACACTTTTGAGCCTCATGAGTCAATGTATATATATAAGTTTAAAACAATTTCATTCAAATGAAGAAAACGGAGGAAATATCTAATAGGATAAACAGGTAGGATTCACACTTAGGTGGCCGTTCCTTCGTGTGAATCCTGAAATCAGGCACGCACCCTCCTTTATAGAGAGGCCGTGAAGTACAGGCACGCACCACACTATATGTATGGCCGTGAAATATCTGTCACGCACCACCCCCTTGGGTGGCCATGTAATATCATAGTCCAAGGTGCACCAAGTCTAATGTCTATTGTCGTTAGCAAACAGATCCTGTCATAGACTTTCGTATTCTTTCATATTCAAGAATCATGAATCTCATATCATATTCAAATTCCATTCATCATTAACTCATGAGTAGCGTTTCTTAAAGTAAATAAACAATTATAAATTTAAAACAGAATAAACTCAAAAGCATGCTATCTATTCACAGATCATCGGGCACGGAAAAATCTTAAATCTCCGGATCCACAAGGTTGGAGAGAAGTTCCTTAGGAATATCTACCATCATAACAGGACACTTGCATTAATTTTGGATCACTAATACTATCCATACCATAAGTTCTCTAGTCTTAAAATCCTAGGGTTCCAAGAATTCATCTAAAGATCAAAGGAATTGGAATTGCTTGAAAAGGAAAGAATAATATATATAGAAATTACCTCTAGAGTTGGAATGAGGGGAAGAATAGAGGTAAGCTCCCACTTTAAATCCACCCAAGCAAGAATGAAGAAGGAGGAATAATGTGTAAGGTTGATTGTGTTTAATGGAATGAATCTAGTGTTGTTGTTGTTGATTTAGTTGAAAATGATAGAATGGAGTTGATAGATGTAAGGGAGGGTGGAAGAAGGGATTCTAGAGAGAAGGGAGAGAGTTTAGGGTTAGAGAGAGAAGAAAAATCAAAAAACGAGGGTGTGGGATGCGTCTCCGTATATATATTGGCCTGTGGTAATCGATTACCATCGGCTATTAATCGATTACCACAAACCCAGAACTAGTAATCGATTACCATATTCGGTAATCGATTACGATGTGAAAATTTTTAACCCAAGGACATACAGAGAGCCCCGTAATCGACACAAATTTCACTGTGAATCGATTACAACATCCCAAAACATGGTTCCTTGATTCCAAAAGACATCCAACACCTAAGATCATCATATACCAACTAAATTCCCTCATAAACGGATTAGACACATCGATTAAACACGATTAACACAGAAAAACTTGAAATTACACCAAGGGTGTTACATACTCCCCCCTCAAAAAGAATTCGTCCTCGAATTCTGAACAAAACAATAATCACCTCAAACGAATAGGTGGGGGTATCTGGTCTGCATAGCTTCTTCAGTCTCCCAAGTTGCCTCTTCTCCTAAATGGTTCTTCCAGAGTACCTTTACAAGAGTCACCTCCCTTGAGTGCAATTTCCTCACTTGACGATCAATTATAGCTACAAGTTCTTCTTCATAAGTTAAATCTTTCTCTAACTGGATGGTATGCAGGGTAAGCACATGAGAAGGGTCGAGGAGGTACTTCCGTAGCATGGACACATGAAATACTGGATGAATCATGGCTAAGCTAGGCAATAAGGCCAAATGATATGCCACTGAGCCAATTCTATCCAAAATCTCAAAAGAGCCTATGTAACGAGGGCTGAGCTTGCCCTTCTTTCCAAACCTCATCACACCCTTCATAGGGGACACATGAAGGAACACCAGGTCGCCTATGGAGAATTCTAAGTCTCGCCTACGATGATCAGCATAAGCCTTCTGCTTACTCTAGGCTGCTAACAACCGTTCTCTAATCAATTAAACCTTCTCTAAGGAGTCTTGTACTAAATTTGGCCCCAAAATCTTAGCCTCACCCACCTCAAACCATCCAATGGGAAACCTACAGCACCTTCCATACAAGGCTTCGAATGGTGCCATCTGGATGTTAGCCTGATCACTATTGTTGTAAGAGAATTCAATCAGAGGCATGCAACTATCCCAATTCCCGCCAAAATCCAAGATGCAAGACCTCAACATATCTTCAAGGATTTGGATTGTTCTTTTAGATTGCCCATCCGTGTGAGGTTGGAATGCCGTACTTAAATCTAGTCAGGTTCCTAAGGCCTTTTGGAATGCCTTCCAAAAATGAGAAGTGAATTGAGGTCCACGGTCCGAGATAATGGACGTTGGAACTCCGTGAAGTCGAACAATCTCATCAACATAAAGTTTGGCATAACGGGAAGCTTTATAGGTAGTCTTGACTGGGAGGAAATGAGCCGACTTGGTTAATCTGTCTACTATCACCCAAATAGAATCAAAACCCCTAAAGCTCTGAGGTAATCCGGTCACAAAATCCATGGTAATTCTCTCCTATTTCCACTCAGGTATTTCAACCTATTGCAATAACCTAGCAGGTCTTTGATGTTCAGCTTTGACTTGCTGACATACTAAACATCGTGATACAAAGTCCCCTATATCCCTCTTCATGCTTTCCCACCAAAACAATTGTTTCAAATCTTGATACATCTTAGTGGAACCCGGATGAATCGTATATTCGAAATTATGGGCTTCCTCTAGAAAAGTCCTCTTCAAATTGCCTACATTTGCCATACATAGGCGATTTCCGCATCTCAAAGCTCCTACTTGATCAAGGGAGAACTCAGGTTTCTTCCCATTGCGAACTTTATTCCGTAATTTACATAATTGAGTATCCTCATATTGGGCAGTTTTGATTTGCTTAATCAAGGAAGATCGCGCTCGAACATGGGCCAAAAGTGGCCCGCAATCTCCAAGTTCAAAGTGAATACCCTCAGATTATAACTTGTGGATCTCTTCCATTATGGGCCTTCTCACCGGTGCTATGTGTGCAAGACTACCCATGGATTTCTTGCTCAGTGCATCGGCCACTATGTTTGCCTAGCCTAGATGATATAGAATAGTGCAATCGTAGTCCTTAAGCAATTCCATCCACCTACGTTGCCTCAAGTTCAAATCCCTTTGTTGGAAAATATACTTCAAACTCTTATGATCGGTGTAGATCTCACACGATTCTCCATAAAGATAATGTCTCCAAATCTTTAGTGCAAACACTACGGCTGCCATCTCCAGATCGTGGGTGGGGTAGTTCTGCTCATGTCTTTTCAATTGCCTTGAAGCATAAGCAATGACTCATCCATGTTGCATAAGAACACATCCGAGTCCTACTCGGGAAGCATCATAGTAGACAGAATACCCTCCCGATCCTGAGGGCAAAACCAGCACATGGGCTGTAGTAAGACAAGTTTTAAGCCTTTGGAAGCTCTCTTCACAATCATCAGACCATTGAAAAGGCACACCCTTTTGCGTGAGCTTAGTCAAAGAAGCTAGATCTTGGAAGAGTTTTTCACAAATCTTCGATAATAGCCTGCCAATCCTAAGAAACTCTGAATTTCAGTCACGGTTGCCAGCCGTGGCCACTTTTGGATAGCTTCAATCCTCTTAGGATCCACCATGATTCCTTCTTTGATATCACGTGACCCAAAAAGGTCACTTGATCTAACCAAAACTCACATTTGGAAAATTTTGCATAGAGTTGGTAATCCCTTAGAGTTTGCAGAACGGTCCACAAATAGCACTCATGCTCTTTCTCACTCCTCGAGTAAACCAAGATATCATCAATAAAGACGATCACAAAGTGATCCAGGAATGGTCTGAACACTCTGTTCATCAAATCCATGAAAGCAGCTGGGGCATTGGTTAATCCAAAAGACATTACTAAGAACTCGTAATGTCCATAACGGGTTCGAAAAGCAGTCTTAGGAATATCTTCCTCCCGAATTCTCAACTGATGATATCCGGATCGAAGATCAATTTTAGAAAAGCACAATGCTCCTTGAAGTTGGTCAAACAAGTCATCAATCCTAGGCAAGGGATATTTATTATAAACTGTCAATCGATTGAGTTGTCTATAGTCCACACATAACTGCATGGAGCCATCCTTCTTCTTCACAAAAAGCACAAGAGCAACCCATAGGGATGTGCTAGGGCAAATAAAGCCCTTTTCCAGCATGTCTTGCAACTGAACTTTCAACTCCTGAAGTTATGCTGGAGCCATACAATAAGGAGGAATAGAAATGGGCCGAACATCCGGAGTCAAATCAATACAAAATTCAATCTCCCTATTTGGAGGCATTCCTAGTAGTTCTTCAGGAAACACATCTGCAAATTCTCTTACCACATGAACTTGATCAAGACTAGGCACCGCCATTTCAACGTCGTGAACCACCGCAAGATAGCCTTCATTCCCTTTATCCATCAATCGCATCTCTGACATAGAAGAAATTAGGTGAGTGGAGGTTAAGCTGCTATCTCCCCAAAATATAAAAGATGAACCATCGGGCATCTTAAATTTCACTGCCTTAGAATGGCAATCCACCAAGGCATGGCACGAGGACAACCAGTCCATGCTTAGGATGATGTCGAAGTCCATCATCTCCAATAACAACAAGTTGGCCAAAGTATCCGCTCCCTTGATACTAACCATACAGGAGGGAAACATTAACCGAACCATTAAGGATTCTCCCATGGGGTTCCAACCCAAAAAGGGTGATCCAACAATACCGGTTGCTAATTGAAATGAGAAGCAAAGTATGGGGATACATAGGAGTGGGTGGAGCCCAGATCAAACAACACATATGCTTCAAAAGAATTAACATGCCAGGTACCTGCCACTACTACATTCGAAGCCTAGGCATCTTGCCTTATCAAGGCAAAGACTCTGGGTTGGCCTCTGCCTGCCCCTCTACCACCAGAACCTCTACCACCTCCTCCCCTACCTGAACCCCTTCCAGAGGGTCCATGAGAAACTCCCAGAGATAAAGCTGAGTAAGATGGCGCTGGCACAGTAGGACGTGCAAAGCTCGGATCAAAAGTCCCCTTTGAATAGGGACAATCCTTCTTGAGATGTCCTGTCAGGCCACATCCTAAACAAGGTCCAGTGGCTCTATAACATTATCCTGAGTGGTAATTCCTATAAGACTGACATGGAGGCCTAGAATAAGCTGATTGCCCCACTCTTTGCATGCTAGGCTGAGATGCACTGCCAGCTTGGGACCTTGTACCAGACACACTCATAGGAATAGGCCCTGAAGAAGTAGCCCCTCCTGAGGGTGCCTGACGTCGGCCCTGGAAATTCTGAGCTCCCCTAAAACTATATCCTCCAGAAAATTTCCCTTTCATTTTCTGCTTCTTGCCTACCTCCTTGGCCGCTCTCTGCTCTTCTTTTCTGATCTCAAGATCATAAGCAGCATCCACAATTTCAGCATAAAACATTCTCCCAACCATAGGAAGTAGGTTAGAGAATAAAGGGTCAATCAATCCTTGAACAAACCTCCTAGCTCTCATTGTATCATCGGACACCAGGTGATAGCCATAACGGGACAGTTTGGTAAATTGTTCTTCATATTCTGCTATGGACATCCCTGGAGTTTGCCTTAATCTTTCAAAATCAGCAGCATACTTCTCCCTTTTGTTGGCCGGAAGGAATCTCATCATGAAAACCTCAGTAAATTCTTCCCAAGTGAGGGGAGGTAAACCAGAGGCATCCCTGCTTCCCATGAGTGTGGCATACCACTGTTCTGCAGTCCCATTCAAATTATAAGCTACCAGCTCCACTGCTCTCTCACTTGGGCATCTAAGATCTCTGAGGACCTTGTTGGTGCGATCAAGAAATTGTTAAGGGTCATCTATCAGGGGATTTCCAAAGAAACTGGGTGGATTCAATCTAAGGAAGGATTCGATTGATACTTCGTTCCCTTCTCGCTGATGACGAGGCTCGCGGATAGGTGGAGTTGGTTCCGCATGAGGTTGAGGTTCATTCCTCCTTTGATGAGCTAGGAGTTCCACCATAGTATTGAGAGTCTGGTGAACCCCTCTCATTTCAGTTGCCAAATTGATCGGCTCTTCATCAGGAGTAGGCTCTTCCAGTTGCCTAGCTGGTTTTCCACGGCCTCCTCTTCGAGCACGGCCTCTCCCTCTCCTAGGAGGAGAAGGGGCCTGGTTCGATTTAGCGTTAGAAGCCTCATAGACTTCTACCCTTGCAACACGGGTGCGAGTTCTAGGCAGCATTTCACCTTAGGAAAGAGTTTATCGAGGTTAAGACCAAATTGATATACTAAGCAAGAAAACACTTGAAGTGAATAAATCATGAAGGATAGACACATGAAGGATAATCCTAAAGGCCTCTAGTAGTATCACGTTTTGTGAAAATGGGCTGGCTTCCATTTGCACAATCATGATCCCACTAAAGGACACTTGCTCCATAGTACACAGGGAAACCTAAGCTCTGATACCATCTTTGTCACGACCTAATCTAGGCCGTGACCGGTGCTCAGAGAGCACGCTCCCTAGTAAGCCTCACACATCAAAACTCCACAAAATTTTTGGGCAGATTTTTCTTTATACTTAGGATATTTCCCAAATACGAGTACTTATCCTGTAATTCAACAATCACACACATTTTCATCGGGGATCCAGCATTCTCAGAATGCACCCCTCAGCACGCAACACATATATAATCAAAGTCAATCATCCAAATCACAATTACATATCCAGTTTCAATTTATACTCAAATCCAACATGATCCATGTATCAAATTAATATACAATAGTCAATTCACTTAGTTTAAACAACCTCTAAACATAACTTAACATACTAGCAAGGGTCGGACCCTGCTTGTAGTACTGTGGAGCTACAACTAAGATTATAAATGAAACAGAATGCAAAACAAGGCTGTTACTATATAGGGCTCACCCCGAAAAGTATCTAATGATGCTGAGTACAAGGATCGGCTCCCAAGTCTGAACTTGTATCTGAAAAAAATATAACAACCACGGGGTGAGTTTAAGAAACTCAGTGAGAGATGGGACACTTTTGAACCCCATGAGTCAATGTATATATATAAGTTTAAAACAATTTCATTCAAATGAGGAAAACGGCAGAAATATCTAATAGGATAAACAGGTAGGATTCACACTTAGGTAGCCGTTCCTTCGTGTGAATCCCGAAATCAGGCACGCAGCCCCCCTTTTAGAGAGGCTGTGAAGTACAAGCACGCACCACACTATATGTATGGCCGTGAAATATCCATCATGCACCACCCCCTTGGGTGGCCATGTAATATCATAGTCCAAGGTGCACCAAGGCTAACGTCTACTGTCATTAGCAAACAGATCCTGTCATAGACTTTCGTATTCTTTCATATTCATAAATCATTAATCTCATATCATATTCAAATTCCATTCGTCATTAACTCATGAGTACCGTTTCTTAAAGTAAATAAACAATTATAAATTTAAAACAGAATAAACTCAAAAGCATGCTATCTATTCACAGATCACCGGGCACGAAAAATCTTAAATCTCCAGATCCACAAGGTTGGAGAAAAGTTCCTTGGGAATATCTAACATCATAATAGGACACTTGCATTAATTTTGGATCACTAATACTATCCATACCATAAGTTCTCTAGTCTTAAAATCCTAGGGTTCCAGGAATTCATCTAAAGATCAAAGGAATTGGAATTGCTTGGAAAAGGAAAGAATAATATATATAAAAATTACCTCTAGAATTGGAATGAGGGGAAGAATAGAGGTGAGCTCCTACTTAAATCCACCCAAGCAAGAATGAAAAAGGAGGAATAATGTGTATGGTTGATTGTATTTAATGGAATGAATCTAGTGTTGTTGTTGTTGATTTAGTTGAAACTGATAGAATGGAGTTGATAGATGAAAGGGAGGGTGGAAGAAGGGATTCTAGAGAGAAGGGAGAGAGTTTGGGGTTAGAGAGAGAAGAAAAACCGAAAAATGAGGGTGTGGGACGCGTCTCCATATATACATTGGCCTGTGGTTATCGATTACCACGAAGAACTGGTAATCGATTACCATGACCAAATGGCTGGTAATCGATTACCACAAACCCAGAACTGGTAATCGATTACCATATTCGGTAATCGATTACGATGTGAAAATTTTTAACCCAAGGACATACAGAGAGCCCCGTAATCAATTACCAGCCTCACGGTAATTGATTACAACATCCCAAAACATGGTTCCTTGATTCCAAAAGACATCCAACACCCAAGATCATCATATACCAACTAAATTCCCTCATAAATGGATTAGACACATTGATCAAACACGATTAACACAAAAAAACTTGAAATTACACCAAGGGTGTTACAGAACTGCTCTAATACCCAAATTGTATCACCCTGCCAAATATAATACTATGCTTAATTCATAATGTTATACTATGTAATTTGTCACGTAATACTAACTCGTGTTAAATTTACCATTAGATTCATGGTCTGGAGAGGTTAATTTTTAATCAGGCATAGATTATTGACTCGGTTGTAATTACAAAGTATCTATATTCTAATCAAGTCACACATCATATGGAGCGCATCATGATATAACAGAATATAAATGGAATAGGCAGAAATTTAATCCATCACTATATATATACATACATACATACATATATATATATATATATATATATATATATATATATATATATATATATATATATATATATATATATATAAGCATCGTTTCATGCATTCATGTAAGTTAACACTGAGTACAATAACAGAACCGTCAAATAAAAGAATCCGGTCCATATCTGTGAAACACAACTCTATTGGATTCGTATAAGGACATTTAGCTAGTATAAATACATGAGAAAACAAAAAGAAACTATGCCTATGGCCTAAGTTCAAAAAAAGATACCAAAAGATGACCACTCTATACAATATGGCTGGTTTTAGAGTCTAGCGAGCTCCACTAAACAAACTTCAAAGAGAGGAATTCGTTCAGCATGCCAAGGTTGGCGGGTGCATAGTCATTGTCAGGGGCTGATGATAAGGAAAAGGAGGAATCCATCTTCTCTAATGGATTACTCTCAGTGGACACTGGCTGTACAGGATGAGGTGGTGCAATGGGTGGCTGAGCCTGGTATGGGGGTACGGTGTTTGGGTGAGCCATGTATAGAGGAACTCCTAAGAAAGGAGCAGCAGGGGCAAAAAGAGGGATAAACATGGGTACAGCAAATGCATGCTAAAAAAATATATAAAAGTGTTCTCGGGATGTAGCAAGCAGATACAGTGAATCCATAAATTGGTCATAGGCACTGGCACCTCGGCAAAGAAGAGATCACCGCCATCACCGTCGTTTGAGAATGATACGGACATATAATAGAATGAGAATTCAGGAAATTCTCAGTAGGACTCTCTAGTTAGTACATACTGACATCGCAATCATTCTCAATTGCTTCGATTTAGTTTAATTAAGTAAAAGTGTGATCAACAAAATAAATGCCTCAATTTATAAGCATTAAAAAAAGTGGTCCGAAGTAAAGTTCTATTTTACTCATAGGACTAATAAACTAGCAAGAACACATATAATAAATAGAGTAAATATCATAGAGAATAATTTGAAATTCAAACTAGACTATAACTAATCATATAATTTGCATAAGGAAGTGCAAATAAGAATTTAATGCATATGCATTTGACTTATTGTCTTTCTCGACTCATATCATAATTTTCCATACTTGGTCCCCTAGGAGTTTCAGGTTATAAAACTCCTGGGTAATAGTTTGCTTCTCAAGATGGAGCTCGTTTCTATATAGGATAGCCAGATTGACTTTCCCACTGATCTATTCCCTTTAATTTCATTTTAGCTCAAGTGATGTAGAATCCTTACATTGCTCATAACACATGTACTTATGACTAAATAACTTGAGGGCAATAATGCACCATTCATATGTATTCTACTAGAAATTTAGCGGCATAACAGCTTAAAATACGCTTCCCCAAAAATGCAATAGAGACATTTTTAGCCTACCAGTCAAGACACTAGATTCCACATTATACTAACATTTCAACAATAAAATAGAGAATAGTATCAACAAATTTCAACCCTTGGCCTTTCATGGTCTAAAGGTGCTCAACTAGTGAAAATCTGCAATTGTACTTTAATCTCCTAAATCTGCCCCATTTTAGAAATTGTGCCATAAAATTATCTTAACTCATTTAAATTTGAAATTTTAATGTTTGTAGCATTGTTTGTTTATTTTTAGTTCTCTTTGGTTCTACTAAGTTTTCATAAGTATAAATTGAATTATTAAGGTTTTACTCAAGGCTGCCTTATTGTTAGACAGATTTGAGCACTTGAATATAAAAGTTCACCAAAAATACACTTTTTATTAATTTCATTTGAAATTTACACCTAATTACTGAACCATCTTTCAATCCCCACAAGTTTCACTTTGAATGGGTGAGTAGAGCTCAAGTTATGGGCTCCTAAAGTAGACTATTCTATAATGTCCTATCTCAACCCAAGCAGGACATAGGATAACTTTGAAGAATTTCTGGGAGCATTGTACTTAAGATATGAATCTAAAATTTTTATGGCATGAATTCTATTTGTTAGCTTCCTAAAAAAATTGGTTGCACTAAATTTAAAGTTGTATAAGGCGAGTTATGCCCTCTAAAACCCATACTGGTTAGAATAGTGGATAGGATTCATGGGTTTATTTCAAAAATTCATAATTATCTCGTTTTAGGTCCAACAGGCTTATAGTTTATATGGTTGGAAAGAGTCTTGAATCATCACAATCCAACTGCTAGAGAGTGATATATTGAATTTTCAATCCCAAAAGGCCTTAAGTTCATGCCAAATTGGCTCTCCCATGACTCTAATTAAGCTACTTAGAGCCCCAATTGTCAAGATTAAGTATAAATGCCCCGAAATCCTAAACTTAAGTGCTTGTACCTTATTTATAAAAATAACAATTAAAGCTCAAAAGAAACTTAATTACTCTAATTAACTAAAATAAGTAACAAAAGTAACTATTGCACACAAATGAATCCTAAAAATAAGTAGAAAAGTAAGAAAATGATCACTCAAATAGGAGAGTTATCACTAATCTTGTAACGTCCCGAATAACGGTGCATATTACTAGCACTGTCGAATAATTAAAATTTTAGATACATTATAGATATACAAGTGAGCAATAAGGAAATGCTAATTATAGGATAAGGTGAATTTAAAATCTTTTCTATAGAAAAATAGTAATGTTTTGCTAGTTGGAGGAAAACATCATACTAACAGAGTCTTATAATACAAGAACCAATTTTGTAAGAGCCTATACTACGGGATGGCATAAATGTTAGTTAAAAATCCTACAACATGAGACTAGAAATTAGCCACACTGGCCTTCTTGGTGGCCAAAGGAAAGCCACCCAAAGGGAAGCTTGAGGAAATTTAAATTTCTTTTGATATTCACCAATGAAAACCCTTCATAAGTCATAATAGCTTATGAAAGAAGAAGCCCAAAATTCCCCATTTATCCTTCAAAAATTCGGCTGCCTTCTTTATTCTCTCTATGTCCATTTTCTTCTCCAACTTACCCATACTCACCTAAACTCTTGCACCTTGCTCCTTCTTATCCAAATCTTTGCCTCTTTCCGTTGCTTATCATCAAAAAGCTCTAAGACAAGCCCAAAACCTCCTTCATTTGAGTCATATAACTGCAACCAAGTAAGGAGTAAGAAGGGCTTTGTGCTCATTTGAGGGCTTTAAAGGAGTAAGACACCATAGATCCAAGCAAAAGAACTCCAAGCCTTGAATGTGAAGTAGAATTCCTAAGATTTGTTGTCTTTTAGGTTTTATGGGAGTTAGGGTTTCTTGTATCATCTTTGATTTTATTCGTATGGGGCTTGTATGGTGCGAATAGGACTCTTTTCTATGATTTAAGGCAGAGAAACTTGGTTTATGGAAGAGTAGATTAGAAGACCAAGATAGTCACAAAACAAAAAAGCTGTTGAAGTAAAACCTAAGAGCCATCGACACAACAAAGAGGTATCTCAACCTACGAAATTAAAATTTGAGTGAAACTAGTTTTAGATGAAACTTGAATTGAAGATGAATCCAACCATATAAACTATAGGTCCATTGGACTTGAATTGAAGGAGTTATGATTTTTAGAAATAGGCAGTTAGTTGACACCCTTGGTCCTGACCAGTGTATGATGTCAGGGGCATAACTTGCCCCATATTACTTCAATTTGAATGAAATCAATTTTGTTAGAAAGTTAACATATAGGCAACATGCCTGCAAAATTCTAGAATCGGATTCTTAGTAGATTGCTCTTAGTAATTCCTTAAAGTTGACCTATGCTCTATTCATATTAAAATAGGGTAGCCCAAATTAAGAGCTCATAACTCAAGCTCTACCTATCCATTTTGAGTGAAACTTATTGGAATTGAAAGAAGATCCAAATTGTAACGTCCCCCGATTTCCGACCTCCGACCTCATCTCCAATTCTAGTGAAATGTTCAAATTTCCGACCTCTGACTTCATCTCCAAGTCTCAAATGAAATGGCTATGATTTTTTATTTCCAACCTTATGCTTCAAATAAATAAGATACGAGTTCCGACTTCATGGTTGATTGTTCAACCAAAATAAGACACGAGTTCCGACCTACGAGTTGATCTCAACTAGAAATGGATGTGAGATCGGATCTCTGAGTTGGTCTCCAAGTTCGACCAAAATTTACACGAGTTCTGATTTCCTACTTTATTCCTAAGCTTCAAATAAAACGGATATGATTTCCAATCTTCGAATTTATGTCCAGGTCTCAAATAAGGTGAGCACGAGGTCCGACATCTGACTTCAGCCTCAAGTTCCAATACACGAGTTCCAATTTTATGCAGAATAGAGACGATTTCTGATTTTAGATAGAATAGAGGCGAGTTCCACTTTTAGGCAATGTGGAGAATAATTTAGCCACAAAAGAGGGAGACATGGTTGAACTTTACTCACAAAATTTCAGCCAATCAAAACTCACAAAGCCAACTACCACCTCGAAGGTTTTATAACTCATTTCTTTCTCCCTTCAGCCTGACTTGTCAGGGGCATAACTTGCCCCATATTACTTCAATTTGAATGAAATCAATTTTGTTAGAAAGCTAACATATAGGCAACATGCCTGCAAAATTCTAGAATCGGATTCTTAGTAGATTGCTCTTAGTAATTCCTTAAAGTTGACCTATGCTCTATTCATATTAAAATAGGGTAGCCCAAATTAAGAGCTCATAACTCAAGCTCTACCTATCCATTTTGAGTGAAACTTATTGGAATTGAAAGAAGATCCAAATTGTAACGTCCCCCGATTTCCGACCTCCGACCTCATCTCCAATTCTAGTGAAATGTTCAAATTTCCGACCTCTGACTTCATCTCCAAGTCTCAAATGAAATGGCTATGATTTTTTATTTCCAACCTTATGCTTCAAATAAATAGGATACGAGTTCCGACTTCATGGTTGATTGTTCAACCAAAATAAGACACGAGTTCCGACCTACGAGTTGATCTCAACCAGAAATGGATGTGAGATCGGATCTCTGAGTTGGTCTCCAAGTTCGACCAAAATTTACACGAGTTCTGATCTCCTACTTTATTCCTAAGCTTCAAATAAAACGGATATGATTTCCAATCTTCGAATTTATGTCCAGGTCTCAAATAAGGTGAGCACGAGGTCCGACATCTGACTTCAGCCTCAAGTTCCAATACACGAGTTCCAATTTTATGCAGAATAGAGATGATTTCTGATTTTAGATAGAATAGAGGCGAGTTCCACTTTTAGGCAATGTGGAGAATAATTTAGCCACAAAAGAGGGAGACATGGTTGAACTTTACTCACAAAATTTCAGCCAATCAAAACTCACAAAGCCAACTACCACCTCGAAGGTTTTATAACTCATTTCTTTCTCCCTTCAGCCTGACTTGCGCTGCCTTTCTCCCTTACTTCAACTTTCTTCTTCTCTTCTCCACTCATCCAACTCCATCCAACCTTCAAGCTCAACTAAGTTTTATTGATTCAAACTCCAAAATCAAGCCAAATCACACATAATAAGAGGTAGAGGTTCAAATTTTGTTCTTATTGTTCTGATTGTGGGTGGCTGATTTTGGTTTTATTTCCTCACTTCTTGATGTGATTAGTGAATGAATATGATGATCTATGACTCTTTTTGTGTTTAAATTTGAGCAAAGAGTAGGAAAGGGTGAGACTAGGAAGATGTGAGGGGCTGGAAGACTAAACTACCTCGGCAGTTCATACGACAAAGTGTACGGCTCCACCTACAGCCAGTTAAATTTGATGAGACTATTTTTATATGAAACTAGACATTCAAAGCTTTCCATACATAAATCATATAATGCCATTGGATTAATATTAAGAGAGATACGAATTTTTGAATTTTAACCTATGAATCAAGACTTTCATCCGGGCAGTGTGAATTGAGAAGGGTGTAACTCACCCTACACAACTCCAAATTGAGTGAAACCAACTTTGTTAGAAAGCTTACACATAGCGGAACATCCCATAATGAAATTTCGATCTGTTACCATCCTATTTGTTCCCAGTAATTCAAGGAAGTTACCCTATGTCCAAACCAAGCCAAAACAGGTAGTTCAGAAAAGTCGAATTTCAGGACTTATAACTCGAGCTATACTAAAGCAAATGAAATCAAACTTCTTGCAAATGAAAGGTTGTCCTGTTAGCTTTAATATGAGACTAATTCTGTATGATTTGATCTTGGTTTCGATTTTTAGTGAATTTTTACTTCTAAGAGTATAATTCGGACCAGTGACCGAATAGGTTGAGGCAAAATTTAAATATCTTGAGCTACACATATCAAAATGAGATGAGACTAAAAGGGTTGAAAACTAGACACATAGAGCTATGACATATACAAAATTTAGGTTTAAATGAGTTGAATAGAAGTAAAGGTAGATTATACAAAATTCGGACAGAACTGAATAGAATTGGCAGAAATGACCAAATTGATGGTTTCACAAGTGTTAGTGAACATATAAGGCTTGAGTTGATAGTTTCAAGCTTTACATTGATAGATATGTTAGATTGATTATACTGCTATGACTAATTTGTCCGTGAGAGCTGGCACTATGCAAGGGGAAATAGGTCTGATCCATTATGCTGCCGAATTTTTGGCAGAATCATATGAAGTTATAATAGCTTGTGTTATGAAGATTTAAGTTATGAATATGAAATTCTAGATGCAAGAATGTATGAAAGTAAATGATGAAGCATATGTATGAGTACATTCAACATGTCTATGCATGATTATGTATGAGAATGAAAGGACATGAATATATTAAATGTGAATCCCTTCACTTGGAGGCAGTTGCACATTGAATCCCTCCTTGTGAAGGTAGTTAAAAGATCGAGATGTAGGTCCCTTCACATGGAGGCAGGTGCACATTGAATCCCTTCTTGTGAAGGCAGCTAAAACTATCAGATCCCTTTACCTTAGAGGCATTTGGTCAGATGAGATCCCTCTATATTGAAGACACGTGGTTAGACGAGATCCCTCAATTTTTGAGGCACGTGACCAGAAGAGATCCCTTCAATTTAGAGGCACGTGACCAAAATGAGATCCCTCCAAGACTAGAGGCACGTGGGTCCCCTTGTGGGTTAGTCTGTGTGATAATAGTCACAAGTTGAGCTGACAAGCTCACTCCCAGATCAGACTACCCAAGGGTAGTAAAGACTAAAGACTAAAGGCTAAAGATTAAAACATATGCAAGCACCCTACTCACATGAGGCATGGCATCAACCCAGCTAGTGTAAGTATAGGGGATAAGGCTTACATGAGGCATGGCATGACCCAGCTAGTGTAAGTACCAAAAATTCATGGTGGCATGTAAAGATTTTATGATGAAAGATATGATGATGAGTCTATATTCCTAAGGAACGTGATATGGAGATCACGTTCTGATGGGGTATGATATGGCAATCATACTCTGGAATATAGCATAATGATCCTACACCTTAAGGAATGTGACATGGCGATTACATTCTGATGGAGTATGACATGGCAATCATACTCTGGGACGTGGCAGGAAGAACATATTCCTAAGGAATGTGACATGGCGATCACATCCCGATGGGGTATAACATGGCAATCATACTCTGGAATATGACATGATAAGCAGAAGATAAAGAAAGAAAAGTAAATTTTATGTATCTGCATAAATTCAAATACAAGTAAAGTCATATGCAGATGTTATGTCTCCAGTATGTTGATGTGTATTTTAACATGTTGCAGTTATTATTCATAGTATGATTTATGAATTGACCTTGTATGGGCTCTTCCAAATGCCAAGTTTATGAGTAAAATGAATTTTGCTTCAGATAATATATTTTTGAACTATAAAATTAAATAGTTTACATAACATGGTCATCTTCTTCATAATAAACTGAAGCAAACTGGAGATGACAATGATGACAGTATGTATGATAGTTAAAGAATCCTACTGAGAATTCAAAATTCTCACTTATATTTCCGTGTTATCTCTAGATAGTTCAAGAAGTTCTGAAGACGGCAGAAGTTGCTATCAGATAAGGTCCGCTCAGGTAACAGTAACAACTCCAGGATGTGGTACTATGACTTAAGCATAGTACTGTACTTAGGAGGGTGTTATACAAATAGGTAAATTCTGGTAGAATTTTGGATCAAAATGAGGTAAGATAAATTTTTAGTGATTTTCTAAGTTTAAGTGTGCAAGTCTTTCCTAAAATAGGGTAGCTTTGAGTAAAACATTAATAACTTAAGTTATACATATTAAAAATTAGTGGAACCGAAGAGGTTCAAAAACTAAAAGGCTACATTCTAGTAAATTTTGGGATTAAAATGAATTAAAATGGAATTTTAGTGCAATTTAGAACTTCAAGGTAGATTTAAGAAAAGATGACAAGTTGAGAATTTCATGGCATAGAAATTCCATAAACCATGAGGATTCAATGGGCTGAATTAATTATGCAATTATATACCTACTTGATGTTATGTTGGCACATTAATTATGTTGATCATGATTGCTATGGCTAGCCGGTTGATTGATTGTACTATCTATTTTGGGACCTTTTATATTTCAGCTATCATGTTGTAGGATTTTCAGCAGAAGTACATTAACTATATAGCATGATCATAAGTCCCTCAAGCATATTCATTCATGAATATATGATGCATAATATGATTATGATTCTATATTACTTGGGCAGCCTCAGAATAAATTAAAGGGAATAAGTAGGGGAAGGTATATCCAATAATCACGTATAGGAACGAACTCGGTCCCGAAAAGTAGGCTATTACCCAGGAGTTACGTGGCCAATTACTCCCAAGAGACCAAATATAGATAATTATCACACAAGTTACGAAAAGGAAAAGTCAAGTGTACATGCATCATGATTCATTTGTAGTTATGCATAATGTTTAATTGGTTATTGACTTGTTGCGATTATAATACAATTTCCTTTCTGATTATTAAGTGTATGAGTAAAATTGAAATCTGCTTTAGGTAATATGGTTTCAGACTTATAAAATTGGAATCTATGCTTTAATATTTACCCTGTCCACATTTTTTAAATAAACCGGAGTAGCTGAGAATGATTGCAATGTTAGTATATGATAGTCTAGGAAATCCTACTGAGAATTTTCAAATTGTCATTTCATTTGTATGTATCCATGTCGTTATCAGACAACGGTGACTAGGGCGTTGGTGTTCTTCATCGAGATTCCAGTATAGCCATGGTATCATGACCCTACATTTTATTCCTTTTTATTTTTCGATATTTTGATAAGCATCCCTCTATAGACCCTTTCAATTATGGTTTCCTTAATGTAAGTTAGATGGAGGTCTCACATTAAGTATGTAACACCTTAATAAGACCACACTATGCTTAAGTCGCATTGCAGTATTTATTAGCCATTACAGTTGAACTACGGAACATTAGTAGTTATAAAATATGTCGGTTAACGAAAATAACGTAAATTCTTTTTTTGAAAGTAATAATTTCAAAACTAAGCCTTCTAACGCATATAATTGATAGTAGCATTATGGCTTATAATATTAAAATCTGTAATAAATTCACATTCTAAAAATGTAAAATAAGAAGCAACATACTTTTCATGGATTATTGAGCAACATATATACATAGATATATAAGTACTAGGCATATACATTTACATATCAATATCTAGATTGCACCCAATCAAGTCAAATCAGCAAGGTCCTAGACCATGCTAAGCAAAATATAGATATATTCATCCCAAAAGGAAATCAACCTAACATAAGAGTTCCTACAGTACACAAAATGGGTCGCCAAGGAGAATATGAAGTTTGAAACTATTGTGAGCTAGCAAATCCAGTGAGTCCAAGATAGGATCACAATACTAGGTCCACTCAGGTATCTCTACGAAGATCACTGTAGTCACCATCTGCTGTGTTTGAGGATGACATGGGAACACACAGGGTTGAGAAATAAAGTATTTCTTAGTAGGGATTCCTAAATAGGCAACTAATATCGTCATTGCGTCAGCCACTTCAGTTTATTTAATAAAATTAATGAACATTCTTGAAGAGAATAAAGATTCCTTTTAGTAATTTTGAAATCATAAACACCAAAGTGGGTTCATTTTATTCAATCACTTAAGTCAAGACTGTAATGTCCAAAGAATTTTATCGTTAGTAACCGAGTTGTTCGGTTTTTATTGAATAAGTGGGTTTAATTGAAATTCGGTTAAGCATTTACTTAAAGCCAATTAAGTGTGATTTAGAAGTGATTAGGCTTGATGGAATTGGAGTAGGAACATAGGAAACCTCACAAAATTTTTTCTAAAAATCGGTTTATTGATTTAAGAGAAATCGGTCAGATTTCGGTAAGTTAAACTGTCGAAACCATATCAATAGAAATTACACCATGAGAACCCTAGGATGGATGGCCAAGATTTAGCCAACTTACCCATGCAAGTGGCGCCATCTCAGCCCTCCAAATGGGCTGCCAAACTAAGTTACATAACCTAATCAAATCCACCAATTACATGTAACTTGCTTTAGAAGTTTTTAAATTTTTTCTTTTCTACCCTTGCACATTTTCGGTCCTATCTAAGCTGACCCCTCTTCGTTGTTTTCTCTATTATCTCATCTCATCTCAACTCATATCATCTTCCTCTCCCACAAACCTTCAAGCCATAACAAGATTTCTTCAACTCCAACCACAAATTCAATAAGAATCATACCTAGTAAAGGGAGGAATCCTACTTCTCTTCTTATTTTCCTCGGGTTGGATTTGTGTGTGGGTCTTGTATACGTTGTGCTACTGATAATATGTGGAGTGATGGTGATGTTTTATGGCTGATTTTGCATGTGTGTTATGATTGGAAATAGAATTGGTATGAAATAACTTGAAGAAAGAGAAAACTCAAGAAGCTAGTAGGGTTTTTCCTCGACGATCCGTACAGCGGATAATATGTGGAGTGATGGTGATGTTTTATGGCTGATTTTGCATGTGTGTTATGATTGGAAATAGAATTGGTATGAAATAACTTGAAGAAAGAGAAAACTCAAGAAGCTAGTAGGGTTTTTCCTCGATGATCTATACAGCAGAGTGTACGGCTCTGCCTACAGCCGTTTAAACTCCATGAATCTATTTTTATATGAAACTAGACATTTAGGGCTTTCCATACATATATAATATAAGGCCATTGGATTAGTAAAGAGGAAGTTATGAATTTTTGAATTTGACCTAGAAATCAGGACTTTCATCCGAATAGTATGAGTTGAGAAGGGTGTAACTCACCGTATACAACTCCAAATTGAGTGAAACTAACTTTGTTAGAAAGCTTACACATAGGAAAATATCCCATAAAAATTTCCAAATTTGATAAGGTCCCGTTTATTCCCAGTGAGTCAAGAAAGTTGCCCTATGTCCAATCTAGGATAGAACAAGGTAGTCTAGTAGGGTCAAGTTTTAGAGCTTATATCTCAAGTTATACTCATTCAAATGATATGAAACTTAATTCATTTGAAAGCTTGTTCTGTTAGCTTTACATGGATATAAATTTTGCATGATTTCACCCAAATTTCTATTTTTAGTGAATTTTCCCTCATAAGAGTGCAATTTTGGCTAGAAGTAGTATAAGTCTGGGATAAGACACAAACAACTTGAGTTAATGTCGGAAGTCGGGATTTAGTAAACAGAAAGCTAGGTCGGTACACTTAAAATCGAACTTTAAACTTAGTAAATAAAGGACTAGGTCAGGAATACTTGAAGTTGAAGTCTGACTCAAGAAATGTAAAGCTAGGTCGGGAATATTTAAGGTTGAACTCGGAAGGGTACACTTAAGGATGAACCCAAAAGGGTATACTTAAGGTTGAACTTGGAAGGGTTTACTTAATGATTGAACTCGGACGTAGTGAATAGGAATCCATATCGGGTATGTTTAAGGCTGAACTCAGAACTTGGTAGAGAGAGCTAGATCAGGTATATTTGATGTTGAACTCGGGACTTAGTAAATAGGAAGCTCGGAATTTAGGAAACACGCTTATCAAAGTCTCAAAAGACCAATGGTGGAGTAAGGTCGGAAATCAAACACAACCCCAGAAGTTGGGAATTATATAATATCGGGAGACTGAACATAACGTAGAAAAGTCCAAATTTGTATAAGATCAGAACTCGGAACCCATTAAATATTGGAAGTCAAACTCGGGAACCTTAATAGAAATTAAAAGCTTGCAAGATAGATTGATATTTAAGATTCTAAATCTTGCACTTATCAATATTGTTTTATTCTTGGTATGAATATGATGTTTTGTATTGAGTTTACTATTTGATTAAAATGTCCTAGTTGTCTGGCACTATTCATGGGGAAGCGAACATGATCCTTTATGCCGCTGAGATTTCAGCAGAAAATGCAATTAAAGTGAATTTACAAGTTATGCATGCATTGGTCAAAGTGTTAGATAAGCAATGCTACTCTATAAGTATGAGAAAGCATTTCCATGTGACTTGGGCCAACCCCTGAACAAAGTTAAGGGGAATAGATTAGTGGGGAAATCGGGGAAAGCAAACACGACGACCCCATATAGGAACGAGCTCGATCCTGAAAAGCGGACTATTACCCAGGAGTCTTATGGCCAATATACTCCCAAGGGACCAAGTATGGAAAAATATGAGTTAAGATCAAGTACAGCATTTTTCATGCATATCCATAATTTCAGTTTTTAAGCATCGAGTTAAATTGTACCATTGGATGTTATATACATATTATTGCTCACTTTATAGCTTTCACTTATTTATGTCAATACACAGATTGAGTTGTTTATTTTCTATTTAATTTCCTTTATTTCCTTAAGTACAACAAAGCTATGTTTCGGGCTATGATTTACATAACTAATTGAGTATAGAGTAGAACATCCTGGCGATGTAACATTTTCTCCTAATTAACCAAAAATCCGAAACACCTGAGAATGATAGCGATGACAGATATGCATAGATTTAGGAATTCCTACTGAGAAATCTTTATTTCTCACCCTATTATATACTCCCACATCATTCTCAGATCATGGAGAACGCAGCAACCTGCATCCTATTCATTGAGTTTCCAGAGCTCTACATCCATCTTGATTCATTCATAGATTCCGTGTACATATCTGGTAGATGCCAGTTTCGTCTTTACTTCTTTTTCTGGAGAGATTTTGCCGTACCCCTTATGCACCCACTTTTTAACCCTATTGTCCCTTACATCGCTATCCCTCGCCACGTGGCTCATCCCTTTCCACCTCCACCCGCAGCAGCACCACCAGCAGCAGCACTAGCCATGGCTCCGCCAGTTGCACCACCGTAGCCGATCCCCTCTGTCTCTATGTCTGAGGAGGATCCGTTGGAGGCAGCGAGCTCGTTGTCCTCATCTTCTGCCCCGAGCATAGACTATACCCCTGCTGACGTTGGTATGGTGAATGGGTTCCTTTCTTCGGAGTCCATCTAGAGTACCCACCATAGCAAGAAGAATGTACAGATGACCTCTTTTGGCGCTGGGTCATAGGCATATGGGTAGGAGTTAGTAGTTGAAGATGAAATGTCCCATGGGGACCAGTAGAGGGGAATGTTCATATAGTCAGGCCGATTTATTTTGTGCTAGCGGCCTCATTTCTTTTACCCTATATTGTATAGTATTTCTTTTGACAACTTTGAAAACAAAGGTATAAGCATGTACATATATATATATATATATATATATATATATATATATATATATATATGATGCAGTTTGTTTATTTCGCAATTCTGTTTGTTTTACTTTATTTCCGATACAACGACTGTTTAGTGTATATCTCGTTGCCAAACCGAAATTGATTAAAGTGAATAGTTAACTCTTAGTGCACCCAACATAATAATTTATCAGGTAATATATTATGACTTAAGCATAGTATTTTGTCTGGTAAGGTGTTACAAAGACTCGAAAACATGATAGCATTGATAACACATTAACTCATCACTTCATTATCACCATGCAATGAATGCTATGTAAGTCTCATGATGAATGCGTATGCTCTTTATTCCTTTATCATCAAGGCCTTTCTCTTAGCACATGCTCTTCTTATTATTACGTGTCTTTGGATATACTATCTTATGATGTGAGCTCACTCCATGACTATTGTCACATAGTACTATCTAAATCAGACTCTGGCTGACAAAGGGATCTACCTCTACAATTGGAGGGATCTATTCACCGCTACCTCCAAAGTAGAGGGGTATCTTGGGGGTCACCTTCCATTACCGAAGGATCATGCCCAATTATCTTATCTTTGTAGATCATTTTCCCTTATCGAAGGATCACTTCCAAGTCTTAATTAGGATCACTTCCCTTATGGAAGAGTCATATCTAATTATCTTGTTTTTGTGGATCACCTTCCCTTACCGAAGGATCACTTCCGTGTTTAGGATTGCCTTCCCTTACCGAAGGTCACTTCTCGATTATCTTGTCTTTGTGGATCACCTTCCATTACCGAAAGGTCATTCCCAAGTCTTAATTAGGTCACCTTCCTTTAGCGAAGGGTTACCTCTTGATTATCTGGTCTTTGTGGATTACCTTCCCTTACCGAAGGGTCATTTCCAAGTCTTAATTCGAGAATTGTGCATTATTTGGCATATAACATTTTAAAACGATATCTCATGATTCATGTCACAATTTTCTAATCTCATGCTCTTATGCCTTAGGATGCATTCATGAAATCTTTCTAGCAGAAATCCAGCAGCATAATGGCTGTACCAGGAGAAATCCAAAAATTGAAAAACACTAATAAGCAGCTAGCAATTTCCCAATCATAATCACAACATCAATAACAACTCATCATTTCATAATTCCAACACATCCTTTACCATATATACAAACATCATCAAAATCCCAAAAGTCAAGAGTAGACAAGCATACCTTGGTTTTCATTCTTTAGCCTTATTGGCCACAAACAATTATTCCATACTTCCATTAATTCCAAGTGGTTTCCCACCATCATATTTACCTCACATTCAAGTAAATATGTAAGATAACAGTTTTTCTCAAGAATTCTTGGCTTCAAGATTTGAGTTTTGTTTAAAGGAGGTTATTTCAAACATGTTAATGCTTTACCCACAATTAAATTTAGATTCCAAGTCTTTTAACCCGTATTGAGGAAATAGTCTAATACCCTTTTTGGCCTAATCTTAGTAACACACCTTTTTCTTGCTATTCACACCTTTAGTCCAACTTTAAACCTTCTTAAACTTACCTCACATGATTATATTTGGTCCCAGGCACTTAAATTCAGCATAATAACTTTGGATAATTCACTAAAACATGGATTTAGTTAACCCCCAAGCACATGGCCAACAATGACTTCATGGATTAAAAACTTTACTAGTTAACTCGTAAACCTTTCATAATTCAGCTTCAACCAATTCAAACCATTAAAGTACATTTCTAAGGTCTTTATGACAAAAATGATCAAGCTTAAAATCAGTTTTGCCATCTATTGAGAGATAGGAACCAAAATCCACCCTTCTAGTGGCTTATCGGAACTAGTTTTGATTGAAAATTGTTCCTACTTATCCCTCCACGAAACCTACTACTCAAGAGCAATTTTAAACTCCATACATCATGTATTTTAAGTGGTAAAATCACTTTGCACTTATTCCATTGGTGAGATAATTAATTTTACATCTTTCTAATTGGCTAGTGTAAGATTTAGCCACCCTTTGGGTGGCAAAACTCAATATAGTGTTCCTAGCAAGTTTTTTTCCATAATTTAACTTATCTTTAGGGTCAACTAAGTTAGGGCCAACTAAGTTATTTAATTTCATAAGAACCTCAATCTCACATTGAATCTTGGGGATTCAAGTCTTAACCCCAAATAATCCTATTCTAACTAGTTGATGACATAAGTCAATTAATTGCCTTCCAAAGTGTTCCACATCACAAAAACAATATTAAAACACTTACCCAAGCTATCATAAACTAAATCTAAGCTCTAAACGTAGCCCTATGTTCAACTCTTTGAACCCTATAATAGTAACCCAAGCCCCAAATCACATCTTTCTCAAAATTCACAACAAAGAATGTTTGAGATCCCTCCTTCAACTTCCAAGCTTGAAAACCCCTTCAAGATCTTGAGCTTCATCCTCCAACAGCCACCACTTCAAGAGAAAAATCATTCCCCTAGTTGAATGAAGGAGCTACCGCCTTGAGGGAGGAAAGGGGAGGGGATTTTCACTTAAAATGGAGGGGAAGAGAGGAAACAAGAAGAGGAAGAAGAGAGCATGGGGTTTGAGGGAGATTTTAAGAGGTTTTTATGGAGTTGATGGATGAAATGGAGAGGGTTTTTGGGGCTGGGAAGGTGAGGATGAGTGTTTTGAGTTATGTTTAGAGAGTTTTAGTGTTTAAGGGGTAATAAGTGTTTGAAATCTAGCCTTTAGATTTTGAGAGAAGACTTGTAACTTGATTCAAACCTTTGATAAAAAGGTTAGAAGTGATAGTTATTACTTTATGTTACTTATTAGTACTTTGTGACATGATACGGTACTCTATTGTACTTGGAATTCTTACATTAAATAGTTTCGAAAGCTTTAAGAGGTTCTGGAAGAAAGTCGGAACTATTTCTAAATATTTTATCTTAGAATATCATGTACTCAATTTTTATTCTTGATAGGATATTTAACTGTGCAATTTAATTTATTTTTATCTTATTTTATTACCCCGTATAATTTTTATTAGCTGCATTTGTATCGTCCCCCGATTTCCGATCTCCGACCTCATCTCCAATTCCAACGAAATGGTCAAATTTTTGACCTCCGACCTCATCTCAGTGAAATGTTCAAACTTTCGACCTCTGACTTCATCTCCAAGTCTCAAATGAAATGGCTATAATTTCCGATCTCCGAATTTATGTCGAGGTCTCAAATAAGGTGAGCATGAGGTCCGACATCCGGCTTCAGCTTCAAGTTCAAATAAAATGGACACGAGTTACAATTTTACACAGAATAGAGACGATTTCCGATTTCAGATAGAATGGAGGCGAGTTCTACTTTTAGGCGATGTGGAGAATAATTCAGCCACTTGATCCATGAAAGTGGTGCCACCTTAGCCACAAGAAAGGAGGAAAGTTGGCTGAAATTCAGCCTTGCATCTTTGAACGAATCATGTTGCAAGAAGCCAACTACCACATCACTTGGGCCAGCCCCGGAATAAATTAAGGGGAATAGATCAGTAGAAAGGTCGGGGAAAGTAAACCCGGCCATCCTGTATAGGAACGAGCTCAGTCCTGAAAAGCGGACTATTACCCAGGAGTATATGGCCAATGACTCCCAGGGGACCAAGGATGGAAATAAGTTCTAATAGGCGAAAGCCTCCAAGAATAAGATGCATTTTCTAATTGCACATGCATATGTATAGTGTAATGTTTCCCTATTGATTGTTCTAAATCCCTGTTTATTTTTCTTAACATGCTATTGTTCCACCATGATTACTGTTTGAGCACATTAGTGTATCTGTTAACTAAAACTAGGTTTGTTTCGGTGTATGCTTTACAAACAAGTATTTAAGTCGAATATTATCATTTTATGAGACTATTTGAAAAATATTGTATGACCGAAATAACTGGGAATGACAACGATGACAGATGTATAGAAGTGAGGAATTTCTACTGAGAAATATTCATTTCTCATCCTATTGTCTGTTCCGCGTCATTCTCAGAGCATGGAACACGCGGCGACCGAGGTGCTATTCATTGAATTCCCTAAGCTACATATACACCTTGATTCGTTTTTGGATTCTGTATATATCTCCGGCCAATGTCAGTTCCGCCTCTACTTCTTTTTTCAGCGAGATTTTGCCATCCCGCTTATGCACCTTCTCTTTGATCCTGCTGTCCCATACGTTGCTATACCTCTCCACATGGCCCATCCATTTCCACCACCACCACCACCACCAGCGCCAGCAGCACCAGTAGCTCCAGTTCCCATGGCCCCTCCTGCTTCACCACCGCAGCTGATGTCATCGGCCTTGACCTCGGAGGAGGATCCGTCTGAGTCAGCTAGTTCTTCTTCCTCATCCTCTGCTCCCAATGCCAAACATCCTCCAGCAGACGCTGCCATGGCGAACGGGTTCCTTTCAGCATATTCTATTTAGATAGCGTGCATACTATAGTAGAGTTAGATATACAGAATGACCCTCTTTTGGCAGTCTGGGTCATGGGTGGATGGGTAGAAGTTAGGAGATGTACATGAAATGTCCCATGGGGACCACTTGGGGTGCTGTTCATAGAAACTGGCCATTTCATTTTGTATTAGCAGCTTCATTTTGTCACTTTGTATCATTTTAACAAACTTTAAAATCAGATATCTATGTATATGTTTATGATGCCCTTTTGCAGTAGTTCTGTCCTTATTGTATTTTTATTTATGTTACGTTATTTACAATATACTGAGTAAATAGTATTTATTCCGCCGTCACTCAGAAAATTTTGCTATGCGATTAAGTATTCTTATACGAATAATTAATACTAATATAGAAAATAGAATTTAACCAATATTACACGTAATCACTTATAAGATAATTTATTATGACTTAAGTATAGTAACTTATCTGGTAAGGTGTTACACTAATCATAACTTTCAACCAATAGTCCATCATAATCATATCATTCAATCATGAGACAAAGCTCCATCAAACTTGTCATTCGTCGTGCTGAATGGCATCATACATTCATACCCTAGAGGGGTTCATAATTGTGTTATTCTTTGTAAAGAATCTTATGAATCATCATATGATTTCTCATGGTTACCCATGAGAGAATCACATAGTTAAGATATATGTATGTGGTCTTTTAGTTACTTAGCTCTCATATGAAATTATTATTTACTTTAGTTCATGTCGTATGGAACACTTATTCAAATTAATTAAGTTAGATAGTTGTTTCCTTTCCTTGATACCGTGCACTTAGTGATTCCTAGGTTCATGGTATGCTTAGAGGCCCTAATCATACTTTTGTTCCCAAGGAGTTTGAGATTCCTCCAATCCTTGGGTCATGACAACACATAACCATACTCATGAACCCAACAACACCAAGTTCACTAATCACCAAGGGTGATTTTTAACTTATTCAACTTACAAAGGTTCAGGCTTTCATTATTAACATATCAAGATTTTACCTTAAACATTATTAAAGTTATCATTTTTTATAAAGTAGTCATAAAGTTTTATTCTTTATGAAAGTAAGTGCCTCTAAAATTAAGCTTTTGTATTAAAAATTAGATCTTTATGTAATAATGATACAAGTTACTAGCTTTTTAACTAAAAAGTCTTGTTCTTTATGAAAGTTGACTCATTTAATTATTCTAAGACCATCAAGGTCTCAACTTTATGACTTAAAGTTGTCTCTACATTAAAAAGGTTCCTACTTTATCAACTAGTGATATGAAACATTAACTTTGAGGTTAAAAAGTCTTGATCTTTATAAAAGTTAACACCTTTTAGCATTGTTTTGGTTCAAGATCTAAACTTTATGAATTAAATGTTACAAAACAACACTTTTATGACTTAAAGGTTTCATTCTTGATTAAAGTTTGAAACTTTATGAAAGGTCTTTTCTTTAAGGTTTGATTTCTAAGACATAAGGTGACAAGATATCATTTTTCTAACTCAAAAAGGCTTATCATTCCAAAAAGCTTAGACTTTTACATGTATTCTTGCCTTCAAAATAAAACGAAATAAAACTTTATGGAAGCTTAAAAGTTGCGCCACTTTTAAGGAATCAAGAAGCAAATTTTTTAAAGTTTTAAGCTTTTAGGATGTCCATAGTCTTATCTAATCATGAAAACATAAAAAGATGAAGTTTTTCTAACCATCAACTCATCATAAGAAAAGGAACAACTTTAAACAGAATACCATCAAGAACACTCAATAATAAGAACATATTTTTCAAAAGTAGAAACATCAAAAACACTTGAAAAACATCAAGAACATATTTTGCCAAAAAAAGAAATATCAAGAACACTTAAAAAACAACAAGAACATATTTTTGCAAAAGTAAAAACATTAAGAATACTTGTAGAACAACAAGAACATATTTTTCCAAAAGTAGAAATGGTGGCGGTTTGGCTTGGTGGAAGGAGAAGCTCTAGAAATCTTGTGAAAATGGAGGTTGTAGTATTTTGATCCTATCTCCAGAGACCCAAAGATGAGGTCCTTGAAGGGCTAAGTGAGAGGTTTTGGGTGGTCGTGGTGGAGAAAGGAAGAAGAAGATGAAGAAGAAAAAGAGAGAATTTTAGAGAGAAGTTGGAGGAGTAGGAAACTTAGAAAGAGAATGAGAGTGTGAAAATGAAAATGGATGAGGGTGGGGAGAGAGAAATTGGCATCCAACATTAAGGGGAAGGACGGAGATATTTTCTTAATTTTGTATTAATTAAGGTTTAGGGAGACAAATTGGATGATGAGGGAACTAAGCATGTACAAACTCTTACAACTTGTCTTATGCTTTATACTTTTATAACATCACTTTTTACTTTATTGTCTAGTTAACTAAATTTGAATTTAATCATGTAATTAAGTGCTCATACAACTTAATTAAGATGATTAAGCAAAGATTAGTGATTAACACACAAGAACATAATTAACAAAAATTAATCTTGCGATTAAGCTTAAATAACCTTAATTAAACTCGATTAAGATAATTAAGAGAGATTAATGCTTAATTAAGCTATTAAGCATCTGACTTGCTTAATTAGAGATTTTTTAATCTCGATTGAGCATTCTTTTGACTTTTCTCACCCGAGTTAACTCATAAACTCTTCGTTAACCCCTTAATTAAGCCTTAATCTCATAATTTCTCATTAAGTGCCTAATTACTCAGGGTTACTGAGGTAATTTAGCACGACATAAAATTGGAGATGTTACAGTATTCAACAAGGGATCGTTCATGTCTAAAAATTTAATCAACTAATTTCAATGAAAGCAATGGTCATACAATAAGGATTCACGAGTTCAGTATATGGATGACTATTAATATAATGAACAAAATAACTTTACAATCAAAAACACTTTTGAATTGTCAAAGCATTTAGCTAAAATATAAATGACATTTAGACGATAATAATAGGAATTTGCAGATTGTGTTTAAGTTTGAAAATTTAGGATTTTTCTTTTTTGAACATTTTAAGTGAATTTTGCAAATATTCTTTAGTAATAATAAATAAATTTTGAATAAAATATCTTTTGCTGCAGATCGATCACCAAATCTTGTGAAAAATGTCAATAGCTGTTCAAATATTCGCATGCCTATTCGATTTTTAGTATCCTGTATTTGTTGCAATGAAACTATAAAAAATTCTTGCGCAACAAGAACAAGTTGTTACAATATGTCATTCAAAATATCTTATTAATCATTTGTCGCTGTAACTTTGACTCAAGGAAGATGGAAAAAAATGTAGGAAGCATGAGTATAAATTGCACTGAAATCCTTTATCAATAAATTGCAACATGAAGAAATCCTGACAAGTAGCTTGAAATTTATTTTTTTTTTCCACAAAATCCATGCATTTTAAACTTGAATACTAAAATTTATGCAATTTGACAGCAAAATATTGTTATCGTTAGTGAACCTTTGAAGGAAAATATAAACTATTATTTAAAAGTTGTTGACCAATTAAAATATTAACTATTCATCAATTTTTTTGTACAAGCTATTAGTGTAATAAACAATTAAAGAATTCTTTAAATTGCACTCATCGATGGGTCAGACAATGGCCATATTAGAAGATTCAGGAAAGATGTTAGCAACAATAAATAGTATGCTCTAGATGAGAACAAAATCTACCATTAATGCTTTTTAGTGTTAAATTGGATAGTTAGCTCCTTTAATAAGTCAATTGTAGTGATATAGATCCATCCAACTTACTTTCCAAACAATTTCAAACCTAAACAGAAATGTCAATGCTATTAAAGTGGGATCTTGTGCAAACTTATATGAGTCTATTAATCCTCAAACCTCAAACAACTAAAAGATGTATGATGTAGTAGCGAGACCTCATTTGGTAAAAAAAACTAGTTAAGTTTGTAAAAGGGAATGTAATGGTAGGGGCCATGTTGGAACATCTTACCAGACAAAATACTATGCTTAAATCATAATATATTACCTAATAAGTTATTATGTGTGGCTATCTGATTAAGTTTGATTCCAGTTCAATGATAATTATCCATATAGAGTTAATTGTTTAATAAACCATTTAAATGTGGCAGTGAGTTTTGTAACAGAATTAATAAATAAATAAATAAATAAATGAAATCTACAGAATAGATAGAACTATCCGGCTACATCATATATATGTACAATAGATGTCTGTTTCCAAAGTTTGCCAAAATGTACATAATCAGTACAGGGTATGTAAAGAATGAGGCCGCTAGAACAAAATAAACTGGCCTACCACCATGTAACAAACCCTATAAGGTCCCCACGGAACATTTTATGTACAACCCCTAACCACTACCCATCTGCCCATGGCCCAGACTACCAAAAGAAGGCCACTCTGTACACCTCCTGCTGCTACTGCATGTATGCTGTAATATCCTCAATTTCATGTCGTGCTAAATTACCTCAATAACCCTGAGTAATTAGGCACTTAATGAGAAATTATGAGATTAAGGCTTAATTAAGGAGTTGACTCGGATGAGAAGAGTCAAGAAAATGCTTAATCGACATCAGATAATCTCTAATTAAGCAAGTCAGAGCCTTATAGCTTAATTAAGCACTAATCGCCCTTAATTAGCTTACTCAAGTTTAATTAAGGTTAATTAAGCTTAATTGTAAGATTAATTTTTGTTAATCGTGCTCTTGTGTTTAATCACTAATCTTTGCTTAATCATCTCAATTAAGTTGTATGAGCACTTAATCACATGATTAAATTCAAATTTAGTCGACTAGACAATAAAGTAGAGAGTGATGTCATTAAAGCGTAAAGCATTAGACAATACTACTTTATGTAAGAATTTGACCATGCTTTGTCTCCCCATCATCCAATTTGTCTCCCTAAACCTTAATTAACACAAAATAAAGCAAAAATATCTCCCCCCACCCTACTAAAAGTAACGGCCTCAACAACACAACACACACACATTCACTTCATTTTTCAACTTCTCATTCTCTCTCTAAAGTTCTCAAACTCTCTAACCTCTCTCTACATTTCCTCTTCTTCTTCTTCATCTTCTTCATCATTCTCCACCTCCATAACCAAACCTTCCTCACTAAGCCCTTCAAAGATCACATCTTTTAGTCTTTGGAGACAAGATCAAAATACTACAACCTCCAATTCCACAAGATTTCAAGAGCTTCTCCTTCCTTCTTACAAAACCGCCACCATCATCATCAAGAGGAGTCATCATCTTCTTCTTCCTCCTCTCTTGTTTTTGCGCCATCTTCAAGAATGGTAGTGATCTTCATCTTTTTCATTTTGTTTACTCAAGAAAGCTTCGAGCTTGGTTCTTTCATGACCAAGATTTCTAAGTGAAAGCTTGAGAAGATCCTTCATGCTCTTCAAGAGCCAAAGTTTTCATTTTTAGAAAAATATGCTCTTGATGTTGTTCATGTGTTCTTAAGTTTCCTCTTTTGGAAAAAATGTGTTCTTGATATTCTTCATGTGTTCTTAAGTTTACTCTTTTAGAAAATATGTTCTTGTTGGTACCTTGCTTAAAGTTGTTCCTTTCTTTTTATGATGAGTTGATGATTAGAAAAGCTTTATCTTTTTATGTTTTCATGATTTGATAAGACTATGAACATTCTAAAAGCTTTAAACTTTAAAAAGTTTGCTTCTTGATGCACAAAAAGTGGCACAAGTTCTAGTGCCATCATAAAGTCTTCTTTTGTTTTATTTTGAAGACAAAGATACATGTAAAAGTCCAAGCTTTTTAGAATAACAAGCCTTTTTGAGTTATAAAGTGATATCTTGACACCTTATGTCTTAGAAAATCCAACCTTTAAGAAAAGACCTTTCATAAAGTTTCAAACTTTAATCAAGAATGAAATCTTTAAGTCATAAAAGTGTTGTTTTGTAACATTTAATTCATAAAGTTTTGATCTTGAACCAAAACAATGCAAAAAGGTGTTAACTTTTATAAAGAACAAGACTTTTTATTCAAAAAGCTAGTAACTTGTCTCATTATTTTATAAAGATCCAATCTTAAGATAAGAGCTTAATGTCAAAGGTACTTACTTTCATAAAGAATAAAACTTTATGACTACTCTATAAAGAATGACAACTTTAATAATGTTTAAGGCAAAATCCTTGGTATGTTATTAGTAAAAGTTTAAAACCTTGTAACTTGAATAAGTTAAAAGTCACCCTTGGTGATTAGTGAACATTGGTGTTGTTGGGTTCATGATGTGGTTATGCGTTGTCATGACCCAAGGATTAGAGGGATCTCGAACTCCTTGGGAACAAAAGTATGATTAGGGCCTCTAAGCATACCATGAACCTAGGAATCACTAAGTGCACTATCTCAAGGAAAGGGAACAATCACTTAACTTAATTAATTTGAATAAGTGTTCCATAAGACAAGTACTTAAGTAAAGAATATTTTCATACAAGGACTAAGTAACTAAAAGACTACAAACACATATCTTAACTATGTGATTCTCTCATGGGTAACCACGAGAAATCATATGATGATTCATAATATTCTTCGCAAAGAAAAACACAACTATAAATCCCTTTAGGATATGAATGGGTGATGCCATTTGGCATGATGAATGATGAGTTTGATTGAGCTTTGTCTCATGATTGAATGATGAGTATGATGATATGATATAGATATGATGAACTGTTGGTTGAAAGTTTATGATTGGCATTTTGGGGAAGCTCCGGTCTAGCCATTATGCTGCCGGTTTTTCATCAAAATTATGGACTTAGTCATATCATTGCATGTGTCTAGTCAAAGAAGTATTATGCATGTAAAGTATAATGATAAGCAAAGAATTAATGGGACATGACCCTTCAATCACTTCGGTAAGGGAAGTGAGAGACGGCGATCCACAAAGACTCAAAGAACCTCTGTGAGGGAGGCAAGGATGACATGGAAGACCCTCCAACTTAGAGGTAACTAATATCGGCTTAGTCTAATTTGGTTAGTACTACGTGACGACGGTCACGGAATGAGCTCATGTCCAAAAGCAGTCTATTTCAAAGGAAAGTAAAGAATGTTAAGCACGTGCTAAAAATGAAAGTAAAGTCAAAAGCATAACCATGGTTACGTCTATGATGATGCATGTCCTTGCATGTACTTATGTGCCCATTTGCATTATGAATGTTTACTCAATCTTTCAGTATGTCTGTTAGATTATGATGATGTAGTTATGATGTTAAGTTTAAAAGCAACCCCCTTCGGAGTTTAAGTTTTCAAAATCCTTAAAACTGAACGTATATATGTCCACTACTTTTATAATTAAACCCGAAGTGGTTGGGACAATGACGATGACACTATGTTTGTCTAGTCGCGATCCTACTGAGAAATTTAGTATTTCTCACTCCTACATTTCCGTGTCGTCTTTAGAGGATGCCGGTGTCGGGCACGGTGGTGATCTTCATTGAGTTTCCGGTGATGCATTGGCACTTCGACCCGGTGCTAAATGCATCTATGCTGACTGCTCAGGCAGCAATGTGGGTCTACATGTTCCATAGCCGCCAGTTCTGTGCACCCGTGATGAGTCCGTTTTTCCGCCCTTATGAGCCGTTTGAGGATATCACTATGGATGACGTTCGCCCGCCCTTCCATCCTCCGAGGTACCCCACTGATGGAGATTTCGATTCGGACACCCGCCTGACACCGATAGTTTCGTTGGATTCCGATCCTTCGGAGCCTTTTTATCCGAGCTACCATGTGGAGACGGACCCGTCTAAGCCTTCCTACCTATCTGTGATCCGTCTGTCGTCCGACTCGTCTTCTTCTTCTGCAGCCCCTCGTCACACACCACCCCCAGTTCGCGGTCACGGGTTCATCCATACTTGTGCTGTGCCTCGTAGGCGTGGCCATGCTCGAGGAGGGGGACGTGGTGATATTCCTCCCGGTGGCTTCGGGAATGGCTACCTTCCGCCAGATGAGTGAGGTGTGGACTTACACGCGGAGCCGAGCATAAGGATAGCCCCTTTTGGTTGTAGCTAGGGTTATCATTTTTCTTGTGGCATGTATGGGTGTATGGGATTGTTTATGTATTTCCTTTTTTTCATGTATTTCGTTAGGTTATTTTGTAGGGCCAACAGTAGGTATCGGACCCATTGCTATCATTGTGTATGACTGCTGCTATTACTACTACTACATTAACTATGCGATGGATATGGAATGAATGTTATCTTCATCTAAGATTGTGGTTATTCTTATGATTTCTATGTATGTTAAATACGATGTATGTATGGGATAGCGACGCTTGTATTACATGTTCACGATGCGCTCATGGCTCTCAATTTCAAAAACAGTTTACTTGTTTTATTCAAAAAAAAAATTTACCCCTATTTTCGTTTAAAAAGTAATTTATAAAAGGTAATGTTAGTTCCGTGAGCAAAGGTAACAACTAATACTTCCACAATATGACTTAAGCATAAAATAGAACTATTAGGGTGTTACATATGCTACCTAGATGGATTCCGAGGAAAAGAATCCATTGGCCATGCCGGTATCTACCAGGGCATAGTCGCCGCTGGGTGCAGAGGACGATGACGATGAACTCACTGCCTCAAAAGGGTCCTCCTCCTCAGAGAACGAGATGGAAGGAGCCTGTGGAGGTGATGCCGCCGGTGGTGTTGCAGGAGCTGCTACTGGAGGTGGGAAAGGGTGTGCCATATAAAGAGAATTGGCAATATAAGGTACAGAGGGGTCAAATAATGGCTGAGCCAGTGGAACAGCAAAGTCTCTACGGAAGAAGAAGTAAAAACGAAACTGACAAATACCAAATATATATATATATATATATATATATATATCTAAAAACGGGTCTAGGTGGATATGTAGCTCAGGGAACTCAATATAGAGGATGCCGGTCACTGCGTTCGCCATGATCTGAGAATGACGCGGAAACATACAGTAGGGTGAGAAATAAAAATTTTTCAGTAGAAATCCTAATGCTATACACATCTGCCATCATCATCATTCCCAGTTGTTTCAGTTTTCCTTAATTTTAAATAGTACAACATAATGGTAATATTCAAGTTAAATTTATATTATAGAAAACATAACCCGAAACAAACTAAATCTTATATTGGTGCAATGAACATATAGTTAAACATATATACTAATATAACTAAGACAGTAACCATAAATAAACAGTAACATATCATGATAAATAAAACAGGCAACTATAATAATCAATTAAGAATTTTCATATAGTGCATATAAATGTACAAACTGGAAAATGCATCTTATCTTTGAGGGCTTTCGCCTTCTATAACTTATATTTTCCATCCTTGGTCCCTTGGGAGTTATTGGCCATATACTTCTGGGTAATAGTCTGCTTTTCAGGACCGAGCTCGTTCCTATACAGAATTGCCAGATTTACTTTCCCCAACTTTCCTACTGATCTATTCCCCTTAAACTTATTCAGGGGCTGGCCCAAGTGATATGGAATCCTTTGAAATTTTCATACATTGCATGCACACTAACATTAGCCTACTTAAATATCTTGTATTCATACAAACATCCCGTATGGTATGTGAATTCTTTGCCAAAATTTCGGCAGCATAACGGATCGAGTCCGCTTTCCTGTGAATAGTGCCAGGCCACTAATAAAAATCAATCAAGCATTCAAAGCTATATGGGACAGCAAGTATATAATCACAATATCAATCATCAAAATCAATACAACCATCAACAGAGTTTTCTGCTTACTCTACCTTCTTCTGCCCAAATTTTTGTAAAATTCACCTTTACTCCTATTCAACTCATTTAAACCTGAATTTTGGATATGTTATAGCTCTATGTGTCTAGTTTCCAACCCTTTTAGGCCCATCTCATTTTGATTTCTATAGCTCAAGTTATTTGTATTTTACCTCAGACTACCCTACACTTAGCTAGAATTGTACCCTTATAAGTGAAAATTCACTAAAAATAGGAATTTAGGTGAAATTATATGAAATTTATACCAAATTAAAGCTAATAGAACAAGCTTTTAAATGAAAGAAGTTTCATATCATTTGCATAAGTGTATCTTGAGATATAAGCCCCGTAAATTGACCCTACTAGACTACCCTGTTCTAGCCCGATTTGAACTTAAGGCAACTGCATTGATATGCTGGGAACTAATGGCAATGAATCTAAAATGGGATGTTTCCTTACATGTTAGCTTTCAAAAGCATTGGTTTCACTCAATTTAAAGCTGTGTAGGGTGAGTTACACCTTTCTCAACTTATACTGCCCAAATGATAATCCAAATTTCTAGGTCAAATTTCAAAAATTCATAACTAATTCTATACTGATCCAATGGCCTTATATTTTATATTATTGGAAAGCCCTAGATGTTTAGTTTCAAATAAAAATAGATTCATCAAGTTTTTATGACTAGCTTTTTTTCGTACAAGATGGACATACAGACGCCGTAGGGTTTTCACCTAACAGCTCCTTTATTCTTTTTATCCTCAAGTTCTTTCATTCCAATTTCAATTCTAATCACCACATACATGCAAAATCAACCCTAACCCATCATCATCACTCAAAATCACATCAATATCATAAGAGAAATAGAAGCCCCACACAACCCCAAATCAAGGAAGATAAGTAGAAAAGTTGGATTCCTACCTCTCTAAGGTGGAAGCTTGTTGAATTAGTGTCTTGAATTGAAGGAATCCTTGATGAAGCTTGAAGAGTTGATGGAGAAAGAGTGAAGATAAGTTGAGATGGAAGATAATGATGAGGGGTCTGCCCCTTTAGATGGCTGAATGGGTTAAGGGAGAAGAAGGGAATTAATCACAAACTTTTGAAGCAAGTTTCATATGATTGGTGGATTCCTTCTCATCTTTCAATTTACTATAGATGCCCACTTTTGGGCTGATTAGTGGCACCACATGCATGGATGAGTTGGCCAAATCTTGGCCATCCATCCTAGGATTCTCACAGTATAGTTTCTATTGGTCCGGTTCCGACAATTTAAAATACCGAAATCTTATCGATTTCTTTCAAATCGATAAATCAATTTTAGAAAATTCCTATGAGGTTTCCTATGGTTCTAATCTAATTTCCTCAAGGTTAATTCTTCTAAATGTTACTTAATTGGCTTTGGATAAATACTTAATCGAATTCTAATTAATCCCAATTATTTGATAAAAATCGAATAACTCGGTCAAAAATGATAAAATTTTTCGGACGTTACACGTTTCATCATTTAACAATAAGTAATCAAGCACCATCATTCTAACGAAAACTTTGTTTTATTGCATTTTCATTATATTTAAGAGGAATAGTGTGTAATAAAAAAAATAACTTGACTTTTAATGTCAAAGTATTTGTTTGGTAGAATAAAATGGTGGTCACTTATTCATATTTTTAATTTTATTTAAGTAAAATGTATTATGAATTTTAAAAATATTCATAGAAGTTTGCTAAAAGAGAAATCCATGTTCTCATCGATGATGATAGCCAACGGGGAAAAAACTTCTTGACTTATAAAGATTTTGTATAAAAAAAACAAAGGCATTGAGTTAGAGAAGAAGGAATGCAAGATGTTCTGAAATGGAAACACTAATGATGGATAGGTCGAATTCTCAATGAATTTATTATAAGTTAGAGGCTTGAAGTTAATAGCGTATTTTTTCTTTGGAAAATGGAGGGAATAAAAAGTTACCCAGTTGGTTAAAGACTAACAATGGCTAAATAAGGGTGCTCATAGGTTGGGTTGGGTTGGGTTGGTTTTTGCAATTTTTTTGTGCTCAATCCGAATCAACCTAACTCGACTTCAACCAGGTTTGGTTGGGTTGAGTACTTGGGTTACAAACTTTTCTTTAAAGAAACAAAAAAAAAATAAGCTTTTAAGAAAGTGAAGGTTCTCTTACATCTTGCTCTTATGAGGATTCACCAAAATATAAGGTAACACTTAACCGATAGCCAACATATCACTCAAATTTCAAGTTATTCATAACAACAAAATTAAAGGAAAAATTATAAAGAACTAAAGAAAAACACAAACAACGTAGAAAAGAAATGGAAATGGATACTATAAGACAACAAGAGAAATAGAGAAAGAAAGAGAGAGTGGGAGAAAGAAAGAAATGAAAACGATGACATATTAGCAACAAGCACTTGTAACAACGGACTAGCAAACATAGAATCAAAGGGTACGAATGCTACACATGGAAATAGAGGGGCATGGACACGGTAGGTGCAAGATAAATAGGAATTACTAGCACTCGAGCATGGAAGCAAGAAGCAAATGTGGTTACTGAGCGATCTGATAGCAACGACAAAACAGAGAGCATAAAGATGATTAATGTTAAAGGATGTGGTGCCGTTGTGGTCTGGAATTTGGGAGAGTTAGCATTTTTTTTTTTTTAGAGATGGATTAGGTTTAGTTTGTTTATTTGTGGCTTGGATTTAAGGGTTGGAGTTGTGTATTGTAGTTTAATGAATAAAAAATAATATATTAGAGGATCAGGTAATGGACATGATTTTGATACTCGATACCTAACCTAATGAATTAATGGGTTCATAGGGTTTTTACCCAATTGACTTGAAACCTGACCTAACCTATATTTTTGTGTTCGGGTCGAGTCGGGTTCACAAGTCTACCCGGACCTATGAACACCCCTATGGCTTGGAGGTCGAAGAGGTTAGAACTCATCATTAGAAAGTGGAAATAGAAGTTGCTAGTAGTCTTATTGCAAAAACACATGGAAGCCCACAACATAGGAGTATCATATTGAATCAAGTCGAAAAGGCTAATCTTTTTCCAAAATTCACCTTTGATAGCTAGCCATGCTAACGATGGAATAGTGGGGACAAAGGGAAAGCTCTTAAATAACTTATGCTTCCTTGTGAAGTAATTGATAGGAATCTTGTCCTCCTTAGGGAAGACAAGAAAAAGGCAGAGTTTTCGACTACTTGAGTTAGGGTGGAAATTGCACCTATGCATCCTCAAATCAAATCCCCCATAGTAAAACTCGTTCTAAGTTCTAAGTTGTCGACATCAAGATCACCAGTCATAGGGTAACGAAGCTCGGCAGAGGAAGAAGAACTTGAGGTAGAGTGAGTAAAAGTTGTTGCCATTATATTAAGGTGATTACAATTAAGATGATGGATTGAAAATGATGAAAAGGTTTAGGAAATATTGGGGAATCTTGTGAAAAGCGGGCAAGGTAAGAATATTGGGAAAAAATGGAAGTTTGGGTCTACAACAATGGGAGGTTTGCAAGTAAGAAGATGAAAGCCTTCGTGAGGATAGAGAAAAGTAAATAGTGAAAGTGAGTATTTATAGAAAAAAGGGGGAAAAGGGTTAACATTTTTTCAACTTTCAAAATTTAAAATGTTAGGATTGATAAATGTAAGAAAATGGTTACATTGTCATTAGGGTAATGATTAATGATAAGATGGTAGTATTTACAATTGAAAAATAATGATTAGATGTTATCCAAAAGTTGAAAAGGATTTTTGTCATATTGAAGGAAAAAGAAAATAAAGTAAGGGCATTTTTCTCCTTTAAAATCTTAAATGACAAAAAATGAGGGGAGCCTTTTCTTGATTTATAGCTACCACCCTTCCCCCTCCCCCAGTTTCTTTTCTTTTGGTTCGAGCCCTCCTACTTCATTTCCCTACTTCATCATTTTTCCTCTTCTTCTTCTCCATTCACATGGATCCTTTTTTCTTTTATTTTGTCACTAAGTCTTGACACCCACTAGCTTTAAGAGGTTAAGATATGTTCCTAATCTCAAACATTCTTCTTATGGGTAATCTTTAGAGGTTTTCTCAAAGTTAGTGAGTAGCAATAAAATAGTGGGTGAGTAATAGTTAGGGTTTTAAGCAGAAATCTAGAATCAAGCTAATTAGAAACTTGAACACTAATATATTTTAGAGGGTAATTCTAACTATGACTTTTACTCTAATCCTTAGGAACCCTAGAGCTAACAAATTGGGGGTTTTGCTCAGTAGGCTTACTATTTGTTAATTTGTTTTCAAATAAATTATCTTAGCTTGTCAAGAATATTTGTGTTGGTTAGATTCCTTAAAGACTATGCCAGTTACTCCTTCTAGAGTTGTTGGAGAGCAGCTCAGTTGACTCCTCGTTGTTGTGCTTAGATGTCTACTTAGTGACAATATTTTAAATTTATTTTAATGGAAGAAACTAACTCATTAAAATTAATGACGTTACTTTATAATATTTGGTTTATTTGATTATTTGTTTTAATCAACTATTTTTCCTATCTATGAGAATATTTAAATTATGACTTTGATAATTGGTTTGAAACTATTATCAGCTTCCTATTATTTTTATAATCTCATGATGTTGATGTATTTTATTTTTTTTGGGCTAAGATCGGAATGATAATGATATTGATTTATAGGTTTGAGTGTTGAGTTTTGATATAAGTTGTTTCAAGAAAACCATGATGGGTTCTAAGTTAGAACACCACTCATTGTAGTGAAGAGATATAAGGGCATAACCACTCGCCGTAGTAAAGAAATATAACGGTATTACCGCTCACCATAACGAAGAGATATAATGGTACTACCGCTCGCCGTAGCAAAGAGATTTAATGGCCTATGTGCATATAGTATATTCATTGAGATAAAGGATAAGAGGATCCTCGAGTGAGACAAAGTCCCCAGCTTGAGATATCATGACATTTGTGATTAAACGGGTTAAGATTACTCCCCAAATGATTTAGTTCTTTCTATGCAACCCTAATGGAGTATTTATTTAAGTGCAAGATTTTATTTGTGTTATGTTGAAAAGAATGATTTATGAAAAATATTGAGAAGGCATATCAAGGACCATTGAGTTTTTATTTATGAGTTTCTATTTATGAAAGAGAGATATGAATGAGTTTCTAGCTATAAAGATATCAAGAAAATATAGAATTAATGAACTGTAATTCTTGCTAATTTCTTATAACGATTGTATGATTGTCAAGTATGTTCTTTTATTTTAAAAATTCATGCGTTTATTGGTTTCTTCTTCCTTTCCCCTTTGTTTATAAGCCCTCACTAAGTTTGTGTGTGTAACATCCCCATATAACGTTATAAGAAATAATGAAAACGTCTGTGAGCAAACTTTTATTATTTACAGTCTTGCTCCTAAATATTTTTAAAATAATATTTAGGTCCTTATATCAATTGAATTAGCAAAATAAGGTTTTAAACGAAGCAGAACCACATAGCGGAAAATGTAGAAACCCAATTCTTGGCTAATTAGACCACGGAGGTTCCACATGTGAAATGACGTGGGATACCCCAAACCTATTTAAAATTACTAAAATGCCACTAGCCATGGAAAACATAAAACAAAAGGCCCTAAATTTGCAAAACATTTAAGTTACACCGTTAATCAATTTATTCGATTTTATTGAGTTTGTAAAGTTAATTAAAAGTTAATTAAAGGTTAACTAGGAGTTGATTAGAAGTTAATTAGAGAGATTAGGATTAAGAAAAATTAGAATAGACACATAGAAACTTTCACAAAAAGTTTTCCAAACTATTTTGCCGATTTGAAGGAAATCGGTAGAGATTCGGTATTTTAAACTGTCAGAACCGAATCAATATAATTGCATGCCCTAAACCCTATGTTAAGTGGCTGAAAATTCAGCCACATGGCCACTTAAAGGTGGTGCAAATCAGCCTCACAAAGGGAGGCCTTGTTGGCTCATTTGTGAGCCACTTGAAGAGCTAACCAATGGGAGGCCAATCCTTCAACAACTATCATAATTAACATTAGATTTTTCCTTCTTTCTCCCACCATTTTTGTGCTCCCTTCAACAGCTCTCTCTCTCTCTCCCTTTTTCTTCTTCTTCTTTATCTCCTCATCCTCATTTCTTCACCCTAGTTCTATGCCTTCACCAAACTTTGCTTCCTTTCCACTACAACCCAAGTTTTGAGGTAGAATTCAACTTCTTTAACTAATTTCTTATGAGTTGGTGGCTGTTGGTAACTTATTTATATTCATGTACCTGATATTATGTTAGGTTTATGTGATTGTCCATGGTTGAATTATTGGGTTTTTATTGAGTTTTGATTGGTTAATTAGTGAAAGGATCAAGAATGGAAGCAACTAGAGTGAGGTTAACTAAGAAACCCTACGGCAATCCGTACGGCAGAGTGTACGGCTCCGCCTACAGCTGTTTAAATTTAATGAAACTATTTTTATATGAAACTAGACATCTAGGGCTTTTTAACCATATAAATTATTTGGATTAATATTGAGAAAGATATGAATTTTTTAAGTTTACCCTAGGATTTTGACCCTGATTCTGAGCAGATTGGATTTTGAGGGGTATATCTCGCCCTATACTGCTTCAAATTGAGTGCAATCAATTTTGTTAGAAAGTTAAGACATATATTAACATTCCATAAAAATTTCAGAACTAAATTTGGTCCCAATTGTTCCCAGTAATTCCTTGAAATTTTCTTAAGTCCAAACTGAGCTAAAACAGGGCAGTCTAGAGGGGTCAAATTTCGGAGCTTATAACTCAAGCTCTACTCAAGAAAATGAAATGGGACTTCTTTATGATACAAATTTCGTATCACTTCAACTATTTTTCTATTTTTAGTGAATTTTTACTTTTCAGTGTGTAATTCTGGCGAGCTACAGAGCAGGCCGAGATAGAACCCTAATAACTTGAGCTACATTTATCAAAATTAGATGGGACCAAAGAGGTTAGAAAATAGACACACAACACCGCAACATATCCAAAATTTTGGTCTAAATGAGTTAAATAGAAATTATGGCTTATTTAACAAAAGTCGAGTAGAGTGAAGGTGCTAAGACAACAGCTATACTTCAAATACAACTAATATTTCCATGAGCTTGATGTTGAATTGTGAATGAAATGTTGTGGTTTTTCTATAAAATTGATTGTCTGAGTACTGGCACTATTCATGGGAAAGTGGACTCAATCCGTTATGCTACCGAATTTTCGGCAGAAGTCTATGAAATCATGAGTGTTTATTTTACGAGAAATTTATGATATGAATAGCTATACAATTATGAATATGTTATGGGAATATGATCATGAATTATTCTTATGAGAGCATGCATATTTGCATATAAATGAAGGAAGAATATATGAGATCTTTTCACTTGAAGGTAGTTATTTGGATCCCTCCAGGTAAAGGCAGTTAAAAGATAAAAATGTGGGTCCCTTCACTTGGAGGTAGTTGCATATTGGGTCCCTCCTTGTGAAGGCAGCTAAAACTTTTGGGCCCCCTATATTGGAGGCAGTTGGCCAACTGAGTCCCTCCGACCTAGAGGCATGTGGGTCTTCTTATGGGTCAGTACTGTGTAATGATGGTTGTAACACCCTCCATTATATAAGCCATGCTCGAGTCATGGAGTTATATTAAGAGGTTGTCACTGTGTTAAAAGAATCTTTGAAATGTGAAAAATATAATACATGGCCCTTTAACTGCACCCTTTATTACTGAATAATAATTCGTAAATTTCATCTCTGATATATAGAGAATAAGATAGTTACAAATTAAGAAACTTTTGTAACTAATGTTATACGCAGAAACTGCCTCTACATTGCGTCTGTCGCCCTTTATGAACTTCAACCGGCTTTTATAATCTTTCGGGCTTACGTAAGCCTGAGTCTTGCATGATGAACGCCCCAGTATTCTGCCTCGTTCTTAAGTTTTAGCCTATGATCTAGGATGTTTATGGAAAGAAGAACATACAGGCAAGCAGTGAGAATCTAAGGTTTTCAGTAGGTAAACTCAAACCATACAGTGTCGTCATAAATATTCAAGCCGCTTCGGTTTCTTATAAAAACATGAGCACATATACACAACCAGTGGTTTAGTTTTAAGTTGAAAATATCTTCCTCGAAGCGGTTATATTTTAACAATCACTTGTCATATTATATGACAGACATAGAATTACAAATAGTATAATATGCTTCAACAAGAATCATAATAATATTATGACTTAATAAGATAATTGAAAATGCACATAAAGATGCTTATACTTGACTGTATACAAGTGCACTTGACTTAATTTATCTCTTACGTCAACTTGCAACTTGATCTTGTTCTTCTGTGCTTGGTCCCCCAGAGGTGAATGGCCTCTCTCACCCCTGGATAATAGCCTGCTTTTCAGGTCCGAGCTCGTACCTATACATGAGTGACAGGTTTACTTTCTCAGACCCTCACACTGGTCTATTCCCCCTAAATCTGGTCGAGGGCTAACCAAAGTCTTAGACAGTACTGCTCTGACCCACGCTAGCTGGGTCTATGCCATGCCTCACGTGATAGCTTGATACGTCTTTCTTGCAAGTTCTCACAAATCTTATTCTCTTTTGAACATGATTATACATGCATATGCTACATGCATTTATTCATATACTTCATATCATACTTAAATCATTCTTGCATATATGAATCTTATGAGCATAACATGTAAATGTTCATAATAGTCATATAATTCACATATTTCTGCTAGAATTTCGGCAGTCTAACGGATCATGTCTGCTTCCCCTATGAATAGTGCCAGGCAACCAAGGAACTTTAATTAAACAGCAAACTCAATATAGAACATTATAGTCATTCCAAGAATATAACAAATCAATAAGTGCAAGATTTAGAATCTTAAGTATCAATCTATCTTGCAAGCTTTTAACTCCTAATGATGTTCCCGAGTTTGACCTCATAATTGACTTCCGAGTTCCGATATCATGTTAGCTTCAACTTCTGGAGTTATAAGTCTAAGTCTTGATTCCCGACTTCTGGACTTACATATATAATGTCCATGTTTTGATTCCCGTTTTCCGGGATCATGTATTTAATGTCTTAATTCCCGACTTCCGGGTTATGTATGTAGGGTCAATGTCTCGATTCCAATTTCTGACTTTAACCCATAATTGTTCTTCCAAAACTCTTATGAATGTTTTCCTAAGTCCCGCATTCCGACATTAACCATATCCCGTCCTCCCTAATTTCTGAGTTACGACATTAACTATGCCCGACTAGTTTCCTATTTGCTCGGTCCCAAGTTCAATATCCAATATGCCCGAGTATACCCTTCCAAGTTCAACCTTAAGTATACCCTTCCGAGTTCATCCTTAAGTGTACCCTTCTGAGTTCAACCTTAATTACTCCCGACCTAGTCCTTTATTTACTAAGTTTAGAGTTCAATTTTTAAGTGTACTGACCTAGCTCTCTGTATACTAAATCCCGACTTCCGACATTAACTCAAGTTGTTTGTGTCTTATCTCAGACTTGTCCTACTTCTAGCAGAATTGCATCCTTATAAGGGAAAATTCACTAAAAATAGAAATCTAGATGAAATCAAACGAAATTTATATCCATGTAAAGCTAACAAAACAAGCTTTCAAATAAAGTAATTTGCATATCATTTGAATGAGTATAATTTGAGATATAAGCTCTGAAACTTGACCCTACTGGACTACCCTATTCTAGCCCGGATTGGACATAAGGCAACTTTCTTGACTCACTGAGAATAAACGAGACCTTATCTAATTCAAAAATTTTTATGGGATATTCTCCTATGTGTAAACTTTCTAACAAAGTTAGTTTCACTCAATTTAAACTTTCTAACAAAGTTAGTTTCACTCAATTTGGAGTTGTATAGGGTGAGTTACACCCTTCTCAACTCATACTGCTCGGATGAAAGTCCTGATTTCTAGTTAAAACTTCAAAAATTCATAACTTCCTCTTTACTAATCCAATGGCCTTATATTATATATGTATGGAAAGCCTTGAATGTCTAGTTTCTTATAAAAATAGATTCATGGAGTTTAAACGGCTGTACGCAGAGCCGTGCACTCCGCCGGAGTGCCGAGAAAAAACTCTAACAGCTTCTTAAGTTTTCTTTCTTTTCTACAAGCTCTTTCATACCAATTCTATTTCCAATCATAACACATGCAAAATTAGCCATAAAACATCATCGTCGCTCTATATATCATCAGTAGCACAAAGTATACAAGACCCACACACAACTCCAAACCAAGGAAAATAAGAAGAGAGTAGGATTCCTACCTTTACTAGGTATGATTCTAGTTGAATTTGTGGTTGGAGTTAAAGAAATCTTGTTGTGGCTTGAAGGTTTGTGGGAGAGGAAGATGATATGAGTTGAGATGAGATAAGATGATGGAGAAAACAATGGAGAGGAGTCAGTATAGATAAGGGCCGAAAATGTGCAAGGGTAGAAAAGGAAAAATTTAAAAACTTCTAAAGCAAGTTACATATGATTGGTGGATTTGAGTAGGTTATGTAACTTGGTTTGGTAGCCCATTTGGAGGGCTGAGATGGCACCACTTGCATGGGTAAGTTGGCTAAATCTTAATCATCCATCCTAGGGTTCTCACAGTATAATTTCTGTTGACCCGGTTTCGACAGTTTAAATTACCGAAATCTTACCGATTTCTCTTAAATTGGTAAACCGGTTTTAGAAAAATTCTGTGAGGTTTCCTATGTTCCTAATCCAATTCCATCAAGCCTAATTACTTCTAAATCACACTTAATTGGCTTTAAGTAAATGCTTAATTGAATTTCGATTAAACCCACTTATTCGATAAAAATCGAACAACTCGGTTACTAACTATAAAATTCTTCGAACGTTACATTACTACCCTCCTGAAAAAAAATTTTGTCCTCAAAATTTAGTACCTGAGAATAATTCAGGATACTCCCTCCTCGTATTGGACTCTAGCTCCCACGTACAGTCCGTTGAGTCTTCGTATCCCCATGCCACCTTCACCAACTGTATGGCTTTGTTCCGAAGGTGTTTGATGCTCCTGTCCACTATCCGTACTGAGGGTACATGAAAAGTCAAGTCATTCCTTAACTGGATTGATTCAAGTTCCAAGAAATGAGTAGGGTCAGGCTGGTATTTTTTGAGTTGAGAGACATGGAAGACATCATGAAGATTTGACAAATGTGGAGGTAAGGCGATCCGATACGCCACTGGCCCGATTCGCTTCAAAATTTGAACTTGTGATCTCATAACTGCCTCCAGGTGAAGGGATTCACACGTAATATATTCATATCCTTTCATTCTCATACATAATCATGCATAAACATGCTAAATGCACTCATACATATGCTGCATCATTTACTTTCATATATCCTTACATATAGAATTTCATGTTCATATCATAAATATTCGTAATATATATATGCTCATAACCTCCTTACAATTTTACCGAAAATTCGGCAACATAACATATTAGATCCATTTCCCCATGAATAGTGCCAGTTTCAATAGATAGTCAGTCACCATAAGAGATCAAATATAATGCATTAATCTTTCAAGCACCCACATGGAATTACAACACTTAGACTTTAATTGGACTCATATATGCATTAAGGTGCCTAATCCTTAGCTTTTTAACTTTAATGGCTCTACCTACTCCAGTTGTGGGTGTAATTTTTAGAAACACAGTCTTCTTCTTGGAACTCCAATGGTTTTCTCCTGATGTCTGCATAGCTCTTCTAATGGCTCTAAGCTGCAAGTATCTTGCTACAGATCCTATTAATTTGCTCTGTAGTTTGCCTGACTAATTCCGATCCCAATAGGCTCTGTTCTCTTGATTCATACCAACACAGGGGAGATTGACACTTTTGTCCGTATAAAACCTCATATGGAGTCATGTCGATGCTAGCATGGTAACTATTGTTGTATGCAAATTCGGCTAACAGTAAGTATCGGTCCCAGCTCCCACGCTGTTTTAGAATGTATGCTCGCAGTATATCTTCCAAAGTCTAAATAGTTCGCTCAGTTTGACCATCTATTTGCGGATGGTACGCAGTACTTAAACATAGCCTAGTACCAAACGCCTTTTGGAGTGCTCCCTGTAACACCCTACTAATTTAATATTATGCTTAAGTCATAACATGAAATTAGGTAGATCAATATTCTTGTGTTAATATATATATATATATATATATATATATATATATATATATATATATATATATATATTTAAAAGCAGATTTAAATGGCATTTGCTATACTATGAGCGTAACGAAACTCAACATAATACTACAACAGATAAGAAATAGTATAATAACATCAACTGTATACATACATGTATATTTACATGTCAGAAGTTATTGCTTCAGTCTATACATATACATATATACATGTATTAACAGCAGATGAAATAAGGACAGCAAAATTCCTAATGCTAAAAGCAGAGGCAGAACTAGCAGGAGCCGGCTATATCCAAAGAGTCCAACTCGGAGTCCTGGGACAGCTACAGGTCTGGGATCTCAATGAAAGGAGTGGCCATTGAGCTCTTTGCCAGTGTCTGAGAATGATGCGGAAAATACAACACGAGGTGAGAATTTCAAGAAATTCTCAGTAGGGTTGTGTCTAGTGGTTATCTGACGTCACATACATTCTCAGTTGCCTCGGGTTTTGTTTAATTTCAAAATCATGTGTTTAAACTGAAATATCCATCTTAATGAGTTCAAGAAGATGTCTGGTCCGAGGCAAGGTTCAGTTTTACTTAAAAGGGCACAAGAAACAGAATAGATCACTAATAAGGTTTCACATAATAGTAAACAGAATAAATAAATAAACAACAATAATTAAACTCAATAGACACTTCATCCATCTTGACATAATTATTTCATGAAGCCATGCACTCATGTAATCATGCAACTTAATCATGAAACTTTCTTTATAAGTCTTTCTATTACTTTTCATCATTTTCTATCTCTTGGTCCCCTGGGAGTTCTTGGCCATTTAGACTCCTGGGTAACAGTCTGCTTATTAGGATCGAGCTCGTTCCTATACAGGAGTGCCGGGTTTACTTTCCCCGACCTTCCCACCGATCTATTCCCCTTAACTTCTTATCCGGGGCTGACCCAAGTAGCATGGAACTTTCATAGTACATAATCCTTATCATAACTTTCATAGCTTTCTTGAAAATGCACATGCACTAATATGCAATTCATAACTTATACCTGGATTCCACCGAAATTTTGGCAGCATAACGGAACGTGTCTGCTTCCCCATGAATAGTGCCAGCATACCAAAACATCAATTTATCACAAAGAACACAACTTCACATACATATTCCAATATTGAACTCATATCAACATCAAATTCATTTAGGCAGAGTTCTTGCTCCAGCATAATCAACCAACTCGGTTTTTATAATTCAAGCCATAATTTCTATTTAACTCATTTGGACCTCAAATTTGAGTGTGTTAAATTGTTATGTTTCTATTTTCTAACCTCTTTGGTCCCATCTAATTTCGATATCTATAGCTTGAGATATTTAGATTTTTCCTCGGCCTGCCCAGTGGCTAGCCAGAATCAGACACCTAAAAGTAAAAATCCACTAAAAATCGAAAACTGACTCAAATGATACAAAATTGGACTCATATTAAAGCTAACATGGTAAAGATTCATTTACAAAAGTCCCATTCCATTTGGCCTAGTAGGGCTCGATTTATAAGCCCTTAATTCTGACCTTCCTAAACTGCCCTATTCTAGCCCGGTGTGGACATAGGGCAACTTTCTTGGATAACTGGGAGCAACTGAGACCTTATCTAATTCTGAAATTTTTATGGGACATTCTCCTATGTGTAAGCTTTCTAAAAAAATTGGTTTCACTCATTTTCAAATAGTATAGGATGAGTTCTACCCTGAACAACCCAGTCTGCCCAGAATCAGAGTCAAAACCCTAGGTCGAAATTCAAAAAATCATATCTCTCTCAATACTAATCCAAAAGCCTTATATGATATATCTATGGAAAGCCCTGGATGTCTAGTTTCATTTAAATTTGGTCTCACTAAATTTAATCAGCTGTAGATGGAGCCGTACACTCCGCCGTACGGACTGCCGAGGAGTTTCGGGTTCTCCAGCTCTCCATCCCTTCCTATTTTCATTCTTTCTTGCTTCAAGTTCGGTTTTAACCAAACAAACAGCCCAAAACCAATCATATATCATCATAATCATCCATTTAACACATCAAAGATCATGAAAATAATCCAAGCTCAGCCAGCCATAACCACAGAATTGATGTAAGAAGAGAACTCCTACCTTTGTTCCAAGTGATTTTGCTGGATTTTGAAGGTTTGGGTGAGCAAGGCTTGAATTGACTTGATGTTGGCTGAAGTTGTGTGTGTAAAGAAGAGAGAAAAAGAGCTGAAAGGAGGAGAGAAAGTGGCGCTGGAAATGGGGTCAGAATATGTGATAAAGGAGCAGAAAAATATGATGACATAAATGGTGTTTAGTTGGCTTTTTCTTTGGCATTTGATTGGTTGGCTTTGCATGGCTTAAATTCAGCCAAGCTTGCCTCCTTTCTTGTGGCCAAAGTGGCGCCAACTTGAGGGATTAAGTGGCTGAGTTATCAGCCACTCAAAGTAGGGTTTAGAGCTTGTAATTTTATTGGTTCAGTTCCGACAGTTTAAAATACCGTAATGTTACCGATTTCCTTTAAATCGGTAAATCGATTTTCAATAAAACTTTTATGAAATCTCCTATACTTCTAACTTAATTCCCTCATATCTAAACTCAAGTGATTGCCAATCAATTGATTCTAAATAATTATTTAACTGAATTCTAATTATTCTCAATTATTCGATAAAACCGAATAATTAGGCGAAAAATGATAAAAGGATTTTGGTGGATGTTACACTCCCCAAAGTACACTTTATCTTGACGATGACCTGATCCGTTAGCGAATTTGTCGAGAAACTTACTTATCTTTCTTGCCATGTGTCTAACTACTATTGCATTGTGACTTCTGGTAAATTCTTCATTACTTATGTTGAGTCTTCAACACCAACTCTTAGCGGTTTCCAAGGTTTTGGTCTACTTGACCACCTTTATTATATAAGCCATATCCAACTTTCGCCTACCTGATCCTTTTTGATTAGTGATGAATCCCCTTCCATTAGATTTTTGGTGTAAGGCTAGAGCTTCCATCTAAACTATATCTATAGTCCTAGTTTCGAAATCTCTCCTTGCTCTTGCGGACTTTACTCCATTTCTCATTATTTGCCAATTGGATCTTGTGCCATTCTTGTTGAACTTCTCAATGATGGTTGCGATACTTGTTCCCTCAAAATATGATCAGTTTCATGTAAGGAAACGATTGTGGGACAGCCGAAGTCCCTGCCACTCTTCTACTTTTTTCAATTGGTTAGTATGGAGATTCCTCGACTATTATGTTGATGTCCACCTCCCACTTTTATGGGCACCAATGTTACCAATCTTATTAGGGGTTTGTCCTTATACAATATATAGAGGTGTGTTAGTTTTAGTGGCTAAATCTCATATTACCCTAACTGCTAAGCCTTCTGGCTATTCTTCATAATATCTTGCCCCTAGGATGTAATCCATTTGTTATGAGAGATAGAAATGATGGTCTTGCTACCCTATTGAAGTTACAATATGAGGACTTCCCAGAAGGTCACCCATCTTAATATTACTCCCGTTCGAGCACGCTTAACTACTGAACTCTGATGGAACCTAGTGCGTTGGTGATGATCGCATTTAATCTGGTCGAAGGTGTGGAGACTCTTCTGACTGTCTCTAATTCCGACATCGTAACCTTGCCCCTCATGGGGCACGCTCCCAAGTCCTCTTTGATCTTATATTGGTGCATCATTCGGTCTTGCTTAGGGTGCATTAGGTCGATTGCACTCATCGCTAGTGTTGAGGCAACCCAGTTTCGTTACCTCCCGAAGCTCTTGTTTATGTTGTAATTCCGTACTGGATAGCATTTCGGCTTCTCAATGGGCCATTTGGAATCAAAACTTTCTTTTCTTCTATTTCTTCCTTATAATATCTGTTGTCCCTATAGAAGTTTATCTTCATCTTAGTCCATTAGGACCTCCCACTTTAATACTATCTCAGGCTACTAGAATCAGCTGCACACTTTAAGTCTTTTTCATCCCTACTACAACCTGAATACATTCCCTATCGGATTATTCCTTCCACATCATACACAATGGTGCCTAATGGTGATCATTAACCTTCACCTTCCTTCTATGAATAGCCGCATTCCCCTACTAACAACACGTTGAAGACAATCCTATCATCCAGTTCCTATGGTGGCTGAGGTTGACAGAATTCGAACATGACTAGATTTTCTAGCACTCCCTTCATTCTTGAAAGGTAGGAAAAATTATACTTGGTTCGTATGCCACCTCTAGCCTGAAAGCGTTTCTACTTCAGGTTAGTAGGAGATATACTGCCCCTCTCTCTTGTTACACTTATAACTTCATTTGCTTTCCATACCGTGTATACCCGTATCTCCATTTTGATTCAATATATAGTTAGATAGGTCTCTCTACAGTTTGCTCAATTGTTTCCCTTTTGAGGCCAAGATTCCACTTAATACTCCCCCAATTTGCAATCGCTACAAGGTTAGTTCCCTATACCCTTGAGGGAGAAACCACTCCATCCTCTGGACAGGGACTTAAAAAGTTCTCTGGTATACCTGACCGAAACTTATGCCCTTAGCTTCTTTCACTAATTCTCTGCTTCATTCGTCCACTCTACAAAATTTCTTAATGAATGATTAGGCCTTTATAATGTGACATTACCACAATACAAAATAAAACCATTGACTAAATTTGCTGGCGAGGTACCTTCGAGGTAATCTCATCTATGAAGAAAATAAGGGCACTATCCATGCCACATAAGATAACCTCATCAACGAGTAATCACCTTACTCCTGTCATATATTGAAGTTACAAAACTAGATGGAAGGATCCCCTAGATTCAATTTAGAGGAGATAGTCTGGATTAGGTAATCACAATGAAGCTTGAAACAAGCGCTATTAGGGTGGAGAAGATTCTTACTCAGCTCGTCTCCCACTAAGATCCTGCCCTTGATGATGGAAAATCTTCAGCTACCCGACAACACCTTGCAAACAACCTTTTTCGATATAACTAGGTTTACTATGTCCATAGCAAACCGTCCAACACAATTTCTTTGATTAAATCCCCAACTCTCTGCACTCCTCAACTTGCTCAATTGTCTATCCCTTTATACCTTCATTACCTTCTAGGAGTCTTATCCCTAATAATTATGTATAGAAGGTCCCTAATAAGCCTACTGGGTGTTTTAGGCTCCTATTTACACAAAACCTTATATTAAGGTGATTAGGCTCAATACTTAGTCAAGTGCAACAAGTAGTCCACAATACTCACAACAAGGCTACCATGCATAATATTTCTATGTCCTCTTCATGCGAGGACCTAAAGCATGGTTTATCTAGATTCTCAAAGTATGCATCAGAAGCATAATCAATCCATCCATGGGCCTATATAGGACAAACCAGGCTCTGATACCAAAATGTAACACCCTCTATTATATAAGCTATGCTCGAGTCATGGAGTTATACTAAGAGGTTGTCACTGTGTTAAGAGAATCTTTGAAATGTGAAAAATATAATACATGGCCCTTTAACTGCACCCTTTATTACTGAATAATAATTCAAAAATTTCATCTCTGATACATAGAGAATAAGATAGTTACAAATTAAGAAACTTTTGTAGCTAATGTTATATGCAGAAACTGCCTCTACATTGCGTCTGTTGCCCTTTATGAACTTCAACCGACTTTTATAGTCTTCCGAGCTGACGTAAGCATGAGTCTTGCATGATGAACGCCCCGGTATTCTGCCTCGTTCTTAAGTTTTAGCCTATGGTCTGGGATGTTTATGGAAAGAAGAACATACAGGCAAGCAGTGAGAACCTAAGGTTCTCAATAGGTAAACTCGAACCATACAGTGTCGTCATAAACATTCCAGCCGCTTCGGTTTCTTATGAAAACGTGAGCACACATACACAACTAGTGGTTCAGTTTTAAGTTGAAAATATCTTCCTCAAAGCGGGTTATATTTTAACAATCACTTGTCATATTATATGACAGACATAGAATTACGAATAGTATAATATACTTCAACAAGAATCATAATAATATTATGACTTGATAAGATAATTGAAGATGCACATAAAGATGCTTATACTTGACTGTATGCAAGTGCACTTGACTTAATTTATCTCTTACTTCAACTTGCAACTTGATCTTGTTCTTCTGTGCTTGGTCCCCCGGAGGTGAATGGCCTCTCTCACTCTTGGATAATAGCCTGCTTTTCAGGTTCAAGCTCGTACCTATACATGAGTGACGGGTTTACTTTCCCGGACCCTCACACTGGTCTATTCCCCTTAAATCTGGTCGAGGGCTGGCCCAAGTCTTAGACAGTACCGCTGTAACATCCACCGTTTTTCGCCTAATTATTCGATTTTATCGAATAATTGAGAATAAATAGATTTCGGTTAAACCATTAATTAAACTCAATTAATTAGCAATAACTTGAGTTTAGATAAGAGAGAATTAAGTTAGAATATAGGAGGTTTCATAAACTTTCTATTGAAAACCGATTTACCGGTTTAAAGGAAATCAGAATTTTACTAGATTTTTAAACTATGAACCACCAATATTTCAACCCATTTACTCCTCTTTTCGTATGGTGCTAACTCACCACTTGCTCCCTCAAAACGCGCAAAGGAGGCCATACAAAGTGAAGGAGGCTGAATTTCACCAAGCACTTGTAATTAATCAAATTGCAAGAAGAAGCCACCATACACCATCAAGTGGTCAGATTTTCTGCTGCCTTTATCACCAAATCAAACCCTCATTCACGCCACTTTTCTGCCTCTTTCAGCTCTCTTTTCTCTTACTCACACACCCAAAACTCAAGCCAAATCCAGCTTTATTCACCCACACCTCAAGAATCCAGCACAAATACTTGGGTTAAAGGTAGAATTTGATTTCTTGCATCAAATTCATGCACTTGGCTGGCTGGGCTGGAATTATTCTCATCCTATTTGATGTGTTAAATGAATGTTTATGATGATATGTGATTGGTTTTGGGCTGTTTGATTAATTAAAACCGAAGTGGAAGCAAGAAACCATGAAAATAGCAAGAGCTGATGGGTTAGAGAATCAAAACCCTCGGTAGCCTGCATGGCGGAGGTAATGGCTCCGCCTACAACCGATAAAATTGGATGAAACCATTTTTAGATGAAACTAGACATCTAGGGCTTTCCATAGATATATCATATAAGGCTTTTGGATTAGAAATGAGAGAGTTATGAATTTTTGAATTTCGACCTAGGGTTCTGACTCTGAATCTGGGCAGACTAGCTTGTTCAGGATAGAACTCGAGCCATACTACTTGGAATATGAGTGCAACCAACTTTGTTAGAGAGCTTACACATAGTAGAATGTCCCATAAAAATTTCAGAATTTGATAAGGTCCCAATTGCTCCCAGTGTTCCAAGTAATTTGCCCTATGTCCACACCGGGCTAGAACAGGGTAGTTTAGGAAGGTCAGAATACGAGGCTTATAACTCGAGTTATACTAAGCCAAATGAAATGTAACTTTTTGCAAATGAAACTTTGTTCTGTTAGCTTTAATAAGAGACCAATTTCGTATGATTTGAGTTAGTTTTCGATTTTTAGTGGATTTTTACTTTTAGTTGCCTGATTCTGACTAGTCAATGGGCAGGCCGAGATAAAATCTAGATATCTTGAGTTAGGGATACCAAAATTAGATGGGACCAAAGAGGTTAGAAAATAGACACATAACACTTTAACATACTCAAATTTGAGGTCCAAATGAGTTAAGTAGAAATTATGGTTTGAATTATTAAAACCGGGTTGGTTGAACATGCTGAGGCAGGAATTCTGCTTTAATTAATTTGATGTTGGTATGAGTTTAATGTTGGAATATAAATGTGATATTGTGTTCTTTGTGATAAAATGATGTACTGGTTGGCTGGCACTATTCACTTTAAAAGCGGACACGCTCCGCATGCCAAAATTTCGGTAGAATTCATACACAAGTTGTGAATTCCATGATATTACATGTGCATTCCAAGAAATGTTATGAAACTGCATTGAGAATCATGTTATTAAGAAAGTTCCATTGCTACTTGGGCCACCCCGGATAGAAGGTTAAGGGGAATAGATCAAATGGGAAGCTGGGAAAGTAAACCCTAAGATTCTCAGATAGAACGAGCTCGATCCCGATATAGGACTATTACCCGCAGTCTAAATGGCCAAGAACTCCTGGGGACCAAGAGATGGAAAGCAAAATGATGACAAGGAATGGAAAGACCTATGAGGAAAGTTTATAATTTAGTTTGCATGATTACATGGATGCATGAATATATGGTATAGTTATATTCTATGTTTATAGTTGCCTATTATATGTAATTACTACTGCTCATTTATTATCCTGTTCATTATTATACAATTCATTATTAGTAGTCGCTTTATCTCTTCGCATCTTCTAAAGTAAATCTAACATTGCCTTGATCGACATTTTTCTTAAACTCATTAAAATGAATATTTCAGTTTGAACACATTTTTGTATTTATTTATTTAAATAAAACCCAAGGCAACTGAGAATGTATGTGACGTTAGTTAACCATTATGCATAGACCCTACTGAGAATTTCTTGAAATTCTCACCCCGTTTTGTACCTTCCGCATCATTCTCAGATAGCGGCGATGGACTCCACAGCCACCCTTTTCATTGAGATCCCAAAGATTACGCCCATCATGATCCGTGAGTTGGACTCTTGGTACATAGCTGGTTCGTGTAACTTCCGTCTATACCTCTTCAGCGACAGGAGCTTTGATGTTCCTCTACATCATCCCATATTCGACCCTGCTACCCCTTACATTGCCGTTCCACTACATATGGCACACCCACCTCCTGCTCCTCCTGCACCCGCAGCACCGGCAGCACCTGCCGACCCTGCCCCTGAGTCACCACCGCAGGCGGTCCCCTCGAGCATCCCGCTGAGTTCGCAGAGTGACCCTTCGAGGCCACCAGCTCACCACTCTTCCTCCTCTGGGACCCGGGCCACGACTACTCACTCGCCGAGCCTGGCATGGCTAATCCGCTATCTCGACTGAGTAGCCTAGCAGCAGGAGATGTTGTACAAGATGACCTCTTTTTGGACAAAGATGTAGCTCCTGGGTCATAGACTTGACTGTAGGATTAGTAAGAGGTTACTTAAATGTCCTCTAAGGACCATAGGGTGTTTTGATGGATGTGGGCATCATTGTCTTTTTGATATACCAAATTTCACTTATGTGTTTTGCTTTGAAACTTTGTACATAAACTGAAGCAGTGACTTCTGATATATATATATACAGATATATTTTGCACGTATACAGTAACGCTATCGTACTATTCTTATCCTTTGCGATATTTTGTTAAATTCGTTTCGCTTTTAGTTTAACAAATAAGTGTCGCTTTCAATTGTTTTGTGATATTAATCACGAGATTCAGTGTAATGTTAACACAAGAATTGCAATTACCTAATTTCATGCTATGACTTAAGCATAACATTAAATTAGTAAGGTGTTACAACCGCTCTGACCCACGCTAGCTGGGTCTATGCCATGCCTCACATGGTAGCTTGATACGTCTTTCTTGTAAGTTCTCACAAATCTTATTCTCCTTTGAACATGATTATATATGCATATGCTACATGCATTTATTTATATACTTCATATCATACTTAAATCATTCTTGCATATATGAATCTTATGAGCATAACATGTAAATGTTCATAATAGTCATATAATTCACATATTTCTGCCAGAATTTCGGCAGCCTAACGGATCATGTCTGCTTCCCTCGTGAATAGTGCCAGGTAACCAGGGAACTTTAATTAAACAACAAACTCAATATAGAACATTATAGTCATTCCAAGAATATAACAAATCAATAAGTGCAAGATTTAGAATCTTAAGTATCAATCTATCTTGCAAGCTTTTAACTCCTAATGATGTTCCCGAGTTTGACCTCATACCTGACTTCCGAGTTCCGATATCATATCAGCTTCAACTTCCAGAGTTATAAGTTTAAGTCTTGATTCCCGACTTCCGGAGTTACGTATATAATGTCCATGTTTTGATTCCCGTCTTCCGGGATCATGTATTCAATGTCTTAACTCCCGACTTCCGGGTTATGTATGTAGGGTCAATGTCTCGATTCCGATTTCTAACTTTAACCCATGATTGTTCTTCCAAAACTCTTATGAATGTTTTCCTAAGTCCCGCATTCTGACATTAACCATATCTCGTCCTCCCTAATTTCCGAGTTACGACATTAACTATGCCCGACTAGTTTCCTATTTGCTCGGTCTCGAGTTCAACATCCAATATGCTCGATCTAGCTCTCTCGACTAAGTTTCGAGTTCAGCCTTAAACATACCCGATATGGATTCCTATTCACTAAGTCCGAGTTCAATCATTAAGTATACCCTTCCAAGTTCAACCTTAAGTATACCCTTCCGAGTTCATCCTTAAGTGTACCATTCTGAGTTCAACCTTAATTACTCCTGACCTAGTCCTTTATTTATTAAGTTTAGAGTTCAATTTTTAAGTGTACTGACCTAGCTCTCTATTTACTAAATCCCGATTTCCAACATTAACTCAAGTTGTTTGTGTCTTATCCCAGACTTGTCCTACTTCTAGCCAGAATTGCATCCTTATAAGGGAAAATTCACTAAAAATAGAAATCTAGGTGAAATCATGCGAAATTTATATCCATGTAAAGGTAATGGAACAAGCTTTCAAATGAAGCAAGTTGCATATCATTTGAGTGAGTTTAATTCGAGATATAAGCTCTGAAACTTGACCCTACTAGACTACCCTGTTCTAGCTCGGATTGGACATAGGGCAATTTTCTTAAATCACTGGGAATAAACGGAACCTTATGTAATTCGAAAATTTTTATGGGATATTCTCCTATGTGTAAGCTTTCTAACAAAGTTGGTTTCACTCAATTTGGAGTTGTATAGGGTGAGTTACACCCTCCTCAACTCATACTTCTCGGATGAAAGCCCTGATTTCTAGTTCAAAATTCAAAAATTCATAACTTCCGCTTTACTAATCCAATGCCTTATATTATATATGTATGGAAAGCCTTAAATGTCTAGTTTCACGTAAAAATAGATTCATAGAGTTTAAACAGCTATAGGCAGAGCCGTACACTCCGCCGTACGGAGTACCGAGGAAAAACTCTAATAGCTTCTTGAGTTTTCTTTCTTTTCTACAAGCTCTTTCATACCAATTCTATTTCCAATCATAACACATATGCAAAATCAGTCATAAAACATCATCGTCACTCTCATATCATCAGTAGCATAAAGTATACAAGACCCGCACATAACTCCAAACCAAGGAAAATAAGAAGAAAGTAGGTTTCCTACCTTTACTAGGTATGATTCTTGTTGAATTTGTGGTTGGAGTTGAAGAAATTTTGTTGTGGCATGAAGGTTTGTGGGAGAGGAAGATAATATGAGTTGAGATGAGATAAGATGATGAAGAAAACAATGGAGAGGAGTCAGTATAGATAAGGGCCGAAAATGTGCAAGGGTAGAAAAGGAAAAATTTAAAAACTTCTAAAGCAAGTTACATATGATTGGTGGATTTGAGTAGGTTATGTAACTTGGTTTGGCAACCTATTTGGAGGGCTGAGATGGCGCCACTTGCATGGGTAAGTTAGCTAAATCTTGGCCATCTATCCTACAGATCTCACAGTATAATTTCTGTTGAGCCGGTTTCGACAGTTTAAATTATTGAAATCTTACCAATTTCTCTTAAATCGGTAAATCGATTTTAGAAAAATTCTGTGAGGTTTCCTATGTTCCTAATCCAATTCCATCAAGCCTAATTACTTATAAATCACACTTAATTGGCTTTAAGTAAATGCTTAATCGAATTTCGATTAAACCCACTTATTCGATAAACACCGAACAACTCGGTTACTAACGATAAAATTCTTCGGATGTTACAATGGTCACGAGTTGAGCTCACTCCTAGATCAGGCTATCTAAGGGCAGTAAAGATTAAAGAAAGGCAAGATAAACGTAAACGATGCACTTGAGGATGGTGATATGTAACGCTCAAGTGTAAACCCCAATAAGCACCTTAAGGACGGCGATACGTAATGCCTAGGTGTGCCAAGTAATGAAAGTAAAGAAAGTTAACAGGCAAAATAATCACTAGCATCAAATGTATTGTTACACTCATAAATGCATATAATTTAGTTGTTCTTTGATCTGCTACGCTTATGCTTCAATTCTTTTCCCTGCTTATTAAGAGACTAATTGTATCTATATGCAGACATTAATTATTCCGATGCATTTATGTTTAGATTCTTCCTTTGATTAACAAGTGTATGAATAAAATGAACTCTGCTTCGGATAATACATTTTCAAACTATAAAACTGAAAAGTCTATTAACATGTTCACCTTTTACATAATAAACCGAAGTAGCTAGAGATAATAATGATGACACGGTATATGATAGTCAATTGAATCCTACTGAGAATTTACCATTCTCACTATATTTCCATATTATCTCTAGATAGTTCAAGAAATATTGGGGACAGCCAGAGGTTGCTATCAGATAAGGTCCGTTCAGTTAATAGTAACAACTTCTTAGTGTGGTGCTATAAATTAAGCATAGTACTGTACTTGGGAGAATGTTACAGTGTGACTTACCTTATTTCCTTTCTTTTCCTTCAAATTCGCAGGGTGCAAAGTAGCAGCTTCCTAGGATTTGCTATTCTACCCAAGAGTTTCTTTTTGGTAAGACTAGCTTTATTGTTAGAGGAGGCTTTTTGCTTGGTTGATTCTAATATTTTGCATCTATAGGGCATAGTTTTATGTTTCTTTTGGGTTATATTATCATAAAGTTTAAATATGCGCTTTTGTATAGCTAGTCCTTTTGATATTTATGACTGATACTTTAGATATATTCTGGCTATTGAAGCTGGATATTATATTTGATGGTAAATAGGTTGTCATGTGTGGGTTGTTCAATTTTTAGGAAAGGTTCTGCTAAATTTTTGGTAGCCCTAGTGATTAAGTTGTACATCTATATGAATAACATTTTATTCTCGGGCTTGCCAAGCTAATGGAGTGTGATAGCCCTGTGCACCAGTCATGGCCAAATCTGGGTTGTGGCAATTTTGGAAATAGCTATCTCTTTCATTTTAAATTTGAAAGATAAATAAGTGGGCCATATATTAGGGTGTCAAAAATGCATTTTGATCAGCAAAGAAATGATTATGGATGAACCAAAAGAGGAAAGGTTTAAGAATACCATAATTTATATGAAGCAAAGGTCGAAAGGAAGTCCTCACCGAAGATGAAGGGAAAACATTTAAGTGAACTTTTATATGTTGAAAAGTGCTTTTGACTCATGAAGTTTAGATATGATTCAAATTCATAAGTTGAAATGAGCTATTTAAGGGTGTTAGTTGAAATAGAAAGATTTTGAGCATTGTGTCGAGGCATTGGTTCAATTGAAACATTGTTTGAACATGATGAGGCACTTAGTAAGATTTACTAGGTTATATGTTGGGAATTTGTTCGACTTTGTTTAGAAGCTTTTGGAAGGATGATTAGTCGAAGACACGATTTTCAAAAGTAACCACCCATGTTCTTTAGAAGTAACCACCCATGTTGTGCATGAAGGAGCAATTATTAAGTGTAGAACATGATCAAGTTATGAAAAATGTTGAAGACCCACTGTCTGTAATACCTTCTCAATTATAATATTATGCTTAAGTCATAATATTATCTTGACCAATTGTTACAATTAAATCAAATGGACCTTGATTCATTATTTGTTTTATCTCTCATGCAAATATTACAATATTCGTTTACATTTTACCAATAATGGTGTTACCGGATAACTTTTCAAACACCATCATGTATATACACACATGCACTTGCAAATTTTCTTCAACAGCTAATCTAGTCTCGATCACATTCCGCTAGGTTGATCTTTATAGTCCATGGAGCTTCTGAATCTTAATGCTGTCAAGTTGTCTCATTTTCTTCAAATCTGCCCTGTTCTTATAATTTACACTATAATTCCATTTTAATTCATTTTAATTTAGAAATTTAATAAATTGTAGCTCTATTTGTTTACTTTTAAACCTCTTTGATCCCATTAAGTGTTAAGGTATATAAGTTGAGTTATTAAAGTTTTACCCAAGGTTGCCTTGTTTCAGGACAGTCTTGAGCACCTAAATTTAGAAAATCACTAAACTTCTAATTCTTATCATTTTTGTACGAATTTTATACCAACTTGTAGTTAATTAAATTATCTTTCAATCCTAATAATTTTATCTTAATTGGGTAAGTACTCAAGGGGGTTGCTCTATCTTAACTTGAACAGAGTATAGGTCAACTTTAGAGAATTATTGAGCGCAAGATGCTTATGATTTGAATCGAAAATTTTTATGGCATGGTTATCTATGTGTTAGTTTCCTAACAAAATTGGTTTGTACTCAATTTGAAGTTATATAGGGCGAGTTATGCCCTTCATAACACTTTCTGGTTAGGACAGTGAATAAAATTCAACACCTTACTTCTAAAAACATAACTCTCTCATTTTAAATCTAATGAACCTATAATTTATATAGTTGGAAGGCTTTAGAAGTCTAGTTTTAACTAAAATTGATTTCATTCAAATTTGAGACATATAGGATGAGAAGCACCTTCGCTATATGAACACAGCATTTCTATTCATGTTTCCTTTTGGTCTTTTGATCAAATCTTTAACTCAAACCAATGATTTATATCTTAAATCACCAAAAACAAATCATATTATCATCAATCAACATGAAATCTGTAACACCCTAATAGTTCCAGTTTATGCTTAAGTCATATTGTGGAATTACTAGTTGTTACTTTTATTTGCGGAACTAACATTACCTTTTTGAAATTACTTTACCTGAAAATAGGGGTAAATTTTTTTTTGAATAATAACGAGTAAACTGTTTTGAAAACTAAGAGTCATGAGTGCATCGTGAACGCATAAAAAAAAAAAAAACAACGCTACCTCATACATACCGTGCGAATAACAATAAACAGAAACAACAAGAATATCAATAACTTAGATAATCATAACATTCATTCCAAGGCCATTCATAGCTAATATAATGCTAATAGTGTTGCTAAAAGTCATACATATGGATAATGATGGGTCCGATACTTACTGTCGGCCCTACACATGAAACCTACTAGATACATGATAAAAGAAAATATATCAGAAATCCCTACAGCCCAAGCATGCCATATAGTAAAATGATAACCCCATAACTACAGCCTAGAGAGGCTATCCTCGCGCTCAGCTCCGCATGCAATCACCATATCACTCGTCAGGTAGGAGGAAACCATTCCCGAATCCACTGGGAATAATATCACCACGTCCTCCTCCTCAACCACGCCCACGCCCTCGAGGCACTGCACGAGTACGAATGAACTTGCGGCTGCAAACCGGGGGTGGAGTGTGATGAGGAACTGCTGAAGAAAAAGACGAGTCAGACGGCAGATGTATCACAGACAGATAGGACGGCTCAGATGGGTTAGTCTCCACATGATAACTCAGGTGGGAAGGCTCCGAAGGGTCGGAATCCAAGGAAACGGTCGGAGTCAGACGGATATCCAAGTCAGTCTCATCGTCAATGGGGTACCTCAGCGGCTGAAAGTAGGGACAGATGTCATCCAAGGTAACCTCGCCAAATGGCTGATGTGGTCGGAAAAATAGGCTCATCACAAGAGTCTGAAACTAACAGTCGTGGAATATGTAGACCCTCATCGCTGCACACGCAGACATCACTGAGGCATTCAGCACCGAGTCGAAGCACCAACGCCATACTGGGAACTCAATGAAGATCACCACCGTGCCCGACATCGACATCCTCGAAAGACAACATGGAAACGTCGGAGTGAGAAATACTAGATTTCTTAGTAGGATCGTGACTAGACAGACACTGTGTCATCGTCATCATCCCAGCTACTTTGGGTTTAATTATAAAAATAGTGTACAAATATAAGTTCAATTTTAATGATTTTGAAGACTTAAACCCCGAAGTGAGTTGCTTTTAAACTTAACATCATAACTACATCATCATAACTAAACATACATATTAAAGCATAGAATAAACATTCATAATGCAAATGGATAATATAAACACATGCACAGACATGCATCATCATAGACTTAACCATGGTTATACTTGACTTTACTTTCATTTTTAGCACGTGCTTAACATTCTTTACTTTCTTTTGAAATAGACTGGACATGAGCTCATTCCATAGCCGTTGTCACGCAATACTAAACCAAATCAGACTAAGCTGATATTGGTTACCCCTAAGTTGGAGCGTCCTCCTTGTCACCCTTACCTCCCTCATAAAGGTTCCTTGAATCTTTGTGGATTGCCGTCTCTCACTTCCCTTACCGAAGTGATTGAAGGGTCATGTCCCATTATCTCTTTTCTTATCATTATACTTTACATGCATAGTTCTTCTTTGACTAGACACATGAAATGAGATGACTAAGTCCATAATTTTGACGGAAATCCAACAGCATAACGGCTAGACAGGAGTTTCCCCAAAATGTCAATCATCAACTTTCAACCAATAATTCATCATATCTATATTATATCATCACACTCATCATTCAATCATGAGACAAAACTCAATCAAACTTGTCATTCATCATGAGACAAAGCTCAATCAAACTTGTCATTCATCATGCCAAATGGCATCATACATTTATACCCTAAAAGGGTTTATAGTTGTGTTATTCTTTGTGAAGAATCTTATAAATCATCACATGATTTCTTGTGGTTACCCATGAGAGAATCATATAGTTAAGATATATTTATGTGGTCCTTTAGTTACTTAGTTCTCATATAAAATTATTCTTGACTTGAGTTCATGTCTTATGGAACACTTGTTCAAATTAATCAAGTTAAGTGATTGTTTCTGTAACATCCCTTATTTTTGACTTACAACCTCATCAGTAAAATGTTAAAAATTTCCAATTTTTGATCTTATTAAGGCTCAAATGGACTGGCTAGGATTTTCCGATTTCCGACCTTATGCACGTAATACACGATTTCCGATCTGACATGAAATCCGACATCCGAGTTGATCTCAACCAGAAATGGACGCGAGATCAGACCTCTAAATTGGTCTCCAAGTTCGACCAAAATTTACACGAGTTCCGATATCCAAGTTTATTTCCAAGAGCTCTTCATTTCTATTGATGTTCCCGAGTTTGCCTATAACAGGCCTCCAAGATTAAATTTGGAGTTCCGAGATTCTATAAGTTTCGATTTCCTGGTCATAAGATTAATGTTTTGATTCCCGATCTCCGGTGTTATGCTTAGAATCGATTCAAGTTTACATAATGTCCCCAACTTCTGGGTTTAAGTGTTTGGTTTCACATCCGACTTTGCTTTCAAGTTTCGAATAAACCAGACAATATTTCCGAGTTCTGATTTAATCTCCAAATTTCAAATAGATTTGGACGAGTTCCGACTTTAAGGAGAGTATGAGTTCCGATGTCATTTTCAGATACAATGGAAGCGAGTTGCACTTTTTAGGCGACGTGGAGAGCAATTTTGTCACAAAAGAGGGAGACATGGTTGAACTTTGCCCACAAAATTTCAGCCAATCAAAACTCACAAAGCCAACTACCACCTCAAGCTTATATAACTCATTTTTTTCTCTCCTTCAGCCCTATTTCTACGCTACTTTCTCCCTTGTTCAGCTCTCTTTTTCTCTTCTCCACTCACCCAACTCCATCCAACCTTCAAGTTCAACCAAGATCTACTTCCAAACTCAAGCCTAATAACAAGAGGTAGAGGTTTAATTCTTATCTTGATTTTCTGATCTTGGATAGCTGGTGGTGGTTTATTTTCTCAATTTTTGATGTATTGATTGAATGATTATGATTATATATAGCTGGTTTATTGGCTGTTTGTGAGATTAAATTTGAATTGGAAGCAAGAAAGGATGAAATTAGGAAGAGCTTAGGGGCTGGAGAACCAAAAACCCTCAATAGTCCATATAGTGAAGTGTACGGCTCCACCTATAGCTGATTAAATCTGATGAGACTATTTTTCTATGAAACTAGACATTCAGAGCTTTCCATACATATATCATATAAGGCCATTGGATTAATATTGAGAGAGATGTGAATTTTTGAAGTTTAACCTAGGAATCAGGACATTCACTCGAGCAGTGTGAGTTGAAAAAGGTGTAACTCACCCTACACAACTCCAAATTGAATTGAATCAACTTTGTTAGAAAGCTTATACATAGGAGAATATCCTACAAATAAATTTCGAGTTTGTTACTATCCCCTTTGTTTCCAGTGATTCGAATAAATTGCCCTATGTCCAAACTAGGCCAAAATAGGGCAGTTCAGAAAGGCCAAATTTCGGGGCTTATAACTCGAGCCCTACTAAGGCAAATGGAATGGAACTTTTTGCATATGAAAGTTTGTCCTGTAAGCTTTAATATGAGACCAATTTCATATGATTTGAGCCAGTTTTCGAGTTTTAGTAGATTTTTACTTTTAAGTGTACAATTCTAGCCAGCCATAGGGCAGGCTGGGACAAAACCTAAATAACTGGAGTTATGGTTATCAAAATTAGACGGAACTAAAGAGGTTAGAAAATAGACACATAACACTTTAACGTATCCAAAATTGAAGTCCAGATGAGTTAAGTAGAGATTATGGCCTAATTTACAAAAATCGGGTTGAATAATTGAGCTGAGGTAGTACCTTTGTCCTAATATAACTAATGTTTCTATGAAGTTAATGTTGCATTATGAATGGAATGATATGATTTCTTTGATAAGTTGATATGCTGAGTACTGGCACTATTCATGAGGAAGCGGACACATTCCGTTATGCTGCCGAAATTTTGGTAAAGTATATGCATGAGTTATGAGATACATGTAGATGCATGTGCATTTTCAAGAAAGCTATGAAAGCCATGTTATGAAGAACCTAAAGATTATGTTATAATGAAAGTTCCATGATACTTGAGCCAGTCCCGGAATAAAGTTAAGGGGAATAAATCGGTGGGGAGGTCGGGGAAAGCAAACCCGGCATTCCTGTATAGGAATGAGCTCAATCTTGAAAAGCAGACTATTACCCAAGAGTCTAAAATGGCCAAGAACTCCCAAGGGACCAAGTAATGGAAAAAGTTTATGAGTAATGGAAAAGTTTTTTAAGAAAGGTTCAAGATTAAGTTCTGCATGATTACATTAAATGCATGATTACATTGAACAGTTATTATAAGTTGTTTACAGTTTGTCTGTTATATTCACTTATTGCTATATGTTCATTTATTCTACTCGTTAACCTGTGTATTACTGTTAGTAGTTTATTCTGTTTCTTATGCTGTCTTAAGTAAAACTGAACTTTGCTTCGGACCAGATATTTTCTCAAACTTATTGAAGGTGGATAGTTTAGTTTGATCCCATATTTTTATAATTAAATAAAAATCGAGGCAACTGAGAATGAACGCGACGTTAGTTAAACATCGTACGCGAACCCTACTGAGAATTTCTTCAAATTCTCACCTCGTTTTGCATTTCCGCCTCATTCTGAGACGTGGACGATGGATTCGACGGCTACCCTCTTCATTGAGATTCCAGACTTGCAGCTCCACGACGACCCCGCAGTGGGCTCACTGTATATACCCGGCTCTTGCCATTTCCATCTTTACCTTTTTAATGATAGGAATTTTGTTGTCCCTTTACACCATCCTGCTTTTGATCCTGCTGCCCCATACTTTGCGGTCCCACTGCACGTGGCACACCTTTCGCAAGCACTTCCCGCACCCGCAACACCTGCAGCTCCTGCAGATCCTGCACCAGAGTCTCCTCTGCAGGTGGTACTAAACGTACAGCTCAGCGCTGAGAATGACCCTTCTGAGGCCACTAGCTCATCACCTTCCTCCTCCTCAGGACCCAGTGCAGACTACTCACCAGCCGGGCCTGGCATGGCCAATGGCTTTCTGACGGCGTAGATCAGCAGTAGACGATGTTGTACAGCGTGACCCTCTTTTGATAGTACGCAGTTTTGGGTCATAGACTTAACAGCAAGTTTAGCAATAGGTTTGAAATGTCCTCTGAGGACCCCATATGATCATTTTGACTGATACTGGTCTTATGTCTTTTTGATATACCGGCCCCACTTCTATATCCTATTTTGAAATTTGTACAAAAACTGAAGCAGTAGCTTCTTAAATATATATATATATATATATATATATATATGCACATATACAGTTGACAATATACATGTTATCTGTTCTTATCTTTTCTGTTGTGATATATTAAACTCTGTCACGTTCATTATATACAGCGCTTCGTTTCTTCTGTTACAAAAAAAAAAAAAAAAAAAGAGTGATATGATAAAGGAAACATAAGCAGGGTATTAACACAGTAACACAATCTACTTAATTTCATGATATGACTTAAGCATAATATTAAATTGGTAGGGTGTTACAGTTTCCTTTGCTTGAGATAGTGCACTTAGTTATTCCTAGATTCATAGTATGCTCAGAGCCCCTAGTCATACTTCTATTCCCAAGGAGTTCGAGATCCTTCTAATCCTTGGGTCATGACAAAGCATAACCACATCATGAACCCAACAAAACCATGTTTACTAAACACCAAGGGTGATTTTTAGCTTAACCAAGTTACAAAGTTTCAAGCTTTTATCACTAACATAACAAGATCTTACCTTAAGTATTATAAAAGTTATCATTCTTTATAAAGTAGTCATAAAGTTTTATTCTTTATGAAAGTTGACACTATTATTTACTCTAAGATCATCAAAATCTCAACTTTATGATTTAAAGTTGTCTCTAAATTAAAAAGGTTCCTACTTTATCAACTAATGATATAGGACACTAGCTTTAAAGTTATAAAGTCTTGATCTTTATAAAAGTTAACACCTTTATGACTCAAAAATGCTATTTTTGCTTAAAGCTTGGAACTTTACTAATATATTCATCTCAAGATTCCACCTTTACAAGACTTAGTATGCAAGCTTATAACTTTATGACTTAAAGTCACCTTTTTTATTAAAGTTTAAAACTTTATGAAAGGATTTACATCCAAGAATCAATCTTTACAATATAAAGTGACAAAATACCATTTTTATAACTCAAAAAGGCTTAATATTCCAGAAAGCTTAAACTTTTACATGTAGTCTTGTCTTCAAAACGAAACAAAATAAGGCTTTTATGAAGGCACCAAACTTGCACCACATTTTATGCATTAAGAAGCAAACTTTTTAAAGCTTTAAGCTTTTAGGATTTCATAGTCTTATCAAATCATGAAAAACATGTAAAGATAAAACTTTTCTAATTATAAACTCATCATAAGAAAAAGAACAACTTTTAGCAAAATAACACCACGAAAATCAAGAACATTCAAGAAGAAGAACAAGAATATATTTTTCCAAAAGTAGAAACATCAAGAACACTTGAAGAGGAACAAGAACATATTTTTCCAAAAGTAAAAATATTAAGAACACTTGAAGAAGAACAAGAACATATTTAACCAAAAATAGAAACTTTTGCTCATGAAGAGCATGAAAGATTTTCTCAAGTTTTCACTCAAAGATCTTGGTCATGAGAAGAACCAAGCTTCAAGCTTTCTTAAGTAAACAAAATAAAAAGATGAAGATCACTACCTCTACTTGAAAATGTTGCTACAACAAGAGAAGGAGAAGATGATGATGACTCCTCTTGATGATGATGGTGGTGGTTTTGCAAGGAGAAAGGAGAAGCTCTTGAGTTCTCTTGAAAATAATGGTGGTAGTGTTTAGATCTTGTCTTCAAAAACCCAAAGATGAGGTCCTTGAAGGGCTAAGTGAGAGGTTTTGGGTGGTGGTGATGAAGAAAAGAAGAACAAGATGAAGATGAAGAAGGAAGTTTCAGAGAAAAATGAGAGGATTTGGTTTGAAGAGAGAGAATAAGATGAGTGAAAATGAAAATGGATGGAGGTGGGAGAGAAAGAAAGTGGCGTCCAAACATAAAGGGAAGGAGGGAGATATTTTCTTAATTTTGTGTTAATTAAGGTTTAGGGGGGACAAAATGGATGATAAGGGAACAAATCAAGTACTAACTCTTATATAAAGTACTCTTATCTCATACTTTATGCTTTAGTGATATCACTCTTTACTTTATTATCTAGTTGACTAAATTTAAATTTAATCATGTGATTAAATACTCTTATAACTTAATTAAGATAATTAAGCAAGGATTAGTGATTAATACACAAAAATATGATTAACAAAAAATAATCTTACGATTAAGCTTAATTAACTTTAATTAAACTCGATTAAGCTAATTAAGGGCGATTAGTGCTTAATTAAGTTATAAAGGCTCTGACTTGCTTAATTAGAGATTATTTAATCTCGATTAAGCATTCTCTTAATGTTTCTCATCCGAGTTAACTAATAAACTCTTCGTTAACCCCTTAATTAAGTCTTAATCTCATAATTTTTTATTAAGTGCCTAATTACTCAGGGTTATTGAGGTAATTTAGCAAGACAAGAAATTGAGGATGTTACAAAATCAAGGATAACATAAAAAACCCAATCAACCACATAAACCTTAGAAATCCATTAGTTTAAGAAATCCTACCTAAAACTAGTAATGGCAAACAGGCCAATCCGCCCCGCCCTGTTGCAGGTCAAGATTTAAGCAAGGCGAGACAGGCCAATCTGCATTAGTAATTTAGGTTGAATATGCCAACTTGCCCTACCCTGCCGCAGGTTAGCGGGTTAGCGGGTTAGCCCGCAAAAAAATGAAAAATAAAGAAAAATATTTTTTTATATAAATTAATTCATCTAAATTTTTTCAAAAAAATAAAGGAATTTTTAATTAAATACAACAAAAGAGTATCCATACAAAAAAACTCATTTCATTTACTCATTAAATATTAAATCATTTAAATCATTCTCAATAAGAATAAGATGAAACTTCTAATCAAAATAACCACATCAGATAAGCTCACAAACCAATATTCAAATCCAAACATATTAAAATATTCACACTCTATAAATTAACCATGGTCACAATCAAATATAAATTTATAATCAACAAGTATGAAGTCCTAAAAGCATAAATATAATTAATAACATAGTCCTAAAAAAAAAACTATGAAGCCCACCAATATTATATAAACACCAAAAAAATGGCCTAATATTGTATGCATTGTATGGGAAGAAAGAAGAAAATAAAAAAAATTTGACCCACTAGCCAAACCCGTCCCACCCTCTCCCACCCCGCTTTAACCCACAGGTCAAGTGGGGTGGGTTGAAAATACCAACGCACCTTGTCAAAAATTGTGGGTTATGCGGGTCAACTTGTAACATCCCCAAATTTTGTCTAAGCTAATTAGTTCAGTGATCCTGGCTAATTAGAGAGGTTAACGATTAACTGAGAATTAATCGGCTAATCTCGATGAGCAAGAGCTTAGTGAATGGAGTCAAGTCAATAATTGAATAATAATGCACTAAATGGTTTAATTAAAACCTAATTATTCGAACCCCATTAGTTCACAACTTAGAAATATAATTAAGCTAATTCAATCTTATTAATTAAGCATAAGACAATTATTCTACCTTAACCAATTGAGATAGATTTATTCTAAACCCTAATTACATAATTCATAAGATCAATTCTTTTAAGAGGGAAAAATGTCTTAAAGAGGTAATTAACCTAAATCAAGTTAAGAGTTAATTTAACTAATCAAATTAATTAACATCTAGATAATTACAACAATTATAAAGATGTAGAAACTTCCCTTTATTTTATTGTTTGAAAGTTTGGTCAAAGCAAGAGCCACATCCAACCATTCAATTACTTTCTCATCATACACCACTAGATCAAGAGTCCATATTAGTAGCTTCCTTAAGTCATGGCAAGAATGGTTCTCTCCTCCATCAAGATTAAGTGACACTGAGAATCACAATCATCCAATGCCAATCCAAGATAAATTACGCCATTAACCACTGAGAAAAACACTAAATAATCTTTACCTCAAGCACCAAGACTCAAGAGAAATAACTCACCCCTTTTATCCCAAGGTCCCTAGCTTTCATTTGAAAAGAAGTTAAACTTCCACCTACTTCCCTTTGCTTGTTAGAGAAGCAAAACCAATCAGCCTCATCCCCATTTTTCAACTAAAGCTCCCTCCCTCACACTCATTTGTGATTTCCATTCTCTTCCAAAGACACAAAGTAGCTACTACTTTTCCTCTCAACCTCCCCTCGTTCTTCCTACTTTCTTTCTTGTTCTTTCTTACTCTTCCACCACCACCACCCTCTTCCTATCACTACCCTTTCACAAACCCTTCTGCGCGACCACCTCTTGGTTCTTGAGAAGCAAAACAAACACTCACTTAAAGCCCTCATTATCAAGCTCAAGGAGGAGGAAGGTCATCTCCAACTCATCAACTCTTTCTACTCCTCAAGAAACCCATTTGGTAGTGACTCTAACCCTTCCTCTCCATATGTTTTTCAAGAACTAGAACCCCTAAGCTCTTCATAGCTAGGTGGTTTTAGGACTTGCTTCAGGCCGCCTCATGACCACATCTCTCGCCTTTAGTGTTCTTGCCTTGATGAAAATGTTGTTTTTGAAAAGAGATTTTGTGGTATGATGGTTTTTATGTATCTTGCTTTATTTTGGTTCAAAATACTGATTTGGTGACTCAAACTTTGAATGTGATGATGAGTTAAAACATGAAAATGGTGATTTGAAGTGATATAACAATTTCTTCATAAGCTTGAAGTGAAAAACTTAAAAACTAGTGAATCTGGAATTCTGGCAGCCTGTAAAGCGTGCGGTATGTTTATTGCTACAAAACTCAGAATGGAACGAAACTATTTTTTCTATGAAAGTAGACTCAAAGAGCTTTCCATACATATAAAATACATAAGATTCGGAGTTAAAATCAGTGAGATATGATTTTTCAAAGTGGACTGTTCTCGGATTGGTTTCTGTCTGGGCAGTCTACACTAAAATGTGTATAACTCGAGCTACAAAAATGATTTTTGAGTGAGACCAAGTTTAATTGAAAGCTAAGACATAGAGGAACAAACCCATAAAACAGTTTTCTCAGATTCCTTCTGAGTAATTATAATGAGAAGTAACAATCCACTGTACCGGGAGTGAACTTAGAAACTGAACAGTCAGAATAAAATGTGCATAACTCAAGCTACAAAATGAATTTTTAAGTGGGGTTTCTTTTGTTTAAAAATAGACTCAGAGAAGTATATCCACACAAAAATTCGAAATAAAAGAGTAAAAGATGAAATTATGGTGAATTTTCAAAGTTACTGCCCCACTGTAAAAGTAAAACTGGTTATGGTAAAAGTTAAAGAATAAGGAGAAATAAGCTTTAAGACATTAATACCCTTACATTAAGCATTAGAGAACCCTCATAATTCAACTTAAAAAGTGTCAAAAAGGACATTAGACAAAAGTGGCTTTATGCTCAATAAAAGAAGTTTACACAAGAGACAACCTCAATTAAAAGCTTGCACTAAATTTACTAAGCTAAGCTCATAAAACTTTGCTTGAGAGTATGCCTATGTTTATGTGCAAGCATGATGTTATGATGATGATGATGATGATGATGCTATGATGATGATTATGATAGTGTTATGATGATGATAAGGATGATAATGATATAATGACGATATTATGATGAATCATGATGATATGAATATGATATGTTGATAATATGATGCTTAATGATATACATGAAAAGATTAATAAATATGAACACCCTGGGGATGGCGATACGTAACGCCCGGAGGTGATTCATAAAGGAACCACATTTAGGGACGGCGATACGTAACGCCTAAATGTGGAAAAGAATCAGAATAATTTTGCATCATAAACTTTAATAAGAAGAGAAAGTAAACTAAGGGTGTGATCCTTCAAAAGGGAAGGTGACCCAAAGTAAGCTCCCCTCACCCACGACTACACGGCGACTACATGACCCACTAATGGCTGAGATAGGATAGGTCTACATGAGGCATGGCATGACCCAGCTAGTGGTACCGAATTTATGGTGGCGACGCCACGGTATATGAGCTCATTACCACTTATGCTATGAAAGATAAAGTCAAATTAAGAAAGAAAGGACTTCGGTCCAAAACCCTGTAAAGTGGAAAGAAGTTAAGAGAATCTTATAGCATGAACATGTATGTTTTATATGATTATACTTATGCCCATGTATGTTATGATATAAAATGATTAGAGAGTATGTTAAAATTGAATCCGCCTGATACTCATGTTTTCGAAAATCCAAGAATTGAACTTTATGCATGCTCACTATTTTCATTAATAAAACCGGGCGATGACGATGACACACTTTCGTGCTCGTTCGAAAGTCCCTACCGAAATTCCATTTCTCACCCTAGTTGTTCTTCCAGATCGTCACCAGATCTCGACAACAAGATCCGTGGAGTGGAGCGTGGATCCTCAACATCGATGGAGCGACGTGGTGACGTGGGATGCAAGACGGCTGCTTTGGGACTTGTAATGCACCATCGCCTCGCGATCTTCAAGGTATTTCTTTTGAGTTAGGCTTCTTTGCCATTTAAACTTGTACTTAGTATTTAGTATTTGACCATGGCCCGACCATGAGCCTCCTTGATGTAATGCTAAAACGTATGTGTATATATATATTATGAACCCATATGAATGTAATAGTTAGTTATTTAATGCAATATATTTGTGAGTTATTATCCGCTTACCTTATCCTTGTTTTATGATATTGAATATATATTGATGCGACACGCTCTTTCTCTCGCTATCTTCGCCAAGGCTTTACTTTTCAAAACGCTGCGCGACAACGATTTCAAAGAAAATCTTATCGATTTTTCAGAATTTAATTTCAAGAAGTTTAGTTTTCCACGAGCATAAGTAATAACTAATAAACACTGTGAATACGACTTTCTAAGTAGTATGGGTTTATTAGGTGTTACATTATGGTATCGTAGAGCAGCTTCATCCCGTTAAAGCCTGAGGATTGACCGACTATGCTTCCAAGCATAACCCCACGTACGCTATGTTAAGTCGTATAAGAATCCTGCCCTGTATGATGGGATGTAGGAGTTAGAATGCATGACCGCTGTGAGATTGCCTTTAGTTGCTGCCATGCATATGCTTAATATTGGGCCCTGATCAACTCGATATCTTTGTATGGTGTGTTCAGAACTAATGGCAACTCGGCAGACGCACCTCCAACGCAGAGAATAATGATACGAACCTCGCCGAAGTTCATGAGGACCTTCCAAAGAGATGGCAATGTACAATGCAAGCTCAAGCTACAAATGCCGAGCATATGATGGACCAGTTGAACCAAGATCCAAGAGTCACAGGAAATGGAGCGGATGCCGAGCATCGGTTCTCGGAGTTTCGTAGCGCTTAACCCGCCAGCTTTCAAGTGGGCTTCAACCCCGACGGCCGACGAGTGGATCAAAGAGATTGAGAAGGTCTACTCAGGCTAGCCTTGCTCAGAGACTCCAAAAGGTGGCCTTTGCCACTTACATGTTGAAGGCTGATGCCGAAGTTCTGGAAAGGAGCTAAAAGCTTGGAAAGTGATCGGGAGGGAGATCACACGGGATGCCTTCAAGGTGGCTTTTTATGAGAAGTACTTTCCCCGATGTCCGTAAGAAACGCCAAGGAAATGGAATTCTGAGGCTCTACCAAGGAGGTATGAGCATTGCCGAGTACTCTCTGGCCAAGTTTGAGGAGCTATGCAAGTTTTCTACATTGTATCAGAACTTGATGAGCATTGAAATGCATGAAGTATAGAGGATTGCGGTCGACATTCTAGCATCGTGGCCCCATTGAGATAAGGAACTATGCGCACTTGTTAATAAGAGCCGTAGTAGAAGAATGTAATCGAAAGTTGGCGGTCGAGATCGAGGCCTGTAAGAGGAGACAGCATCTCAAGAGCAACACACGAAGGAGCCTCTTGCAAAAGAAGCCCTACTACTGGTGAAGGATCCATAAGGGCAACCAGCCACAAGAGCTCTCCGCCAACCTCCAAGACTCGACCAGCCCTCGGCTCCTGCAATGAATCTCACTTGCCCAAAGTGTGAGAGACAACACAAAGGATTTGCTATGTCGACAAATGTCTCCGCATGTATGTGACACCGCATTTTGCAAGGAATCGCACTGGCGGCAAGCTCGCCTCTAACCTCGCTTATTGTGCAACTAATTTTGAGGGCAAAATTTTTTAAGGAGAGATTGTAAACATCCCCAAATTTTGTCTAAGCTTAATTAGTTCTGATCCTGGCTAATTAGAGAGGTTAACGATTAATCGAGAATTAATCGCTAATCTCGGCGAGCAAGAGCTTAGTGAATGGAGTCAAGTCAATAATTGAATAATAATGCACTAAATGGTTTAATTAAACCTAATTATTCGAACCCCATTAGTTCACAACTTAGAAATATAATTAAGCTTAATTCAATCTTATTAATTAAGCATAAGACAATTATTCTACTACCTTAACCAATTGGAGATAGATTTATTCTAAACCCCTAATTACATAATTCATAAGATCAATTCTTTTAAGAGGGAAAAATGTCTTAAAGAGGTAATTAATCAAATCAAGTTAAAGAGCAATTTAACTAATCAAATTAATTAACATCTAGATAATTACAACAATTATAAAGATGTAGAAACTTCCCCTTTATTTTATTGTTTGAAAGTTTGGAATCAAAGCAAGAGCCACATCCAACCATTCAATTACTTTCTCATCATACACCACTAGATCAAGAGTCCATATTAGTAGCCTTCCTTAAGTCATGGCAAGAATGGTTCTCTCCTCCATCAAGATTAAGTATACACTTGGAGTAATCACAATCATCCAACGCCAATCCTAAGATAGCTCATGCCATTAACCACTTGAGAAAACACTAAATAATCTTTACCCAAGACCAAGACTCAAGAGAAACACAACTCACCCTTTTATCCTGGCCGCCCCACTGGCTTGAAAAGAAGTTAAACTCACCTACTTCCTCTTGTTAGGAGAAGCAAAACCAATCAGCCCTCATCCCCCATTTTGCTTCCAACTAAAGCCCCTCCCTCACACTCTCATTTGTGATTTCCATTCTCTTCCAAAGACACAAAGTAGCCACTACTTTTCCTCTCAACCTCCCCTTGTTCTTCCTACTTTCTTTTCTTGTTCTTCTTACTCTTCCACCACCACCACCCTCTTCCTATCACTACCCTCACAAACCCTTCTGGCGACCACCCTCTTGGTTCTGAGAAGAAAACAAACACTCACTTAAATTTCCATTATCGCCTCAAGGAGGAAGGTCATCTCCAACTCATCAACTCTTTCTACTCTCAAGAAACCCATTTGCAGTGAGTGACTCTAACCCTTCCTCTCCATATGTTTTTCAAGAACTAGAACCCTAAGCTCTTCATAGCTAGGTGGTTTTAGGACTTGCTTCAAGGCCTGCATGACCACATCTTGCCTTATGAGTGTTCTCGCTTTGATTTGAAAATGTTGTTTTGAAAAGAGATTTTGTATGATGGTTTTTATGTATCTTGCTTTATTTTGGTTCAAAATACTGATTTGGTGACTCAAACTTTGAATGTGATGATGAGTTAAAACATGAAAATGGTGATTTGAAGTATAACAATTTTTCATAAGCTTGAAGTGAAAACTTAAAAACTAGTGAATCTGGAATTCTGGCAGTCTGTAAAGCGTGCGGTATGTTTATTGCTACAAAACTCAGAATGGAACGAAACTATTTTTTCTATGAAAGTAGACTCAAAGAGCTTTCCATACATATAAAATACATAAGATTCGGAGTTAAAATCAGTGAGATATGATTTTTCAAAGTGGACTGTTCTCGGATTGGTTTCTGTCTGGGCAGTCTACACTAAAATGTGTATAACTCGAGCTACAAAAATGATTTTTGAGTGAGACCAAGTTTAATTGGAAAAGCTAAGACATAGAGGAACAAACCCATAAACAGTTTTCTCAGATTCCTTCTGAGTAATTATAATGAGAAGTAAATAATCCACTGTACTGGGAGGAACTTAGAAACTGAACAGTCAGAATAAAATGTGCATAACTCAAGCTACAAAATGAATTTTTAAGTGGGGTTTGTTTTGTTTAAAATAGACTCAGAGAAGTATATCCACACAAAAATTCGAAATAAAAGAGTAAAAGATGAAATTATGGTGAATTTTCAAAGTTACTGCCCCACTGTAAAAGTAAAACTGGTTATGGTAAAAGTTAAAGAATAAGGAGAAATAAGCTTTAAGACATTAATACCCTTACATTAAGCATTAGAGAACCCTCATAATTCAACTTAAAAGTGTCAAAAGGACATTAGACAAAAGTGGCTTTATGCTCAATAAAAGAAGTTTACACAAGAGACAACCTCAATTAAAAGCTCTCGGACTAAATTTATTTGCTTGCTCATAAAACTTGCTTGAGAGTATGCCGCATGATGCATGCAAGCATGATGTTATGATGATGATGATGATGATGATGCTATGATGATGATTATGATAGTGTTAAGTGATGACGATAAAGGATGATAATGATATAATGACGATATTATGATGAATCATGATGATATGAATATGATATGCTGATAATATGATGCTTAATGATATACATGAAAAGATTAATAAATATGAACACCTGGGACTACGACATAATGTCTCCTGAGGTGATTCATAAAGGAACCACATTTAGTGACTGCGATACGTAACGCCTAAATGTGAAAAAGAATCAGAATAATTTTGCATCATAAACTTTAATAAGAAGAGAAAGTAAACTAAGGGTGTGATCCTTCAAAAGGAAGGTGACCCAAAGTAAGCTCCTCACCCACGACTCACATGAGGCATGGCATGACCCAAATTAGTGAGATAGTGATAGGTCTTACATTAAGGGCATGGCATGACCCAGCTAGTGTAAGACCGAATTCTATGGCAAACACGGTATGAGCTCATTACCACTTATGTTAGTGGGTGAAAAGATAAAGTCAAATTAAGAAAAGAAAAAGGGACTTTCCAAAACCCTAGAAAGTGGAAAGAAGTTAAGAGAATGTTATAGCATGAACATGTATGTTTTATATGATTATACTTATGCCCATGTATGTTATGATATAAATGATTAGAGAGTATGTTAAAATTGAATCTGCTTCGGATACTCATGTTTTCGAAAAATCCAAGAATTGAACTTTATGCATGCTCACTATTTTCATTAATAAAACCGGGCGGTGGACGATGACGATGACACTTTCGCCTGGGTTCGAGTCCCACCGAGAAATTCCATTTCACCCTAGTTGTTCTTCCAGATCGCCACCAGATCTCGACAAATAAGATCCGTGGAGTGGAGCGTGGATCCCCCAACATCCGTGAGCGGACGCAGACGGGATGCAAGACTAAGCTGCTTTGGGACTTAGAGCTGTGACCCATCGCCTGCATCTTCAAGCAGATTTCTTTTGAGTTAGGCTTCCATTTAAACTTGTACTTAGTATTTAGTATTTGGACCATGGCCCGACCATGAGCCTCCTTTGACGTAATGCTAAAATGTATGTATATATATATATATTATGAACCCATATGAATGTAATAGTTAGTTATTTAATGCAATATATTTGTGAATCATTATCCTGCTTACCTTATCCTTGTTTTATGATATTGAATATATATTGATGCGCCACGCCTTTCTCCTCGCTATCTTCGCTCAAGCGCTTTACTTTTCAAAACGTCGCCAGCGACAACGTATTTCAAAGAAAAATCTTATCGTATTTTTCGCGTAATTTAATTTCAAGAGAAGTTTAGTTTTCCACGAGCATAAGTAACAACTAATAAAACGCCGTAATACGACTTAAGCGTAGTATGGGTTTATTAGGGTGTTACACAACTCAGCGGGTCCGACCCATTTTGCCATCTCTATCTAAAACACCACTTGTAGCTTGTAAATTTGGAGTTTCTTGGTGCCTTCTCTTCAATAAAGCTTCAAGATGGTGATGACCTCTCTTGTTCTTCTTGGTGGCTAAAATTATAAGATCCAAAGGAAGGAAATGTGGGAGCTTATCTTGAGAGTGTCTTGTTAAAACACAAAGAAAGAGTGAAAACTTGAATCAAAGGAGACAAGATCACTTGGAAGTTTGGTGGAGATGGAGAGGATGAAGAAAGGAATGAAGTTGAGAAAGAAAATGAGAAGTCAATGGAAGAGGCTGTTGGCTGAATTTTTGGTGGGACAAGGATGGAAAAATTTAACTTCTTAACTCATAAGTTACAATGACTTATGAAATGTTGTGATCAGTGGACTCAAATATATTTTTAATTTTTGTTGAATTTCTCTTTGTGCGGTCATAATTTAGCCAACAAGCATAGGTTAGATGGCTAATTTCTATCCACATATTCTAAGGTTTTTAACTAGCACCCATATCATCCTACAATATAAATTTCTACCGATTCGGTCCGTGCGCTACAAAACACCGTAATTCAACCGATCTCTCTTAAACTAGCAAAACATTGATATTCTGTCTACATAAAATTTCCTTACAAGGAAACTCATTTTCTCTAATCCTAATAGATACATTTCAATATTGACTATTCGTATATCTATAATATATCAAAATAAATCAATTAGTAGTGTTAGTCAAACATGTTGTTTTTCGGGATGTTACACTATCCATGTCCAAACTTCAAAAGATGCCACTTGGCATTTAGATTTTAGCAATTAGAATTAGAGTTTTTCAACTTTTTCTATATATAGGATTTAGATAATTTAGGATGACATAGTTAAACTCTTGGAAATGTACCTCATATTCCTCACATCATTACAACACCATGAAGCTAGCAGGAAACTCTAAGTAATACTTGCCTTTAGTTTGCTTTCCTTTTAATTTGATTTGCTTTAGATTTTAGTACATGTTCTTATTTAAGTTCCATTTGTATATAAATTTGATTTATTTCAATTAAGAACTTTTTACATTCCTTGTTCTTACTTGTTTTGATCCTAAGCATTACTTCAATAATAAAGGCATTTGCTTAAGTCAAAATGGGGACACTTCATACAAACCCCAAATCCTTTTAGAGGAGGTAATTAAGAATTGGGATTTTGGAATCAAAGACTTAATGTCAAAATTTCATTTCAACCAAAATCCCACGAAAACAATTATATAATATCATGTTAGACTTAGCCAATAAAAAACATAACTTGAACTTGAATCCTGAACCCAAAAATACATTAGGCCAATTTTTAAGAATTAACACAATTTAATAGCTTTGAGCCATCTCAAGATATCAGGTTGAGTTGCGTCATAAGTACTACAAAAATTTACTAAAAAGTAAAAACAATTATTTCTTTTTAAACTTTAAGATATCTCTGAGAACATTGTGAAATTAATTTGATAATGTTGTGAATAAAAATATTTCAACAATTATCTTATCCAAAATTTAAATATTAAATTCTTTCTCTACAGATGTAACTCACTTCCCAAATACCGCTGCCCTTAAATTTAAAAGAAAAATAAATAAATAAATAAATAAAAATAATTTAAAAGAAGAAAAGGGAAAACAAGAAAAAAGGTTTAAATAATTAATAGATTCTTATAATTTTACTAAATTTTTAATTAAGTTCCTATAATTTAAAATTTTTTAATCTAATCCTTATATCAATTAAATTTTCATAATTAAGTCCTTAGAACAATTTAATTTTATAAAATATTTTAAAATTTCATATATTTTAATAATTCTTTGTTCAATTTTATAAGATTAAATATAAAAATTTATTCAATCTAAATAAATATTTTTAATAATAGATTATTTGATAAATTTAATTATAAAAATTTATTTAATATAAAAAATTAATTAAATATTATAAAATTATAAAAATTTAATTAAAAATTATATATATTATAGTAATATAAATTATTTTTTTTGAAAAATATTAAAATAATTTATTATTTATGAAATATTATATTAATTTATTATTTATGAACCTTTCTTAGACCGAATCCACGTCCTATTCAAAGATAGACAAGTGGTGAACCGTCATGATACGCTACCAGAGTCACCCCATCATGTCTCTCTCCTCCTCTTCTTCTCCTTCTTCTTCTTAAGTGCAAGCTATCGAACACAGGCCGCAAAGAATTTAAGAAGGGAGAAGAAGCAGAAGGTGGGAAGCAGAGAAGAGAAGAGCCAACATGGATCTTCTGTGCGGCGCCTATTCCAATGCCTCAGACGATGAAGAACAGCAGAAACAACAACAACCCAAACGTCAGAGGCTTTCACTCTGTTCTTCGAACCCACCAAAACCCCATCTTCCTCCAACTCCTTCTCATTCTCCTTCTCTTTCCAACCTCCAAACACAACCTCCCAATACCATTCCTGGAAGATACGTTTCCAAGCGACAACGTGCACTTCAGGGTCCTCTCCCCTCTCTTCCTGTCCGTACCCCTTTCCCACTTCAATCTTCATCTACACTCTCGGTCTCTGGTACTCTTCATTTCCCTTAACCCTCCCCCATTACTTGTTTTTGGCCCCTTTTCGTTTTTTTTCTTGTTATTTTCTTCATGTATGGTCTAATTCAACTTTTATTATGTTATTTGGTTTGGATGGTTGATGTGATCGTTGTATTTTATGTGCTAGACCAATATTATACTTTACCATCTCTTAAAATCTTTGCAGTCATTGAAGAGGCTGAGGGATTGGTAATCTCTTTTTTTTCTTTTTTTCTTTTTTTCTTTATCCTCTTTTTACATTTGTGTAAATTAAGTGTGAGTATTTGTTAAATGGATGAAGAGAAAAGAGACATGATCTGTTATAACGTTTTGTGCCTATTAGAGGTAAATATATGAGCTTGGTTGTGGCACGGATACTTTGAATACTGCTTGTTTTTTCACTTGGGAGCACAGCTCCTCACACCAGGTGTTGAATCAGAGTGAAGGTATGCGGAAAATGAGGTGAGATATGTTGTAATCAGATTGTGGAAACTGTGTAGATGTGAGATGTTGTGTGTGAGTAGCATTGTTTAGAAATTTAAGAATGTGTGGGAATGAAAATAATTTGAAGGAGTGACAGACCAAAAAGTTAAGAGTTTCAATCAGTCGTTCTATCTTTTTTATGATTTTTTACCTGCATTACTTTATGCAATCTCTTGTATGTTTATCCCACTCAATTTTTTTCGCTACCATGTATTTAGTTGGGGTATTAAGAGAACTACATAACTGGAAAATGGGGTAGTTTATTGTAGTAAAGAGATTGTAAGAAATATTGCCTCAAATACGGTTTTCTTTGGCATGGCTGCTATATCTGATCAAGGTCCACCTCCCTGTTTAAGGTCCTCCACTGCCTTTTCGTGAAGAAGGTCAATAGAAACGTGGCAGCTAAATTTTCAAGCATGACGCATAAGCATTAGCATTACAAAATCTTGTAATCTGAGGTTCTGGCTGCATGATGAGTTTGCATGATTTGTAACTTCTTTATTTCTTGTCACGCTGACTTATTTCTTTTAAGTAGTTTCTCCAGACATGGATATGCTCGATGTTTTAATGCTGTGAACTTTTATCAGTGGTGGAGACAACTCCTCTGATCTTGTTCTTGTTCATAACAATAGGAAGTATCTTGGATGCTGATATACCACATAACATTTTATCATTGTTGAAAAATAAAGCAAAGTGTCATCAAAACCTCAACTCGATGCCTGAAATGCTATCTGTGGCTCTTTATGGGCATACAAAAGCTGTCAATGCTGTACATTGGTCATCAACTCATGGTAAGTTCTCTTTCTTGGCAAACTGTTGCGTTGATATGTGATACATACTTTAGCAAGGAATAATTTTCTTTAATTGTTTCTTAGTGGTGGAAGTATCGCTTATCATTTTAATTTATAGAACATGTATTTATTCACAGCTAGAATAAGTTAAAAAATCAAAGTATTGAAAAGTGGTGTCACACACACGTGCGCGCATGCATGGAGGGAGAGAGAGTGGTGGAACTATCGTTTATCATTTTAATTTATAAAGCATGTATTTATTCACAGCTAGAATAAGTTTAAAATCAAAGTATTAAAAAGTGGTGTCACACACACATGCAGAGGAAGAAAGAGAGAGAGAAGGGGGGGGGGGAAGAGAAATATGCTTCTTGTACATATTACTTTTATTGATCTGTTCATTAGAGTTAGCTTACAGCTCATCTCCTTGCATCTGCTGGGATGGATCATATGGTTTGCATATGGAATGTATGGAGCAGAGATCAGAAGAAAGCACGTGTATTAAATTTCCACAATGCACCAGTGAAAGATGTGAAATGGTCTCAGCAAGGGCTCTGTCTACTTTCTTGTGGGTATGATTGCACATCAAGATTGGTTGATGTTGAAAAGGGATTGGAGACTCAGGTTTTCAAAGAAGATCAAGTTGTTGGAGCTATAAAGTTCCATCCAGACAATTCAAATCTATTCCTTTCTGGGGGATCGCAGGGCCATATCAAACTATGGGATGTCAGAACAGGAAAAGTAGTGCATAATTATAATCGAAATTTAGGTCCAATTCTGGATGTTGAGTTTACAACGAATGGGAAGCAATTCATTTCTTCTAGTGATGTATCTGGGAGCAATGTCAGCGAGAATTCTATTATTGTTTGGGATGTGTCAAGACAGGTTCCATTGACTAATCAGGTGAAGAATTGCATACTATTTTTAATATTCATTTTTATGGTTCACACTTCTGCAAAGTTTCTATGAAGTTTGCTAATCATTAGTTTAAGCAGCATTGTTGATTTTGAGTGCAACTCTTTTGGATCAATGTCATTTTTGGAGATAGCCTAGTAATAATCATAGCTTACAAGCTCTATCAATGCCAAAAGGAGTTGACGGAGAAATACTATTCAGTAATTAGGAGTAGCAGCCATTTAAATGGTATTGCATTTTGTAGTTTGGATGTTGGTGAGGGGAAAGGAAGGGGGAAGGGAATTGAAAAATCACCCTTACTCTTGTTTGCATGATTTTTAATGAGGGGAAAGTGTTCCCCCTACTTTCCTCTTAGAACTTTTTCCCCCTCAATATCGGGGGTTAAGGAGGAGGAAGGGATTCTTTTTTAATTAAAACATTATGAAATTACATTTAGACCATGTGCTTCTATTTCTTTTGTAAGACTAACAACATAACGGTTATATTGAAATTTAATATTATAACTAGTCTCTTTCCTCTCCTTTATTTTTTTCTCCAAAACAAAGGGAAAGATATTTCCCTCCATTTTACTTAAACATCCAAACAATGGTAAATAAGTAGTCCTCCGTCCCTTTCCTTTCCCTTCCTTCCCTTTCATTCCCTTTCCATCTCCTAAACATTGGTAATAAGATAGGCATTTATTAGGGGTTTTCATTGTATGTAATAAGCCATTCAAAGTACTCCATCAATAATGTTATTTCTGCGCAATATGAATATGAGAACACAATAATTAATTACCCTAATAATTGATTAAATGTTCTACGACTGAGGTGGTCTAAAGTAGTTAATCCTAAAGTATGATCTTACAATGAAAATATGTTCTTACGGCTGGTCTTACCCTTGCAATAACCAATACTCAAACTTTAACATGGGAAGACACAATATTCGTTGCCGCTGAAGTTACCTTTTGAAGTTCATGTTTGTTTCCTTTGCTAGTTAAGGAGGATAGATAACTGTCTTTAGGGCTTTGCTTGGTTATTCAATGTTATTGGTTTCTGGATTCTTGTCTCCTCTTACCCTACCCTTTTATCTTTTCTATATTGTTTAGACTAGTACTTTTATGAGTATGCTTAATCTTAGTCTGGTTAGTCACCATTCACTTTGGCTCTCAGAAAATAGTTTTCAGGAAACTTTGTGAGTTTAAATGGAGGGATTCAAAATATTCCGTTTGGAAGCATTTAGAACTCATAACCAAAACATTTCTACATTCAAAGCACCAGGAAACCTGCAAGTTTTGATGCCTAGAAAGCCATAATTTCTTACTATTCTGTAACTGATGCATCTTTTCATTCATCATGTTGTTCTCACTTCTGGAATTAATTAAGCTAAACCTATTACTGAAGTTACATGCTCTAAGTAAGTGGTGAAATGACCATGTTTATAGTATAGACAACTATCAAATTTCATGTCATCATTGCCTACATATCAGATTAAATTACTGTGGTTTTTGGTTTTTTCTCATTTACATGTGATTCATGTAAACTTGTTTTCTCCTGACGGATCCTGTCCTTTGGCCAAATACTGTGGTGGTTCATTGACAGTTGTTAGGTAATAATGTTAAAGCAGCAAAGAAATTCATATGATTCAAAGAAGATAAAGTGTATAAAGGATAAACATACATTGCACCGATAATGAAAAATCTTGAAGGTAACCTTTTAATTTTACCTTTTCCAAAGACTTTCATGCTATTAAAGGTATCATCATTCTTTCCAGCCACGCACACCACTTATTATGGGCTGAAATTTCTCTTCAAATCTGAAATCTATTTGTACCTCCAGAGATACCTTCCAACCAAACTATTAGCTCCTTCAGGAGGCACTGCCTGCTGTGTGTTAGCACTGGTATCAGGGGAAGAAAAGGAATGAAAGAAAGAGTAGTTATGAATCTGTATTATTGATTAGGAATCCCTAGGCAATGCACCTTGGAGCCCTAGAATTTGGGGAAGAACAATGAAAGAACCTGAGATACAAGTGAGACAGAATCCTACACTCTCCACCTTCTGATTTGGGTTACAAAATGGCAAGACAAAACTCAAACTAATTGACTCTTCCCTATTTATACTTCTGTTAGTTAGTTACAAACAGTTGAGCTCATAGCTGGCCCAACTTCCCACCTATCTTATGTCTTCTCTTGTACACTAACCCACAGAAAGGGTCCCTAACACCAACCACCACCCCCCCCTCTTTCTGAAAATCCACCTTGTCCTGAAGGTGGAGATCTGGAAAAAGAGCCTGCAAGTTCGTGAACTGCTCCCACGAGTTCTCACTTTCAGGAAGATGTAGCCACTTCACTAGCACTTCAGCATCACCTGCTGCAGAAAAAAGACATCCTGAATGGCCTTAGGCTGCACTTGCAGGGCGCCATCTTCAGTCAAACCTGCAGGAAGTTCCTGAGGTTGAACTGTTGGGGGGGGGGGGGGGCACGGCTTTCTTCAAGTGGCTGATGTGGAATACCAGGTGCAGCAAACAAGAGAGAGGAAGAGCCAACCAGTAGGCCATTGAGCCCACCTTGTCAAGCACTTGATAAGGCGCATAAAATTGGGGACTGAGCTTCTCATTGATCTTCCAGGCCAATGATCTCATCCAGTAAGGCTGGAACTTGAGGTAAACACAATCACCAACCTTAGAGGTAACCTCACGGCGGTGCTTGCCTGCAAACTGTTTCATCCTTTGCTGTGCGGCACTCAAATTGGCCTTTAGTTTTGCCAAGACCTCATCCTTGGAAGCTACCAAAGATTGCACCTCAGGGATCTTGGAAGGATATGTCTCGCCTTGAAGAGGATAGGAAGAGGCCACCCATACAAAGCCTAGAAAGGAGACACCTCAGTGGAGCCGTTGAAGGTGGTGTTAAACCAAAATTCTAACATGCCAACCATTCAGGCAATTGGCGCGGTTTGGACCCCACAAAACAACAAAGGTATGTCTCCAAGAACCGGTTGATAACCTCCATCTGCCCATTGGTTTGCGGGTGATAGGACGTGATGTACTTAAGCTTTGTTCCCGCTTGGTGGAAAAGTTCTAACCAAAACTGGCCAAGGAAAATGGGGTCCTGATCCAAAATAATCACTGTGGGAAACCCATGTAAGCGAACTACCTCCTTGATGAAGATTTGAGCAACATCCTTGGCTGTAAATGGGTGGCCCAAGGGAAGAAAGTGAGCATATTTGGTGAGGCGATCCACCACCACCATGATGGAATCCTTCCCCTTGACTTGTGGCAGCCCGGAAATGAAGTCCATGGAGACTTCAGACCAAACCTGAGAGGGAATCAGCAGAGGCTGCAAAAGGCCCCCCCAGAGACAAGGACTCATACTTGTTGGTTTGGCAAATATGGCAACCAGTGACAAACTCCTTGACAGCCCTCTTCATACTCTTCCAATAAACTGCACCAGGTAGTTTCTTATAGGTCCTGAAGTACCCGGAGTGACCCCCTAAAGGAGAATCATGAAATTCAGCCAAGAGGGTAGGTATTTGGGAGGAGTTCCGAGGTAAGACCACTCGTCCCTAATAAAACAAATGACCCTTCTGCAAGGAATACCCAGGATAATCATCACTGCCCTGCTGTAAAGCCTGAACAATGGGCTGTAACTCGGGATCCTCCAATACTTTTGCATCCACTAGTGCCTATAAGTTTGAGTGAATTACTGAGACAGCATGGTACATCATCTATCTAGAGAGGGTGTCAACAGCCTTATTCTCCAAACCAGGCCGGAACTGAATTTCAAAATCAAGTCCCAGCAACTTAGAGGTCCATTTCACTTGGTCCTCACCAAGCAAACACCGTTCTGTCAAAAATTTGAGGTTCTTTGGTCAGTGAGGATGATGAAATGACGACCGAGGAGGTAATGGCACCATTTCTGCACCGCAAGAACTATGGCCATAAGCTCAGGCTCATAAACTGATTTGCGTTGAGCTTGAGGAGAAAGAGCCAGGCTAAGAAATGCAATGGGGCGGCCGTTCTGTGATAAACAGCCCCCAAGCCTTGACTAGAAGCATCAGTCTCTAGGATAAAGGGCAAGGAAAAAACAGGGACAGCCAAAACGAGCAATGCAGCCATGGCAGATTTCAGCTTCTCAAAAGCCTGCTGCAGCTTATCCGACCACACAAATGCATCAGTCCTTGTTAGATCAGTGAGAGGTTGACACCATAGTCCTTCACAAATCTCCAATAATACCTCGTTAACCCAAGAAATCTCAAGAGTGCCTTCAAGTCCCAAGGAACTGGCCAATTCAGAATTGCCTTTGTTTTCTTGGGGTTAGTTGCCACTTCTTCAGCAGAGACAATATGCCCCAAGTACTCAAAATGGGAAACAGCGAAAGCACACTTCTTCTTGTTAAGTACCAAGACAGCAGCAAGGTGCTCCGCATGAGACAACACATCTTTGCTATACACCAAGATATCGTCAAAGAACACCGAAGAAAATTTCCTAAGAAAAGGCCTCAAGACATCATTCATTAAGGCCTGAAACGTGGATGGCGCATTTGTAAGACCGAATGGCATTGCTAGAAACTTGTAATGCTCTTCGTGAGTCCGGAATGCCATCTTCCTTATTTCTTCTTCCACTGTGCAAATCTGGTAGTATCCGGACTTAAGGTCACGCTTGGAGAAAATCTGAGCTCTCCCCAACTCATCCAATAACAGATCAATGACAAGAATCTGGAACTTGTTCGAAATGGTCACCTTGTTAAGAGCATGGTAATCAACACAAAGGCGCCAACTGCCATCCTTTTTCTTAACCAGCAAAATTGGACTAGCAAAGCGACTAACACTTGGCCTTGTGATGCCCGACTGCAACATTTCTTGCACCAGTTTCTCAATCTCATTTTTCTGCTAGTGCAGATAGTGATACGACCTTAAATTTGGGATCTCAGCACCCTCCTTTAAGGTAATCGCGTGGTCATGACGCCGCTGTGGTGGCAGACCAAAGGAGAGATTGAAAAACAGCCTCATTGTCTTCCAAACCTTGCAGGATCTCCTTGGGAATGCTGCTGCAATTTTCCTCCTGCCCCTGTAAGGGCCAAAGCTGAACCCAAAACCCAGGTCCCCCTCTTCCAAAGTCTTCACAGCTGACCTTAGGGCCATCTCTCCATAACACAACTTGGGTTCCCGTTTGAGAGTTACCGAAGCACCCTCATGCAGAAAAGTCAACTGTGAATCTCTAAAGTTGGTCCAAACGTTCTCAAATGTGTCCAACCATTCCAAACCAAGCACCAATTAAGAACCTTCCAAGGGAAATAAATGGAAGTCTTGGGTGATGGTGACCCTAGGAAACTGAACCTGCACCCCCTCACATCTGCCCATGCCCTCAATCCAAGTACCATTACCTACCTTCCCCACAAAACCAACAATGGATACTCGTGGCAACCCTGTATATTCCACTAATTTATTGGAAAAGAAATTATGGGATGCGCCTGTATCTATTAGAACTGTAACCCGCCATACTCTTATAATCCAGCTGCTACATGTTAATGTTCCCCCCTAATTCTTCCACAGCATCTTGCCACTCATATGTGGGGACACTCTTATCCTTCCTCAATAATCATGAACATGAATTGCTTATTCTGTTTGTTCTTGCACACATGTTCCGATGTGTAGCGTTCATCATAATAGAAACATAGACCCCTTAGCCTCTTTTCCTTATATTCTGCGTCGGTCAATTGCCTGAAAGTGCGGCTTCCTCCTACCCTGGAACCCACAATTGCTGAACTACCATCTCTACCCATTGTTGGTCACACTAGCTGTGGGACCTCCTACTCCTTGCCTAAACCCCCTTGATGTAGCGGCAGTTCCTCCTTGGTCCACCAAACTTCCTTTTTCTCTAAGCCAACCACGGCTAAAACCCCTGGTGATCCCACTAGCGCTACCTCCCTTCAACCACACTCAGTTCCTCTCATCAATTAATTTAGCTAATTTAGTCATTTCATCCATATTTCCACAAGAATGAAGCTCAAGCTTGGAGCTTACATCTTCCTTCAACTAGTTCAAGAAAAGGCTAGTGATGTATTGCCTCTCCAAAATGATGAGAGGACCAAAGAGCTCCTCAAACTTCTAGCGGTACTCTCGCACCGTGTCAGTCTGCTTCAACGTGAGTATGGCTCTGAACGGGTTCTTTGATATCGTATGTTGGAACCGTTGCACCACTGCGTCCTTGAACCTATCCGAACTATAGTTGGTCAGTGTCATCTCCCACCAGCGACACCATGTCAACACCGAACCTTCCATGGCGACCTTGGCCATGTTGAGCCATTCCTCCTCTGGCAAACGACGAATCCGGAAGTATTGGATGATACTATCGACCCAACCATAAGCTTTGCTAACGACAACTCAATCCTCCGCCACTGCTCAAAACCTTGGCTCCGACGATTCCCTAACATGTCGTCGTTGCTGGCAAAACTGTCGCGATTAATGTTGCTGCTCGATTTCGCTCGCACTCGATTCTCATGATCGAGTCACGCCTCAACCTGTTCAACGTGCTCACTCAATCGCATTTCCAACCTCGCAATCGATTCATCTAGAATCGTGAATCGTTCTTCAGCTGTTCTTTGATCTACTTCGAACATCTTCAACAATGAAACCAACTTCACTTCCATTTGTTGCATTCACATATAGACCATCCGAATCCCGTGGACACCCTAACCTGGCTCTGGATACCAAATGTTAGCATTGGTATCAGGGGAAGAAAAGGAATGAGAGAAAGAGTAGTTATGAATCTGTATTATTGATTAGGAATCTCTAGGCAATGCACCTTGGAACCCTAGAATTTGGGGAAGAACAATGAAAGAATTTCAGATACAAGTGAGAGAGAATCCTACACTCTCCACCTTCTGATTTGGGTTACAAAATGACAAGACAAAACTCAAACTAACTAACTCTTCCCTATTTATATTTCTGTTAGTTAGTTACAAATAGTTGAGCTCATAGCTAACCCAACTTCCCACCTTTCTTATGCCTTCTCTTGTATGCTAACCCACAAAAAGGGTCCCTAACACTGTGTGTCAGAAATGGAGAACATGATATCATATAAAATGTGTCTAACCACGCAATGCAGCTACTAGTGATTTACTAATTCTCTTTCTACCTTGCCATACAGCACTAACTTACTACAATCATGTTTTGCTTCTCAACTTTACTATCCATCTAAATTTTCACCTAAGAAAGGGCTCACAGAAAAAGAAATCCTGGAGAGGCTCCCCCTCAACAAAGTTCCAATGAAATGAAGTTGTTGCCTTGTTGGCCTGATGAAGCTGCATATAATGGACCGTCTTTTGTTTCTAAGTGTGAAGACACACAAGTGCATCTTCCAGTTGTAAAAATGAGTGAGTTTATAGGAATTTGAAATTCTGTGCTTGTACTCACAGTCATGTGTTATTTGTCAAGGCTGGTGCTCCCATCTTGAGTTCGTGTTTTCATTTTGCTAATTAAATACCTTCTGTTTTTTTATTTCTCATTACCCAAATGCAGTCTTCATGGAGCTTTTTGTGGTCTTTGACCAAGGTATTCCGACAAGCACTTCTGTGTGACTAACCCCTCAGGCAGTTTTGCATTTAAAAGCCCTCACAAGTCCCAATAATTGTGTTTTTCGGGTTTCAACCTTATTCCTCTCCCTGGAAGTATAGCTTGCTTGTCACTGCACTTAACCCTTTTATGGTCCTTGCAGAGCTATTACATGGAACTGATAATTCAAAATAAGTAGTGATGGGCATTATAGTGGCATGTGTCCTGGACTATATTATCCCTGGGATTCTCATGGCATTGGTTTCTGTTTATCATATGATGCTTGCATTCTTTCATACTTGCTGCTATACGAATATAGGAGTATTGATTCATATCTTGATATGTTGACTTTGACCCTACGTACATACAATAACTTTTAGAGAAAAAGGCATTTTACTCTCCTAAACTATAGGTCATATGCACTTTAGGCCTTGCATTTAAAAAGGTACAAATTAACCCCCCTGAACGTTTCTAAATGTGCATTTTAGTCAAAATAAGTGTATTATATCCCCCTGAACTTTGGGTCATGCAAATCGACCTCCTAAAATTTTTTAAACGTGCAATCTAATACCCTAAATTTTCTTGAATGTACGCTATTTTCATTAACAATTGATTGGAAAAGTTAATAGAAGAGTCAATTTGCACATTCAAAAAAGTTCAATAGGTTGATTTGTACATTTTTCAAATATAAGAGCTAAAATGCACATAGTCTATAGTTCAAGGGATAAAGTGTTTTTTTTTCCCCCTAACTTTTATGAATTTTTCAATTTTGTGACCCTGCATGCATGCAATAATATTTAGCCCCACTTAGTGGGAAGAGGATTAGCAGTTGTTGTTGTTTCAATTTATATTTTAACTAGCTTATTTTGCTTCTGATTCAGGTTTATGTGGAAGCTTATACCTGTCCCTGTGTAAGGTGCCATCCATTTGATTCGATTTTTGTTGCCCAGTCAAATGGGAATTATGTTGCTATTTTTACTACCACCCCACCTTACAGACTCAACAAATATAAGCGATATGAGAGCCATGGAGTCTCTGGGTTCCCAATTAAGTGCAATTTCAGCTTGGATGGGAAGAAGCTTGCCTCTGGCTCTTCAGATGGTTCTATTTATCTTTATGATTATCAGTCATCCAAAGTTGTTAAGAAAATTAAGGCCTATGATCAAGCATGCATAGACGTTGCCTTCCACCCAGCTATACCTAATGTTATTGCTTCGTGCTCATGGGATGGAAGCGTTTCAATATTTGAGTAGAGTTACCTGTTATCATTTCAATTCCAGGGCATCTTTTCCTAAGGGGGGAAGGGCTATGCATTTTGGTTACTCCAAGAAAATGACTTGCTAGGAAACGGGAATCTGAGAGGAGTGGAAAGTTCTCGATTTCTGTGAACCTATGTAGTGGTTTCCAGTTTGTTATACATATGGTTTGAACAGTTTCTCCCATAGGTTTCGTTGCTTGAAAGTGTATGTTTTGATTGTTCTACCGTGGATTTAATGTTGATTCTCTTATAATTTACACTATAGCGAATCATATAGTGTCAATTGTTCAAAAAACTGTTTAAAGTATTTACCTGAAGTGAGAATAACTATAATGATGTGACAGCTTGCTTCCGACTAGTGTAGGAACTCCCTACTAACATTGGATAAAAATTATTTATGTAGATGTCTCCTAAAGACTATATCGCAGATGTTATCTTTAAAGTGCTTAATTATTCTAGTCGGGCCTTAATTTTCACAGTGAAGAACTGTTTCAGATAATAGCGACGATGGTTTGGTCTTGCAATGTGTAAAGCTGCACAGAGATGTGTTTGCCATTACCGTCTAAATTGGTTGATTGAACCAATCAGCCTCCACTAACGCTTTGGAATAAAAAGCAACGACACAAAAATAAGGTTCATGACTAACGAGATTCTCGAAGCCTATTTACTTTCCTAAATATTTCTATGGTCAATGGATGCTACAAAGGAATGTAGTCTGTAGAAACAAATATCATAGTGCAAGTTGCAGCGTTCTGAATCAAATGTTCAGGGTCTAGGATCAAATTTCATCACTGATAAGTTTAAACAATCGTTATCGCAAAAATAAAGTGGGTTATCCGTATCAGCCCTCAACAATACTTATGCTACCGAGGGAATATTTTGATACAAGAATACTCTGGCCAGAAATCGGTTGCAAGAAATGTACGGTAAAGTGTAATTAGAACACCTTAAATTTTTAACCACCTATAATTTTTGTCCAGTCACTCAAATTTTCCGACATATGTGCCAATTGTGTCTGGCAAATTTTGTAGTAGCGCTCAACTGTGAAACCGGGAATGGTTACACGTATTTGCATGTCTCCTCTTATGTATTGGAGAAATAAAATCTAGAAATGTTGCATGAGGTAGTGGTGCAGCTCACAAGTCACAAACAGTGTCTAGGTACTTGTAACCAATACCTACTACCATCATGGAAGGAACACCAAAATGACTTCATCTAAGAGGGAGCTTGTGGGGGCAAACTCAACCTATTCTTACGTTCATCCACTTCTTCCCATAAGGAGGAGAGATGGAGGAGGGGGGGGGGGCCAAACAACGTCTGAACAAAGACATAATTATGCAATTCCCTTTACACTCTTCATGGGGGTCAATCGGAGGGAGAAAAGACATACCACACTAGTCTCTTTTTAGATGCATTTGTTAATGGGACCAGCTTCCCTAATCCCCCAAATTTTGAACACAACCTCACAAATTTGAAATACAAGTCAAATTTCAATTCTGGAAAACATTGTTATATCTGCACATTGCACAGCACTATCTAGAGAAACCAGCATCTCTTATAAACAATGATGGTCCACAGCTAAGTCTTGGAACTGTTTATATTGGAAAATGGTAATCTCTAATCCCATTTAAAGCAAGGAACACACCTTATGCAGCCTACTATCCTATGAACATAATTTATTTTCAACATCTACATGAATATGTTCCCCACCTTACATGGTCTTAAGCAATCTCTTTCATCTCTCTCTTTCTATTATCCCAATATTTATCTCTTTGTCCCACTAGTTTTCCCCCCAAAAAACAAACTTAAAAGGCATAAAGGGAACAAGAACGATGGAACTAAGAGAGTGAGCAAAGCATGCCCCTACTCTATAGTCCATATGGCTGCAATCATCATCTAAAAGAGAGATACTTTTTCTGGCGTACTTGAGGTGAAGAGGGCCTTCGCGTTTCAAGGCCCCACAAGCTTACCTATGGGGCGACACGAAACGATGGGCTGAAAGGTTTTTAAGCGAAGCCAGTTGAAACTATAGGATTTGACATGAGCTTCATGGCCTGAAATCACTTTAACACATTTGTATTTAATGGGGGAGCTAAAAATAACAATTATTAGGAAACAAAGTTTGTGCTTTGCAATTAACATCGTTGCTTTGGAATCAGAAAACCACCTAGCCATTTTTTTCACTAAATACTTTGCTAATCACATTGTCCGTTTCTTTTGATCCATCTTGTCACGTATGCTTTCAACTTTTGGATTAATGTTTATCCTCTGCTACATGCTAGACCATAATCAAAATGTTTGTGCCTTGCTCGCATAGTGTTATCACTAGACTTCCAATCCTGGCCCTGAAAAGTAGCCGACAAACTCATTTTATTGGTTCTGCCATGTGATTTGTGGCCTCAACCAAGTCACCCATTTGGTTGGTTCTTCTTTATTGGTACCTCCAAGGGGCCAAAGAATTTAGAAAATCGGAAAAAGAACCAATCATGATTTTCTTAAATGCTCCTCGGTCTATTTCCCTAATTAGGAAGTATGCCTAATAAGGTGTATTTTCCATAGGCAGTGTGGCCACTAACCGGTTGCATTCAATTTTTATTTGCATAATAATATCACTATGCCAATTAAATAATATGCTTCAAGACCAGACATGAATGATTATAATCTAAGCTCTCTGTTAATGAAAATCTTGGAGGGATTATGTTTGCTAAATGCCGTTGGATGACACCAAATTCTAGAAAGCTGAGTCCAGCTAGGGAAGATAAAGTTGATCAATTAGATTCTGTCAGCGCAAACTTTTCTTATAATAGTTATTTTCTATATTTTATTTCATCTTGTACAGAGTTTGGTCTCACTCCCACTGATCATGTTTGAAATAATGTGAATTGTGATGCAACTTGCATGAAATTTCAATTTCTGGTTAAACGAATATTGTTTTCATTTGCCTACATTAGCTTTTCTCTCTCTCTCTTTATTGTTTTTATTAAGTGCAGATTCATAATTTGAATTTAAAATTTATGAATACAATATGTGTTGTAGAAATCTAGGATGTAACATCCTCTGTTTCTGTCATATATACCCTTTTTTTTATTCCCGTTGATATACATACTTCGTTTCCTTTGGAGCAAAATCCCATATTGTATTGCATGTCCAAAATCAAAATCCTATACTGTACTGCAATCATTGCAAACCTGCTTTGGCGCGAAGCTGATTACATTATGCAATTTCATGGACTAATTCCAATTGTCCTTCTCTTTTTCTCTTTTAATTTCTTACTTTATTTTTTAAATTTTTTTAAGAATAAACCTCTAAATTCGTATTTGAATAAAATAGCATTATATACAATAGTACTTAAGAAATAAAAACTTTTAACATAGTTCTAATTAAGAATTAAAAATGTCCATTATATTAATTTTTCTTAATCTTTAACTACAGGATATGTCAATCCTAAAATAACTAATATAATCAATATTTTTAATTTTAAGGATGAACTGAATTTTGATATAATATCAGTGTAAAATTTTTTTACATAAATATCTAATTATATATATTATTATATCAATAAAAATATTTGACTCAATTACTTATTATTTTAAAGGTGTGTTTGGTATTAGGTTAAAAATGGAGATGAAATTTTCCTAAATAAACTTCATATGTAATTTTATAAATTTTATACATGAAAGTTATCCATAAAATTTTATTCTTATACTAAATACACCCTAAAAGTCTTATAAATAAAAATATGTGATTAGATAATAGCGTAAAACTTCTTTTATTATTATGACGCTACATTAAAATTAAAATCTTTAAATATGCTGCGAGCTTTTACTTCTAAAGAAAATTAGATTAGTGATAAGTTTTGGGGTTTACTCACTTATTGAAATAGGTCCTGTCATATCTTACTCAGTGTCATTGGCTAGAGATAGAAAAATAGAAAAAGGACGGAATCCCTTCTTTTAACGTCTGTCATTTTGTTTTTTTGTCATATCAGTCATTTTAGTGTGATAATACGTGTTTATGTCTTCACTCAGAAACTTGTGCACATAATTAACAGGAGTCAAAAGTAGGTAAGTAATGCGATTTAAATAATTAAATCATTTTCAGAAATATTGCATGACTTTGTGAAGTGATGCGAATGTTAAAAATATGTAGACAAGGCTATTTCTGCTTCCAATATTGTTCAATATATCTGGATTCTTCTAGCAGCATATGGATTAAACTGCGTAGGCATTCATGAACACAATCCTTATTCTGGTGACATTTGACCGACAAGAAGGCTTCAACAGATGGATCACTAGCCATGAACAAACAAAAGTTATAGTCTCTCAATTACAAGGCTGAACATGAAAGCGAAAGCAAGATGGTATGAGGCAGCGATAAGTAAAAGCACGGAAGAGGAAAAAAAAAAATAATATAACTTCTTTTAAAGTACAAAATTATTGGCAAATGTTTTTTTTCAAATGGCTACATGGCCTCTGATAAGGACATTGATCATCTTCCCAATAATGGTGTGCATGAAGTCTGAATCAACTAATGGTATAAAGGGTGCTTAAATTTTTCAAATGGCTCTTGCAATTCTGTAATATGCTTTCTACTTGACATTTCGTTGAAGAAATGACAATATGACAGCAAATCCTACTTTTGTAGTAATGGTGCACTGTGTTATCTATTTGTTGCATGAAGTGGTGGACAAGGTACCATAATTCTTTTCAACCATTGTGCAAGGTGAACTTTGCCCTTATACAGTACCTTTTTCTTTTTTTCCCTTGCTATTCTTTTTAAATTTCTTCCTTTATTATTTTCTTTCCTCTTCTTTTTTCCCCCTTTTATTTTAAAGCATGCAAGGACACGTCCTGTTGGAGGTACAAGCATAGTACTGACCCCTTTGCGTAGATATACAAAGTCATATCACTTTCATCTTGCGGCATATGATGATGATCTTGTTGTCCGTCAAATGAGGCTAGCTATGTGTGTCGGTGAGAAAGGTTTCCACGATATAAATGAAGAGTAAGAGAAAGGAAAAGTACAATGCGAAACAAACAATAGTTGCAAGTTATTAATTTGATCTTCTTTGGTTCTGAAGTCACTCACACACATTATCTTGAGCCAACATGTATAAATCAAGAAAATGTGGTGTAGATATTTGATTGTAAAGCACGCTTGTGGATTGTGATGTGGCATCAATTTTCCTACCCCAAATGTAACTAAGTTACAAACGAGCCATTCATCATTTCATTGCATTAAGCTAATCACATTCACATCAATGCGTTAGAAACTAAAAATTTCGCTGGTCCCCTTTTGAATTTTAGAATTTTACTATATTATAGAGCAGGGTTTTCTATTTTAGCTGTATATGGCAAACTGTGTAATTAAATTTAACAGATGAAGATTTAGGATCTAGGGTTTTGTGTTGATTTATGGCAATGTTACTCTTTTGACTAATATCCTGCATTGAGAGTCGCAAATCACCACGTTGAGTACTGTTAAAGTCACTTAGGATATCGACTAGACTGTAGGACCACACTTTCGATTGAGGTAAAGTTTATCGCTTCAGTTAAGAATTGCCCTTAAGTGTCTGTTGCCTAGTCTACCATGCATATTTTTCCTGCTTTCAACAATTTTTTTTTTTGAAAAAAAATCTCATCATTTTGTTACTGATTACTTTTTGATCTGAAGAAGATAAAAAGATTCACGCAATAATACAACCAGGTGGGGCTGTTGAACTGGTAGGAGTTCGGGGTCTTGTAACCATCATTGCATAAATTTGTAGCAGACCTGGGCGAAACTGAATGCAAAATATACCATTTCAAAATCATGATCTTTACTACCTCATAAAGTAATCGAATTTACAAGATTCAAAGCTCTTTTTGATGTGTCAAAGAAAAAAAGAAAAAAAAAGAAAGTTGTCACCTTTTACCAGCTCGACCATGCTATGTTATATTCTAAAGCTAAAAGGTGCATGTGATCAACAAATACTTTACAATTTTACGTCCGTTTGGATCTCTAATAGCCAATTAGCTTCGAGTCAGATAGATTCACTTTACTTGAAAATGGTAAATTTATTCCAAATATCACATTTTTAGGCCGAATCCTAGCTTAACGATGGGGTAATGATGATTTCCTTATGGATTGATTCAAATGTTCCTTCATGTTAGTACTGCCACTGACAATTTTCTTCCTTGTTACACCCAAATGGAGGCATGAAACTAGGGACCGCATAATAGGTTTCTTAAAGTTAATAATGCCTTAAGAAGATGTTAGCATCTTTAATGATCAATTAGCATTACCAATGTACTAGGTGCTGGATTTTGGCAGTAACCACATTGTAAAACACAATTTGTTCCCCCATCTTTTTAGTTCCTCGAACAAGTAACAGTATGAGCATTCTGAAAAACACGTACCCTAGTTCTTCTATTACTCCGAGCCTAGAAGAGGAGAAGAGACGATTTTTGTACATAATTTCAGCAAAGTGTATGAGATTTTGAATGTATACAAAAATACAGAGCTTAATAGCAGTAAAAAGCAGGATAAAAAACTCTAAAATACACCAATCATGCCATGAAAGTATGTTGCAGTGATTAAACAAATGCCAAAACATTTCTGTCCCCCCATTGGTTAATATCTATTCAGTATCTCATCAACAGAAGGCACGGAATTTGCACGGAATTTCACTCAAATGAAAAATAGTTTGGTTAAACTAATCGACCTAAAATATACAGCTACAATAAACTATTACCTCTTGTCTATTTTATGTATCACTTTTAGTAATATATACCAGAATTAAGAAAATTAAAACCAAGACTTAATTATGAAATATATTTATTAAAATATTTTTATTTAACTTTTAACATTTAATTAATTCTCACACTATATTTCTTAATTAATATTATGCTTTGAATTATTTGAAAGATAAAACTTAAAAATATTAATAAATACTTTATTAATATACGAAAATAACGGTTAAAAATAGACCAATTTTTTTTCTCAAAGTGAACCGAAACAAATAATACATACACATGGATGTATATTATCTATTCTTACTCTGGAGATTGTGACATATTCCTTAAACTAAGTTATCGAAATAATTTCGCCTACTTTAACAACGTTTGGCCATGCCACTCTTTAACTCAAAAAAGTTGTTCTGGTTTAGCATAAAGCACTCTTTCCATCCCTTTATATAATTTTTGGTTTGTAGAATCTACAGTTCTTACTTATCAACGAAATATTTATGATTGGTTTTCTAATTTTATCTTTCATAATATTATAGACATACTAATAATCAAGAAATGTAGTATGACAGTAGAATAAATTAACTAGATATTAAAAATTAAGGATATTTTTTAAAAAAATAATTATAAGTAAGCTTTGATTTTGAGTTCTTTAATTCCTATATATATGGCTAAGATGACAAAAAAGAAATTAAGAATCTTGCAATAGTTCTATTTACTGTTATATCTACTATGATAGTTTGTTCGTAGCCAGCACAAATTTATATCCAATGTTACATCGTGCTTGTACTTTTCCAATGAGGCATTCTGCATGCCGTCACTGTTAACTTGGATATTATGAATCCATTTTACTAGTAGTGGCTCTTACGTAATCAAGGTTTGATCTTTCAATTGACGAACTAACATCTCATTCTCAATACTGCTCAGTACTCATCCCATTAGGTATTTATGCCATTAATTATATTGCCATGTTTTTTCTATTGTATTCCCATTTGAGTACCAACAACGCAACCTTGATTATAGAAAAAAGACGAACCCAAATTGAAATTAATGAAGATACAAACTGATTTCCCTGAACTTTCAAGATCCTATCTGAAAACGTTGTGTCTACTTATCCGCTAAATAATATTTAAGTAATTACTTGTTCTTGGGATGGCATATATTTTAATGGATTAAGGCATCTTTCTAATGCAAAAGACCCTTCCTTTTCTCCCACAAGTCCATTTCCCTCACCCAATCTCATATTTTTGTGACTTCAAGCCTAGATAGTAGCCACTAACCCCTACCTCCTAGCGCCTAGTAAGGGAGTACAGTGAGGGTAGGGGTCCAAAGATTGACATGTAAACCTGATATTTTGACCAGAAAAAAGGGAATAAATTAATGGTCTTCTCCCCTTTCGCAGTTGGACCATCCAATTATGCAATGGTTGTGCATACTATATAGATAACCTATGTAATAGCGGCAAATTGGGTATCGGGCATTAGAAAAACATCACACCTCTGCTCATCTCATTTCCCGTTCGCATTAGTTTGATTCCAATCCTACATGTTAGATTTCACTTCTTAGCATTTTCCTCGAGATGTTAAATGGATCGTAATAAAAATTGACAAAAACTAATTTTTTATTTATATATAAAAATGATAAATATCTGTTGTGAAAAGTCAACGGTCAAAGATTTGCATTCCTGTCTATGTCTCCCACACATAAAAACTCACATTCTGTCAGTAACAAATGACATTACCCAAAGCCCTCTTAACGCCACCAAGCACAATGCGCCCCACTTGGGTGCGGGCCTACGTGCTGCCTCGGTGCACCCGCCTTGCCACAATCGCTCCCCGGACCAAACAGGGTGGGACCTACTTCAGTTTTTTTTAATTATTTTTCAATTTGTATAAGAATTTAATTTAAATAGAAGGATAGTGCATACTAATAATTTATATTATCAGTTAATAGAAATAATAAAAAATATTAATTTATATAAATAATTATCTATTATAATAAAGGATTCAATATAATTTCTTACTTTTCCTAATTTTTATTGATTAACAAACTATTTACACTGTAAATATATACCAAATAAACTCTTTTTATAATCATATCTCTTATCGGTTTAATGTGGTTGCTGGGATCTGAACCATCGGATCATATTACCGATTAGGAGTTGACATTTGACTTTTTTGAGCCACCGGGTGTTAGACACGTGATGTCTTCTTTGAGAAAAATAAAGATATCAAAAGTTTAGCATCAGTTTAATTTTAGAATTTTTTTTTTTATCTTTTGTTTTTAAAATGAATTACAAAAATATTATTTTATTTTTATTATATCTTCTGTTTTAGGATTTTGTAAAAAGAATATATTATTTTCATTGTTCTTCATAAATCTTTAAAACAAGAAATAGAGTGAAAATAATATAAAATTTTAATTAATTTTAAAAACAAAAATAAAAATAAAAAATATTTTCTAAAACCATACAAACTCTTGGAGTCTGTTTAGTTTTTGCTTTTATTTCCCCTTTTCATTTTTTATATTTTATATTTTCTATTTTTAGGATATTATTAAGAAAAGAATGAAAATAGAAAATAAAAATAATAAATAGGATTTTATTATTTTAACTATTTTTTTTACAAAATCTTGAAAATAAAAAATAAAAAATGAAAATAGAAACCAAACAAATCCTTAATTTTCTTTTACAAAATCTCTATTTTGGTCCTTAACCAAAATATCAAGAGATAAATTAGTCTCTTAGAACTTGAAAGTCAAACCTGAGGTCCCTCGCCATTTAAAACGTGGGATATGTTAGTTCTTCTATTAAGTATCTGCTATTAAACTTAACAAAAGTGCACGTGACCTGTTAAATGTATGATGTGACCCGTTTTGTGCCATGCTAGCAAGTAATATGATAAATTGGTCCCTGACACAATTTATAAAGAGTTTAAATCAACCATCATTGTTATCTTCCTCCTTCTCAAGCCTTAAAACCCAATTTTTATCTTCCATTTCCTACTTGAAGCAAAAACCTAACCCCATTATCTTCTTCTTCCTCTTCATAAAAAATCAGCCTAGAGTGCCATCCATAAACATGAGTTATAACCACTATCTAAATAGGCATATGAATTTTACTTCAAAATATTGAAAATTGCACATAACAAATTGAAAAAGAAAAAGTTGTCATCTTCCTTCTCGTATGCTAAAACCCCTATTCCACTTTCTTATTCCTCATCGAAGTATACGAGACACTGAAAACTAAAGCAATTTGTATGAGGAAATTCTGGCCTTGAATCTGTTGTTGTTCAAAGCGTTGTTCGAAAACACGTTGCCAATGGACTAGTGCAAGGAACAGGAAGTGTAACATCTTTGAGGGTTGATCCGGATAGAAGAAAGTTCAGACCCTAGACAAGGGCAAATTGTAATTGGTAAATTGTAGAAAAATTAAGGACAAAGTTATAATTATCAAGTTATAATGGCAAAAATGTAATTATGGCCTTCTAGTTGTCGAGAGCGGCATCCATAGGGAAATTTTGATTCTGATATTTTTATGGACACCATGGTACTGGTAGATAACTAAAATACTTGTAATAGCCTTAAATTGATATTCTCTACCCACAATTTTAACTAAGAGTGTGAGATTACTCACATAATATTGCAATAGCTCGAGTAACTTCGACCACCCGAATTGATATCCAAACACCTTAAATTCATTCTCAATAGTCCTATATTATTTATAGGCATGAGTATCAGTTAAAAATCCTGATGTGTGGTTAGAAACTAACCACACGAATTCTCATGAGCCACTCAAATTTAAGTTTAGAAGAATTTAAATTTTCTTTCAAACCAACTAATAGGGTTTAACCTACCAAGTTTATTGAGTAAGCCACTTCAACTTAACCAAGAAGTTAGCATTTCTTCCCCTTTTTACCCTTAGAAATTCGGCCACCCCTCCTTATTACTCATCCCCATTTTTCTTCTCCATCTTCATCTCCTTCACACCACCTCCATGGCTAAGAGCTTCAAGCTCAAAGTTAAAGGCATTCTTGGCCTCAAAACTACTTATTCTCTTTATGAAAATTTATCCTCATCTTCTTCTCTATAATATCTCTTTATCAATTTGATGATTTAACATCAAGTGGAGTCTCTCCATCACCATCTATGCCACTGCCATGAGGGAAGAAGGAGGCTAGGATGTTACTCTTATCTTCCTTGCTTCCATGGTTTCAAGTATAGTTATAAAAACTGGCTCCGATCGACTAATCGGACCGATAAATCGGCGAACTGGTTAATTAGCTGGTCCGAGTTACTTTAAAGATCGGTTATGCAACCGCAGCCGCTCCTTACGCTCAACCTCAGCACTGCCACATGCTACCACCAGCAGCCTTCACCGTCTCAGCATCACCATGTTTGCAATGGGGAGGGGCCATGTGTGTGTGTGAGAGAGAGAGAGAGAGATAAGTTGAGGCACATGATGATGTGAGTGGTGCAGCTTTGTTACTATTATGTTATGGGTGTGTGGCTCGAGAAGAAGAGTTAAGAGATATTTAGGGTTATTTTTCTTTTTTTAATTTGTTATTTCTTTTAATATAAAAAAAAGTTAATAATGGGCTTATGGCCAATGGGCCTATCTCCTAAGTCTTATTTAACTCATAGTATGTAGGTTAATTATTTTTTGTATTGGGTCCAAACTTTCGAGTAAAACTTGAAAAAATTAAAATAAATTTTTATTTTAGATGTATATTTTTATTAGTATATATATGCATATAAATTTTTAAAGTGTGTTAAATTATTAATTACTTGTGTTATTTTATTATATTTATATAAATTTTAGTATATTTTTATATATTTATTTAATTATATCCGGTTCAACTAGTGACCCACTGATTGAACTAGTAACCCGATAACGTAGTACCTTGGCCGAGTCAATCATCAGTTTCAGTTTTGTAACTATGATTTCAAGGATTTTGAGGTAGATATCTCAAATCTTTAGTTTTGTTTGTGTCTTGTGGTTGTGTGACTGATGTGGTATTCTTTGTATCATCTATGAATTGCTCTTATATGATGTAAATATGACTTGTTTCTAGTGATTCAAGATAGGAAAACTTGATTTAGGTTGAGAGACATAGCAAAAGATTAAAAGAAACCTAAAATAGAAAAGGCTGATTGGAGAAATTCTAGCTGACATTCGTATGGTAGAGCCCATAACTCAACCTATAGAAGTCAAATTCGAATGAAACTAATTTTAGATGAAACTAGACTTTAAGATCAATCCAACGATATGAATTATAAGACTATTGGATTTAAAATTAGTTATGATTTTTAGAAATTGGCTGTTGAATTTTACTCTCTATCCTGACTAAAGTGTGATGTAAAGGGCATAATTCGTCCTATGTAACTTCAAATTAAGTGAAACTAACTTTTTTAGAAAGCTAATACATAAGAGATTATGCCATAAAAATTTTAGGTCTAAATCATGAGCAAAATTTCTCTAGTAATTCATTGAATTTGACCTATACTCTATTGGGGTAGAAATAGGGTAAGCCACTTGAGGAGCTCATAACTTGAGCTCTAGTTACCCAATTGAAATAAAACTTATGAAGATTGAAAGATTGTTCTAATATCTATGTTTTGATAAAAATTTTGTATAAAAATGATGCATGATGGATTTTTAGTAATTTTCTAAATTTAAGTATGCAAGTTTGTCCTGAAATGGGATAGCATTGAGTAAAACTTTAATAAATTAAGTTATACATCTCAAAATTTAGTGAAACTAAAGAGGTTTAAAAATAGACTAACAGGGCTACAATCCATAAAATTTCTAGATTAAAATGAAACTTTAGTACAATTTAGAAGAATAGGGCAAATTTAAGGATAAAAGCATAACTTAAGAATTGTCTTGACTTAAGGGTCCCATAAGTTATGAAAGGTTCAAAGGCATAAATTTTATGCAATTTCACATTAATATAATGTTATATTGATATAGTATCCATAATAAATATAACTATTATGATTAATGGGATGACTAGATATGTTGTCTATTTTGGGACCCTCCATATTTTAACTGTTATGCTACCGAATTTTTGACAAAAGTATATGAATATTATGATTATTTATATGTGATATTCATGGAGATCATGCATGCATGAATACTTGAGAATGAGATATGAGACATATGCATAAGTGCATATAGCGTGTTCATGCATGATTATGTACAAAAATGAGAAAAAGATAACAAGAACTTGCAAAGAGAAATACCAAGCCTCTACCTTGCATGGGCCAAGGTGGTACTATTTAAGACTTAGGTCAACCCCTGACCAAATTTAAGGGGAATAGACTGATGGGAGAATCAGGAAAAATAAACCTGGCAATCCTGCATAGAAATGAGCCCGATCCTAAAAAGTAGGCTATCACCCAGAGGTGAAAGAGGTCATCACCTCTAGGGGACCAAGTACAGATGAGCAAGATGCAAGTTAAAGAAAGAAAGAGATAAGAAATTTATGTGCACTTGCATAAGTCAAGTATGTGCATTAGCATGTGCATTTTTAAGCATTTTATTATGTTGCAATGATATTATGATTATATTTGAAATGTGATGTTGTTATTGTTATTGTTATTATACTTGTCATGAACATGCCAAATGAGTGTTAAAATATAATCCATTTTGAGAAAATATGTTTTCAAACTTAAAATTGAATCAGTGTCTATGTGTATATATCCACATTTTTCATAATAAACTGAAGTGGCTAGAATGTTTATGATGACACCCTATATGATTAGTGAATTGATTATACCTATTGAAGACGTAAAGTTCTCACTACTTGTTGTGTGTATTTTTTTTTTTTTTTTTTGTAAACATTCTAGTATATAGACTGGACTTCAAATTTGCAGCAAACATCTCGGGGTATTAACAACGCGCAAGATCTAGATTGAGCCTAGTTTAGGGGTGACCAATTCATGTTTTGTAATATAATATTAGTTAAGTTTCTCTTAAATTGTAATTATTTTATCCTATATGTATCGAATATTTGGCGATTCTAATTTCTTACTTAGTAATGAAATACAAAGTTTAGGGGCCATATGTTTTATATATATATATATTGTTAAAGTTTTTATTAGTACTAGTAACAACCTCCAGATATGACTCCATGACTCGAGCATGGTGCATGTGTTTGGAGGGTGTTATAGGAAGCAGTCATGAAAATGCTGGAGGTGCTACTGGGGATTGCAGAGGATAGAAACAAGGTGAAGGAAATGAGGGACATGAGACATGTAACATCTTACCAGACAAAGTACTATGCTTAAATCATAATAAATTATCTGATAAGTGATTACGTGTAATACTTGTTAAATTCTATTTCCTGTATTGGTACTAATTACTCACATAAGAATACTTGATCACATAACAAAATTTCCTGCGTGACGGCGGAATAAACATTATTTAATCAGTATACTGTAAATAACGTAACATAAATAAAAATACAATAAGGACAGAACTACTGCAAAAGGGCATCATAAACGTATACATAGATATCTGATTTTAAAGTTTGTCAAAATAATACAAGGTGACAAAATGAGGCCGCTAATGTAAAACGAAATGGCCAGTTTCTATGAACAACACCCCAAGTGGTCCCCATGGAACATTTCATGTACATCTTCTAACATCTATCCATCCACCCATGACCCAGACTGCCAAAAGAGGGTCATTCTGTACATCTAACCCTACTATAGTATGCATGCTATCTAGACAGAATCTGCTGAAAGGAACCCGTTCACCATGGCGGCGTCCGCTGGAGGGTATCCGGCATTGGGAGCAGAGGATGATGAAGAAGAACTAGCAGCCTCGGACGGATCCTCCTCCAAGATCGAGGCCGACGACATCGGCTGCGGTGGTGAAGCAAGAGGGGCGATGGGAACTGGAGCTATTGGAGCTGCTAGTGCTGCTGGTGGTGGTGGTGGTGGAAATGGATGGGCCATGTGGAGAGGTATGGCAATGTATGGGACAGCAGAATCAAAGAGAGGGTGCATAAGCGGGACGGCGAAATCTCGCTGGAAAAAGAAGTAGAGGTGGAACTGACATCGGCCGGAGATATATACAGAATCCAAAAATGGGTTAAGGTGTATATGTAGCTCAGGGAACTCAATGAATAGTACCCCGGTCGCTGCGTGCTCCATGGTCTGAGAATGACGCGGAACATATAATAGGGTGAGAAATGAATATTTCTCAGTAGAAATTCCTAGCTTCTATACATCTGTCATGTTGTCATTTCCAGTTGTTTCGGTCGTGCAATAATTTTCAAATAGTATCATAAAATGATAATATTCAACTTAAATACTTGTTTGTAAAGCATACAACGAAACAAATTCAATTTTAGTTAACAGATACACTAATGTACTGAAACAGTAATCATGGTGGAACAATAGCATGTTAACAATAATAAACAGGGATCTAGAACAATCAATATGGAAACATTACACTATACATATGCATGTACAATTAGAAAATGTATCTTATTCTTGGAGGCTTTCGCCTATTAGAACTTATTTCCATCATTGGTCCCCTGAGAGTCATTGGCCATATACTCCTGGGTAATAGTCCGCTTTTTAGGACTGAGCTCATTCCTATATAGGATTGCCGGGTTTGCTTTCCCTGACCTTTCCACTGATCTATTCCCCTTAATTTATTCCGGGGCTAGCCCAAGTAAAATGGAATCCTTTATAATATCATGAATTAAATGCACATGTATCCTGATTCTTCAAGTGTCATATATTCATGCCATTTCAAATCGCACAACACATAAATCTCTTACCAAAATTTTGGCAAAATAACGGATCGAGTCCGCTTCCCTATGAATAGTGTCAGACAACCAGTACTTTTAAGTCAGATAGTAAACTCCATATAAGACATCATATTCATATCAAGAATATAACAATGTTGATAAATACAAGATTTAAAGTCTCAAGTATCAATCTAACTTGTAGGCTTTTAGTGTTTGTTAAGGTTCCCGAGTTCGACTTTCAATATCCAACGTGTTCCGAGTTCCGACCTTATCTAGGTTCCAATTTCCCTACACTATGTTCGGTCTCCCGAGGTAACATCATTTCCGATTTCCGAGTTGGGCAACTTCCGACCTTATTCCACCATTGGTCTTTTGAGACTTTGCTATGTATGTTTCCTAAATCCCGATCTCCATAATTTACCGAATTCCGGGTTCGACATCAATATACCCAATCTAGCTTTCTCTACTAAGTTTCGAATACAGCCTCAAAATGTACCCGATATAGACTCTTATTCACTACGTCCGAGTTCAATCACTAAATAAACCCCTCCAAGTACAACTTTAAGTATACACTTCCGGGTTCATCCATACACACTCCCGACCTAGCTTTCTGTTTTACTGAGTCCCGACTTCGACTTCAAACATTCTTGACCTAGTCCCTTATTTACTAAGTTTAGAGTCCGATTTTATGTGTATCGACCTAGCTTCCTATTCACTAAATCCCGACTTCCGACATTAACTCAAATTTCTTTGAGACTTGTCTTGCTCCTAACCTGAGTTGCACTCTTACGGGAGAAAATTCACTAAAAATATAAATGTGGGTGAAATTATGCGAAATTTATATCCATGTAAAGCTAACAGAACAAGCTTTCAAATGAATTAAGCTTCATGCCATTTGGATGAGTATAATTAGAGTTATAGGCTTTAGAACTTGACCTTACTGGTCTACCCTGTTCTAACTCGGATTGGACATAAGGCAACTTTCTCGACTCACTGGGAACAAATGGGACCTTATCAAATTCGGAAATTCTTATGGAACATTCTTCTATGTGTTAGCTTTCAAACACCTTTGGTTGCACTCAATTTGGAGTTGTGTAGGGTGAGTTACACCCTTCTCAACCCATGCTGCCCGGGTTGGAACCCAAATTTCTAGGTCTAACTTCAAAAATTCATAACTAATTCTATATTAATCCAATGGCCTTATATTTTATATGTATGGAAAGCCCTGGATGTATAGTTTCATATAAAAATGGTTTCATCAAATTTAAATAGCAGTAGGCGGAGCTATACACTCTGCCGTACGGACTGCCGAGGGAAACCCTAATCTACTTCCAGGTTTGTTCCCCTTCTTCAAACTATTTGTCCTCAATTCCAATCTTAATCACAACATACATGCAAAATTAGTCATAAACCATCATCATCACTCTACATAACATCAGTATCTCATGTTAAACATAATCACCGTGCAGTTCCAAATCAGAGAAATCATGGAGAGAAGTAGGATTTCCTATCTTGTCTTATGAAATTTGTGTTGATTTTGTATCTTTGATGGTGGTGACTTGGGGTGAGACTTGAAGATGGATGAGAATAGAGTAGAAATAAGAACAAAGAGGAGAGAAAGAGAAGAGCTTCAGCTGCTAGAAGAGTGGCCGAAAATTGATGAGGAGAAAAGGAGAAAAAGGTGAAGATATTTGGAGATGCTTGGTTGTGATTGGTGGATTCAACCTTGGTCTTAATTTTGGTTGAGCTTCCCATTATCAAAGGCTGCCAATGCACCACTTGAGGGAGCTATTTGGCTAAATCTTAGCCGTTGATTCTAGGGCACTCATAGAAAAATTCTACTGGTCCGGTTTTGACAATTTGAAATGTCGAAATTTTACCGATTTCCTTTAAATCAGTAAATTGGCTTGAAAATTTTCTGTGGGCTTTTGTATGCTCCTAATCTAATTCCATCAAGCCTAATCCGTCTAAATCACACTCAATTGGCTTTAAGTAAATGTTTAATCAAGTTCTGATTAAACTCACTTATTTGATAAAACCGAATAACTCAGCTGTTAACAATAAATTTTTCGGACGTTACAAGACTCATCATAGCACAGATTCAATTCCTATAGAAGAATGTTGATGAGGCTCTTAGGATTTACCATGAGATCATGAGAAATGACCTTTGTGATTTATGTCATTATTTTTGAAGGAAAATGATTTATAGCTTGCTTGATAAGGATAACGAGGTGAAGGAGCAATTTGCCGAGTATAGGGAGTTGTTGCTCAAGAAGTTTGAGGTTGATGGGCACTTAAGAACCCCTTTATCAAGGATGAAATTGTTTGACTTAGATAAGAGCTAAAAGTAATGAAATATTCAAAAAATTGTTGAGGTCTTTTTGGCAACCTAAAATAATAATAAGGATGGATGGCTACAAATAGATGCAAGGTTTTACAATCTAATCTTTTTTAGGAGAGTATTCTCATCTGCAATCAAATTATTTTACCTTACTTAACCACTCCTAAAACGATGAGCAGGTGTAACTTATTTATATGTTAATTTTTACAAAGAATTGATAGAGTAATGCTGCTAATAAGGATGACATTGAGTTCCTTTGAATCCTATTATACATTTTGTAGAATCTTAGCACTTGCAATAATGGTACTTGTGCTTGCACTTTTTTGTTCCATCATGTTTCTTAGATCTAATTTCTATTGGTTTTGCTATAATGTAAAAAACTTTGCTATTGATGCACTTGCCATGATTGCTTATTTGTTAATCCATCATATATGAGCTTTTGGTAGTGGTAAGTTGGTAACTTATGTTTGAGGATGATGACAAGATTAACATTGGCTGATTTTTTATATGCACTCGTATGGTTAGTTCCCATTCGCATATAAAATAAACGACTAATTTTTTAGGATATGAGGAGAAAGAAAATAATAATGTGGGTTTAGGTTTATTTGTTTCAATGAGTACTCTACAAGAAAATTCGCTAGTTGTGATCGATTTTTCGATTACAAAATGGGGCAATTCGGTAGCAAAAACCGTTTACAACCAATTTTGTGACTGATTAAGTTTGTCGCATATCCCTTGGTCTCAAAAATATTTGCCACCAATTTTGAGACTGTTTTAGGACAACCATATAGTAAGCCTTACTTGGTTGCTTGTTAACTATCTTGCAACCGAATTTTCAATCGCAAATTTGGACTTGGAATAGTCATTCTTTCATATTTTTACAATCATAAAATCGATAGCAAATTTATATGCAATAAATTGTCGCAAATTACTCACAAAGTTCTTGACTTGTACCCATTTTAGGTCGCAAAATCAGTAGCTAAAATAGATTAGTCGCAAAATTGGTTGTAAAATAGCAAACAAAAGAAAAAAAAAATTAGAATTTTATAGAATCCAAATTTCATAACCTAAAATTAGTGATAGACCAAAAGGCAATATCTACATTTCTAATAGCTAATAATAAAGAAATGCATCCTTTTGTCTAAATAATTTTCAACAAGAACAAGTTATCCAATATACACAATATACATAAAACTACTATCAACTACATAAATCCTAAATACAATATACATATAATATACATACATTACCACAATATAAAACTATGACAACATATATTGTTGACAAACTATAGAGTTCTTCTTAATAAAACTTTAGAAGATAAATTTTTAGCATACTTCTAACTAGTTCTTGTTTCCATGATTTTTCAATTCTTTCTATTGAGTCTTCAACTTTTATTGATTTTTTTTTATCAATTTCTAGTGTGTCTTCAACCTTCTCCTTTGAGTTTTCAACAATTTCTATTGAGTCTTCAATTTTATCTATTGCGTCTTCAACTTGCTCAATTGAGTCTTCAGCAAATTAAGAAGATATTCAATAATCATTAACTTCACATTCATTTAGTATAGATCGACATTATACAAACTCAAGAGCACAATAATTGAATGTAACTTAGTAAATCTAAATTTTTCTTCTCAGTTACACTATATTATACAAGAATAATAATATTAACTAGTAAACTATTCCATGACAAATTATATTAGACAACACAATTTATAAGTACCCTTAAGCAAGAATAGAATTACAAAATGCTAACAACATAACCACATAATTAATTCCTTGAATCACTAACACCAAACCAAAAATAAAATCACATAATATTTCCACTAGATCCAAACAATAAATAAGTGCATCCACATTTAATTATATCACATATGACAATTTAGAGCACCCCTAAGGAAGATAAAATGAGTCAGTATTGAACAAACAAGAAGCTCAATTACTCAAATAGACACAATAATCTTCTTAATATTTAAACAATATACTAGAAAACTCAACAACAACTCAAAGTTTCTTAATTCTTAACAAAATACAAGATGCACCCTAAATCCAACATTCTCAAGCAACCACAACCACAATTCCCTTGACATATAAAGAAAAATAAGATGTAATTAAAAACTCAATAGCAAACTAAGTCAAGAACAAACCAATCCAAGCCAAAAAACTAAGCCAAAAGGCAAACTAATCTACGCCTTGATTCACCAAAACTAAGTGAAAAAAAACTAATACAAGCCTTATTTCACCAAAACTAAACCAAAAACAAAATTACAAAATCCTAACAACATAACCACATAATCAATGCCTTGAATCACTAATACTAAACAAAAAAATAAAATCACAAAATCTTTCCACTAGATCTAGTTCTCAAGCAACCACAATACCAACAACATCACCAGACCAACATAATCAACCAACAAATCTATTCTTCTTTTTTTAAAAAACAAAAATTAGAATATAAAATTAAAAAAAAGAATAAGAAAATGGTAGAGAAGAACCAAGATGGTGGAAAATAAAATGGAGCTTCTTCCTTGGCAGTAGTGGTCTGGTGGTGCTCACATGATGGTCCGGTGACATCCTCCCTATTCCCCTGCGGTAGTGGGCTTTGACCAAGAAAAAGGGAGGGCTTGAAGAAGGGGGGCGGAGCAAGGTGAAGAGTGGAGGAGGGTTTGAAGAAGAATATTGTGTTTTGATTTTGGAGTTAGGGCTCAATTGGATTTATAAGGGATTAGTAAATTGTGATCAATTTTTTGGTCGCAAATTCAGTCGCAAATTTTGAATTTATAACTATTTTTTTACTCAATTATATTTTGTATACTAAAGCAAAGTCAGTTGCAAAATTTAAATTTGCGATCGATTTTGTGATCGATTCTTTCTCTATTATGGTTCTTATACCTTAAAAAAATCGGTTGCAAATTCAAAATTTGCGACTGATTTTGTGACCAATTTAGTTTTGAATAATATTTCTTGTACATTAAAAAATTAGTCGCAATCTTCACACATAATTCTTGAAAATTAAAAAATCAGTTGCAAATCTTTCAATTTTCGACCGATTTTACAACCAATTTAGTCTTGCATCATATTTTTTGTACATTAAAAAATCAGTCACAAATCTTAGAAATTGTGATCGATTTTGCAACTGATTTCCTCTTTAATCATATTTCTTGAAATTGAAGACCGATTTGTTCTTGAATCTTATTTCTTGATCATTTAAAAATCAGTTGCAAATTGATTTTTTCTTGAATCATATTTCTTGATTATTTAAAAATTGGTCGTAAATTCTAAGATTTGCGATCGATTTGTTCTTCAATCATATTTCTAAATCATAAAAAAATCAGTTGCAAAATGTAAATTTGGGACCAATTTTGTGATCAATTTCTCCCCCATTGTATTGAGTTGACCTGAAAAAAATGGTTGCAAAATCTGTCGCAAATCCTAAATTTGCAATTGATTTTGTTTCTCAATTTTTTTTTCTTATTTTCATAAATCGATTGCAAAATCGATTGTAAATTTATATTTTGTGACTGATTTATTTCCCTAAAAGTATTGTTCTCATGTTACTCGAATCAATCATAATTTTTTTTTTTCTTAAAAAAAAAGACGCAAAATTGGTCACCGATCCAATAGTTTCTAGTGGTGGTAAGAGGAAGATGATATTTGTGTTTTACAATTTGAGACGGAGAAAGATAATAATGAGAATCAATTTAAACATTTTATGTTTGTCACGGACCAATTTATCTTATTATTTGCCAAGGATAAAATAGGTCACACCAGCCACTTTAATAGGCCATTTAAGCACTTTTATTAAGTTTAATAGCGGATACTTAATTAATGAAGGGATTAACATATCCTATATTTTGAATAGCGAAGGATCTTGGGTTGACTTTTAAGTTCTAAAAGACTTTGTCCCCCATATTTTGGTTAGGGATCAAAATAGGGGGTTTTTGTCAATTTTTTTAATTTGTTTTTCTTTTGTTTTTATTCAATTTAATATTGTGAAACATATATATAAATCAGCATTGCTACATGGCACGAAAAATTTTTCGTGAAATGATAGCGAATAGAGCATAATCAATCAGAAGGGGAGAGATATATGACAGGAGGAGAGAGAAAATTTATTGTCAACCAAAACGCAACTCTTCTAATTTTCATTTTAATGTTCGTGCGCGTTTCACGAATAGAATTCGTGCCAAATATCATTTTTCTACATAAATTGATGTCATTTCCAAATTAGAATGTAGAATGACTAAAATCAAATGAATTTCATGCTCGTGATAAATTTTATTTGTGTACTTTTGTTTTCCATATATATATGAATTTGTAATGACGCTTCGGAAGTTAGGAACATCATTTATAATAACTTGTTATGCAATTTTGTAATCTGCATTATCCCACATAAATTCATAAAATAAATGTAAATTGCGTGTGTACAAGTTTTCAAAACGGAAGCATAGAGTCAATAGACTAGTGGTGAACGAAGACTTATGTGAACGCGTGGTGATTCGTGAGAGGTCCCCGATGATGATAATTATTAATTAGTTTTGCGGCAGTGATACCAGCAAAGCAAAGGAGTCTTCCCTCTCCATAAAAAGAGTAATGCTTGATGTATATGATTTTGTTGTACATCATCTCACCTTAGAATAAGGTCAGTAAAAAATTAAAGTACAATTAATTATAAATAAATGATTAAAATTATATAAATACAGAATAATCTGTGCATAGATAGTATATGTATTAGAGGAATGATTATGTATTCTAAATCTTAAATCGGTTATGTAACACATGATGAGACATCGAATATATATCATGCATCCCATTAGATTAAATAAAAACTAATTATCGAATAGAAGTAGTATAAATACCACTCTTAAAAGTATATAATTAAATACGTTTCCTCTCTAAACAAAATTTCTTACATTCTTTTTGTGGAAGGATTTTTCTTTTACCAAAAAATAACAACTCCCTGATTTATGTAAGTCCTACAACCATGAATTTAAATTACGGTTATGCATTGCCACGGTTTCAATTGTACTGCAATATGAAAAATTACGGAAAAAATATAGTTGATATGACTGCAGTTGTCGTTGTAATGTAATTACATAGGATACCACAACAACACTAGAACTTTAAAATTGTTATCCCGCATCTTCTTGGTAAAAGAAAAAAAAAAAAAAATCCTTCGCGAGAATTTCTATCCTTGGCGGACACTTCCTCTTGATTCTCGGGTATGCAAAGATTACAAGGATATACAGTACAAAACTTTCGGACGTTATTGATGACGTGGAGAAATTGTGGATATCTACTCTCGATGATAGCCGAATATTGACTTTGCCTTAGTTTGATTTTCTTTTCTTGAAAAAAAATTCTCCTGTTTTACGTCACTTATTTTAATTTATTTTTGTGGAAAAATAATGATATTTGTTCACTAAGATTTGTGCAATACTTTCACATTTGTTAATTAATGATATATATGTTTTTAGTTATTAACGTATATTGTTTAGTCAAAAATTAATAATTAATTATTACGATGCAATGACCAATTCCTTATCTGTTAAGTAAATAATATAAATTTTAAACCAAATTTTGTATTTATATGTTTGATTTAGCTTTTAGAAAGTCCTAAACTATAATTTAGAACAGATAGAAATAATGATGAAAGATGGTGTAAGCATCATTAATTATCTAATTTGATACCTAACTGATGATTACTATGGTATTTTTTTTCAAACTGCTAATATCTGATATTTATTAAATTTTAATTAATTTAATTTAAAATAGATCAACGAGTAAAGTTTTCATAACAATGATTTTTTCTATACATTATATTTAAAAAGAACAAGTACCACAATTGAAAGAAGCGCTTGTTAATAGCTAGCTTGTTATGGTTCAAAATGAAAGAACTACAATTGACAAAGAAAATAATGTTCAAATCTGATTAAAAACAAAAATAAATTATTAATAATTTCATTATTTGGCAACTAAGTTATTAGCACATGTTTTCCTCTCTTACAAGAAATCAAATTTGTTGCTACAGAAAGTGATTTTGTTATTAGATAAAATAAATAAAAGTACTAGAAGGTTTATTTTATATAACTAATAAAATCAGGTTATTTAAGAAAACAAGCAAACATATAAAACAATCTACCCCTATTATTAAATTTATAATATGCATTCTCAAAAGCGGCTTATTATCTTATTTTATTATCTATTGTGAAATGAAAAAAATACTCTTAATTTTTATTTTTAAAAATTTTAAATTTTAAATTTTTAAAATAATAATATTTTTTATAATTCTAATTATTTTATCTTGTAACTTATATTTTTTAGATTCTACTTTAATTAATTATGTATATTTCTTTTATCATTTTAAACATGTTTTCTTAAGTACTTTTTTTTTTAAATAATATAACAGGCTCAAACACTTCCAAATAGGTTAACTTAAGTTTTTTTATAGTATTTTCTTAAATATATTTTATTTTTTATATGTTACATTCTTTTTAGGTTAACTTAAATTTAAAAATAGTCATACAACGCACAGAATATACTTGCTTGTTTTATGTACTTTATATAAAAAAAAATGGATTTAAAAGTTAATGTTCTTATTCTTTTTTTTTCCTTTACCAAATATATTGGAAATTTAAGATATTGCTTCTTGCCAACTAGAGCAAGGCAAATAACAAGTTGACAGCTTCGAAATAAGGAACTTGAGATTCTCTCCATAATGTCAACTCCCAAGCATCCTAAGCATGTTTCATTAAATTCATCTAAAGTATATTTGATTAGAAAAATAAATTATTTTTATGATATACTCGTGTTTTTTTTAACCATCTTTGAGTACGGTTGAGCTGCAACTTGCAATAGTAGTGGAATGGAAGTGGCCTATATATGAATATAATTTGAATATTTTTCATCTTTCAAGCAAGAAATTAGGGAGAAATGTTTTGCATGTGTGGTATAAGAAGACGAGCAAGATCTTTTCCATCAAAGAAATGGTCAAATTATTGTGCAGCGCATGTGTTGCACTCAAGTTATGACTATTGTTTTTTGTTTCTTTCCTTGTTACATATGGTTGGATTTTTAAGAGGACACGCCGAATCATGGTTGTTGCAGCAAGGAAAACTGAAAGAGGATGGTGTTTCAGTCCCACATAGAAATAAAAAAGAAATGGTCAAATTAATATGTTGTCTACTATATGGACAACCCTATGGTATATATTGTGCGTGCGTGCAGCATATGTGGTTGACTCTGAACAGCAAATTGAACTCCAAAGGATATGTTAGGTACCGAATTTCAGGACAAATGGAGCTTCAGTTCTTACTTCCTCAATCCTCGATCACCCACATGTGTGTATGGTTCTCTTTTTTCTTATGACGATATTTGATACGATATACTTCTATGTCATTGTCAAGCAGATTCTTCTAAACTTCTTGGGACGCCCAATACTGGGCAAAGTAATCATGCAGACATATATCTGCTGTCGTATAAATTTTGAATTAGAAGTTGATAATTAATTACATCCACTTAGCTATTACAATATTAAAGTAAATTATAAATTTTTCCTATTCGATTTTACTCGGTTAATTTAACCTTATCTTATGATTTAAATCTTAAGTTGCACATGATTCATTGTGAATTTTCATATCATGCATCATAAATTTAATAGAGTTTAATGCTAATGACTAGTAATGTAAAAGAGTTTTAGACACACAATGATGTGTTACCACCTATCTAATGAATGTAATAATATTAATATATGGTATGTTGAACTCATTAAATGATATAATAATACATTAATATTGGATATTAGTGTGTGTATATATATATATATATATATATATATATATAGTATGTTTGAAATTGATAAGTAAACATAAGAGAAATAATCAGTTATTATTTTTGTGTGAGATAATAGGAGGTTGATAATCAATTTACAAAAGGAATTCACTCATTACGTGTTTCATCATCAACTTGAACTTTGTCAAGCAAGAAATTATGAGAGCTTAGAAGGTATCTATGTTGTTCTGCTTTTGCCTTTCGAAAGAAAGGGGCGGGGGGGGGGGGGTTGAAGGTGTCAATATGTATTGGCAAAAATTGTTGACCTGCACAACAAATTGGTGTTTACAAATTTAGGATGATCTCTTTTTTAGGAAGAAATGTTTTAGTGGCTTACTCACGGCGTACATGTTGCTTCTTAAAGTAAAATTGCAAAAATACATGTACAGACTGAGAATTCAAGTATTGAAGGACTTTTCGTACGAATAATATTTTTGACTTTGTCCAGAGTATGCAAGTAGCTAAGAACACAGCACATTTAAGAAAAGCTCAACCTAATTGTCGGCACTTTCCTGGTAAGTCATACATTTTCACGTAACCAAGATTCTAAATTCAAAGCAAACAAAACAATCAATATTACACCACCTTGTGCCCAGTCAGAACTGGCTATCTTTCAAGAAGACAATATTTTATTTGTTGATATAGTTCTATAACAACTTTTGCTTATGCCAGTTTTGTCTTCACAGTTTATCTTCCTTTAATTTAAGCATTCTACTCACTTTTCTATCATCATCCAATTAATAACAATAACCTTGTTTAGGATTCGAATAGAATACGTAGTAGCATCATATACGACATTTATTCGTGCAATTTTCAGTTAAGGGGCCATTTTATTTTGCGCCATCAGTCACGGTTAGGTTAGCTATACGTAGACTAATTAACTTACAGCTCATTCAATAAATCCTCATCTAAAATTTCTCCTCCTTTAGCTAAACTCTCATTCTCAGCTCTCTTTTTAAACTCATGCAATAATGTGCATTATACACACGTATTTGCTTAATTATATGCCTACACATTTTGCATACGTGTATTATACACAATTATGCGGCATAATTGTTCGTGGTGTCAATTTACATTTTCGTATGTCGATCAAGAGAGTTAATCTGCAGGAGATAATCATCATGTAATCATTGATCCAGTTATGGAGTAACATTTAATTGTTGTTGTTCTCGAATGATTCTCCACATTAGATACAAATGGTTTAGAATACATGAAAAGTATACAAACGTGTTCACAGAAGAAAAAAAGAAAGTATACCAATGTTTGAGTGGATCCATGAATCAAACCTAAATCTCAGTCACAAATATAAGATAAGAATAAATATAGAATATCAGTATATAAATAACAATTTCCGTTGTCATTATAGGCACGCATTTCATTCCATCTTATCCTATTTCACATTTCACATTCCACGCCCTTACTAGGAAAGATTCTTACTTTACTCACTATGAATTTTTTTTTCAAATTAAGGTTACAGATCTCGAACAATACAATGTGTTTTTAGATTAAGTATATGTACCTTACAAAACGTTTTATGTATTTACCTTTTCTACATTTGTTAAAAAAATATATTTTTAATTTCAGGTAAAAAATTAATTTACTATTAATTAACATAAACTTTTTTACAAAGTCATCAAATTATATATTATTAACTTATGAAAAACTTTTACTTTTAGGGAAGTAACTATTATCATAATTAAAATACTTTCATTACCAAAAAAACAAATAATTAAAATTCTTTAATTATATGACAAACATATTATTATATGATAGATTGATAGTATAAAAAATATTACTTAAAAAATAAATTATATTTTTCATATAATCAGAGTACTTTACAAAATTAAAACACTGGCTCATTTGATTGTCATAATAGTATAAGATTTTTTTTTTTTTTTAAAGTGTGATGTTAATAATAGTATAATCAAAGAGGCATGACTAAGTTGAGAACTTATTCCATGTGAGATTACTTTTTCTTGTAATTTTGAAATTTGAAAAATATCTAAAGCCCGGTCTATGTCGCTAGATATATATAATAAAAATTAATTAGATATTCTATCTATTTTTATAACAATAGTTATTTTTTTAAAAAAATTATTTTATATTATTTATCTTTTGAATTTTTAATAAAAAATAATTATTTTATACTAATTTTATTCTTATGCCTATTAATTATAATTTATTTTATTACCTCTTTTGTTAGTCTATCATAACTTTTTTTTCATTAATATAGCTTAACTAATACTTTTCAATAAATCAAAAAACAATTAAGTCTTTAAAAATTATTTTTAAAAAAATTGAAATTATTAAATTATTTTATTTTTGATTTTTAGAGTATTCGTTCACCCAATAAATAAGAGATTAATCTTCTAAAATACGGTCATATGTTTAAGCAAAATTCTCTCCTAACAATTTTTTTATATACATAAATTCTTGGATTAAATTTAAAATCACATGTTTAAAGAGTTTGAACTTTTTTTACTTAGACCAAAACTTTGTCAGTTATTAAATTAATTAGTTCTACTATTTAAATGATAGTTATTTTGATAAAAATGAAGTATATTAACAATATAAAAAATTATATTATTATTTAATTGTAAATTATTACATTATTAAAATATCTAAATTTTACAATAAAAACCTTAAAAATTATATATGATTAATTACAATATAAAAAATATATTAATATTGAAATTACGTTTAAATTAATTTTTCATCCAAAAATTGTTGAGATATTTTTTCAGGGAAAAAATCTTACACGTGTCAACCTCACAAGTTTGACATCCAACTGGCAGGTACCTTTTGCATGCTTGAACAAGAAACCCCAATATCTACCGTACGCCACTCGCAGAATATCCCTTACTCCCTACATTTTGTACGCGAAATTTTTGGGAATGGAAACTTTCACTAAAACTTTTATGTGATTTTTTTGATTTTGTAAATTTTTGTTATTGATTAAATCTTTCTGTGGTCTTCATATTTAATCCCATTTTTTTTATCAATGATAAAAAATTATTTATGACAAGATTATAAGAAAATGAAAGTATCCATTCCGAAAATACTTAGATGTTTTCGTTAAAAAGAAAATTTTGCTTTTAATTTTTTATTAGTTAACATATAAATTATTAGATTAATTTCTATGCAACAATATAGTAACAAATAGAATTATAAGAAAATATTAAATTATAATAAATAATTATTATGATGGATAGCTAATAGGAATTAACTAACCCATTTGATCTTTTACTCATGCATCATTGTGATTTATGTTCGATTATCAAGTTACCCCATTAGTGGGTGATTTGTAAATATATCTATAAACGTTTGATGAGCCTGAAAATATGCTTTGATTTTGGATTGGAGCAAACCTTTCTCTCAAACTAAATTTTTTAGTTATAAGAAAGAAAGTTATTATGATAGATAATTACCTAGTATAATAAGTGTAAATTTATTTTAGATTGTAAGTATATAAAAATTAATTCATAAATTATTTCATTAAAAATATAAAAAGTGAGAAATAATAATAAAATAAAATTAATTTTGATATTTTATCAATATAAAAGAGTTTTATATTATTATTTAATTATATACTTTATTTGTAAGGCTTATAAGATGGTGGATAGTTAAATTGAATATTTTTACTAATATGATTATATATAATTGAGTAATTATGTAAATTTTTTTATATTAATAATTTATTAAAATTAAATTCTTATAAAATTGATGCAATGAGTAACAAATGATATGATAGAGTAATTTTTTTTTTTTAAGTCACTAAGATTGAACTAATAATAAAAGACTTAAATAGTATGTCTAAGGCCATAAATTCAAACCTCCTTGCTATGATGTATAAAAACAAAACAAATATTTTCTTATTATAAATTATTTAAAAAATACTCGTATTTCAGTCTCCCAATCCAAATACTCGCGCAACTTTGACTCCAGGAGTATCGCGGGAAATTCGGGGAACGCCGTTATCTTCTCTGTTACCGGTATTTGCAAGTTACTAGCTAATGAAGTAAGCGGCTGCCGGTATTTTGTGGGACATCTGCAGTACAAGCGCGCAGCTCATGGGCTTAATTAAACACCGTGTTTACTGGATTTTGCCGGTTAATTATTTAATTAACTAATTAAAGTCTTTTTAAATCGGATTGGCTCTCAACGCCTTCAGAAGGTGGGTTCCAAATGGTTTCACTTTCGCCGTTTTCCTTGTACGACAAGCACACCTTGTGTGAATTTGCATTTTGCAGCAATCCCCAAACACATATATAAAGAAAATATTATTTGCACATTCATATGATATCAAAGTAAGTTGACAAGAAGAAAATAGATTATTACATTAACAATTACTTCCTTCGGTCCTTTTTTATTATCATATAAGCTATGTGTATAAGGATTGAAAAAAAATTAAAATTAAGACTTAATAATAAAATATATTTATTAAAATATTTTAATTTAATTTTTAATATCTAATAGGTTTGATATTTTGACGCGTTAGTTCATGGGATTTTTCGTAAAACAATTGAATTTGGATTGGCCAATCCAATATAAGACAATGGGATAATGGGATACATAGGTTTGTCTTTATTCCATATTTATGATCTTTTTGCCCCCCTGTAAGATATGGACTACTAGTCTACTATACTACTTAAGCACTTTGATACAACTACAAGGCATTCCAAAGTGACTCCAAATGCATGCTTTTTTATGCTGTTATTACTACATGGATTCCATTCTATCTGTATATCTTCAAAAAGCTATCTTCAAAAAGCGGTGATGGTATATTGATATTCACTCATCTTCAAATAATATGCCAAGTCATTTCCAACTGAAATTGTGTTATGTCTTCTGAATTCTAATTCCTTTTGATTTTTTATTTTTTCACCTAACTAGCCAAATCAAAGTCCTCTTGTCAATGTGGCCGGAGCGGCTTAACATGACCATAAATGCATGGAAGTCGTATGCTTTTAGGCTTGAGCATGATATAAATGTTTTAGATAATAGAAAATAAGAATGAAAACAAAAAAGTGATGCAAAAATGACTGCACATTTCCAATTCCACCCTCCATCGTTTTTTGTATTTACTCCCTAGTCCATTCTTACAAGCAAACCCAGCTTGACATGTGCCTCTATATAAGCCACTTTCTCATTCTTTTCACCTCACGCCCAAGACACCCCTCTCCCTCCCTTCCTAACGAGTTTCTATTAGGGAGTCATAGTCTTGTTCTCTCTCTCTCTCTCTCTCTCTCTGTCTTATACACCAAAGTTCTGTTAGTCTTGTTCTCTCTCTCTCTCTCTCTCTCTTTCTCATACACCAAAGTTCTGTGTGTTCTCTCCTTCTCAAAACACACACACACACACAAACACACACTTTCTGTTCTCGCACAGCACAGAGCTATCTAAGCACCATGCCTGAGGCTCCTAAAGACTACAACCTCATAGAGAAGAACAAGAAGACCCTCGAGTTCATCGAGGATGTGACTGCCAACGCTGACGAAGTCCAGGAGAAGGTGCTATCTGAAATCCTCTCCCGCAATGCGAACGTTGAGTACCTGCAGCGACACGGCCTCAATGGCCAAACCGACCGTGACACTTTCAAGAAACTCCTGCCTGTCATAACCTACGAGGATATCCAACCTGACATCAACCGCATCGCCAATGGCGACACTTCCCCAATCCTTTGCTCAAAGCCCATTTCAGAGTTTCTCACAAGGTGTGCACATACATATACATTAACATACACACACATATGCATAATTTCATAGGACACCTGAGGTTTGATCTAGCCATAGATGCTAGCCCAATATAACATAGCGAGTCACAGTTTGAGTCACTCATATTTAAATATTCCACATTACTCAAATATAATAGCCTGAAAGGGTACCTGTAAAAATCAAACAAAAATTTCATAGACAGTTTTTATTCTAATACAAGGGAGAAAGATCATTTTTTTTTCCGTCCACGGTCTCGTGTTACTTTGTATGCATGTTCTGGCCAAAAATATTGATGGAGTTGTTTTGGTCATTTTTTTTTTTTTTTGGCTTTTTTTATAGTTCCGGGACATCTGGAGGTGAGAGAAAGCTGATGCCTACAATTGAAGAAGAGCTTGGTAGGAGGAGTTTGCTGTATAGCCTGCTGATGCCTGTGATGAGCCAATTTGTTCCTGGCCTAGAAAAGGGCAAAGGAATGTACCTAATGTTTATAAAATCCGAGGCAAAAACACCGGGAGGGATTGTGGCACGCCCAGTTCTAACCAGCTATTACAAGAGTTCCTATTTTAGAGACAGACCCTATGACCCCTACACAAACTATACCAGCCCAAATGAGACTGTCCTCTGCCCTGATTCCTACCAAAGCATGTATTCCCAATTGCTTTGTGGTCTTTGCCAAAACAAAGAGGTGCTCCGGGTAGGGGCTGTTTTTGCCTCTGGCTTCATAAGGGCAATTAGGTTCCTTGAGAAACACTGGCCCCTTCTTTGCAATGATATCAGAACAGGAACCATTAACCCTGAGATCACTGACACCTCGGTGCGCGAGGCTGTCATGAAGATCCTCAAGCCTGACCCAAAGCTTGCGGATTTTATCCAAACCGAGTGTAGCAAGAGTTCTTGGCAGGGAATAATCACTAGGCTGTGGCCCAACACAAAGTATGTGGATGTTATTGTGACTGGGACAATGTCACAGTACATTCCCACATTGGATTACTACAGCAATGGACTCCCACTTGTGTGCACCATGTATGCATCCAGTGAATGCTACTTTGGGGTCAACCTCAACCCTCTTTGCAAGCCCAGCGAGGTGTCTTACACCCTCATCCCCACCATGTGCTACTATGAGTTCCTCCCTGTGAACAGAAGCAATGGGGTCACTGATTCTCTTCCAGCACCCAGATCCCTCAATGAGAAAGAACAGCAAGAGCTGGTTGACCTTGTTGGTGTCAAGCTTGGCCAAGAATATGAGCTTGTGGTCACAACTTATGCTGGTAAGCGATTCTTGTCCATGTCAATTTTGCTCTTAAGACTGTGGGCCTAATTTCAACCCGAAAATTAGTTAATATGAGAGGGTTATCCAAATTCTTATAAAGACTATTTTGATCATATTTTTAAATAATGTAGAGCTTAAAAGTTACTTTTTAATCTAAACATGAACACATGATGGATCTTCCATATACACAAAATTGGAACATGGGTTTGGCTAATTCATGTTTTGTTTGACCATTTTTCTCAGGACTATATCGCTACAGAGTTGGTGATGTGCTAAGGGTGGCAGGATTCAAGAACAAGGCCCCTCAATTCAACTTTGTCTGCAGGAAAAACGTTGTCCTGAGCATAGATTCGGACAAGACCGATGAAGTTGAGCTTCAGAACGCAATGAAGAATGCTGTGACACACTTGGTGCCATTTGATGCAGCTGTGGCTGAGTACACAAGCCATGCCAACACCACAACAATCCCAGGCCACTATGTGCTGTACTGGGAGCTCACCCTTAACGGGACAACCCCAATTCCTCCCTGTGTGTTTGAGGACTGCTGCTTAACCATTGAGGAGTCACTCAACAGTGTGTACCGCCAAGGCCGTGTGTCAGACAAATCAATTGGGCCCCTTGAGATCAAGATTGTGGAGCAGGGGACCTTTGACAAGCTCATGGACTATGCCATTAGCTTAGGGGCATCAATAAACCAGTACAAGACCCCAAGGTGTGTCAAGTTTGCACCTGTTGTGGAGCTCTTGAACTCAAGGGTGACGACAAGCTATTTTAGTCCCAAATGTCCAAAATGGGTTCCAGGACACAAGCAGTGGATTAATCAGAACTGAAATTAAGGATCTAAAGTTGGACATTGTTATGTGGTTGGTAGCTTTTCAATGGCGGTTCACATGAACTGTTTTTGTGGACATGTTAGGGAGAAAAGTTTAATTACTCTTTTTAGGTTAATTCTATGTTTAAAGACTTCTCTTAGTTCCCTTCTTTTTTTATTTTTATTTTATTTTTTTCAATTTTAGTTCTTGTCATAACTTGCATAGTGAACTGAACCTAGTCACTGTAAAAAGCAATTCCTGTTTGAAAGAAAGCTGTTGTCTTTCTTTTTATCCAGCAAATTACGCCTTTTTTTTCTCTCAACTTTCTAGCTACAATCATCATAACGTTCGGGGTTGGACTATGGTTTCTTAATTGCAGCCAGCAATCATGCATGTTCACTGAAGTGAAGTGTCATGGCCTCATGTGGCTTATTTCCTACAACGGCAACCAGAAAGCCGTCACTTGTGTACTCCTCTCTTTTTCTATAGTTTTCAGGAAAAGCAAGCCAACTTTTGCCCCCCTCATTTCACTATTCAAGTCCAACTAACGAATCACAGTGTAATTAATTATAAAAAATAAAACAAAAATTTTTTCTGTTTCATTTAGTGAGCAGGGCTATTCTGTAAACAAAGTTTGCAATTTGATTGAGACTTGTCTCCTAAGAATTTTGTCCACGACTCAAAATAGTGGGAGAGGGGAAATGGGGGATAAATCTATCATTAAGAACCTTGATATGCTCCTCTAAGCCCTCGTGATGGCAAGTAATGAGTCCAAAACTCTCTCTCTGAGAGTCTATTTAACAAATAGTTGTTTGTGTCAGATTCTGTCACTAAATCAAGGAACTAAAAACCATGCGTGTGTATTAAATGAACAGGAGGACTTCTGTTCAAGGTTCAAACATGCTCTCTTCAGCAATTCTGAAAGCAAACAAAATCAGTTGCTAGCTTATCACGAAACTTTAAGTAACTATTTTGCTGGCAGTGGCAGCACATAAAGACCAATTCTAATTCTAATATATGATCATCCCTTCATGGGTATGATCTTAGTGCCCCACTATGCACTAACCAAAGGACAAACTCAATAAGCTTTCAGGGCATAAAACTAGCCGGGAAAACGCAGGACTAGTCAAAGAACAAGGACTTGCTCACTGCCAAGAAAATTTTGAATTTGAGAGAGGGTAGGCGGAGATAATCAGTGGACTCAAGAGTGTTGTTCTTTGTTTGCTCTGTATTTGAAAGAAATATTTTGTAATCTCATTTTACATGGAATTTTACATGGAATACTGTATCGATTCACACCTTATTTACTTTTGGATAAATATGAACTCCATAATTCAATATTAAATAGAAGGGAAGTTGACGGGATATCCCATTCAAACTGAATTTGGAAAGAAAAGAAAATAACGCAGCTCTTTGGTTTTAAAGGGGAATATAAAACACGTCTTCATGGGTGCGTGTGTCAGACCAAATTATGCAGTTCGGACAACTCATAGGAAAGAGACAAATTTTCTTTTCAGAGACAAAAGTGTGCTTGGCTCAGACTGATAAAGCAGCAAAGCACTTAGCAGTGTGACAAAGAAGATAAGGTTCGTACATCACTCTGGTTTATGTTGCTGATTTTGTGTAAGCAGCAAATGCTTCTCATGTGTTTGTCCTGTTTATGGTTTACCACTTCTGTTCTGTATGTGCATTCTGAAGAGTAGAGAAAATTCAACGGTAAGTAATAGTACATACTTCATGAATTGAAATATACGTAGTCACGGCATCTTATACATTTTAGTGTTGATTATTTAAACGGTGGACGGTTGTACTTTTCTTTTTCAGCAATGCATAACTGGAAATGGTCTATATACAAAAGTTGTCACAATATAGCTAGTTTAAGTGGGATCACGTTTGTTAGTTAGTTAGTTAATTTTTTTTTTTTATTATAAATAAAGTTTTGAGTTTAAATTTTCTAAATAAAATAAATTAGTATCGATAGAACTTTATGGGTAACTTTTTGGTGGATTATAATAGACTAATTTGATTGAAGTAAGGGTGACATTTACAATACTCCATTCTAAAATCTAGACATTGGTAATCTAATTTTTGTCCGGTCACTAGACAAAATTTTTTTTCTTGAAAAGACAAAATGAACCACTTTGAAATGAAATATTACAAGGTTAGACAATTTTTTGTCCCATGTATAAAGACCAACTAAATCACTATTGAAGCTTATAATACGAGCTTGACATAGTACATTCGTACTTTTTCCTGTGATAAGAAATGCCACTCACAAGGCAAGAAAAAAAATTTATTCTCCATCTTCATTCTTTAAACTAAAACAAACATTTTCCATAATAATATTTTGTTACTGTAAATTGATTTATTTTATTTTAATTGTAAGATTTTATTTTAATGAAAAATAATTTATTCTTAGCTTTAATATTACCAATTTTTATCTTTATGTTTAAATAGCATATTTAAAACAATTTTTAGAATATTATTGGAGAATCCTATCAATATTTCTGTATGTATTTATGAGTTAGTCCCCCACCTTCAATTCTTTTTTTCTCACCCCTTAGTTAGATTTCTTTTAAATATAAATGTCAAATTATTTTTTAAAATTTTTATTTAACATGTATACACTTTTATCACTAATTAATTTTGAGTAGTTATAATTCTTTAATTTTTATTTAATGCATATATCCAATTTTTATTTAATCTTTTCCTACAATAATAAAAAAAATCCGTGCCTTGTATGATCCACGTACCATATTTATTTTCAGCCCTCCCTAAACCAATCCTATGCCACAACAATATCACAATTTAGGTTTTATTTTGCTTAACAAAATAAATTTGTAGCATTTCCACCAATTTCCATCTAAGATCTGCACTTTCTAAAGTCTAACATCACTTTAATTCTTCATCGATTTTATTATTTTGAAACCACACTAACATTTCAACAACAACAAAACAACATTATTTGTTCACCAATTTTGTGTTTTTTTTCAAAATTAACTTCATGTAATTACATAATCTTAATCTTTTCCTATATTAAAAGAAGGGTTGTTGTTTAAAACCATGCCTTGCATGGTCCAACTGCAAAGTAGCTTTCAGATACATTACATTTGCCCCATTAACTAAAACTAATACACTACTAACATTAACACTAATCATCTACTACATGGTGTTATACGACACTTCTCCTCCACATTAATTAATTCAAAAAGTTCAATTTTCATCATTTACACGAGTAGAATTTTTTTTCTTCCATTGGTTCTTCCCCAATCCCCTACATTACATAAAATTGATAAATACACTCAACCAAGCAAATTAATAACTGCTCAACAACACATTATTTATCATTTTCCTGTTTACACTTTTAATATAAATTTATTATACCTTTACTCTATATTTTGTCCCCTATCATCGACAATATTTTTTCCAAAATACTGCAATTTTTTTTGCCAAAATACTGCACAATTTTTACAAACTTTGTATACTCTTTTAACAAAAATAATTACATTTTATTAACTGTTTAAGTTAGCATTATTTTATATTAATTTAAATTTTTATGATATCAAACAAATTTTATTTTAATTTAAAAAATTATTATATTAAACAAAATTTAATACCCAAACAAAAATAACTATTCATATTGACACTAACAAAATGTGCACAAGACAATCTTCCTTCATGCGGCTTCTTCCACAATTCCACTATCCTAAGCCCATGTCATTTTCGTCATTACAAAAATGTAAGATTTTTTATTTTTTCTTTTATTTACCTATTAACCAGGTACCTAAACATGGACTTCAATTATTTGTTATCATCACAGGTTTGCTCCGCATATGTAAGCCATTAGATTTAATTTTTTTTATCTGGATGGCCACAAAATTTTGGATCATCAATGTCCAGTTTTTTGACTGGAGCATTGTAAACGTCTAAGTAAGATAAGATAAACTCCAATAAATTTCAAATACTAATATTTTAGATTAAAAAAATAAAAAATACATCGTGATTAATCAGGTGTACAAAGGCCATACACATTAGTCGTTAAAGTTTCAAATGTAACAGCTATAAAATTAAAACAAAACATGAATGCCAACTCATCCGTGCAAATTCATTTAACACCAATGTATATTTTCCATTTTATTATAAAACTTCTGTTAGACTTTTTATCAATATATTATTTTTGAGTTGTAAGGTAAAAAGTATTTCTTCAATTAGCTTTAATTTCTTAAAGGTTTATTATATTTATTAACTATATACATTTTTAAAAAAAAATCCTTTAGTATAAGCCTGAGGTTGAAAATCGAGTCATCATGGTAGGAAGCTAACTTCTTTAACATTTATTCATATACAAATAAACCATTGTGTTGTGTTAAATTATTTAGTTAAATTTAATGTCAAATTATGTTTGAGGTTAAAACATTTACATTAAAAAACATAGTTTTTCATGAAGATTTTTATAACTTTTAAAATATAATTAAATTACTTAAATTTAATTTATATTTGAATTTTAATATAAATAAGAAATTAATTTGCAATATCTAAAGAGAAAAATATGTTATATGTTTATACCTTAAAATTTTATTTTCCAAACTTTAATTGTCAACGTGCGCATTTACTTGGCGGGCCTAATAAGATTTGAGGATTTGATATTTTGGAGCAATTTGCAATATTAATTGTACTCATTTGGCAATTAGCATTTGTCTAAGCGATTTCTTGGGGTGTGAATGTCGATTTCTTGAGTGCGAATATGATGTTGAAATGTCCCCAATTAATGTGTTGTTCAGACTTCAAAGCAAAGGATGCCCTGCCACCCGTGTAACTACGTGGACTTTGTCAAGTTTTTCTAACATAGAAAGATTTGTTGCAAATAAAAATAAAAACTAATCAGAAGCAAACACTAAACCCCTTGTTTGTAAAATAGTTAAGTTATATATAGACACCAAACTTTTTCATACAAATAAGACAATGCATGCCATTGTTAGATGGAAGAATGTGATATAGATATGTAGAGGACCACCGACATCGTCAATCGTTTATATATCCCCACACATAGCACTTCTTTTATCTTCTAGTTTTCTTTTACTGTATTAACTTGATTAGTAACGAACACTCAAATATCAAGATGTTATCTTAAAATTTTTAAAATCATACTACTTATAATCCATTTTATCTATTATTTTAAAAAAAAATTTGGGATTATTTTATCTATCTTTTTCATATATCAATAATGTAATATCCTCCAAAGTATGGTACTATCCTTAAGTCATAGCACCTCACCTAGGAGTTGTTACTGTCATTTAATCGGACCTTGTCTGGCAGCAACCTTCGGCCACCTTCAATCTTACTAGTCAACTTCGTCTCGGGGGAATTTCTTTGGAACTTCTGAATTATCTGGAGATAATACGGAAATAAACATAGGAGTGAAAATTATAAATTCTCAGTAGAATTCATTAAACCACCATATGCTGTGTCATCGTTATTATCTCCAGTTGCTTCGGTTTATTATGAAAAAGATGATCATGCCAAATAAATTATTCAGTTTTATAGTTTGAAAATATATTGTCCGAAGCAGAGTTCATTTTATTCACGCACTTGAATCACATTGGCAATATTTCATATTTAGAATAATAATCACAGCATAAGTAAATAAAATAGTCTCAGCATCGATAAAACATGGGATATAATTATGCAAATATTCATACTTGAATTCATGCAAATACATTGGTATTTTTCTTTAACTTTCTTGGCTTTCTTTTCTTGGCACACCTAGGCGTTACGTATTGTCGTCCCTAAGGTGCTTGCATATGGTTTAGTCTTTAGTCTTTATTGCCCTTGGGTAGTCCGATCTAGGAGTGAGCTCAACTCGTGACCGTCGTCACATAGAACTAACCTACAAGGGGATCCACATGCCTCTAGTCTTGGAGGGATCTCATTTTGGTCACGTGCCTTTAAATTGAAGGGATCTCTCCTAGTCATGTGCCTCAAGAATAAAGGGATCTCAACTGACCACTTGCCTTTAATGTAGAGGGATCTTATCTGACCACGTACCTCCAAGGTAGAGGGATCTCATAGTTTTATAATGCCTTCACAGGGAGGGACCCAATTAACTGCCTCCAAGTGAAGGGACCCAATCTTATCTTATTTAATTGCCTTAACAAGGAGAGATCTCATAACTACCTCCAAGTAAAGGGATCCACATTTAATATGTTCATATCCTTTCATTCTTATGCATAATTATGTATAGACATGCTAAATGCACTTATACATATGCTTTATCATTTACTTTTATATATCCTTGCATGTAGAATTTCATATTCATATCATAAATATTCATAACAGAAACTATCATAGTTTCATAAAATTCTACCGAAAATTCGGCAACATAACGGATCAGATCCATTTCCCTATGAATAGTGCCAGTTTCAGCAAATAGTCAGTCACAGTAAGAGATCAAATATAATGTATTAATCTTTCAAGCACCAATAGAGAATTGCAACACTTAGACCTTAGTTGAACTCATATATGCATTAAGGTGCCAAATTCTTTAATTTTTGGAAATCCTGTTCATATTCTTCAACTTTGCCCGTTTTTAGAAATTAAGCCTTAAATTCATTTTAACTCATTTAGACCTGAATTTTGGATATGTTGAAGTGTTATGTGTCTATTTTATAACCTCTTTGATCCCATCTAATTTTGATAAATGTAGCTCAAGATATTTAAGTTTTATCTTTGCTTGCCCTGTAGCCGGCCAGAATTGCACACTTAAAAGTAAAAATACACTAACAATCGAAAACCAGTTCAAATTATATAAAATTGGTGTCATATTAAAGCTAATAGGACAATATTTCATTTACAATAAGTTCCATTTCATTTGCTTTATTATAGCTTGAGTTATAAGCCTTGAAATTTGACCTTCCTGAACTGCCCTGTTTTGGCCTAGTTTGGACATAGGGCAACTTTCTTGAGCTATTAGGAGCAAACGGGATCTTATCTAACTCTGAAATTTTTATGGGAAATTCTCCTGTGTGTAAGATTTCTAAAAAAGTTAGTTTCATTCAATTCCAAGTAGTATAGGACAAGTTTTTCCCTGAACAACCTAGTCTGCCCAGAATCAAAATCAAAAAACTAGGTCAAACTTCCAAAATTCATATCTCGCTCAATACTAATCCAATGGCCTTATATGATATATGCATGAAAAGCCCTGAATGTCTAGTTTCGTATAAAAATGGTTTCATCAAATTTAAATGGCTGTAGGTGGAGCCGTACACTCCGGCAGTATGGACGCCATAAGATTTTCAAGGTATCAGCTTCTGTTTTACATCCCTTTTGAATTCTCACCCAAGTTCTCATCCAAACTCAACATTTATACATTAATCCAGCCATAAGAATTCATATAAACACCATATATCATCGATCTCATGGAAAGAATAGGAATTCTACTCAGCCACAATAGCACCAATAATAGAAGAAATTGAAGAATCATACCTCAAATTGATGTAGAAACTAGCTAGAATTGAGCTCTTGGTGGAGGAAGTGGATGAGGCTTGGAGTTTAGAGGTAGATGAGGTGAAAATTGGAGAAGGAAGAGTGAGAAATGACCAGCTAAAGAGGGAGCACGAAAATGAGGAAGTTAGAGGGAATAAATAAGGTTTTGTGAAGCATTGGTAGTTGAAAGCTTGTGTTTTGATTGGTTAGTGTTTATGTGGTGAGTGTTTGGCCACTTTCCCCCACTAATTGGCAGCAAATTGGCACCTTGCATGGGGGGGAGGAGTGGCTAAATCTTGGCCACTCATGTTAGGGTTTTTGGTGCATAATTCTACTAATTTGGCTTCGACAGTTTAAAATACCGAATCTCTATCGATTTCCTTCAAACCGGTAAATCATTATTGAATAGTTTTGTAAGAATTCCTATATATCTATCTTAATCTTCTCTAAACTTAATCCTTATAATTAACACTTAATTAAATTCTAATTAATCTCTAATTAATTTCTAATTAACTTTACTTATCCACTAAAATCGAATTAATCGATTAAAGGTGTAAATTAAACATTTTGCAAATTGAGGGCCTTTCTGTTTTCTGTTTTTCATGGCTAATGGCATTTTCGTAATTATGGGTAAGTCTAGGGGCATCCCATATCATTTCACATATGGATACCTCTGTGGCTCAATCAGTCGCTGTTTAGGTTTCTACGTTTTCGCTACGTGATTCTGCTTCGTTTAAAACCTTATTCTACTAATCCTATTGATATAGGGACCTAAATGTCATTTTCTAAAAAGTTCAGGGGCAAGGTTGTGAATAATAAAAGTTTGCCCAATGACATTTTTATTATTTTCTATTATATTATATGGGGATGTTACAAATAAAGTATTTATTATTAATTTTTTAATTTTATCCTTCAGACAATTCTAAGCATATCATCAATTAAGAAATAAATGTAAGATTAATAGAATGAATTAATTATATATTACAAAATTAGTAAGGGCATTTTAGTAAACCTATTTTATAATTAAGCCTTGATTTTGATTTCCTTAAATTATACGAACAAAATGACAAATAAAGTAAATCGGGGATAATAAATTTTGTTACACGGGGCGTTTTCTTACTACTATCAGCCTTTAGAGATCTACTAATTGACACGGGAGTAGAAGGAGACTTTACATGAAGTGATCCAATTATAATCTAACCAATCTCATGTAACTTTTTTTTTTTTTTTGGGTAATTAGAAATCATACCCCTTGAGATTTGAAGAAATAACACCAAAATCGCAAACCCCAAACTTGTGTAAATATTGCACTCCAACTCAAGCAGGTGACTTTTAACGTGGAGACACAATGTTTGGGACCATGATGGACCCATTATTAGATTTTATTTAAAAACATCAATAGTTGAGATTGTATTTCAAATTTTTGCATCTTAATTATTCTCATTTCACAATTTCATTATCTCTATTTTTGCACCACCACACACAGCACCAGTCCACCACTAGCATCATTTGTGACATGACCCTACTCCCTCATAACTTAGCTACCACGATATGACATTGCCCTTCACCCTCATATGCCACTTCCTTCTTTGTGATGCCTCTATGACAACCATCGCCAAATATTCCTCCTCCTATCACCACCACCACACCTTTTCGGCCATTTTTCACTAAAGGCTAAGCAAGCATGCCAAAGAATAATGGTGAATTCAAACCAATTGAAGAAGCCACCATTGCAGAAGACAAAGCCATACTTCAAGCACCCCCTTTCATCAAAATATGAGAATTACTTATTTACTCATTTACTTTTCTCAACTCAAAGTTTCTTTTTTATTTTTTTTTATTTTTTCGGTTAGATTTTTTAAAGAAAAGTGGTTTTTTGTATGCTCTACAAAAGAGTGTGAAAATTAGTAAGGGGTATCATTTCTATGGGAGTTTTGTATGAAATGGTGATTAGCTAAAGATTGCTTAATGCTTAGTGTTATGGCACTTTCATCTCATGTAAGATCCTATATCTTCACTTTGCAACCCCATGATAAGCCACCCACCCCTCTATTAAACGTGTAATTTGATAATTAAAAAAACATTGGACTAAAGGTAGCTGAGAAGGTGCGGAAGAAGTCGGTGGTAGTGTAGAAAGAGGGAAAATGAAATTGGTGAGTTAGAAAAATTAAGCTGCAAAACTTGGGATACAATTTTATCCCTTAGTGAAAGTTGGCCAAGAAGATGAGGTTGTAGTAGGAGGAGAAATATTTGGCAGTAGTTGTCACGAGGGCAACATGAACAAGGAATTGGCATTGGAGGGTGAGGGGTCATGTCATTGCTATAGGAAAGTTGGCTCATGTGTATATCTTGATAGGATTGTGGTTGATTTTATTTATATATATATCCTTAAGATGTGTATCGTTAGATTTAGGAATATTTAAATTAAGGATACAGTAGAATGCTAAAAGGAAAAAAATCCGATAAATTAATTTGCCAAGATGGCAAATTAATTTCTTAGGATATGAAAAATCTTTTACGAATATTAGAAAAATCTATAGGATTTGAAAATTTTGTTAGAATATGGAATAAGGAGTCTTGGAAACTAAGGACTACTAGTTATAAATAAGATCAATGGCCTAAGTATATGAGAGAGAGACAGTGAGAACATGTGAAAGAGAGGTACTCCAGGTTATGAGAGAGGGTGTACAAGGGGCTTTGGGTATGGGAATAAAATTATATTCTTGTATTATTTTTCTTCTCATAGTGAAAGTGTTTATCCTTTGGTGTGGATGTAGGCATGAGATTTGCTGAACCACATAAATTCTTATATCTTTGCATTTATTGTTAGCTTGTTAATTTCATTCCCTTGAGATTTTGTATTTATATTTGATTTATTTGATTTCTATGAGAGCTGCACATCCCCAACACATACATGGATGGTTTGTTATCAAATGCATATATATATATATCTATGCTTCAAACTTAAATGGTGCCTTGGATAGCGCCATTGTGCATGCGATAAAACAAGTGATTCTCATGGATGGTGCTATGAAAAGTGCCATAGATGGTGCTATCCAAACTTCGCTATATTTCCCAGATTTGGATCCTCTAAAGTGAAGGAAATGGTAAAGTGAGTAAGTAAGGGACCATTCACCATTGGATCAATAACTTTCATTTTATGTGGGTCCTACTAAAATGATCTAATGGTGAATGATCCCACACTTTTTCACTTTACAATTTCCCTCACTTTAGAGGACCCATATTTCCCACTCAACCATGCCTATAAATACCGACCTTTGTAACCCATTTGTCACATACAACCTTGTCTTCTCCCCTTCTTTACTATGCCTTATTTCACATACAACTTTCTTTCCTTGCTTTGTTTTGCTTCATCTTTATAACAAAGATGTTAGCTACTCATTAAGGTTGGGAACTGCAAATGGATGAGTGCTTGACAACACAAGATCTAATGTTGGGGGGTTCCCAGTCGATGCCATCTCCACCAAGTATTGCTCTAGGTAAGGCGGTAATAAACCCTTAAGAACAGTACAATGCACGATTTGTGTTACCTATGTTTCATTCGTCATTTCTTTGATAATTTTTATCATCATCATTAATTTAGGACACTTGAAAGTGCAGAGGTGTTTAGCTAAATTAATGTTATATGATCCTAAGAAAAAGAAACTTGGTTCTCATACATGTGCTTGTGTATTTATTGGTTATGTTCAAAATAGTATTACATATAGATTTCTTGTTGTGAAAAGTGATGCACTTGAATATAATATTATTATTGAATCTTATAATGCATCATTTTTTGAGCATATCTTTCCCATGACAAATAAGGAAAAACCAGTTGCTATTTCACATGATTTGAGTGATAATGTTGTTGAGGAAAATGATCATGAATTAAAAAGAAGTAAAAGAAATAGGAAGGAAACTAGTTTTGGAGATGATTTTTATACTTATCTTGTTATTGATGATTAGTAATGGCAAACGAGCCAACCCACCTTGCGTTAGGTTAAGCTTTAAGTGGGGCGGGGTGAATCCACCCATATTAGTAATTTGGGTTAAATATGCCAAACCCACCCCTCTCCGTCGGGGGTTAGCCCACCAAAAAAATTGAAAATAAAGAAAAAAACTTTTTTATATGAATTAATTCATCTAATTTAGAAAAAAATAAAGAAATTTTTAAGTAAATGCAATAAAATAACATCCATACAAGGAAGCTCATTCCATTTATTCATCAAGCATTAAACTATTTACTCAACTTTAAAAAGGTTAAAAATCACATTTCTTAATAAGAATAAGCTGGAACTTCTAAACAAAATAACTATAATAGAGAAGTTCATAAACCAATATTCAAACCTAAACACATTAAAAAATTCACATTTCATAAATTAACCATGTCCATTACAGAGTATAAATTCATAATCAACAAGACAACAACATATTCCACAAAATATCATGAATTAAAAAGAAGTAAAAGAAATAGGAAGGAAACTAGTTTTGGAGATGATTTTCATACTTATCTTGTTATTGATGATTAGTAATGGCAAACAGGCCAACCCACCTTGCGTTAGGTAACCTTTAAATGGGGTGGGGTGAGCCCACCCACATTAGTAATTTGGGTTAAATATGCCAAACCCACCCCTCTCTGTCAGGGGTTAGCCCACCAAAAAAATTGAAAATAAAGAAAAAACTTTTTTTATATGAATTAATTCATCTAATTTAGAAAAAAATAAAGGAATTTTTAAGTAAATGCAATAAAATAACATCCATACAAGGAAGCTCATTCCATTTATTCATCAAGCATTAAACCATTTACTCAACTCTAAAAAGGTTAAAAATCACAATTCTTAATAAGAATAAGATGAAACTTCTAACCAAAATAACTACAATAGAGAAGTTCATAAACCAATATTCAAACCCAAACACATTAAAAAATTCACATTCAATAAATTAACCATGTCCACTACAGAGTATAAATTCATAATCAACAAGACAACAACATACTCCACAAAGCATAAATATAATCAACAACATAGTCCCAAAAAAAAAAAAACATATGGAGTCCACCAATGTTACATAAACACTAACAAAAAAAGTCCAAATGTTATTTGTGTTGTGTTGGAGGGAGGGGGGAAGATGAAAAAAAAATGTGACCTGCGAGCTAAACCCGCCCCACCCCGCTTCAAGACACAGGTCAAATGGGCGCGGGTTATGCGGGTTGAAATTTTTTTGCGGGTTGAAAATATCAATCTATCCTGCCAAAAATTGTGGATTATGTAAGTCAACCTAGTAGGTTCGACCTATTTTACTATCTCTACTAATGATTTTTTGAGCTATTATGGTGTTGTAACCTCTGTTGATGCTTCTTTTAGAAGGATTCTTTAACATCTTACTAGACAAAGTATTATGCTTAAGTCATAATAATCTATCTGATAAGAGATTACGTGTAATACTGATTAAATTTCTCTTTTTTGTATTAGTATTAATTTCTCGCATAAGACTACCTGATCTCATAACAAAATATTCTGCGGAATGGCGGAATACATACTAATCAATCAGTAAACTGTAAATAACTTAATATAAATAAAAATATAATAAGAACAGAATAACTGCAAACTGCGTCATAGATATGTACATAGATATCTGATTTTAAAGTTTGTTAAAAAGTACAAGGTGTTAAAATGAGGCCGCTAATACAAAATGAAACGGCTAGTATCTATGAATAGCACCCTAAGTGGTCCCCATGGGATATTTCATGTATATCTCCTAATATCTATCCATCTACCCATGACCCAGACTGTCAAAAGAGGGCCATTCTATACATCTACTACCACTACAGTACGCCCACTATCTAAGCAGAATTCGAAGAAAGAAACCCATTCGCCATGGGTGCATCTGCAGGAGGGTGTCCCGTGCTAGGAGCAGAGGATGAGGAGGAACTCGTTGCCTCCGATGGATTCTCCTCTGATGTCGAGGCAGAAAGCATCGGATGTGGTGGTGAAGCAGAAGGAGCCATAGGAGCGGGGGCTGCTGCTGGTGCTGCTGGTGCTGCTGCTGCGGGAGGAGGTGGGAACGGATGGGCCATATGAAGTGGAATGGCAATATATGGGACAGTGGGATCAAACAGTGGCTGCATCAGGGGTACTGCAAAGTCTCTCTGGAAGAAGAAATATAAATGAAACTGGCACCTGCCAGATATATATACAGAGTCTAAAAATGGGTCGAGGTGTATGTGAAGCTCGGGGAACTCAATGAAGAGAACTCACAGCCATTGCGTGCTCCATAGTCTGAGAATGACGCGGAATATATAATATGGTGAGAAATGAATATTTCTCAGTAGAAAATCCTAACTTCTATGCATTCGTCATCGCTGTTATTCCCAGTTGTTTCAGTCGTGCAAGATTTTCAGATAGTACGGTAAAAAAGATAATATTTAACTTAAATACTCATTTGTAAAGCATACACCGAAACAAGTTCAATTTTAATTAACAGATATACTAATGTACTCAAACAATAATCACAGCGGAACAATAGCATGTTATAAATAATAAACAGAGATCTAGAACAATCAATAGAAAAGTATTACACTGTACATATGCATGTGCAATGAGAAGATGCATCTTATTCTTGGAGGCTTTCGCCTTTTATAACTTATTTCCATCTTTGGTCTCCTGGGAGTCATTGGCCATATACTCCTGGGTAATAGTCCGCTTTTCAGGACCAAGCTCGTTCCTATACAGGATGGCCGGGTTTACTTTCCCCGACCTTCCCACTGATCTATTCCCTTTAATTTATTCCGGGGCTGGCCCAAGTGATGTGAACTTCTTTATAAATGTCATGAAATGAATGCACATCTAACCTATCTCTCTACTTTTGAAGTACTCAAGTTGTCATGAACTTCATAATTTATGGATTTCTTACCGAAATTTCGGGGGCATAACGGATCGAGTCCGCTTCCCCGTGAATAGTGCCAAATAATCAGTACAGTTGCACAACTAATAATTTCAGTATAAACCAGCAAATATGTATAAACACTTATAACATCATTCAACAATTGCAAATCAAGCATTAAGAAGGTTCCGGCTTGTCCTTCCCTGCTCTGCCCGAGTTTAGCATGCTCCAATTTTTATTCAATTCAACTCATTAAATTCTCATTTTTGGATATGTTATAGCCTTATATGTCTACTTTCTACTCTCTTTGGTCCCATCTCGTTTTGAGTTGTATAACTCTAGATATAAACATTTTATCTCAGCTTGTCCTGTTCCTAGCTATGGGGTTCCTATAGAATAAAATTCACTAAAAATCGAAAACTAGATGAAATCATGCAAATTTTATATCAGAATGAAGCTAACACAACAAGCTTTAAAATGAATTAAGTTTCATGTCATTTGCCTAAGTGGATTTTGAGTTATGAGTCTCGAAACATTACCCTATTGGGCTGTCCTGTTCTAGGCCAATTTTAACCTAAGCCAAATTCATTGAGGTGCTGGGAACAAATGACAACGAATTAAATTCTAAAATTTTTATGGAATGTTCTCTCATGTGTTAGCTTTCAAACATCTTTCGTTGCATTCAATTTGAGATTGTATAGGGTGAGATACACCCTTCTCAACCCATGCTGCCCGGGTGAGAACCTAGATTTCTAGGTCTAACTTAAAAAATCCATAACTAATTCTATACTAATCCAATGACCTATTATGATATATGTGTGGAAATCCCTGAATGTCTAGTTTCATTTAAAAATAGTTTCATCAAATTTAAATGGTGGTAGGCGGTGCCGTACGCTCTGCCGTATGGACTGCCGAGGGAAATCCTATCCTGCTTCTAGGTTTGTCTCCTCCTTTCAAGCTATTTGCCCCCAAATCCAACTTTAATCACAACACACATGCAAAATCAGTCATAAAACATCATCATCACTCTATAAAACATCCAAATCTCAGATTAAGCATGCTCCTCATACAGCCCCAAATCAGAGAGAATAAAAGAAGAAGTAGGATTTCCTACCTTGTCTTGAGTAGTTTAGGCTGATTTTGTGTTCTTGGATGGTGGTGGCTTGGGATGAGGCTTGAAGATGGATGGAAATGGAGTAGAAATGAGAACAAGGAGGAGAGAAAGAGAGAGGCTTCAGCTGCTTGGAAGAGGTCGAAATTTCTGATGGGAAAAAGAGAGAAAAAGTGAGATATTTGGGTCCAACTTGGTCTTGATTGGTGGATCCAAGTTTTGTATTGATTTTGGTTGAGCTTCCCATTATCAAGGGCTCCCAAGGCGCCACTTGGTGGATTGTTTGGCTAAATCCTAGCCGTTGATTCCAGGGCACTCATAGAAAAATTCTATTGATTCGGTTTCGACAGTTTGAATTACCAAAATCTTACTGATTTCTCTTAAATCGGCAAATCGGTTTGAAATTTTTCTGTAGGGGTTTCTATGCTCCTAATCTAATTCCATCAAGTCTAATCCATCTAAATCACACTTAATTTGACTTCAAGTAAATGTTTAATCAAGTTCTGATTAAACTCACTTATTTGATTAAAAATCGAATAATTCAGTTGTTAACGATAAATTTTTCGGTCGTTACAGATTCTATTAATTCTGAAGTTGAACACATTATGTCTAATCATATTTGGGAATTAGTTGATTTTCCTCTTTGTGTGAAACTTACAGGATGTAAATGGGTATTTAAGAAAAAGTTAAAACCTGATAGTAGCATTGATAAGTATGAAGCTAGATTAGTAGCTAAATGATATAAACAACAATAGAATATTGATCTCATAAAAGAAACAAAATATTGATTATTTTGACACCTACTCACCTGTAACTAGAATTATATCTATTAGAATTTTATTTGCTATTGCATCTATATATAAACTTGTTGTGCATCAAATAGATATAAAAATTACATCTCTCAATGGTGATCTTGAAGAGGATATTTTCGTGGAACAACCGGAGGGTTGTGTGGTTAAGCGCAAGAAGAATAAGGTATGTAAACTTGTTAAATCTCTTTAGGGTCTAAAGTAAGCTCCAAAATAGTGACATGATAAATTTGACAGTATTATGACTTTTGATGGTTATGTTATAAATAAATCTTTTTTTTTTGACAAAGGCAAGGGGAAGGGGAATGAGAGTCGAACACGAGACATTCCAAGCTCAATAAGACATGCAGGAGACAATTACTAAGTTGGGAGCTCAACTGCTTATAAATGAATCTTACAAATGCTTATATATTAAATTTGAGAATGGTTGTGGTGTAATTATTTGTTTATATGTAGATGACATATTAATTTTTGGTACATCGTTAGATATTGTAAAAGATACTTAAAATTTTCTTGCTTCACAATTTGCCATGAAAGATATAGGTGATGCTAATGCAATTCTTGGAATTAACTTACTTTGAAAGGAAAGAAATTTGATATTTTCAGTCTCATTATGCTGAAAATATGCTTTAAAAACTCAGATACTTTAATTGTAAGTCTATTTCTACACCTTATGATCCAAGCCTAAATCTTGTGAAAAATGTTGGAGAAAGTGTGTCTCAAGTAGAATATGCACGGGTTATTGGTAGTTTAATATTAATTGCACTAGACCTTATATGGCTTATGTTATTAATATACTCATAATCCTAGTGATAAGCATTTGAGTGCTTGGATTAGAATTTTGGAATATTTGAGAGGAACTATAACACTATAAGAAAATCAGTAAATAGCGACCGATTTTTCAATCGCTAAATAAAGAAAATTAGTCACTAAACCAATCGATTGCTAAAATTAGAGACCAATTTAGCGATCAATTTAAAAGAAACTATAACCAATTTCCATTAGTGGCTTGTTGAAGCTAAAATAGGGATCAATTTTTCAGTCGCTAAACTAGTTTCCAAATTGGTTGCTAATATGAAATAGATGCATGATAGTCACAAACTCAGTGTCTATTTTTGCGACTGATTTTCTGTTACTAAATCGGTCGCTAGATTGATCACTAATGTCATGACTAGTTTTTCTCATTTTAAGTTGGTCTCAATTTCAGTTGCTAATTTATATATCGGTCACTAAATTCAAAATTGGTCACTAAATTAATTGCTAATTGCAAAATTGGTCATTAAATCGGTCACTAATGCCTGATGATGTAAAAATGAATTATTTTGAATTTATTGAATTCCTAGTTTTAAGCACCTGAAATTCAAAAAATTTAACCACCAAAGAGATATAAATTTTTTATATCAATTTAACCAAATAAACTCCTAATACTAAACAAGTATTAAATACCATACAAATAGGTAATATTCATTAAATTACAATCCAAAAGCTATCTAATAACTAGTCACACTCAAGTCTCAATAATTAGTCTTACACAAGTCTCAATAACTACACAAGTCCTAAACCCTACTCAAGTCTCAATAATTAGTCCTAAACCTTACACAAGTCTCAAATAACTACTCTAACTCTAGTCTCAATGACTGCTCTTAGTCCTAATCTAATTCAATAACTCTAGTTCTCCTCATCATCCTCATTGTCTTGCTCATCACCATCCTCCTCCCCATTAGTTGTGTCTACAACTGGTGGTTGGAAATCAAGAATTTGAAAATTCATTCGCATCATTATTTCTTGCAACAACTTATTATTGAATTGAACTTGAGTCTTAATTCTTTCCAACCTAGCCATAAGTGCATTATTTTCTTCTTGCATTTTCTTCATTATTTCTTCATGCTTCATTCTTCGCACCCAGTCAACTGATTGAGAGCTTGAGCCGTGATAATAAGTTCTTCTATCAACCATAGTAGACTCTACACCAAGACCATAAATCCTCCCATTTTTTATTCCCACAGTGTCATGCCACACATGTATCTCATTACGTTCATAAGATCTTTCCTCAAATGCTTTTTGAGATGCCTCATCCATGGCACGTGTAAATTCAGCCTATCAATGCCAATATGATGAGAACATACACATTAATGAATTTAACCAAACTTATGGCATATTATTAGAGCATACACTATAATTTAACACGATATATAGGTATACATTATATTCTAATATAATAGATAGGCATGCAATAAATATTAAATAAATTAGTAGTTACTTATATCTATATATTCTGATCTCTTATCCACCCACGTTTGATTCTTATGTCTGTGTGTGTGGTGAAACAACTCTGATGGCATAGGAGTTCTCTCATGCAATCTCGTCTACAAATGCAACAAACATATAAATAAAAATGTACTAAGTTAATATGAAAGCAATATGTTAATAAAATTACTTTAGGGAAAAAAATAGTAAGTTATTTGAAAACTTAATCAAAATTAGCTCTATGTTGAAAAGTGGTAATTGAGCCACTAGTGTGAAGAGAACCTCCAAATCTCCCACAATCAAATGATCAATTTAATTTTGTTTATGAACTTTTTTACTTGAAGGTTTCACTTGCCCAATGCTCACAAAGTCTATCTTCTACTGTTTCTCCTAGCCATCTTGGTCTGGTTTGCTTGGCACGGACTTTTTGAAGTAAATTATTTAATAAAGCTGTAGCTCACATTTCAAAATTCTTCTGGGCCTAAGCATAATCCGGCGGCTTGAAATCAAATTTTCTTTGCAATAATCGAAAGAAACATTATAACTTTGTACACATAAACTTTATGAACAATAAAATTTTGAAACTCACTACAAATTCATCAAACAAAAACCTTCTTGTGATAGGTGGCATTTTTTTTCCAAGATGACTAGGGCTATAGATAGTGTCCTTTGATAACCTCATTGATCCTACTAGTTGCAATGTGTGAGGGCAAAAATCTATAATAAAATATTATCAATTAAAATATGTCAAATATATTTAAATTATTTAAAAACTTTTCCCATGCCCAGTGTAATGTTTGAAAAATCTTATCATTTTTAACCAAGTTGTTCGATTTTTATCGAATAATTGAGGTTAATTAGAATTCGATTAAGTATTTATTTAAAGTCAATTAAGTATCATTTAGAGAGATTAGATGTGAGGGAATTAGATTAGAAACATAGGAGACTTCATAGAGTTTTTTCGAAACCATTTTTACCGATACAAAAGAAATCGGTAAAGATTCGGTATTTTAAACTGCCAGAATTGAATTAATAGAATTATGCATTGGAAACCCTAGATGCAAGGGCTCATAACCCATCCACCCACACCTCCTAAGTGGCGCTATCCAAGGGCCAAGATTGATCCTTGTGGCTCACTTGTGAGCCACAAAAGCAACAACCAATGAGAGTAGAAAAAACTCAACCACCATTAATTACCAAAGATTTTTTTTTCTCTTTTCCTTTCTCCTTAAGCTTCTACGGCTTTCTCTTTCTCTTGCCTCTTCTCCTTCATTTCTTCTTCTTCTCTTGCTTCATTTCACTACCTCTCAAACTCTCATCCACTTCCTTACCCACAAACACCAATCTTGATCAAGAATCTCACTTGCTAAAGGTAGGATTCTTTAGTTTGTGGTGTTTTCTTGAATTAGTAGATTATATCATCTCTTAATTTGTTCTTTAAACTACTATGCTATGTTATATCTGAGGTGATTTGGGATGGATTTAATAGGGTTTTGATGGGCTTAATTCAAAGCTTGAAGGGTAAATCATTAAAATCCCCAAAAATAGAAATTAGGAAACTTAGGAAACCCTACGCTATCCGTACTTCCAAGTTGTACGGACCATTATCCAGCCATAAAAATTGAATAAAACTATTTTTAGATGAAACTAGACATTTAGTGCTTTCCAACCATATAAAATATAAGGCCATAGGGTTAGTATTGAGGGAAATATGAATTTTGGAAGTTTGACCTAGGTTTTTGAACTTGATTCTGAGCAGAAGACGTTGTTCAGGGCAAAACTTACCTTATACAATTTGGAATTGAGTGAAACAAACTTTTTTAGAAAGCTTACATATAGAAGAACACTCCATAAAAATTTTAGAGTTATATTTGATCCCAAGTGCTCCCAATAATTCAATGAATTAGCCTTAAGTCCAAATTGGGCTAAAATAGGGTAGTCTAAAAGAGTCAAATTACGGAGCTTATATCTCAAGCTCTACTCATGAAAATGAAATGAAATTTGTTGCAAATAAAAGCTTGTTCTGTTAGCTTTAATATATATAAGTTTTGTATGATTTCAACTAGTTTTCAATTTTTAGTGAATTTTCACTTTTGAGTGTGTAATTCTGGCCAGCTATAGGACAGGCCGAGATAGAACCCTAATAACTTGATCTACACTTATCAAAATTAGATAGGACCAAAGAGTTTAGAAAATAGACACACAGCGCTCCAACATATCCAAAATTTAGGTCCAAATGAATTAAATAGAAATTTTGGCCTATTTTACAATAACCGGGTAGAGTGAAGGTACATAGGTAGCAACTAAAATTCAAGTGCAACTATTATTTCTATGCCATTGATATTGATATATTAATGAAATGTTGTGATTTTTTTGAATAATTGATTATCTGAGTGCTGGTATTATTCATGGGGAAGCAGACACGATCCGTCATGCTACCAAAAATTTCGGCAAAGCTTACGCATAAGTTATGAAATATACTTTGATGCATGTGCATATTTGCATTGATACATGTGCATATTTGCATGAGATTTACAAGAGTTATGACAAAAATTTCATAATACTTGGGTCAGCCCCGGTTTAAAGTTAAGGGGAATAGATTGATGGGAAGTCAAGGAAAGTAAACCTGACATTCTTATATAGGAACGAACTCGATCCTGAGAAGCAGACTATTACCAAGGAGTTGAATGGCCAAGAACTCCCAGGGGACTAGGTAACATAAAAAGTTTATGATACCAAGTTTAAGAATGAGTGAGAATAAGAGAACTCATGAGTACCTGCATGATTGCACTACATAGTTATGTTAGCTATTTATAAATAGAATATTATGTTCATTTACTGCTACTTGTTTATTTATTCCGCTCTTTATACTATATATTGTTATAAAATAGTTTATTCTATTCTTTTTTTCTTATCTTAAGTAAAAAAATTGGACCTTGTTTCGGACCAAGTATTTCTTAAACTTAATAAATGAGGGTAGTTTACTTTGTTACTAATTTTTTTTTTTTTTTTTTTTATAATCAAATGAAAACCGAGGCAACTGAGAATGAATGCGATGTTAGTTTAACATAGAACTCGAATCCTATTGAGAATTTCTTCAAATTCTCGCTTTGTTTCATGTTTCCACATCATTCTTAGACTCTGGTGATGGATGCAACGGCTGTACTTTTCTTTGAGATGCCTGATATGCAGCTGCACTATGACTTTATGTATGATTTGTTGTACATAGTTAGCTCTTGCCGTTTCTGTCTTTACCTTTTTAGTCATAGAGACTTCGAGATCCCTCTGTTTCACCCCGCGTTTGACCTTGCTGTTCCATATTTTGCCATCCTACTGCAGGTGGCACACCTTACACCTCCTCCACCACCCGCAGCCCAGGTAGCCCCTTCACCAACTTCACCTCCACATGTGGTCGCGGACATCCTACTCGGCCCTAAGAGTGACCTTTCTGAGGCAACTGATTCACCCTCCTCTTCCTGTGGACCTGACACAAATTATGCTCCAACGCCTACCTAACGGACTAGACTCCAACAGACAGGCTATGTTGTACAGTATGGTCCTTTTTTGGCGGTGTGCAGTATTGGGCCATAGGCTTAGTCATATGTTTGTAGTTAGTTAGATCCACTAGCTTGAAATGTCCTTTGAGGACCCTGTAGGATTGCATATCACTGACACGGGCCATATGTCTTTTTGGTGTATACCGGCCCAGCATATGTATCCAACTTTTGCACTTGTACATAAACTGAAGCTTTAGCTTTTGATATGTATATAGCGGATGTTTTACTACTTAACCTCATCTTTTCTATTATATTATTTATTCATTTCTAATGTTTTGCGATATCGATCACGTTTATTATATACAAAGCGCCGCGTCGTTTGTTGTTATACTCTCCGTGCCCCAAGGTATATTTCGTCAAGGTAAAAATAAATGGAATACTAACGCGGTAATGCAACTACTAAATTTCATGCTATGACTTAATAATAACATTAAATTGATAGGGTGTTACACCCAGCTTCGTCAAGATGTAAAACTTTCTTGCCATCGTTTCTCTGAATGATTATGGAATCATGAGAGGAAATCAATTCATGTGGAGGATGTCCCTGAGTTTGAGTGTTAGAGAAATGTGCACTTGGCACTGATTGTGGTGGAGTTGATTGAGAAGTAGATGTATTGGGAGGAAATGTTGAAGATAGGGTAACTATTGCAGGTTCAATAGGTGTTTGTTGAGAACTATCAGCAAGCCATGTTGGTTTCAGTTTTTTTTGGCTTATTCTTAGAAACTGACATCTTTCCTTTCCCTTTGTCTTTGTCAGACATCTACAATTAAATGTAACATTAACTCTATGCATGTCAATAATAAAAAACTAACATATGCATAAGATAATCAAGCAATTAATTTACCGTTGAAATAAAATAAAAAGTAGACTAATCTGCATGACTTAAGTGTTAACATTAACCATAACAAAGTATGCACTCAGAGAGCAAAAGGAAGTGTAGCAATTGAAATTTCGACAAGTATAAAATATGATATTTATGTAATAAATATTAACCAAATGAAAAAATAGCTTATTCTAAAACTGTCCAACTTGAACAATTCAAAATTCAATATAAAGAGCGATACAAAATGTAACATCTGAGAAATTTTATCGTTAATAACCGAGTTGTTCGGTTTTCATCGAATAATTGGGATTAATCAGAATTCGATTAAGCATTCACTTAAAGCCAATTAAGTGTGATTTAGAAGGATTAGGCTTGATGGAATTAGATTAGGAACATAGAAAATCTCACAGAATTTTTTTAAAACCGGTTTACCGATTTAAGAGAAATCGGTAAGATTTCAGTATTTTAAACTGTCAGAACCGAACCAATAGAACTTATATTATGAGTGCCCTAGGATGAATGGCTAGGATTTAGCCAAAATATCCCCATATGTGGCGCCATTTTCAGCCAAAGAAGGCAACCACAAAATCAAGTTGAAATGGCCAACACAAATCCCCCAATCAAATTCAACTTGCTTTAGAAGTTTTCATTTCTTCCTTTTCTACCCTTATAATTTGGCCTCTTTATGTGGCTGACCACTCTCCATTCTTTTCTCCCTCATCTCATCTGATCTCACCTCATATCATCTTCACCTTCAACAAACCTTCAAGCCACAATAAGATTTTTTCAACTTAAACACAAATCTAGCAAGAATCACACCTAGGAAAGGTAGGAATCCAACTTCTTTTCTTGTTTTCCTTGATTTAGAGCTATGTGGGGATCTTGTTTTTCTCATGATACTGATGTGAATTGGAGTGATGATGATGGATTATGATTGATTTTGCATGTATGTTGTGATTAAAATTGAAATTGGTATGAAAGAACTTAAAGAATAGAGAAAATTCAAGAAGCTGTTAGGGTTTTCCTCAGCGGTTCGTACGGCGGAGTGTACGGCTCCATCTACAGCCATTAAAATTTGATGAATCTATTTTTACATGAACTAGATATTCAAGTATTTCTATACATATAAAATATAAGGCCATTGGATTAGTATAGAATTAGTTATGAATTTTTGAAGTTTGACCTATAAATTTGGATTCTTATCTGGGCGGTATGAGTTGAGAAGGGTGTAACTCACCCTACATAACTCCAAATTGAGTGAACCCGATGTTGTTTGAAAGCTAACATATAAGGGAACATCCCATAAAAATTTCAGAGTCAGATTCGTAGCCAATTATTCCCAGCACATCAATGAATTCACCTTAAGTTCAAACCGGGATGGAATAAGGTAGTCTAGTAGGGTCAAGTTACAGGGCTTATATCTCAAAATATACTTATGAAAATGATATGAAACTTCTTTCATTTAAAAGATTGTTCTGTCAGCTTTATTTCATATGAATTTCGTATAATTTCACTCAGATTTCTATTTTTAGTAATTTTCACTTATAAGGGTGCAATTCTGGCTAAAAACAGGATAGTCTGAGGTAAAATACTAATAACTTGAGTTATACAAACAAAAATGAGATGGGACTAAAAGGGTTGGAAACTAGACACATAGAGCTATGACATATCCAAAATTTAGGTTTAAATAAGTTGAATTGGACTAAGGGTGCATTATACAACATTCGGGTAGAATAGGATGAAATAAACAGAAAACCCTAACGATGTTTGAATTGAATTTGATGAATGATATTATGAATATATAATTGTAAGTTTGAATGATTTTACTGGTAGTCTGGCATTATTCATGGGCAAACAGACTTGATCCATTATGCTGACGAAATTTTGGCAAGAAATTCTTATGTTGTGTGAGTTATAATTGCATGAACATATGATGTTTGAAAGAATAAAGTTAGTTGTGCATGCAATTCATGAATATTACAAAAGATTCTATATTACTTGGGCTAGCCCCTGAATAAACTTAAAGGGAATAGATCGGTGGGAAGGTCGGGGAAAGTAAACCCGGCAATCCTGTATAGGAACGAGCTCAGTTCTAAAAAATGGACTAGTATCCAGGAGTATATGACCAATAACTCCCAGGGGACTAAGGATGGAAAATAAGTTTTAGGAGGAGAAAGCCTTCAAAGATAAGATGCATTTCCCAGTTGCACATTTATATGCACTATATGATAAGTCTTGATTGATTGTCATAATTATCTATTTATTTCTCATGATATGTTACTGTTTAATTATGGTTACTGCCTTAGTTGTATTAGTATATCTATTAATTATATTTTCCTTGTTCTAATCTAAAATTTAGTTTGTTTCGGTGTATGTTTCTAAAATAATAATTTAAGTTGAATATTACCCTTTTGTCGTACTATTCAAAATTAAGGAAAAATCGAAACAACTGAGAATGACAGCGATGACAGATATGTATAAACTTAGGATTCCTACTGAGAAATCTTTATTTCTCACCCTACTACATGTTTCTGCGTCATTCTCAGATCATGGAGAACGCGGCAACGAGTATCCTGTTCATCGAGTTCCATGAGCTTCACATCCACCTGGACCCGTTTTTAGACTCTATATATATATCCGGTAGATGTCAGTTCTATTTTTATTTCTTCTTTCATAGACATTTTATTGTCCCCTTGACTCACCCACTCTTCGACTTTGCCGCACCTTATATTGCTATTAGGCTATACATGGCCCATCCTTTTCCACCTCCACACGCAGCAACAGCAGCACCAGCTCCCATGGCTCCGCCAGCTTCACCACTACAGCAGATCCCCTCGGTCTCACTGTCTAAGGAGGATCAATCAGAGGTAGCGAACTCGTCTTCCTCGTCCTCTGCCCCGAGCGTGGACTACACCGCAGCTGACGTCGACATGGTGAATGGATTCCTTTCCTCGGAGTCCATCTAGAGTGCCCGTGTAGTGCTGTGGTAGGAAATGTATAGAGTGGCCCTCTTTTGGTAGTATTGGATCATAGACAGTAGTTTAGTGCATGCTGTATGTGGAAGGGTAGTACATGAAATGTCCCTTGGGGACCAGCTAGGATACTGTTCATATATATATATATATATATATATATATATATATATATATGATGCAGTTTCGGTAGTTCTGTTTATTTCATATTTTTATTTATTTTATTTTATTTCTGTTACAGTGATTATATATTACTTATTCCGTAGTCACACGGGAAGTAATTAAGTGAACAGTTAACTAGGTATGGGTAATTAACATGAAATCAAAAAATGAAATTTAATTAGACCGCCACACGTAATAACTTATCAGGTAACATATTATGACTTAAATATAGTATTTTGTCTGGTAAGGTGTTACACAAAAAATGTATACATACTCACAATATTGAATCTCAAACAAGAATATAAGGTTTTGCTCAAATTATTATACACTAACACAAAAGCCAAGAATCAAAACATAGCATTAATTCACAGACAATTAATAGTCATAATCTTTGTGAGAATATAAGGTCAATAAATTAAAGTAAAGTACCTTCGTAAGCAATCAACACCAAATAACCATTAAACATTGCACTCTCCCCCAAGTAAGTAGGATTACCATTGCAAACTGAAAGCATAACCAATCAATACCCACTTAGCTCTAGCGACATAATACTTTAAGAATTAAAAGAAATGAACTTACATGAGGAATTTCTCAGAATTTTGAGAATATCATCAACTAAGCCATTTCTATCACTTTCTTTAATCACTAAAATCACAAGAGAAAAAAAATTAAACCGAGAACAACATGCCAACACAAAGCAGGGAATCAAAACTTAAAATAAAGCAACCTACATGGAAACAACATTAGTGAATCTCAACATAACAATTACACTAATTGTACCTTTACAATTTCTAACCTCAACACTAATCTCTAATGCCTTATGACCAGCCTCAACACTAATATCTAATGCATTATGACTAACCTCATAACTAATCGCTTTAATTAATAACGATATCTTATGTCAACACTAATCTCTAATGCCTTATAACTAATCTCATAACTAATAATCTCTTTAATTCATAATAATGTCTAGTCTCAGCACTAATATCTAATGCCTTATCACTAATGTTATAACTAAGGCGCGTTTTGCTATGCACCGTAGTGAAGATGGTGCATAATACACCTTGTCATCTAATGGTATGGATTGGATGGTATATGTAACATCCACCACGAGTTTCGACTTCACCTTCAAATTTCCATGATTTCTAACTTCATGTCCAATTTCTGACTTAATCTTCAATTTTGATTATTCACGATTTCCGACTTCATATTCTAGTTTCAAATTAAATGGAGTGGTTTCCGATGTTCCAATCTTCGACTTCGAGTTTCTAGTATATTGTACATAATTTCCAACTTCCGGGATTCGGGTATAAGGCTTCCTATTCTGGTACCAACTTCCAAGTTTATGTAAAAATCCCGACTTCCGGATTTAAGTATTTTAGGCTAGATATTCTTGTCCAGGACTTTCGATTTCAAAGTGTTTTTATGTGCTTGTGATTCCGATTTCCGACATTAGTCCATATTGGTCTTCCAAGTTATGAATGTTTCCTAATTACCGAGTTCCGACCTTAACCATGTATTCACTCATTTACGACCTCCGACTTCACGATTCAAAATAAAGTATGCATGGTTCCCAACCCCCGAGTTTAAAGTTTAATAGAATGATCACAAGTGCCGACCTCCGGGTTTAATATAACGAGTTCCGACCTTAGAGTTGAACTCAACTAGAATAGACAAGAGCTCAGATCTTTGAATTGATCTCCAAGTTCGATCAAGATTTACACGAGTTCCGATCTCAGAATTTATTTCCAAGTCTCAAATAAGGTGGGCATGATTTCCGGAATCCGACTTCAGCTCCAAGTTCAGATAAAATGGACGTGGGTTCCGACCTTATACAGAATAGAGACGAGTTCCGACTTGAAATAGAATGGGAGCGAGTTCCACTTCTGGGACGACGTGGAGGATAGTTTAGCCACAAAAGAGGGAAACATGGCCGAATTTCAATCACAAAATTTCAACCAATCAATACTCACAATTCCAATTACCCTCGTGTATTTAAGTCAGGCTCTTCTTCTCATTTCTGATTGACTTGCGCCCCCCTCTCCTTCTTGCTCCATCCCTCTTCTTCTCTTCCCCTCTCAACATACTCCATCAAATCTCCAAGCTTTGTCAAGGTTCCATCAATCCAAACTCAAAATTCAGCAAGATCACACCTAAAGGAGGTAGGACTCCATTTCTATTCTTAAATTTTTTGAACTGTGGCTGCATGAAATTTTACTCTTCTTCATGTATTTGATGATATGTTGGATGTGTATGATAGATTATGGTTGGATTAATATGAAATCTTGAGTTGGAATTAAAGTTAAAAGAAGAAAATTAGGAGAAGTGGAGGATTGAGATGCTGCTTAAGTGAGAAGCCCCACAGCAGTCTGAATGGCGGAGTGTACGGCTCCACCTACAGCTGGTTAAATCTGATGAAACTATTTTTATATGAAAGTATACATTTAGAGCTTTCCATACATATATAATATAAGACCATTGAATTAGTATTGAGAGAGATATAAATTTTTGAAGTTTAACCTAGGAATTAGGACCTTCATCCGGGTAGTATGGGTTGAGAAGGGTGTAACTCACCCTACACAACTCCAAATTGAGTGAAACCAACTTTGTTAGAAAGCTTACACATAGGGGAACATCCTATAATGAAATTCCTAGTTTGTTATGATCCCATTTGTTCCCAGTGGTTCGAGGAAGTTGCCCTATGTCCAAACCAGGCCAAAACAGGGTAGTTTAGGAAGGTTGAATTTCAGGACTTATAACTTGAGCTATACTAAAGCAAATGTTGCAAATGAAAGGTTGTCCTGTTAGCTTTGATATGAAACCAAGTTCATATGATTTGGACTTGTTTTCGATTTTTAGTGAATTTTTGCTTCCAAGAGTATAATTCGGACCAGTGACCAAATAGGCTGAGGCAAAATTTAAATATCTTGAGCTACACATATCAAAATGAGATGGGATCAAAAGGGTTGAAAACTAGACATATAGAGCTATGACATATCCAAAATTCAGGTTTAAATGAGTTGAATAGAAGTAAAGGTGGATTATACAAAATTTGGGCAGAACTAAATAGAATTGGCAGAAATGACCAAATTGATGGTTTCACAAGTGTTAGTGAACATATAAGGCTTGAGTTGATGGTTGCAAGTTTTACATTGATAGATATGTTAGATTGATTATACTGCTATGACGGATTTGTCCGCGAGAGCTGGCACTATTCATGAGGAAACGAACTCGATCCGTTATGCTGCCGAACTTTCGGTAGAACAATAAGGAAGCTATGAGCATTTATATGTTATGAATATTTATGATGTGAATATGAAGTTTTATATGCAAGGATACATGAAAGTAAATGATGAAGTATATGTGTGAGTGCATTCAGCATGTCTATGCATGATTATGTATGAAGATGAAAGGATATGAACGTATTAAATGTGAATCCTTTCACCTGGAGGCTGTTATGAGATCCTTCCTTGTGAAGGCAGTTAAATAAGATAAAATGTGAATTCCTTCACTTGGAGGCAGTTGCACATTGAATCCCTCCCTTGTGAAGGCAGCTAAAACTATGAGATCCCTCTACCTTGGAGGCAAGTGGTCAGATGAGATCTCTCTACATTGAAGGCACGTGGTTAGATAAGATCCCTCTATTCTTGAGGCATGTGACCATAAGAGATCCCTTCAATTTAGAGGCACATGACCAAAATGAGATCCCTCCAAGACTAGAGGCACATGAATCCCCTTATAGGTTAGTCTGTGTGACGACGGTCACGAGTTGAGCTGACGAACTCACTCCTAGAACAGACTACCCAAGGGCAGTAAAGACTAAAGATTAAAACATATGCAAGCACCCCACTCGCATGAGGCATGGCATCGACCCAGCTAGTGTGAGTATAGGGGATAGGGCTTACATGAGGTATGGCATGACCCAGCTAGTGTAAGTACCATAAGAAAGGAAGCAAAGAAAGTTAAAGAAAAGCACCAATGCATTTGCATGAATTCAAATATGAGTATTTGCATAATTATCTCCCATGTTTTATTGATACTGAAACTGCTCTATCTATTTATGCTATGATGAGTCGATATTCCTAAGGAACGTGACATAGCAATCACGCTCTGATGGGGTGTAACATGGCAATCATACTTTGGAATGTAGCATGATGATCCCACACCCTAAGGAGTGTGACATAGCGATCACATTTTGATGGAGTATGACATGGTGATCATACTCTGGGACGTGGCAAGAAGAACATATTCCTAAGGAGTGTGACATGGTGATCACGCCCCGATGGAGTATGACATGGCGATCGTACTTTGGAATATGTGTAACAAGTAAAGGAAAGTTCAAGTACAAGTAAGGGCACGTGTAGATGTTATGTCTCTGGTATATTGATGCTACAGTATCTTAATATGTCGCAGTTATTATTCATAGTATAATTTATGAATTGACTTTGTATGGGCTCTTCCAAATGCCAAGTGTATAAGTAAAATGAACTTTACTTCGGATAATATATTTTTGAACCATAAAATATAACGGTTTACATAACATGTTCACCTTTTTCACAATAAACTGAAGCAACTGGAGATAACAACGATAACATTATGTATGATACTTAAGGAATCCTATTGAGAATTCAAAATTCTCACTCCTATTTCCGTGTTATCTCCAGATAGTTGAAGAAGTTCCGAAGACGGCTGAAATTGCTGTCAGATAAGGTTTGCTTAGGTAACAGTAACAACTCTAGGGTGTGGTACTATGACTTAAGCATAGTACTGTACTTAGAAGGGTGTTACAGTATATGGATACAATTAACACCTATGATCCACCATAAAGTTTCTCACTCTCACTCTTCCATCTCCACCAACTCGGCTTCTCAGTTCTTTTTGTTTCTCTCTCTTCAACTTTGTAAAAGAGAGCACTTCTTTCTTTACAGAAGTAAGAGCCGGCGGTGGCAGAGGCCTTGGTTGTGAAGCTGATTGGCTACCGCTCCACCCACGATAATCGACAATACGAAGGCCAAGCTTGCCGACATCGATGCCCACCTCTGGACTTTGTTCTGCTCTGCTTAGGTAGCCAATGTTTCTTGTGTTCAGACCACTCCCTTTGATGGCCAAAAGCCTAGAATGTATAGTCTCCATAAGTCCTATTTTCAACACCATTTGATCCTTTTCTCAATCATTTCATATCCTTGCATTTTTTGATAGGTTTGTCTTTTTTCTTTTAATTTTCTCTATTTGATAACTAAATCATTGGATCATACTTGAAACAAGATCTCTTGAACCTAATATGTTTGTGGGTGCGTTTTTTGCTTTGTGATTTATATAAATCGTGATTAGGTCAGAGAAAAGCTAACAGAGATATATGTAGTAGTATTGTTTAGAGCAATAGAGAGAAGTGATGGTGGATGGGGTCATCGGAGGAAGGCATGATAGTGGAGAGAGAGGAACAGAAGGGAAAGAGGGAGTGTGTGAGAGAGTAAAAAAATTTTATGGTGTATCATAGATGTTGGTTGTATCAATATACCATTCAATCTATACTATTAGATAACAATGTGTACTATGCGCCATCTTCACCAAGGTGTATTTAGAACGTCGCCTATAACTAATCTCTCTACTTAATAATAATCTCTAATCTTAACACTGATTTGTAATGCCTTATAACTATCTTCATACTTAATCTCTCTAATTAATAAACATATCTAACCTCATATCTAAAATATCCCAACTTAGAAGAAAAAAACATTTCTCTTTTCACTTGGTAAAATTTCTATGCAACCACAAGCTCACATCATTATCTCATATATCTAAAACAACACTTTAAGGCCATCTTACACATTTATCTATATATTATAGCTATGTTTTCAAAATGTACAATTAGTAACTACACAAAAAGACATAAACAAATTAAAACACACAATACAAATAACAACCAAGTGGATTTATCCTATACTTGCAATGTCAAATATCTAATCTAAAATAGTTTTAATCATAAACTCACAAAAATGAAGTAAACAAACTATCAAATTTTTAAGCTTCATATTTAACCCATTATATTCAAACTTCAAATTTTGACAAACATTATCAATAACTCATGAGAAAAGGACTGATAGACATGGTAGTAACAAATGAGAATCACTACAAATAACTAACACCCTTTTTTTTTTTAAAGGTACATTAGAATATACAATACGGCTCTTCTATGAGCAAAAAGAGAATGTGGGTCCATTCATGATACAATAGAATCTTAACATAAATCTCCACCTGATCAAGCTATTCACTTCAAGTAACATAACACACACACACACCCAAAAGGACAAACAATAAAATAGAACATCAATACAGAGTTAAAAAAAAAGGGCCACTACCATTCCCTTTTTTTTCCGCCTCTCTTAACCAAACTAAATCACCCAAATCAACCACAAAGAAACAACACCAAACTAGCCCCAAACTAGTCCCAAATTAACAACCCTAAACCAGCCCAAATAGTCCCAAATCAGCCCCACTTTAATAGCCCCAAATAGCCCCAAACCATTCCCAAGCTAGCACCAAACTTACCAAGAGAGAAAAGGCAAAATGTCACTAGTAAACAGCAGTAGAAATGCACACAAAATTGCAGTAGAACAACACGCAAAACAGCATGTTTCCAATGGACTGGGCGGTTGGACGGAGTCAAGGTGACGGGTGGGGGATGGTGAAAATGAGGAAAAGTGGGTTGCTAACAAGAATAAAAACTTAGGGATTTTTTAGGCAAAGCTAAAAAATTAGTGACCGATTTATCGGTCACTAAATTGATCACTAATTTTAAAGAATAGTGATCGATATTATGAGCAACGGAAACAAATAGATTTAATAAATCGATTGCTAAATCAGTCATTAATTTTTAAATTAGTGACCGTTTTAGTGACCGATTTTGTACACAAGGTTAAAGTAGATGACTTAATAAATCGATCATTAATAATTAGTGACAAATTTAGTGATCGATTGTATAAACAAGGAGAAAGTTGAAGATTAAATAAATTAGTCACTAAATTGGGCACTAATTTTGAAATTAGCGATCGATTTCATAATATAAATAGAAAACCTCTACGAACAAAATCAATCACTAAATGCAAAATTAGTGACTGATTTACATAATAAACCATTTTATGCCTCACACAAAAATCGGTCAATAAATGGAAATTTCCATTTAGTGACCAATTTTTATCATAGACCATTTTATGCCTCACACAAAAATCAGTCACTAAATTTCTATTTAGAGACCGATTTACATAGTAGACCATTTTATGCCTCACACAAAAATCAATTACTAAATGCAAATTTAGTGACCAATTTTCATGTGACCATGCGAATTAGGCTATTGTAGAAATCAGTCACTAAATTTGCATTTAGTGACTGATTTCATGCGACCATGCAAATTAGTTATTATAGAAATCATTCACTAAATTTGTATTTAGTGACCAATTTTATGTATATAGATTATGTTCTTACATTGTAAAATCGGTCACTAATTTTAACATTAGGGATAGATTTAGCGACTGATTGTTTACCAAAAATTGAATAATTAATATTGGTCGCTAAATCAGTCACAAAAATTATTAGAGACCGATTTAGCGATCGATTTTTTTTAGCAAAATTCAACTCCCTAGTTTCTTAAATCGGTCACCGATTTCCAAACTTAGCGACTGAAAATTTCTGTCGCTAAATCAGTTTCTCTTCTGATAAATTCTAGTTGTTTAAATTATGGTTTAACTTATCCTGATTATCTTCAATTTTAGTGGGGTTTTGTGAAGCAAATTGGATTTCTAATTTTGATGAATTAAAATCTACTAATGGCTACGTTTTCATATTGGCAAAAGGAGCCGTATCTTGGAAATTTACTAAGTAAACCTGTATTGTCAAATCCACTATGGAATTAGAATTTATGCTTTGGAAAAGGTTAGACCTAAGGCTGAATGATGGAGAAATTTGTTAGCAAATATGCCTTTGTGGAGTAAATAAGAAAGATTTGTATTTATTCATTATGCCTACCAGATCGTTATTGTGAGAGCAAAGAAGAAAATTTATAATGGCAATAGTTGCCATATAAGATTAAGGCACAACATTGTGCATCAATAACTTAAAATAATGTAATATCCATGGATTTTTTGTGGTTAGAAAATAATTTAACTAATCCTTTAATCCAGCCACTTGCAAGGATGCTTGTAAGTGAAACATCGAAGGGGGATGAGACTACTGCCTATTTTTCAAGAATGCATGGTGGACATGTAATTACTGTGATTGGAGATCACATGAAGGTAATTCAATGCTATGAAATGAAGCCATGCTTATCTCTCGAAAAGGTACTGTCACCATTTATGTTTCACCTATACGTTAAAGTAGCACGAGAAGAGGGGGTTAAATCATGCTTCAAATGAATTTTATAACCTGAAAACTTTAACAACTTTCTCAAGTTTGAGACTTGGAATGCGGAAGTGATTTAGTTAGAACTATAATCAGTTTTACTTTCAGAAAGTTTGCTCTAGCAGCATGATATTTAACATACAGATTTAATTACATGGTGAAATAAATCAATAAAAAGTATAAGGGATAGAAAGATTACACAGCAAGGTTTTATAGTGGTTCGGCTAACCACTTGCCTACGTCAAGTCCCCAGCACTTTGTTGAGATTTTTATATTACGAGTATTCTTTATCCAAGCCTCTCCAAGCTTTTATAGTAGAGTAGTATTTTTCAAGCCTCTCCAAGCTTTACAACAGTAGTATACTAAGTCTCTCCAAGCTAACAGAGTAGTGTTTGATCCTAGCCTCTCCAAGCTCACAATGATCTCTCATGGGCCAGGTTATAATATTCAGTATTTTGAGTTTGTGTTTGAGCACTGACACTAAATCTCTTAATAGAGTATAATTAATGAAATACAGTATGTGTGACTTCTTTTACTTTTTCGAAATCAGATATTAGCTAAGACAAAGCAGAAGAGAAGATTTCTTAATCAAAAGTTATAATAAGTAACCTTTTGGTAGTTCAGAGAATTGAGAAGGATGAAGGCTTTTCATAGTATGCAAAATGTTCAATCATCTAACCACCTCTTCATCGTTCTTCCAGCTTATTTGATCCACTAGTCTAAAACTAGATAAAGAAGAAGTTGCTTTCCTTCCTCAATGTTTGGAAATATCACAGAAGTGGAAATGTAGCTGTTTCATGGTTCACCAACTTTTTAGAGTTGTCAGTGTTTCTTTTGGATTTTGTCATATCACTTTTGACTTTTTGAATCTGATCCTTGAATCGTGTTGAAGAAGCTTTGATGTGAAGTACTTTTTGAGAAGCATCTTTCTAATAGTCACCCTTCTGGATAGAGTCTTTTGGATGTGTCAACTAAATGGTCTGTGCACATTTCTAAGGCTTGTTTTCCTTTCTGATGGTACAAATCCATCCTTCTAAACTTTCTAATCTACTGCTTAAGTGAGAGATCACAAATTCCATAAAAGATTTACTCCAAGAGATGTATATTCATGAGGAATACGAAAGAATAAAATGCTTTACTTTGTTAAAAATAGTTTTCAGTTCGAAATTAATGATCTTACCCACAAAAGAATGCGTTTACCATAACAAATCGTCAAATGACAAAATATTTTATTTAAAGCTTGATTTGTTGTTCATCAAAACCTTAAAGCTCAATACAGTTTGAACCATGAGATGGTTTTTGAAAGGCATTGGAGCTTACATCGCCATCATAGAAGATGCTTGGTGAAGAGTCTACCCCTAGGGTGTATGGCAGTATTGCTGTAGTATTGTGATAAGGTTGCACTTCTGCTCTTAATGGGTCCATAGGCTCCAATCTAGGGGTTGGGGTACCTACTGCAACTTACTCTCAATAGATTGCACCTAAAGTGAGAGTGGAGATAAGACAATCTTCCACTAGTTTTGGTCATAAACTCTAGAGTTCTCATGATCCTAGGATAGCACATGGCATCTAAAGTACAAAATAGCTAAAGCAGCAATCACTTAAGAATGTTGTGTTGTCACTGGATGTGCTCCAACTATTATCTTGAAACAAGGTTCAAAGAGGTAACTTTACCACGCTTCATAAGGTTGTCACCTACTTGTGCCTAAGTGAAGTTCAAATCTTTTTGGATACTCCATCGATGCATGACATTCTCGTTTACACCTTAACTCGTCTAATTTTAAATCAATATATATATACATATATATATATATATATACATATATATATATATATATATATATATATATATATATATATATAACTTGTGCCATGGACAGTGCATGTGATACGACATGTGATTCTCATGGATATATAGTGCTATGGACACTGTATGTGGCATGTAACACCTACCAATTTAATATTATGCTTAAGTCATAGCATGAAATCAAGTAGATTGTGTTACTGTGTGGATACTCTGCTTACTGTTTATTTATCATATCGCATTTTTTTTTTTGTAAACAAGTGAAATGGCGCGCTGTATATAATGAACGTGATCAGCATTGCCGAATGTAACAAAATTTCATAAAAAAAAAACACTATAGAAGGGAATAAAGACAAGTAGTATATCATCAGTCGTATACATACATATGTAAGTTGGAAGCCAATGCTTCAGTTTATATATGGGTTCAAAAGCAAGTGAAATAAAGGAACAGTAAAATTCCTATTGCTAAAAAGGTAGAAATGGAAATGGCAGGAGCCAGCTATGTTCAACAAGTCCAACTCAGGGTTGTGGTGGAGCTATAGGTCCGGGATCTCAATAAACAGAGTGGCTATCAAGTCCATCATCAGGGTCTGAGAATGACGCGAAAACACGAAGCAAGGGGAGAATTTAAATAAATTCTCAGTAGGATTTGAATACGGTATTCAACTGACGTCGCATGCATTCTCAGTTGCCTCGATTTTTATTTAATTATAAAACATGGAATCAGATTGAAGTATCCACATTCAATAAGTTTAAGAAAATGTCTGGTCCGAGGCAAGGTCCAATTTTACTTAAGATAGCATAAGAAATAGAATAAACTACTAAATAGTGATATACAGAATAATGAGCAAGATAAACAAACATACAGCAATAAATAAACATAAATGTCAAACTGTAAATAACATATAATGATTATTCAATGCGACCATGCAAAATCTTATTCTTGAACTTATCTTCATAAACTTTTCCATTACTTGGTCCCTTGGGAGTTCTTGGCCATTCAGACTCCTGGGTAATAGTCTGCTTTTCAGGATCGAGCTCATTCCTATACAGGAATGCCGGGTTTACTTTCCTCGACCTTCCCACTAATCTATTCCCCTTAACTTTAATCCGGTGCTGGCCCAAATATCATGGAACTTTCATCATAACATAACCTTTATGTTCATCATAATATAATCTTTGTAAATTCTTGAAAAATGCACATGTATCCGAATGTGTATCATAACTCATGCATAGGCCTTACCGGAATTTCGGCAGCATAACGGAATGTGTCCACTTCCCCATGAATAATGCTAGTACTCAAAACATCAATTTATCAAAGAATTCATAACACTTTATTCATATTTCAATCATCCATCTCATAAGAACAATCTTTGTATTTAACAAATAGTTGCTGTCCCAGCACTTCTATTCAACCCGATCTTTTTAATTCAAGCTAAAATTTCTATTTAACTCATCTGGATCTCAATTTTGGATATATTAGAGTGTTATGTGTCTATTTTCTAACCTCTTTGTTCCCATCTAATTTTGATAAGTATAGCTCAAGTTATTTAAGTTTTATCCCGGCCTGCCCTGAAGCTAGCCAGAATTACACACTTAAAAGTAAAAATCCACCAAAAATGGGAATCTATTTCAAATCATATGAAATTGGTATCATATTAAAGCTAACAGGACAAGCTTTCAGTTGCAATAATTTCCATTTCATTTTATTTAGTAGAGCTCGAGTTATAAGCCCCGAAATCTGACATTCTTGAACTGCCCTATTTTAGCCTAGTTTAGACATAGGGCAACTTCTTTGAACCACTGAGAGAAAAAGGGACTATATCTAACTCAAAATTTTTTCACAAGATGTTCTCCTATGTGAAAGATTTCTAACAAAGTTAGTTTCACTCAATTTAGAGTTGTATAGGGTGAGTTACACCCTTCTCAACTCCACTACCTGGATGAAGGTTTTGATTTATAGGTTAAATTTCAAAAATTTATATCTCTCTCAATATTAATCCAATGGCCTTATATTATATATGTATGGAAAGCCCTGAATGTCTAGTTTCATATAAAAATAGATTCATTAGATTTAACTCGCTATAGATGGAGCCGTATACTCCGTTGTACAGACTGCTGAGGGAATTTGGTCTTCCAACCCCTCACATCTTCCTATTTTCACCCTTTCCTACTCCTTAATCTAATTTAAACGCAAAAACAGCCAACAACCAGCCAAAATCATATTCATTCACTAATCACATCAAGAAGTGAGAAAATAAAGCCAAAATCAGCCATCCACAATCAGAATAACAAGAACAAAATTGAACCTTTACCTCTTTGTGTGTGATTTTGCTAAGTTTTGGTGTTTGGATTGATGGAGCTTTGTCAAGCTTGGAGGTTTGATAGAGTAGGTTAAGAGGAGAAGAGAAGAAAAGAAGAAGGCTGAAATCAGAAGAGAGGGAGGCGTAAGTCAATATGGAGTAAGAGAGAAGAATCTGATTTGAGCATTGAAGAGGAAGTCTTTGTGAGTTTTGATTGGTTAAAATTTTGTGGGTAAAGTTCAGCCATGTCTCCCTCTTTTGTGGCTAGATTATTCCCCATGTTGCCTAAAAAGTGGAACCCGCTTCCATCTTTTCTAAAATTGGAACTCATCTCCATTTTGCTTAAAGTCGAAACTCATGTCCATTTTATTTGAACTTGGAGATCAATTTGGAGGTCGGAACTCATACCCATCTTATTTGAAACTTGGAAATAAATTCGGAGATCGAAAATCATGTTCGTTTTATTTGAAACTTGGAGGTAAGGTCGGAGGTCGGAAATACATTTTATTTGAAACTTGGAGATAAAGTCGGAGGTAGAGAATCGTGTACATTTTATTTGAAACTTGGAGATAAAGTCAGATGTCGGAAATCATTTACATTTTATTTGAAACTTGGAGATAAAGTCGGAGGTCGGAAATCATGGTAGATGTTACATGGCACCCATGGATGGTGCATGTGATAAAACATGTGTACATGGTATTGTCCAAACTTCTCTATATTTCCCACTTAGCTATACCTACAAATACCCACCTTTGCAACCCATTTGTAACACACAACCTTTTCTTTTGTTCTTCTCTTCTATTCCTTATTTCACATACAATTTTCTTTCCTTGCTTTGTTTTACTTCATCTTTATAATGAAGGCATTAGATGGTTATTGAGGTTAAAAACTATGTGTGGACATGTAATGTCCCAAGTAACAGTGTGTATAATCAACGCTATTAGATAATTAATTATTAGATACATTATAGATAGGCAAGAAGCTAATAGGGTGATATGATTTCAAATTTTCTCTATAATAAAATAATGATAATTTATCGGCCACAGAAATTCTCTTACTAATAATATCTTGTATTACAAGAAATTGATCTGGTAGGAATCTATAATATAAAAGAACATAAATATCTCCTTAAAAACTCTAGAATGTGTGGCTAAAAATTAGCCATACCAGTCTTCTTTAAGAGAAAAAGATGACCACACAAGTTGAAGTTAAGAAAATTTAATTTTCTTTTCAAATCCACACTTTATAAAATATTAAAGAGTAGTAAAGATGAGCACAAGAGCTCATCAGTTTTTCTCTCTCTCCTTCTAATATTTTTGGCTAGCATCTTGCCCTCCACTTCCATTTTTATCTTCATTCTACTCAAACTCTTGCATCTTGTATCCTCTCATCCAAATTTTCTATCATTTTTACTTGTACACCATCAAATAGCTCTTATATTAGCCAAAAACTCTCTTAAAGAAGAGCAAGAAGAAGGTTGGTGATCATCTTGGGATTATGAGAGAAGTGAAAGCATGAAAGGATAAAAAACTAGAAAGGTTTAAAGCTTTGGATCAAGGTAGGCTTTTGGACTTGTGTATACTCTAGGGTTTCTTGGAGCTAGGGGTTTTGTTAATTTATTTTGGTTTACTTATTTAGAGATTGGTATGATGTTAATGGAAATTGTTCTAGTGATTTAGGGGTGGTAAACCTTGATTAGTATTGCGAAATACTCTAGAGAACCATAATAACCCCAAAATAGAAAATTTGTTGTTAAAGGTTTCATGAACAATACCTAATACATGGGCAATAACTCAGGCTAGGAAATTTGAATTGAAATAAGACCAATTTTGGATGAAAATACACTCATAAGGGAGTACATCTTCAAAATTTGAGGTTCATTGGTTTTAGGATGTAAGAGTTATGATTTTTCAAACTAAGCTATTGATTAACACCCCCTATCTTGACTAGTGCATGGTATAATGGGCATATATTGTCTTATACAACTCCAATTTGAGTGAAACCACCTTTGTTAGAAATCTAACACCTAGGGGATATGCTTATAAAATTTTTGATTAAGATCCTTAGTGGATCACTCCCAATAAGTCCACAAAGTCACACCTAGCTCTGTGAGTGCTAAAATAAGACAACCTTAATGTAGAACTTATAACTTAAGCTCTGCTTAGCTAAATTGAGTGGGACTCCATTTTTTCAAAAGAAGGGTCAAGTGTGTATAAGCATGTCAAATTTCAAGACAAAATGATAAAAAATGAAATTTTAGTGATTTTTCCCATTTCTAATGTCTGAGTTTGCCCTAAGATAGGACAGTATTCAAGTTCTGCTGCCCCTAGTTCCCGAGTTCCAAGCCTGACATGTCCCTTTAATTGAGTTTTGAGTTAGACGAGACACTATTCCCGTGTCCCAAACTCCACATTCCAAGTTAATTGGGATACTACTCCAGTGTCCTAGACTCTGAGTTCCAAGTTCATAAAGAGAGCGAGAGTGAGTTTTAAAGTGTATCTAAGCATGGGAAACTTTATAATCATGTGATAGGTTGATGTTATATTGAAGTTATGTTGAAATTGTTATTATTGTGACTGGGTATGTAACACCCTTTATTATATAAGCCATGCTCGAGTCATGGAGTTATATTAAAAGGTTGTCACTGTACTAAGAAAACTTTAAAATATGGAAAATATAATACATGGCCCTTTAACTGCTCGTTTTATTATTGACTAGTAGTCTCTGATACATAGATAATAAAATAGTTACACTTTAAAGGAAATTGTGACTAATATAATACACAGCGTTTACTTCTGCTGTGCGACGTTAGCTAACTTCAATAGTCTCTTGGTCTGGCTTACACCCAATTCTTGCTCAATGAATCGCCCTGTACTTCGCCTCGCACTTGATTTCCAACTTGGTTGCTGAAATGTTTATGGAAAAGAGAAACATACAAGCAGGCAGTGAGAACCTAAGGTTCTTCGTAGGTAAACTCAAACCAATCTTACAATGCCATCATAAACATTCCAGCCGCTTCGGTTTATTATGAAAATATGAGAACATATAAACAAATAGTGGTTCAATTTTAAGTTGAAAACACCTTTCTCAAAGTGGGTTATATTTTAACAACCACTTGCCATCTCATATGATAGACATAGAAATACGGATAGTATAATATGCTCAACAAGGATCATAATAGCATTATGACTTAACTAGATAATTGAAGATGCACATATAGATGCTTATACTTGAATGTATGCAAGTGCACTTGACTTAATTTATTTCTTCTTTAACTTGTAACTTAACCTTGCTCTTCTGTACTTGGTCCCCCGGAGGTGAATGGCCTCTCTCACCCCTGGGTGATAGCCTGCTTTTCAGGTCCAAGCTCGTACCTATACATAAGTGACAGGTTTACTTTCCCCGACCCTTACACCGGTCTATTCCCCTTAAATCTGGTCAGGGGCTAGCCCAAGTCTTAGACAGTACCGCTCTGTCCCATGCTAGCTGGGTCTATGCCATGCCTCACGTGGTAGCTTGGTACGTCTCTCTTGCAAGTTCTCATAAATCTTATTCTTCTTTGGATATTATTATACATGCATATGCTACATGTATTCATTCATATACTTCATATTATACTTAAATCATTCTTGCATATATTAATCTAATGAGCATAACATATAAATGTTCATAACAGTCACATAATTCACATATTTCTGCCGAAATTTCGGTAGCATAACGGATCGAGTCCGCTTCCCCATAAATAGTGCCAGGCAACCAATACAAATGTACAAACTTGCAATTCAATATGGACCAGCAAATATATATATATTCATAGCATCATTCATCAATTTCAATTTAAGCATCAATAAGGTTTTCGGTTTATTCTCTCCTATTCTGCCTGAGTTTGGTATACTCCACCCTTATTGTAATTCAACTCATTTGAATCTAATTTTTGGATATGTCATAGCATTATGTGTCTAGTTTCTAACCCTTTTAGTCCCATCTCATTTTGATTTGTATAACTCAAGATATAAATATTTTACCTCAGCATGCCCTGATCTTAGCCAGAATTGGGTTCTTATAAAAGAAAATTCACTAAAAATAGAAAACTAAGTGAAATCATACAAATTTTATATCAAATTAAAGATAACAGAACAAGCTTTCAAATGAAATAAGTTTCATGTCATTTTCCCAAGTATATTTTGAGTTATGAGTTCCGAAACTTGACCCTACTAGACTACCCTGTTCCAGCCTGGGTTAAACTCAAGTCAACTTCATTGGTGTGTTGGGAACAAATGGCAACGAATCTGGTTCTGACATTTTTATGGGATGTTCTATATATGTTAACTTTCAAAAAACTTTAGTTTCACTTAATTTGGAATTGTATAGGGTGAGTTATACCCTTCTCAACTCAAACTACCTGGCTAAGAGTCCAAATTTCTAGGTTAAACTTCAAAAATTCATAGCTAATCCAATGGACTTATATTTTACATGTATGGAAAGCCCTGGATGTCTAGTTTCATATAAAAATGGATTCATCAAATTTAAATGGCTTTAAGCAAAGCTGTACACTCCACCGTACGGACCATCGAGGGGAAAACCCTAGCAGCTTCTTGATTTCATGTTTTCCTCAAATCAATCCATCCAACCTTCAATTCAAACTCACATATACACCTTAAACCAGCCTTGATTCATCATCATCACTCAAGATAACATCAGAATCATACAAGAAAGTGGGAAGAAAGTGGAGTTCCAATTAACCCAATTCAAAGAAAACCAGAAAAGAAGTTGGAATTCCTACCTTGTCTAGTTGAAATCTTGTTGGTTTGATATCCTAGATTGAAGAAACTCTTGATGAGACTTGAAGAGGGGTTGAAGATGGAGTGAAGATGAGTGTGAATAGAAGGAAAAGGATGAGAGTTCAGCAGCTTATATGCACGAAAATTGAAGGGGAGGAGAAAGGAATTATATCAAGACTTTTGAAGGAAGTTAGATTGTGATTGGTGGATATGTTTTCCTTCTCCAATCTGATTTGGCTACCTTCTTGAAGGCTGATTGTGGCGCCACTTGTAGGGTGTGTTGGCTGAATTTTGGCCATCCATCCTAGGGTTCTCACAGTATAATTTCTATTGGTTTGGTTTTGACAGTTCAAAGTACCGAAACCTTACCGATTTCCTTTAAATCGGTAAATCGGTTTTGGAAAAATCCTATGAAGTTTCCTATGGTTCTAATCTAATTCCATTATACCTAATCATTCTAAACCATACTCAATTGGCTTTAAGTGAATGCTTAATCGAATCCTAATAATCCCCAAATTATCCGATGAAAACCGAAAACTCGGTTAATAACGATAGAATTTTTCAGATGTTACACTCTCCACTCACTTGGTGGCCAATTGGCGCCATCCATTAGGGTAGAAGTGGCTCAATTTTCAGCCACTCAAACTAGTGAAATTCTACTAATTCGGTTCTGGCGGTTTAAAGTACCGAATCTTTGCCGATTTTCTACAAATCGGCAAAACTTTACTAAATGGTTTTGAGAGAATTTCTATATCTCTATCCTAATTGTTCCTAAGCCTCATCCCTCTAATTAACATCTGATTAACTTCTAATTAATATTTAATTAACTCCTAATTGTCCTTACATAACTATTGAAACCGAATAAACAGATTAATGGCACAAATTAGACATTTTCGCAAATTCGGAGCTTTTTGTTTTCTGTTTTCTATAACTAATGGCATTTAATTTTGAGCAAGTCCAGGGGCACCCCACGTCATTTCACACCCAACTGCCTCCATGGCCCAATCGGCAGAGATTTAAACTTCTACGGTTGCACCACATGATTTTGCTCTGTTTAAAACCCCATTCTGCTAATCCGTGGGGATATAAAGGTCATTTTATGAAAAGTTCAAGGGTGGACATAAAGGTCATTTTATGAAAAGTTCTAGGGTTATTATGGAAATAAGTTTTTGGGGTCAAATCAAAATTTCTAAAAATTCAGGGTATCACTGCAATTAACAAAAGTTTGCAGGGGCACTTTTGTCATTTCTTAATTTTAAACATACGGCAGTGCCATATTCTCAATGGCAGTTTTACACTAACCTATAATTCCAAGTGTGAGGATCGTCATGGCATAGTGCTGCCTGAGAAATTCTTACACTGCCTAAGGGAAATAATTCAAAGTTCCTATTACGTTCTGTTTACGAAAGTGGGAATGTTACAGGGTAGCTGTATCCTATTATTTATTTTGGCAATCACATATAGGAACAGACTTGGTCCTGAAAAGTAGGCTATTATCCAGGAGTTGAAATGGTCAATTTGTCCCAGGAGACCAAGTATGGATATTTATTGTACTAGTTAAAGAAAGTAAGAAGTCAAGTGTACTTGCATCATTAGTTATCTGATTCTACCTATGCATAATGTCTATTCCTCTATTGACCTATTGTAACTAATATGGAATTACTTCTCTATTTGTCATGTGTATGAATGAGAATGAAACTGCTTCGAATAAAAGGGTTTTAGAGCTTATTACTTGGACTTTATATTATGCTATTTGTATTACCTATGTTTTTGAAATAAATCGGAGCAGCTAAGAATGATAATGATGTCAGTGTATGTGGTAGTCTAGGTGACCCTACTGAGAATTTTAAATTCTCTTACTTATTATATGTATCCGTGTCATTCTCAGACGATAACAATAGCAGCAATGGCATTTTTCGCTGAGGTACCTGAATGGCAGTGGCATTACAACTTTGCCTTGGACTCTTTGTATCTGACAGTGACTTCCCATGTATGTATGTACATATTCTTTCAATGTCCCTTTGTAGTTTTAGTCTTGAGTTTGTTCTTTAATCCCGAGGCTACTTTTGATGGGATCTCGTTATACATGGCATAACCAGCAACTGCATCACCTCAGCCCTCTCCCCTAACATCTATGAAGACAGACCCTTCAGAGGAGAGCTTCTCTTCCTCCTTAGCTTCTGCTTTGGAGGTAGCAGGCTCCCACCTGGCGACTCCGGAGCTACAGGCATCTTGGAGAATGGTTTCGTCAACCCCCTGTGTTGGATTAGGGGACTATGCAGGATCTTTTGGGGGGTTATTCCAATAGTGTAGGGTTAGCTAGTGTTTCTTGTATAGGGTGGCCCTTTTTTAGGTATCTTTTTATGTGACCTAAGGCCACAGACTTAGTTGCAGTTTTTCTTTTGCTCTCATGTATTCTTACTTGCTTTTAGTAGTCGTCCTTGTGTGGGTGTGTTTTGAGTTTGGAATGAAGGCATGTAAACCAGATATATGAATTTTTGGCAGTCACCTATTTGTATGTAGAAACTTGTATCCGCACATGATATTGCATATAGTTTTATGGATGTTCTATAATTATATGCTTTGAACTACTTACTTATCTTTTAGTTTTATTGGTATTATGATTTGCTGCATCCTATTTTATGGATTCATGAAAGTGTGTTCCTCATGTAAAAGACGAAAATTTATAACTCACATTTGACTGTGCTTCATGTATACTTTGAATCTCTTAGCTATTATCATGCATTGAGACTTGTTTGCCTAGATAAAGTGTAGGAATGTGTGTTCATGATTACCTGGCTGTGTGAGTTGTTGGTTACTAATACACTGAGCTTAGTATTGAGCCTGATTAACTCACCTAAAGATATATATATATATATATATATATATATATATATATATATATATATATATATATATATATATATATATTTCCCCTTATGTTTAGAGCATTAACCCTCTCTTGCACATAGTTGATGTGATTTGGATCATATTTGTTGATTGAGTTTTGGTTAGGCCTTGCTCCAATTTTTCTAGCATTGTGCTCATTCTCATCCTATTTTAGTATTTAGGCCATAACTTGAGTTATACACCTCATTAGATTATGATTCTTTACTTTTAAGAAAGCTGAGAGCTGGGCCTACAACTCTCATTAGAGGTCAGAGGCCAATTCCAAAGTTTTACAGCTGAAATTGGGCTTGGAAATGTAGTCAAGAGGTGCACTCGTGGTTCCTACATAGTGTACAATATTTAGACCAGAACTCAACACCTAGGAACCCAATTAAGCCCATTCTAAAGCTATTTGAAAGCTGACATCCAAGGCTTCAATTCATCTTCAAAGCATTGAGCCAAATAGAGGCATCTTCTTGGATAAAAATGTGGTGAAAGTCCACTAATGGGTCTAGGGAACTCAATTGAATGTTTTAGTACTAACTTCTGCTCCAACATTTCAAATTATGCAAATGAGATGTCCAAATGTAGCTTAAGGAGAGAGGGTTAATGTAATTAGAGATTTGTGAACTAATTTGTAAGTATAAATAGGGGAAGGCCAAAATCGAAAGGACTTTTTTGATTCATTTTACTCAAAAATTGAAATAAACACATCTTTTTTTCTCTTTTCCCCTATTCTATCTTCTCTCCTTTTCTCTCTCTACGAACTCTTTCTCTTTTTCATCTCTGAATTCACATTTTCCTCTATCCATGGAGGAATAGATCCTCATCTGATTCAAGAATTCAAGGAAGCATTGACATTCTTGAGAATTGGTGAACTCAGATTCAAGATTCCACTTCGATTTTCTCTTTATTTTTTCTCCTATTCTTGATCTCATTTTTGAATTGAAGGTTTTCATTCTTACATGATAATTAAGAATTTGATTGTTTTTATATTAATCGATTGATTTATATGATTCAATTGTTGGATGAGTATAAATTAGATTTCAGATTTGAAACTAAGGTTAATTGTGTTGGTGCTTGAAATTAACACGAGTCAATTATATTCTAGAGGTCTCTAAATTTGATTGATTATGTGTTAATTGAATGCATGGAGGTTTTCATGATTGAATGCTAGATTTGAATTGAGGTTTTATTCGAATTCAACATCAACAACTAAGTTGGAATGTCGATGCATGCTTAAAATTCTATAATAGAGTCGCAAATGTCTTCTCTTGAGTCTTGGATTGGACCTCTGATTCTATTTTAATTTCACTTTAATTCTTCGCATTTACATATTGTACATGTATTGTTAGGTGTTAAAAACCCTTGTGATTTATGATCAAATGGCATTAGCTTCCTAGGGAGACGGCTCGGATTGCATTATACTACAAGTTTGTGTAATTCAGTTTTGTAATTTGATCGAGTTTGGCACTCGAGTCAATGGGCACGTCACGGGAAATGGCTTATGCTATGAGAGAACAAGTTGCAATCACACATTAGATGATGGAGCAAATAGGAAGACAAGAAGAAGGTTATGGAGGAAATCCTCCTAAAGCGGAAGTCGATTGGAATATCTAAAGTTTGCAAAATTCAGGAAAGCAAACCCACTCAGTTTTTGGGGAGCTATTAACCTTGATAAGACTGAAGAGTGGGTAAAGGAAATTGAAAAGATTTTTTCTTGGTGTTGGTATGTACGAGTACTAGAAGGTAGCATTTGCTACCAATATGCTGGAGGCTGATGAAGAATTTTGGTGGGCTGGTGTGAAAAGATTGCTTGATCGTTCCCAAATTAACATCACCTAGGAAGTGTTTGAGGAAGTGTTTTATCAAAAGTACCTTGTTTTTGTTTGAAATGCTAAAGAGTTGGAATTTATGCAACTTCAACAAGAAGGTTGGAGTGTGTCAAAGTATATTACCAAATTTAAAGAGCTTTGCAAGCTCTTCATCATTTACCAACAAAATCCAAACGAAACCTAGAAATGCATTAAGTTCGAAGGTGGCTTGGCAATAATGGGACCCATGGAGATCAAGGATTTCACTATACTGGTGAATAAATGCCGGTTTGTGGAGGAATGTAATAAGAAGTTGGTAGCTACCAAGTCTACCAGCGGTAGTTTTAAGAAGGGACTGGCCCCTCAAGGCTCGACATTTAAACCCATTTACCAATAGAAGAAGAGATTCCAACCAACTGGTGATAGAGGGAAGCAGTCCTAGAGACTTTTCGTGTGGCAAGCATGTCCACAATGCGCAAAGAACCATGGTGACCAACCATGTCTGGCAAGCAAGATGCATGTTTTGGCTACAACAAACCGAGGTAAAAGCTCTACGAGTATCCAACTAGGAACCAATGACCTGTTCCTAAGCTGTAATGCCAAGGAAGCATTTTCACCATGAACGCGGAGGAAGCTGCCCAATCTGAAGATCTAATTCGAGGTAAGTGTGAAGTGAACAGTAAAACTCTAATTGTGTTGTATGGTTTGGGTGCCACCCGCTTTTTTATCTTTCATGGTTGTGTGACCAAACTGTAGTTACCTGTTTCTGAGTTGCCTTATGACTTACTAGTTTTTACCCCACCAAATAAGCCTGTTAGGACTAGTCATATTTGTATGAATCTTCTCTTTTAGATTAAGGATAGAACCTTTGAGGTAAATTGGATTTGTCATCCATTATCTAGTCTTGATATAATTTTACGCATGGATTGGCATTCAGCTAACCATGTCATTTTAAATTGTTCCTTTGATTTTGTAATCCCCATAAGTCTCTACCTAAGCTCCTTATCGATAGACTGTTGTGGGACTGAAAGTCAGGGATATGTTTTCCTATTAGCAAGTGTGTCGAAGTATGAGTAGAAGTTAAGTGAGATCCCGGTGGTTAGAGATTACCTGGATATGTTTCCAAAAGACATCCCAAAATTCCCCCAAGAAAGGGAAATCGAGTCCTCTATTGATTTGGTATCTAGAATGAGACCAATATCCATAGCTCCTTATAGGATGTTGCCTTTAGAGCTAGCTAAGCCTAAGAAGCATATTGAAGAACTTTTTGGGAAGCGAGTCATTAGGCAAAGTATTTCGCCATGGGGAGCTCCTATCCTATTGGTGAAAAAGAAAGATGGTGGCACGAGGTTGTGCATCGATTACTAGCAGTTGAACAAAGTCACGATCAAGAACAAGTATCCTTTACCAAGGATAGAAGACCTCATGGATCAACTACGGGGGGCAACAGTGTTTTCCAAGATTGATCTACGATCAGGATATCATCAGATTCAAGTTCGAAATGAAGACATTCCCAAGATGGCTTTTCGGACTCGCTATGGGCAGTATGAGTATACTATGATGTCATTTGATTGACAAATGCTTCAGTAGTATTCATGGATTATATGAATCGAATTTTCCGACCTTACCTTAACAAGTTTGTAGTTGTCTTCATAGATGATATACTTATCTATTTGAGGATCGAGGAAGAACATGCTGAACACTTAAGGTGGTTACTACAAATTTTGAGAGAATGGAAACTCTATTCTAAGTTGTCCAAATGCAAATTTTGGATGAAGGAGATTAAGTTTCTAGAGCACGAAGTGTCCCGAGAAGGAATTTCTATCGATCCTAATAAAGTTGAGGCAGTAGTAAATTGGGAACGACCAACCACAGTTACTGAAGTTAGGAGTTTCCTAGGCTTGGATGGATATTGTAAATGGTTTATCAAGGGTTTTTCTCAAATAGCCCTTCCATTGATCAAATTAACTAGGAAGAATGCCTCATTTGAGTGGACACCAGAGTGTGAGAAGAGTTTCCATGAATTGAAAAAGAAACTAACCATGACACCAATGTTGGTATTGCCAGATCCTCATGTACCATTTGAAGTTTATAGTGATGCTTCAAGAAAGGGATTAGGATATGTGCTAATGTAGAATTGGAATGTGGAAGCATATGCCTCAAGGCAGTTAGAGCCTCATAAGATGAATTATCCAACTCATGATCTTGCACTGGTGGTAGGGTGTTTGACTTAAAGATTTGGAGGCACCATCTTTACGGGATTAAGTTTAAAGCATTTTCTTATCACGAGAGTTTAAAATATCTCTTTGATCAGAAAGAATTAAACATGAGGTAGAGGAGGCTGATGGAATTCCTCAAGGACTACAAGTTTTAGTTGAACTACCATCTTGGTAAGGCCAATGTGGTTGCTGATGCCCTAAATAGGAAATCTCTTAGCATATCATGGATGATGGTTAAGGAAATTGAACTCGTAAAAAGCTTTCGGAACCTTAATCTAGCGATTTCTATAACCCCTCGAAGCATTCAGCTGAGCCAGATCAAAGTAATGAGCGACTTCAAAGGGTAGGTCATGCAAGCTCAACAACATGACCCAGGATTCTAAAGGACCATAGCTTTGGAAAAATCAGGGAGGTTAATGGGGTTTGGAATAATTAGGGAGGTTGATGGGGTTTACTTAGGATAGTGAAGGGTTGTGGAAATGTCAAGGAAGGTTATGTGTACTCACAGGAAATGGCCTCAGATATAAAATTTTGGAGGAAGCTTACAAGAGTAACTTCACAATGTACCCTAGAATTAGCAAGATGTATCAAGATCCTAAGAGAATGTTTTGGTGGCTAAGAGATATAGAAAAGTTTGTAAACAAATGCTTGGTCTACTAGAAAATGAAGATAAAGCATTAGAAGCTGTAAGGGGCACTACAATCCTTGGAGATTCTCAAGTGGAAGTGGGAAAGTATTTCGATGGATTTTGTGATAGGGCTACCAAGGACATCGGTAGGATATGATGCTATATGGGTTCTAGTAGATATATTAACCAAATATGCTCACTTTGTACCCATTAGGGCAAATTGTTCTTTAGAGAAGTTAGCCCATTTACATAATCAAGAAATAGTGAGATTGCATGGAGTCCCTTCCACTATAATTTCAAACCGAGATCCAAGGTACACTTCACAGTTTTGGGGAGCATTTCATAAAGCATTTGAAATGAAGCTTTGCTTGAGTACAACATATCATCTCCAAACTGAAGGACAAACAGAAAGAACTATTCAAACTTTAGAGGATATGTTGAGAGTGTGCGTGATGGAGCAACAAGGAAGCTAGGGTTGATATCTGCCATTGGTTGAGTTCGCCTACAACAACAGTTATCACACCAACATTGGCATAGCTTCATATGAAGCTTTGTATAGAAGGAAATGTCAGTCTCCCTTGTATTGCTATGAACTAGGGGAAGTAAATCTCTTAGGGTTTAAACTAGTTAGACAGACCACCGAATAAGTAAAGAAGATTTAGAGCAATATTTTCACCGCCTAGAGCCTACAAAAAAGCTATGCTTATATAAGGAGCAAACCATTAGAAATTCAAGATGTGGACTGTGTATTCCTAAAGATCATTCCTACAACAAGAATAGGTAGAGCTATTAAAGTCAAGAAGCTAAGTCTTCGATGCATAGGTCATTTCCAAATTTTGAAACGAATCGGGCCAGTCGTGTACCAAATAGCCTTGCCCCCAAATCTATCCAATCTTCATGATGTCTTTCATTTGTCACAACTCAGGGGATATCATCCTGATCTCAATCACCTTTTAGAACCTGAATCAATACAGTTGAGATATGACCTAACCTTCATTGTACCCCCAACCCGGATTATAGATAAAGATGACAAGCAACTTAGAAACAAATCTATGTAACTGGTAAAGGTAGCTTGGGGAAAAAATGGAGTAGAAGATTATACCTGGAAGCTAGAGTCGGACATGAGGAAGACTACCCAAAGTTATTCTTAGGTAATGAATTTTGTGGACAAAATTCTTTTTAAGGTGGGTATAACATGCAGAGTAATAGTGTGTATAATCAACACTATTAGATAATTAATTATTAGATACATTATAGATAGGTAAGAAGGTAATAGGTTGATGTGATTTCAAATTTTCTCTGTAGTAAACTAATGATATTTTACTGGCCGAAGAAATTGTCTTACTAGCAACATTTGTAATACAAGAAACTAATCTGGTTGGAATCTATAATACAAGAGAACATAAATATCTCTTTAAAAACCCTGGAATGTGTGGCTATAAATTAGCCACACTAGTCTCCTTTAAGAGAAAAAGATGACCACACAAGTTGAAGTCAAGGAAATTTAATTTTCCTTTCAAATGAACACTTTCTAAAATATCAAAGAGTAGTATAGATAAGCATAAGAACTTATCACTTTTTCTTTCTCTCCCTCTAGTATTTTCACCAACTTCTCCCTCCCCTCCACTTCCATTTTTACCTTCACTCTATTCAAACTCTTGCATCTTGTCTTCCAAATTTTCTAACTCTTTTACTTATCCCTCATTAAGTAGCTCTTATAATAGCCAAAAACTCCTTCCTTGAGCTACATAAATTCGGTTGAAGAAGAGCAAGAAGAAGGTTGATGATCATTTTGGGCTTTTGGGAGAAGTGAAAGCATTAAAGGATCAAAAACTAGAAAGGTTTAAAGCTTTGGATCAAGGTAGGCTTCTAGACTTGTGTATATTCTAGGGTTTCTTGGAGTTTAGATTTTTCTTAATTTATTTTGCTCTACTTATTTAGAGATTGGTATGATATTAATCGAACTTATTATAGTGATTTAAGAGTGGCAAAACTGGATTGGTGTTAAGAAATACACTAAGGAACCACAATCACCCTAAAATAGAAAATTTGCTGTTAAGGGTTTCATGGATAATACATAATACATGGCTAATAACTTAGGTTAGGAAATTCCAATTGAAGTGTGACCAATTTTGAATAAAAATACAGTCATAAGGGAGTACAACCTCAAAATTTGAGGTTCATTGAACTTAGGATGAGAGAGTTATGATTTTTCAAAGTAAGCTATTAATTAACACCCCTAGTCTTGACTAGCTCATGGTATAATGGACATATCTTGCCTTATACAAGTCTAATTTGAGTGAAACCACTTTTGTTAGAAAGCTAACACCTAAAATATCATGCCTATAAAATTTCATATTTAAATCCTTAGTGGATCGTTCCCAATAATTCCTTAAAGTCACCCCTAGCTCTGTAAGTGCTAAAATAGGATAGCCTCAATGTAGAACTTATAACTTAAGCTTTGCTTAACTAAATTGAGTGGGACTTAGTTTTTAAAAAGAAGGTTCAAGTGTGTACAAGCATATCAAACGTCAGGACAAAATGATAAGAAATGGATTTTTAGTGATTTTTCCCATCTCTGATGCCCGAATCTGCCCTAAAATAAGATAGTATTCAAGTTTTGCCCCTAGTTCCCGAGTTCCAAGCTCGACATGTCCTTTTAACTGAGTTCCAAGTTAGAGAACACTACTCTCATGCTCCCAAAATCCAAGTTCTGAGTTAGACACTAATTCTATGTTCGAAAACTCCAAGTTCTGAGTTAAATGCGACATTACTCCCGTGTCCCAAACTCCAAGTCCTAAGTTAGCTAGGACACTACTCCTGTGTCCCTAAATTCGAGTTTTGAGTTAATCGGGTCATTATTCCCGTGTCCCAGGCTCCGAGTTTCAAGTTATGTGGGACACTACTCTCGTGTCCCCGGACTCTGAGTTCTAAGTTCCTAAAGAGAGTGAGATTGAGCATGGGAAACTCTCTAATCATGTGATGGATTGATGTTATATTGAAGTTATGTTGAAATTGTTATTATTGTGATTGGTTAGCTGTATCCTGTTGTTTATTGTGGAAGCCTTTATAGTTTAGCTACCATGCTGCCAAATTGTTGGCACAAGTCTATTGAGAATAATTTATGTATTATGATTATAAGCACATCAAGTATATTAATACATGGATATATGAAACTATGACATCATTATGATTCCATATTACTTGGGTCATCCCTATAATGAATTAAGGGAAATAAGTCAGTATGAGAGTTAGGGAATGTAAACGCAGCAATCACGCATAGGAACAAGCTCAGGCCTAAAAAGCAAGCTACTACCTAGGAGTTAAAATAGCCAATTACACCTATGAGACCAAGTATGGATATTTATGATACAAGTTAAAGAAAGATAAGAAGTCAAGTGCACTTGCATCATTAGTGATTTGTATCTACCTATGCATAATGTCTATTCCCGTATTGACCTGTTGTTGCTAATATGGAATTACTCTTCTATTTGTCAAGTGTATGAATGAGAATGAACCTGCTTCAGATAAAAAGGCTTTGGAACTTATTAATTGGACTTTTTATTCTATTAATTGTATTACCCATGTTTTTGAAATAAATTAGAGCAGCAGGGAGCGATAATGATGTCAGTGTATGTGTTAGTCTAGGAGACCCTACTAAGAACTTTAAATTCTCATGTCTATTGTATGTATCTGTGTCATTCTCAAACGATAGCAATGGCGGCAATGACATTTTTCGCCAATGTACCTAAATGCTAGTGGCATTACAACCCTGCTTGGACTCCTTGTATCTGATGGCAACTTCTGGTGTATATCTGTACATATTCTTTCAGCGTCCCTTTGTAGTTCTAATCTTGAGTCCATTTTTCGATCCCAAGACTCCTTTCCACAGGATCCCTTTGTACAAGGCATACCAGTAGCTGTGTAACAGCCACCCAAGCACAATACCATGATTAAGTCATAGCACCACACATGGGAGTTGTTATTATTACATGAACAGATCTTTTCTAATAGCAACTCTTGATTGTCTTCCAATCTTAAGCAACTTTGCTCAGTATGGCCATCTTCTATACCTCTTAAGCTATCTAGAGATAACACGGAAATATACATAAGGGTGAGAATTATAAATTCTCAGTAGGATTTCCTAGACTATCACATATAGTGTCATCATCATTATCTCCAGCTACTTTGATTTATTATGAAAAAGTGATCATGCCATATGAACTATAAATTTCATTTTAGAAGGTTAAAAAATGTCCTTCCAAAGCAAGTTAATTTTATTCATACACTTGATAAACAGAGAATGAACAAGGTCATAATTATGGCGAGTTGAAGGAAAAATAAATAATATGCATAGATGAATGTCAGTGACTTCTTGATGCAAGTGCATTTGTCTCTTCTTAACTTTCCTTACTTGACACACCTAAGCATTACATATTGCCGTCCCTCGGGTGTCTGCTTGGGCCTGCACTTGAGCGTTACATATTGATGTACTCAAAGTGCAACCTTTCTTATCTTCCTTTACTTACATCTTGCTTTTCTGTACTTAGTCTCCTGGAGGTGAATGACCTCTCTTACCCCTGGATAATATCCTGCTTTTCAAGTATGAGCTCATACCTATACGTGACTGACGAGTTTACTTTCTCAACTTTTACACCGGTCTATTCCTCTTAAATATGGTCGAGAGCTAGCCCAAGTCTTAGACAATACTGCCTTGGCCCACTATGTACGTCCCTTTGCGAGTTCTTATTGTCATTTTATTTTCATACATGATCATGCATGCAAATGCTTTACATTCATGCATATGTCTCATATCATATCTCAATCATATTTGCATGCATGATTATCATGGATATAACATATATATACATATACTTATAGCTTCATATACTTTCGCCAAAAATTCGGCATCATAACTGCTGCATTATAATACTTCCCAAAATGCAAATAGAGAAATTTCAGCCAGCTAATCAGATGCCAAAACCATCATAATCATATATCAACATTCACATCGATCTAATAGAGTATTTTCAACAATAATCCCATCCATTGACTATTCATGGTTCAAGAGCTTTCAACTAGGTGAGATTTGTCAATATACTTCAAAACTTCTAAATCTATCCTGTTTTACAAATTATATCATAATTTCATTTTAACTCATTTAAATCTGAAAATTTAGTATGTTATGACATTATTGGTCAATTTTTAGTTCTCTTTCATCCCATTAAGTTTTGAGTTATATAAGTTGAGTTATTAAAGTCTTACTTAAGGCTGCTATATTTTAGGACAGACTTAGGTATCTAACTCTAGAAAATCACTAAAATTCTAATCCTTATTATTGTTGTATGAATTTTATAAAAATCTATATGTAACTGAGTTATCTTTCAATTCAATAATTTTCATCCTATTGGGTAAGTAGAGCTCAAGTTATGAGCTCCTAAAGTAGGACTTTCCTGTATTGCCCTATCCCAACCCAAATAGGACATAGGGTAATTTAGAAAATTACTAGTAGCAGTGTACATAAGACTAAAGCCTAAAATTTTTATGGAATGGTTATCTATGTGTTAGCTTTCTAACAAAATTGGTTGCACTCAATTTGAAGTTATATAGGGCAAGTTATGCCCTTCTCAATGCACACTAGTCATGGTTGTGAAAGAAACTTAACAATCTATTTCAAAAATTCATAACTCTCTAATTTTAAATCTAATGGACCTATAATTTATATGGTTCGAAAGCTCTTGAAGTCTTTTTCATCTAAAATTAGTTTCACTCAATTTTGATTCCTAAAATGGAGTCATACCATTCATTGTACGGACTGCTACATTAGGGTTTTCTCTTAGCATTTCTGTTTGAGTGTTCTTTTGGTATTTTGATCAAATCATCAAACCAAGCTAATAATTCGTACCTTAAATCACTCAAAGTAAGCCATATTAACATCAAATATCACCAATTAAAAGGTGACATAAGAAATCCTAGCAGCCACCTTAATTAGAGGAATCAAACAATTTAAGAAAATTCTACCTAAAAACACTACTTATAGCTTCTAGTTTGAGGTTTTTTGATGGATTTTCCTTCCATAAAGTTCCAAGAAGGTGATGGTTTCTCTTTTCTCCTTAATGTTTGAAGCTAAATGATCCAAAAGAGTGAGATTTATGAAATCATCTTGAGTTTTTCTTGAGGAACACAAGGGAGAAGTGGAAATTTTGAGAAGAAGAATGCAAGAATTGCTTGCAAGCTAAGGTAAAGATGGAGAGAATGGAGGAAGGGATGAAATGGAAGAAAGAAATGGAAGGCCTAGGGTTAAAAGTGGCAAAATTTTTGGGAACATGGAGGGGAGAATTTGATGACTTGTGGACAAAGTTGGAAAGACGATAAAAGAGTGTAATTGGTGGGCTTGTTTGGCATTTTGAATTTTGTTAATTTCCACAAATGGATGGCGATGATTTGGCCAACAAGCATGGGTAGGTGGCTAGTTTCTAGCCATAGGATTTAGGATTTTTAACTAGTTTCATGTTATCTTACAGTATAAATTCCTATCAATTTGATTCTTCATTTACAAGATATTGTAAACAAATTGATTTCCTTTAAACTATCTAAATATTATAAATTGTCTACGCGAAATTTGCTATAAAGAAACTTGAATTTGATCTAATCCTAATGTTTGCATTTCAATATTAACTACTCATATATCTATAATGTATCTAAAAATTTAATTATTCAACAATACTAGTTATGTAAATTTCGGGATGTTACAAGCTACATCACCTCAGCCCTAGCGTCTATGGAGACAAACCCTTTAGAGGCGACCTCCCTTTCTTCCTCAACTTCTGCTTCTGATTCTGGAGGTAGTAGGCTCCCACTTGGTAACTCTGGAGCTACAAGCATCTTCGAGAACGATGTCCTCCCTTGCCGATTCGGATTAGGGGACTATGCAGGATCTTTTAGGAGGCTATTCCATTAGTGTAGGGTTGGCTAGTGTTTTTTGTAGAGGGTGGCCTTCTTCTGGGTGTCTTTTATACAACCTTAGGCCATAGACTTAACCGTAGTTTTTCTTTTGCTCCTGTGTATTCTTACTTGCTTTTAGTAGTTGTCCCCATGTGGGTGTGTTCTGAGTTTGGAATGAAGGCATGTAGACCGGATATATGATTTTTAGCGGTCACCTATTTCTACTCAGAAACTTATATCCGAATACTAAGATTGTATATAGTTTTATAGATGCACTATAATTATCTACTTTGAATTACTTTCCATGCCTTTTAGTTTTATCGGTATTATGATTTGCTATGTCCTATTTTATGGATTCGCGAAAGTGTGTTCGTTATGTAAAAGGTGAAAATTTATAACTCGTATTTTTTATGAAAATCTAGTCTTGCAAGAACTAGTTATAGTTGAATAAAAGGCAACATTCTACATGTGGCAAACTCCCGGATATAGCATTATGACTTAAGTACTATATTTAGGAAGATGTTACAGGAAGAGTTGCCCAATAACACCACATCTAATCTTGAGGATTGCCCATTGATGCCATCTACACTAAGCATTACTCCTGGTAGAGTAGTGATAAACCCTTAAAGACAATGCATTGCACGATTTGTGATACCTTTGTTTCATTGCTTATTTTTTTGTTAATTTTATTATCGCCACTAATTTAGCTATATTAGTAATTTTATCCAAAAGTAGTCTTTTTCCAACATGGTCAAGCTTAAAAGTTATTTAAATATCACATCATCACTTTAAAAAATCATATGATTTTATATTTTAATCTTTACTATAAGAAACTTGAAGAAAACAACAAACATAACCAATTAACAACAACCCGCCAGTAATACTGATGGAAAATGGATGAAATCTCCATCGCAAGTATTAAAATTTGAATACTTGCGTATGTGACTGACAACTACATAAACCCATCACTAAATCCATCGATAACTTTCGATGCTAATTGGTGCCCAAACACTACCAAAAGAATTATCGAGGGATAGCTTGTCAAAATACTTTTTTTTTTTAATTTAGAATTTAGTGTTTAGGGTAAAATTATTGATGAAAAAATCGTTGGTGATGATACTTTATTTTTTATTTTTTAAAATAAAAAATTACCAACAAATATTTTCATTGATAATAACAAATATTAATTTTTTTAAAAATAATAACTTATTGACATAATTTTCCATCAATAATGTAAAATTGCTTTTTAAAAAAAGAATAATTTTCTAAGGGAAAATCCATCGATATTTGAATTTCCAAACATTGGCACCGACACCGCTTGGAATTCGCAATATTTTTTACTACTATGAATGAATCTCTCTCCTACCCTATTTTTCTTCCTCCTCTCTCTTTCTTTTTCTCCCCACCATGAATCACATCCCCCACTATCGCTAGAGGCCCGACTACTGCTGCTAGAAACCAGCATTGTGTCCTACAATAGTGCTCATCATTTTAACTGCTACGACTTTTCCTTTTTGCTTCTCTTTTGCATTCCATCTTTTTGCTCTAAATTGTTGGCTAAGACTTCCATTATTTTCTCTTTGGTTTATTTGAGAGCATGGTTAGAGCATTCTATTAGAGCTTATGGTTGAAGCATAGGTAAGTACACTTGATAGTTTATAGATTTATGTTTTCTACGAGTATGTTTTCTAGGATAGAGTTGAAGGATAGAAGAAGAAGAATAGGATTGCATGAAAAAAGGGAAAGCTTAGCATTCCTTACCAATTGTTTAACTTATTTATTGTGGTGTTGTTTGTCTACGTGCTCTAGGACATAGGATTGACTGAATTGCTTGAATTGATTGATTTGTTATTGATTAATTTGTTGTTTTCAATTAAATAGTAGTTTAATATAATAAGGGGATACTCCTAATTTAAGGGGAGACTCTACCTAAATTTTTGTTATTGTTTAGATTGTTGTTTTAAATCAAAAAGTATTGTAATATAATAAGGGCGGACTCCTAATCTAAGGAGAAACTTCACCGAAATTTTTGTTATTCATTAATTTGTTGTTTTCAATCAAATAGTGCTGTAATCTAATAAGGAGATATTCTGCCCAAATTTTGGTATAAACTAAAAGTGGTCATACTATGCAATTTTTGGAATACATGTTTAGATAAGGGTGACTCTGCTCAATTTGTGATTGATACTTGTTCTTGTAATTTTTAGGTTAAATATTGTTGAGAAGTAATATTTTCTGGAAATTGATTATGGATGTATGATAAGTTGTATCCAGACCGGGGGCATCAAACTAGCATTTTTTATGAGGGTTGAGCAATTTGTAAGTGTTGCATGTCAAACACAATGGTTCATAAGTGAAGGGAAGTTTAACTATCCCTGTGGTAACTACAGATATAAGAAGTATTTAGATATTGAGACCATTAGATATCATCTACACAAATTTGGCTTAAAACCCAATTATATGGTCTGGAATGAGCATAGGGAAGTCATTGTTTCAGAGAATCAGTTTAGTATGGATTATGTTAGAGATACTTCAAGTAGGGTTCATATAGGTGGTCAACATATTGGTAATATGATTCAGGAAGATAACTTTAGTGATTTTCAAGAAATGATTTTGGATGCTACTAGCCTTAAGTTTGGAATGTATTTCCAACATTTTATTGAGGTTCCTTTTCCAGAGGTTGAAAGATTTTATTGACTCTTAGAGATAGCAAATAAGCATTTATGGGAAGGGTATGTGCACTTGGAATTGTCTCTAGCAGTTAAGATGTTGATTGTTGAGTATTAAGTTAGAAAGGAATTAGAGCCAATGTTCCTTTGATCAATGGACTTCATTTATCAATAACCTTAATCCGTAACCTAACTCCATCCTAAAAGACTATTACCAAGGGAAAATATTAGTTTTTAAACTTGGGCTGAAAGCATAAAAAATGTGAATATTGTGTAAAAGGTTGTATGCTTTATTACAAAGATGATATTGCCCTAACTCATTGCAAGTTCTGTGGAATCATTAGGTTTAAGTTGAAGAAAGGGGGAAGTGGGAAGTATAAGGATGTTCCTAAAAAAAGAATATGTTATTTACTCTTAATCCTTAGACTTAAAAGATTGTATGCATTAAAGAGCTAAGCACCTTACTTGAGGTGGCATAGTGAGAAAAAGAGGAATGATTATGTAATGACTTATCTTTTTCATTATGAAGCTTGGGGACATTTTGACCAAGCTTACCTCGATTTTGCATATAATCACCAAAATATTAGGTTAGGGCATTGTACTGATGTATTTTGTAACACCTTACCAGATAAAATACTATGCTTAAGTCATAATATATTACCTGATAAGTTATTACGTATGGTGAACTAAGAGTTAACTATTTACTTTAATCAATTTCGTTTTGGCAGCGAGATATACACTAAACAGTCATTGTATCGGAAATAAAATAACACAAACAGAATTGCAAATAAACAAACTGCATCATATATATATGTACATGCGTATACCTTTGTTTTCAAAGTTGTCAAAAGAAAGACAATACAGTATAGAGTAAAAGAAATGAGGCCGCTAACACAAAATAAATCGGCCTGACTATATGAACATTTCCCCCTACTGGTCCCCATGGGACATTTTCATGTACAACTACTAACTCCTACCCGTATACCTATGACCCAAACTGCCAAAAGAGGGTCATCCTATACATCTACTGCTGCTACGGTGGGTACTCTAGATGGACTCCGAAGAGAGGAATTTATTCGCCATGCCGGCGTCAGTAGGGGTATAGCCTATGCTCGGGGCAAAGGATGAGGAAGATGAGCTCGCTGCCTCCGACGGATCCTCCTCAGACATAGAGATAGAGGGGATCGGCTGCAGTGGTGCGACTGGCGGAGCCATGGCTGGTGCTACTGCTGCGGGTGGAGGTAGAAAAGGATGAGCCACGTGGAGAGGAATGGCGATGTAAGGGACAGCAGGGTTAAAAAGCGGGTGCATAAGGGGTACGGCAAAATCTCTTTGGAAGAAGAAGTAAAGACGAAACTGGCATCTACCAGATATATACACAGAATCTATGAACGGATCGAGATGGATATGGAGCTCTGGAAACTCAATGAACAGGATGCCGGTTGCCGCGTTCTCCATGATCTGAGAAGGATGCGGGAGTATATAATAGGGTGAGAAATAAAGATTTCTCAGTAGGAATTCCTAAATCTATGCATATCTGTCATCGCTATCATTCTTAAGTGTTTCGAATTTTTGGTTAATCAGGAGAAAATGTTACCTCACCAGGAGGTCCTACTCTCTACTCAATTAGTTATGAAAATCATAGCCCGAAACACAGCTTTGTTTTACTTAAGGAAATAAAGGAAATTAAATAGAAAATAAACAACTCGATCTATGTACTGACATAAATAAGTGACGGCTATAAAGTGAGCAATAATATGTATATAACATCCAATGGTGCGATTTTAAATTAATGCATAAAAACTAAAATTATGGATATGCATGAAAAATGATGCACTTGATCTTAACTCATATATTTCCATACTTGGTCCCCTGAGAGTATATTGGCCATACGACTCCTGGGTAATAGTCTGCTTTTCAGGATCGAGCTCGTTCTTATACAGGGTCGCCGGATTTACTTTCCCCGATTTCCCCACTGATCTATTCCCCTTAACTTTATTCAGGGGCTGGCCCAAGTCACATGAAAATCCTTTCTCATGCTTATAGAGTAGCATTGCTTGTCTAACACTTTGACCAATGCATGCATAACTTGTAAATTCACTTTAATTGCATATTTTGCTGAAATCTTAGCAGCATAATGGATCATGTCCGCTTTTCCATGAATAGTGCCAGACAACCAGGACATTTTAATCAAATAGTAAACTCAATACAAAATATCATATTCATACCAAGAATGTAACAATATTGATAGGTGCAAGATTTAGAACCGTAAGTATCAATCTATCTTGCAAGCTTTTAATTTCTATTAAGGTTCCCAAGTTCGACTTCCAATATTTTATGGGTTCCGAGTTCCAATCTTATACAAGTTCCGACTTCTCTACATTATATTTGGTCTCCCAAGATTATATAATTCCCAACTTCCAGGGTTGCGTTCGATCTCCAACCTTACCCCACCATTGGTCTTCTGAGCCTTGATAAGCGTGTTTCCGAAATTTTGAGCTTCTTATTTACTAAGTCCCGAGTTCAACATCAAATATACCCAATCTAGCTCTCTCTACTAAGTTCCGAGTTCAGCCTTAAACATACCCGATATGGATTCCTATTCACTAAGTTCGAGTTCAATCATTAAGTAAACCCCTCCAAGTTCAATCTTAAGTATACCCTTCTGGGTTCATCCTTAAGTTTACCCTTCCGAGTTCAGCCTTAAATATTCCCGACCTAGTTTTCTGTTCTACTGAGTCCCGACTTCAACTTCAAGTATTCCCGACCTAGTCCCTTATTTACTAAGTTTAGAGTTCGATTTTAAGTGTACTGATCTAGCTTTCTGTTTGCTAAATCCCAACTTCCGACATTAACTCAAGTTGTTTGTGTCTTATCCCAGACTTGTCCTTTTTCTAGCCAAAATTGCACTCTTATGAGGGAAAATTTACTAAAAATAGAAATATGGGTGAAATTATGTGAAATTTATATCCATGTAAAGCTAACAGAACAAGCTTTCAAATGAATGAAGTTTCATATCATTTGAATAAGTATAACTTGAGATCTAAGCTCTGAAATTTGACCCTACTAGACCTCCCTATTCTAGCCCAGATTGGACATAGGGCAAATTCCTCGACTCATTGGGAACAAACGGGACCTTATCAAATTTGAAAATTTTTATGGGATATTCTTCCATGTGTAAGGTTTCTAACAAAGTTAGTTTCACTCAATTTGGAGTTGTATAGGGTGAGTTACACCCTTCTCAACTCATACTGCTTGGATGAAAGTCCTGATTTCCAGGTCAAACTTCAAAAATTCATAACTTCCTCTTTACTAATCCAATGGCCTTATATTAATATGTATAGAAAGCCCTGAATGTCTAGTTTTATATAAAAATATATTCATGGAGTTTAAATGGCTATAGGCGGAGCCGTACACTCCGCCGTACAGACCGCTGAGGAAAAGCCCTACTAGCTTCTTGAGTTTTTTCCTTTCTTCAAGTTATTTCATACCAATTCTATTTCCAATCATAACACACATGCAAAATTAGCCATAAAACATCATCATCACTCCACATATTATCAATAACACAAAGTAGACAAGACCCACACACAAATCCAAGCCAAGGAAAATAAGAAGAGAAGTAGGATTTCTACCTTTACTAGGTATGATTCTTATTGAATTTGTGATTGTAGTTGAAGAAATCTTATTATGGCTTGAAGGTTTGTGGGAGAGGAAGATGATATGAGCTGAGATGAGATGAGATAATGGAGAAAACAATGAAGAGGGTTCAGCTTAGATAGGGCGGAAAATGTGCAAGGGTAGATAAGGAAAAATTAAAAAACTTCTAAAGCAAGTTACATGTGATTGGTGGATTTGAGTGGGTTATGTAACTTGGTTTAGCAACCCATTTGGAGGGTTGAGATGGCTCCACTTGCATGGGTAAGTTGATTAAATCTTGACCATCCATCCTAGGATTCTCACAGTATAATCTCTATTGATCCAGTTTCGACAGTTTAAATTACTGAAATCTTACCGATTTCTCTTAAATCGGTAAATCGATTTTAGAAAAATTCTGTGAGGTTTCCTATGTTCCTAATCCAATTCCATCAAGCCTAATCACTTCTAAATCACACTTAACTAGCTTTAAGTAAATGCTTAATCGAATTTCGATTAAACCAACTTATTCGATAAAAACTGAACAACTCGGTTACTAACGATAAAATTCTTCGGACGTTACATATTTACTCTGAATAATCAATTTTGTAAACCCTATTCTTGTTGGCTTGTTTTTGTTACACCCTACAACCTTCTTCCTAAAATGTGCATGAAAGATCCTTATTTGTTCTGAACTTGTATAATCCTTAGCTCTAATAATTCTAAGGCCAAGATTAATGTCTATCTCCAACCCATGATTGATGAATTAATAAGTTGTCATGTTTGGGTGTATTGACTTATGACGTTTCAATGAAGTAAAATTTCATGTTGAGTGCAGCAATGAGTGGACCATCAATGGCTTTCCAACTTATGGGATATTGTTTGGAAAGATGACACAAGGAAAATTGGCATGCCTAATATGTATGGAAGATACAAAAGCATTCACTTTGAAGAATGCAAGAAAGAGTTCATAATTTGATTGTCATAGAAGGTTCTTAGATGTTGTGCATGCATATAGGCATAGTAGGTATGGATTAAAAAAAAAGCACTATAAAGGATGAGAAGCCTCTAATTAGACTAACTATTCAACTAATTTGGGAAAGGTTTGAGCGTCTTTCAAAGATAACAGAAGTAAGGAAATCCATAAGATTGTCAGGCTATAGGGTAAAGCACAATTGGACCAAAGAAAATATATTCTAGAAGCTACCTTTTTAGAAGGATAACTTGGTTCATCATTGTTTAAATGTGATGCATATTGAGAAAAATGTATTCAATGATACTATGAAGCAAAAACTTCACTTTACCCCCCTCAAGTATAGGTCCTATGCACTTTAATAACTAAACTAAAAAAAAAATGTGTAACTTGATATTTGATCCCCAAAGTTTCCTACTTGTTAATTTTAGTCTTTTTATTAAGTTTTCATCCATTATTAATGGAAATATTACATGATAAATAAAGTTTAGGGGGACAAGGTTGCATTTGTTTTTTAGTTTGGGCACTAAACTAACCATTTACTTTTTGAATGTGTTTACTTTCCACACATCAATCCAAATGCATTTACTTTTCATGGGTTTTTACTTTCCACCTACATTTGTTTTACATCAAAATATTTGGCAATCATCGTTTTGCAATCACCAAGTTATTATATCATTTATTAATTTTCTAGCAATGATCGAATAATCATTTTGTTTCCATTATCATATATCATTCATCATCATCAAATCATGCACTTTGTTGGTCATATCATTTTACTTATAATTCATTTAGTTTGAGAATAGTACATATAGATACTTTTAAAGAATTACTCTATGAAAAAATATTATGCAAAAATTGCTTCCTTCTTACATTGCATGATTGAGAGTTCAATAAGAATCACTGTAAAAATTATTTTCTTTTGTAATTTATTCCACAAGACAACATATTTATATAAAATTGAAACCATGAAAAGACAAAAAGATTAATAAGAGAAAAATATTGGATAAATATATAAATACTCTTTTTTTTTTTATTTTGTCTATGTCATCTATTTTTACAAACCAGCAAAATATAATGATGTTTCACTCTAAAGTAATCATGATTAACTAAGGTTACATATAATTTGGTGAAAATTGGATTGGAGCATTATCTTTTAATGAGTTTGGAGATTACTATCGTTTTTGGAAACCTCAAGGGGCTACATGTAATTCTGTTTGTGTGTGCATGTGTGCGGGCATGCGTGCATGTGTGTGTGTGTGTGTGTGTGTGTGTTGATAATGGAGTGGAATGTATAGGTTCATAGTTTAGTGTCTTTTGTAGAAATCTCAAGGGGGGAAGGGAAGGGGCAATGTTTATTATACTTTTTTCAAAAGGTTACAATGCACTCAAACACATCACTACTTAAGGTTTTGAACCATTGATATGTTTGTTTTTCTATTAGATAAATTATAAAAAAAATCCGTTAATAAATTAAAAAAAATTAAAACTTTTAGATTGATGTAAGCACTTATGTGTTGGACTATACAATTCGAGACTAATTTCTTTCAGTAAGGCTATAAAACAATCCCAGGCATCTAACTGTTTGATTAACCAGATAATATAGAAGCAGTACTTGATGGTTTAGTAGAAGAATATGAGTTATTTGTCACAACTATTACATCAAGGTCAAAGTTGTGTATAATTCATGAGCTTGAAGCATTACTTATGGCTCAAGAAGAAAGAATTAAAATATTCAAAAAGAATGAAGAAAATATTCAAGAAAATGTGTTGCAGTGTCAAAAACTAAGTGGAAATGTGGCTAAATTTTAGCAGTAAAGTAGGTTTAACCCTCAACCTCCTTAAGAATTTTGGAGATTCAACCTAGGTTCTATAGGAAGTCAAAATTCTTCTAATAAAGTTAGAGGCAGATTCAGTAGAGGTGGAGGAATTTCTTTGAATAGGCCAACACGTCAAGTCTGTGGAAAGGTTATTGGACACACATCAATAGATAGTTAGTAATGGTTTGATTCTAAATTTAGTGATAATAGTTCTAGATTCTCTCATTCAATGCCTAACACTCCAAGGTCGAATGCAAATTTGTCTGTAAACAATACGTTGGTTGCTCCTTGTATAGTCTATGATTCTAAATGGTGCCTAGACTTAGGGGCTACTTACCATATGACACTTGATGCTCTAAATTTGATAAAGAAGATAGGTTACAATAGTGCATAATAAGTAAACATTGGTAATGATGCATCTTTGACAATCAAACATATTGGCAATTCTAAATTGTAGCCATCTACAAGTTCTTACTCCTTTAATCTTAGTAATCTTTTGCATGTTCTTAATATTTCAAAGAATCTATTGAATGTATCATGTAACATCCCCACTTTCATAAATAGAACGTAATAGGAACCTTGAACTATTTCCCTTAGGCAGTGTGAGAATTTCTCAGGCAGCGCTATGCCATGACGATCTTCACACTTGAAATTATAAGGTAGTGTAATAATGCCGTTGAAAATATGGCACTGCCATATGTTAAAAATTAAAGAATGACAAAAGTGCCCCTGCAAACTTTTGTTAATCACAGTGATACCCTGAATTTTTAGAAATTATGTTTTGACCCCAAGAACTTATTTCCACAATAACCCTAGAATTTTTCATAAAATGACCTTTATGCCCCCACATCCATAGGATTAGCAGAATGGGGTTTTAAACAGAGCAGAATCACGTGGTGAAACTGTAGAAGTTAAAGTCTCTGCCGATTGGGCCATGGATGCAGTCGGATGTGAAATGACGTGGGGTGCCCTTGGACTTGCTCAAAATTACGGACAATGCCATTAGTTACAGAAGATAGAAAACAAAAAGGCTCCGGATTTGTAAAATTGTCTAATTTACGCCGTTAATCTATTTATTCGGTTCCGATAATTATGTAAGGGCAATTAGAAGTTAATTAAATATTATTCAAGAGCTAATTAGATATTAGTTAGAGAGATTAGGCTTAAGATAAATTAAAATGAACATGTAGACATCTTACAAAACTATTAAGTAACGTTTTACCGATTTGGAGGAAATCGGTAAATATTCGGTGTTCTAAACAGCTAGAGCCAAATCAGTAGAATTTTACACTAATAACCTTAGGTGGAACGGCTGAAATTCAGTCACCTCCACCACCATAGATGGTGCCATATGGCAGCCATATGATGGGGAAATTTGGCCAAATCATGACCACTAAAGCCAAATATCTAAAACCATCCTTATCTATGTCATAAAGCTTAGAAAAATCTAACCCATCTTCTTTTAATTTGTGCCCTCCACCATGCTTCAGCCTCCTTCCATCTCTTCTTCTTCTTCTTCCTTTCTTTCCTTACCTCCATGATCAAGAACTTCAAGCTCAAGATTGGAAGCCCTCTTGATCTCAAATCCTCTTATTCCTTTTATGAAAATTGATCCTCACCTCCTTCTCTACAAAACCCCTCTAGGTATTTCATGATTAAGCATCAAATAGAGCCTCCCTACATTCATATGAGCTACTGCCATGATGAAGGAAGAAGGCTAGGAGTTGGTTCTTGGCCTCCTTGCTCCCATAGTTTCAAGGATTTCAAGGTAGGTAGCTCAAATCCTTAGTTGTTTGATGTATCATGTGACTATGTGGCTGCTATATTCCTCTTATGCCATACTTGTATGATGGTGCTTTGATGTTCTTCTAGTGTTTTGAGGTGAGGAAACTTGGTTTAAGTTGAGGAATTTATCAAAAACTCAAAAAGGAGCTAAGCAGGATCTGTTTTGTGAGAAAACCCTACGGCGTATGTATTGGCGAAGTGTATGGCTCTACCTACAGCCATAGAAAGTGGATAAATCTATTTTTATATGAAACTAGACATTCAGAGCTTTTCATACATATAAAATATAAGGCCATTGGATTAGTATAGAATTAGTTATGAATTTTTGAAGTTTTACCTAGAAATTTGGATTCTCATCTGGGCAGTATGAGTTGAGAAGGGTATAACTCACCCTACACAACTCTAAGTTGAGTGCAACCAATGCTGTTTGAAAGCTAACATGTAAGAAAACATCCCATAAAAATTTTAGAACCAGACTCATTGCCATTTGTTCCTAGCACACCAATGAAGTTGACTTAAGTTTAACCCAGGCTGGAACAGGGTAGTCCAGTAGAGTCAAGTTTCGGAACTCATAACTCAAAATATACTTAGGAAAATGACATGAAACTTTGTTCAATTGAAAGTTTGTTCTGTTAGCTTTAATTTGATATAAAATTCGTATAATTTCACTTATTTTTCTATTTTTAGTGAATTTTCCTTTATAAGAACCCAAATCTAGCTAAGAACAGGGCATGCTAAGGTAAAACATTTATATCTTGAGTTATACAAATCCAAATGAGATGGGACTAAAAGGGTTAGAAACTAGACACATAAGGCTACACATATCAAAAATTAGGTTTAAATGAGTTAAATTGAAATAAGGGTGGAGTATACAATAACCGGGTAGAATAAGGAAGGATGAACTGAAAGCTCTATTGATGATTGATTTGAAGCTAAGGAATAAATCTATGAATATATATATATATATATATATATATATATATATATATATATATATATATATATATTTGCTGGTTTATATTGAATTGCAAGTTGTACCATTGTACTGGTTGCCTGGCACTATTCATGGGGAAGCGGACTCGTTTCGTTATCTTTGAAATTAAGCGAAATATGTGAATTATATGAATGTTATACATTTGTATGTTATGCTCATTAGATTCATATATGCAAGAATGATTTAAGTATGATATGAAGTATATGAATAATTGCCTATAGCATATACATGTATAATCATGTCTAAAGAAGAATAAGATTTATGAGAACTTGCAAGAAAGACGTACCAAGCTACCACGTGAGGCATGGCATAGACCCAGCTAGCGTGGGACAGAGCAGTACTGTCTAAGACTTGGGCCAGCCCTCGACCAAATTTAAGGGGAATAGAACGGTGTGAGGGTCGGGAAAATTAAACCCGTCACTCATGTATAGGTACGAGTTCGGACCTGAAAAGTGTAACATCCCCATATAACGTAATAGGGAATAATAAAAACAAATTTTTGTTATTCGCAACCTTGCCCCTGAACTTTTTAGAAAATGACATTTAGGTCCCTATATCAATAGAATTAGCAGAATAAGGTTTTAAACGAAGTAGAATCACATAGCGAAAACGTAGAAACCTAAACCTCGGCTGATTAAGCCACGGAGGTATGCATATGTGAAATGACATGGGATGCCCCTAGACTTACCCATAGTTACAAAAATGCCATTAGCCATGAAAAACAGAAAACAGAAAGCCCTAAAATTTGCAAAACGTTTAATGTACACTATTAATCAATTTACTTGATTTTATTGAGTTTGTAGAGTTAATTAAAAAGTTAATTAGAGGTTAATTAGGAGTTGATTAGAATTTAAATTAGAGAAATTAGGGTTAAGATAAAAACTTATAAAAACCTCACAAAGTTCTTCAAAACCGTTTTACCGATTTAAAGGAAATTGGTAAGATTTCGGTGTTTTAAACTATTGGAACTAGACCACTAGAAATTATGCCATGAGTGCCCTAGGATCAATGGCTAAGATTTAGCCAAATAACCCACCCAAGTGGCGCCTAAGGCAGCCCTTGATGGTGGAAGCCAAACCAAAATGGATAGCATGAAGAAATCCACCAATCATATGCATTTGGCTTCCAAATATCTCACCTTTTCTTCCTTCTTCTTGTGTAAATTTCGGCCTCCCCACTACCAGCCTCATTTCCCCACTCTTCTTCATCTTCTTCCACTTCCTCTCATCCCCAAGCTCAAGTCCTAACCATCAACTTCACTCTAAGATCAAGTTCCATCAAGATTTTACACCACCAAGGTAGGAATCTCAGCTTTCTCCTTCTTTTCTCTGATTTGGGGCTGCCTAGGGCTTCTTCTTCTCTCTTTATTTTGATGTTATGTTGGTTGGGTATGATGAATTAAGGTTGGTTTAAGGTGTATATGTGAGTTTGAATTGAAGATTAGATGGATTAATTAGAGAAAAACATGAATCTAAGAAGAATTCAAGAAGCTGTTAGGGTTTTCCCCTCGGTGGTCCGTACGGCGGAGTGTACGGCTCTGTCTACTACTGTTTAAATTCCATGAAACTATTTTTATATGAAACTATACATCCAGGGCTTTCCATACATATAAAATATAAGGCCATTGGATTAGTATAGAATTAGTTATGAATTTTTGAAGTTTAACCTAGAAATCTAGATTCTTACTCAGGCAGTATGAGTTGAGAAGGATATAACTCACCCTATACAACTCCAAATTAAGTGAGCCCAAAGTTGTTTGAAAGATAACATATAATAAAACTTCCCATAAAAATTTCAGAACTAGATTCGTTGTAATTTGTTCCCAGTACACCAATGAATTTGACTTAAGCTTAACCTGGGCTGGAACAGGGTAGTCCAGTAGGGTCAAGGTTCGGGACTCATAACTCAACAAATACTTAGGCAAATGACATGAAACTTATTTTATTTGAAATCTTGTCCTATCAGCTTTAATTTGATATAAAATTCGTAAGATTTCACCTAGTTTTCTATTTTTAGTGAATTTTCTTTTATAAGAACCCAAGTCTGGCTAAGAACAGGGCATGCTGAGGTAAACCATTTATATCTTGAGTTATACAAATCCAAATGAGATGGGACTAAAAGGGTTGGAAACTAGACACATAAGGCCACAACATATCCAAAAATTAGGTTTAAATGAGTTAAATTGAAATAAGGGTAGAGTATACAATAACTAGGTAGGATAAGGAAGAATGAATTGAAAGCTCTATTGATGCTTGAATTGAAACTAAGGAATGAATCTAATGGATACATATATATTTGCTGGTCTATGTTGAATTGCAAGTTTGCACAATTGTACTGGTTGTTTGGCACTATTCATGGGAAAGCGGGCTCGATCCGTTCTACTATCGAATTTCCGGCAGAAATTAGTGATAGTTCTAAATGATGGTGTGTTAATATTGTTATGTGATGGGTATGAATACTAAGCAAGTATTATTGTTTGAGAGTAAGGTACGAAGTCTATGTATCTATGATTTTATGATAAAAGATATGATGATGAGTCCATATTCCGAAGGAACGTGACATGGCGATCACGCTCTGATAGGATATGACATGGCGATCGTACTCTGGGATATGGCATGATAAGCACATCCTAAGGAGTGTAACATGGCGATCACACCCCAATGGAGTATGACACGGCAATCATACTCTGAGACATGGCAGGATAAGGAATGTGACATGGTGATCACACCCCAATGGAGTATGACACGACAATCATACTCTGAGACGTGGCAGGATAAGGAATGTGACATGGCGATCACATCCCGATGGAGTATGACATGGCGATTGTACTCTGGAATAGGTAATGCTACACTTGAGGACGGCGATACGTAACACTCAAGTGTAGGCAGATGAAGACACTCTAGGAACGGCGATACGTAACGCCTAGGTGTTTTGAATGAAAGAAAAGTAAATTTTATATGATTGCATAAATTCAAAGACATGTGTAGAGATTATGTTTCCAGTACAATAATGCTATCATATTTTAATATGATGCAGTTATTATTATTATTTATAGAATAATTCATAAATTGAATTTGTATAGACTCTCCCGAATGCCAAGCGTATGAGTAAGAACAGGGCATGCTGAGGTAAACCATTTATATCTTGAGTTATACAAATCCAAATGAGATGGGACTAAAAGGGTTGGAAATTAGACACATAAGGCCACGACATATCCAAAAATTAGGTTTAAATGAGTTAAATTGAAATAAGGGTGGAGTATACAATAACTAGGCAGGATAAGGAAGAATGAACTGAAAGCCCTATTGATGCTTGAATTGAAACTAAGGAATGAATCTAATGGATACATATATATTTGCTGGTCTATGTTGAATTGCAAGTTTGCACAATTGTACTGGTTGTTTGGCACTATTCATGGGAAAGCGGGCTCGATCCATTCTGCTGTCGAATTTCCGGCAGAAATTAGTGATAGTTCTAAATGATGGTGTGTTAATATTGTTATGTGACGGGTATGAATACTAAGCAAGTATTATTGTTTGAGAGTAAGGTACGAAGTCTATGTATCTATGATTTTATGATAAAAGATATGATGATGAGTCCATATTCCAAAGGAACGTGACATGGCGATCACGCTTTGATAGGATATGACATGGCGATCGTACTCTGGGATATGGCATGATAAGCACATCCTAAGGAGTGTGACATGACGATCACACCCCAATGGAGTATGACACGGCGATCATACTCCAGGACGTGGCAGGATAAGGAATGTGACATGGCGATCACATCCCGATGGAGTATGACATGGCGATTGTACTTTGGAATAGGTAATGCTACACTTGAGGACGGCAATACGTAACGCTCAAGTGTAGGCAGATGAAGACATTCTAGGGACGGCGATACGTAACGCCTAGGCATTTTGAATGAAAGAAAAGTAAATTTTATATGATTGCATAAATTCAAAGGCATGTGTAGAGATTATGTTTCCAGTACAATAATGCTATCATATTTTAATATGATGCAGTTATTATTATTATTTATAGAATAATTCATAAATTGAATTTGTATAGATTTTCCCGAATGCCAAGTGTATGAGTAAAATAAACTTTGCTTCGGATAATATATTTTCGAACTATAAAATTTAACAGTTTATATAACATGTTCACCTTTCTCATAATAAACCGAAGTAAACTGGAGATGACAATGATGACATTATGTATGGTAATTAGAGAATCCTACTGAGAATTTATAATTCTCACTCCTATTTCTGTGTTATCTCCAGATAGTTCGAGAAGTTGCAAAGACGGCTGAAGTTGCTGTCAGTTAAGGTCCGCTCAGGTAATCGTAACCACTCCTGAGTGTGGTACTATGACTTAAGCATAGTACTGTACGAAGGAGGACATTACAAAAAGCAGGTTATCACCCAGGGGTGAGAGAGGCCATTCATCTCCTGGGGACCAAGTACAGAATGGCAAGGTTAAGTTGCAAGTTAAAGAAGAGATAAATTAAGTCAAGTGCACTTGCATACATTCAAGTATAAGCATCTATATGTGCATCTTCAATTATCTAGTTAAGTCATAATGCTATTATGATCCTTGTTGAAGCATATTATACCATTCGTATTTCTATGTCTGTCATATGATATGGCAAGTGGTTGTTAAAATATAACTCGCTTCGAGAAAGGTATTTTCAACTTACAATTGAACCACTATTTGTTTATATGTGCTCTCATTTTTATAAGAAACCGAAGCAGCTGGAATGTTTATGATGACACTGTAAGATTGGTTTGAGTTGCCTACTGAGAACCTTAGGTTCTCACTGCCTACTTGTATGTTTTTCTTTTCCGTAAACATTCCAGCACCCAAGTTGGAAACTAAGTGCGAGGTAGAGTACAGAGCCATTCATTGAGCAAGAATCGGGCATAAGCCAGATCAAGAGACCATTGAAGCTAGTTAACGACTAGTCAGAAGTAGACGCTGTGTATTATATCAGTTACAATTTCTTTTAAAGTGTAATTATTTTATTTTCTATGTATCAGAGGCTATTAGCTAGTAATAAAGAGAGCAGTTAAATGGCCATGTATTATATTTTCCATATTTTAAAGTTTTCTTAGCACAGTGACAACCTCTTAATATAACTCCATGACTCGAGCATGGCTTATATAATAGAGGGTGTTACATATCAAATTTTTCCAAAGATAATAATGTGAACATTCATCCTTCACTTGTATTGGTATCAAGGACTTTGAGGTCTTATTATCTTTCTTTTTGTATAAATACATTTGTTTGTTCATTATGTTGTATGTGATAGTCCAATCAGCTACTTTCTTTTTTCTATTTAAAAATAGTTTATAGTAGTGAGTTTGTATATATCGATATTTGTGGGCCTGACCCTTTCCCCTTCCTTCAATAAATGGAGCAAGATATTATATTCACTTTCTTGATGCATACTACAAATTTACATGGATTTGTTTGTTACATAGTAATTCATTAATATAATTAGTGTTTTTACAATTTTAAAAGATAGTTGAATTACAACTTGGTACCCATCTAAAGATGTTTCAAAGTGATAATGCTAAGGAGTATTTATCCCTCTCTATGTTCTTACATTTTGAAGGTATTTTGCATAGATTCTTCTATCCTTATATTCACCAACAAAATTCGAAAGTAGAAGAAAAGCACAAACATATTGTGGAAATGAGTTTGACACAATTGGCTGCTTCCTCATTACCTTGTCCTGCTAGGGTGAGGCTTTTATCACTGCCACTCAACTTATTAGCTTTCCCTACCTAGCACTGCAAAATGTATCTACAATTGATTTGTTTCATTATTTTTTTTTTCACAAATAGCTTTCTTATCACACCTTTAAGGTGTTTGGCTGCCTTTGCTACCATCTCACATGTCTTTACAACAAACATAAATTGGATTTTAGATTAGATCTTTGTATCTTTTAAGAGTATGGACATAACGTCCTAAATCGTAATACGTCTAATTTGCACCATTAACTGATTTACTAGATTTTATTAGAGACATAAGAGTAATTAGAGGTGAATTAGGGGGATTAAGATTAAAGAAATTTGAAATTTGTTATGTAGAAAATTTAAGAGGATTATTAGCCTTGTTTTGCCAATTTAAGAAAAATCGGTTTAACTTTCATATTGTATACCGCAAGAATAGAGTCAGTAGAAATTTATACTATTAAAAACCTTAACTTTAGTGGCTAGAATTCAGCCACATCCACCCCATAAAGTGGGGCCAGCATCAGCCACATAATGAGGAAATTCAACAAAAATCAACTCATACCAAAAATCCACCAATCACACAAGACAAGTCCTTTTCTCTTTTATGACTTAAAACACCCAAAATCCCTAGCATCTCCTTCATTATTTCAACCAAGAGAAGCTGAGCCCCTCCCTTATTTTCTTCTTCTATTTCACCTCATCCTTTACCAACTCCTTCACCCAAGACTTATGTTTGGCTAGCTCAAACATCAAATTAAGGTAGGATTCATGAACTATTCTTGTTATTAGTGTGGTTGTGGTTGATTAGGGTTTCTATTCCTCTCACTAAGATGATGATGTACTGTGATTATGTGATTTGTTATGGTTGATTGAATATGGATACTTTTGGTTTGGATTGGAAAACTAGTGAAAAACTCAAACGGAAGCCTAACTAGAATTTGCTGCAACTAAAACCCTAGACGTATCAGTACGGTAGAGTGTACAGCCTTGTCTATAGTCATCAAAATTTGATAAAACTAATTTTAATTAAACTATACATTCATAGCTTTCCAATCATATAAATTATAAGTCATTGGATTAGAAATGAAGGAGATAAAAAATTTTGAAATATACCCTATGATTTTATCCCTTGTCCTGATCAGTCTAGATTGTGAAGACCATAATTCACTTATCCAATTTCAAATTGAGTACAATAAATTTTTCTAGGAACCTAACAATAGTGTAACATGCTATAAAAATTTCAGAGTCAGATTCTTTCTCTTTTGTTCCCAAAAATTCTCCAAGTTGCCTTATGTTCTATTTGGACTGGAACAGGGCAAACCATTCTAGTCAAATTTGAGAGCTTATATCTTGAGCTCTGCTCACCCAAATGAAATGGAACTTCTGATAAATAAAATATTTTCAATTAGCTTCAAATAGATATAGATTTTGGATAAATCTAATGAAAATTCTATTTTTGGTGAATTTTTACATTTTAGTGCTCAATTCTACCCAATAATAGGGCAGCATTGGGTTAAACATCAATAACTTAATTTATATTCATCAAAACTTAATGGGACCAAACGAACTAAAAGTAGACAAATAATGTCACACCATATCCAAATTTTAGATTTAAATAAATTAAGATGGAATTATGGCATAATTCCTAAAATGGGGCAGAATTAGTAGAATTAGGCGCAAACTGCCAAGTTGAAGTAATTGGATAATTTAGTTCATAAATGACCCTTGGTTGAAATTTAGATGATGAAATTCTCTATTCTATTGCTGAAATATTAGTATGATATTCTATTGATTCTGATATCTTATCTGATAGGCTGGATATATGCCTGTTGCATTTCTGGGGAAGCAGATTTTAAGCCATTGTGTTGCTAAAATTCCAACAGAATATATATATGTACATATGTATACACACACACACACACACACACACACACACACACACACACATATATATATATATATATATATATATATATATATATATATGTATGTTTCAAGTTTAATTAGTCATGATTACATAAGTCATGAGGATTGAGGATTATAAGAATTCCATTTCACTTGGGCCAGCCCTAAAATGAAATTGAGGGGAATAAGCCGATGAGAAAGTTGAGGAAAGTAAACTCGGCTATCCTGTATAGGAACGAGCTCGGTCCTGATAAGCAGACTATTACCTAGGAGTTATATGGCCTAAAGCTCCTAGGGGACCAACTATGGAAACTCATGAAGTACAAGTTAAGAAAGGTTGACTGGGAAACGCATTCTATCTTAGAAATTTCATTATTCACTTACTTATGCAGATCAAGTAGTTGATTGTGATTGAATTTACATTGCATAGTATTCTCTATGATATTTACTCTGTTTACTAGATGTGTTCTTTCTATCTCTTAATTCTTTAAGTAAAATGGAACCTTGCTTCAAACTACTTTTCTTTAAGCACCTATAAATTGAGATATCTACTTTGCTACTCACCTTTTTACATAATCAAACAAAAACCAAAGCAACTAAGAATGCTTGTGATGTTAGTGTAAAATAGATAAGGAATCCTACTAAGAATTTTCTAAATTCTCATCCTATTGTATATCCATGTCATTCTCAGATAATGGATATGGCAGTAATGATCATCCTCTTCGCTGAGATGCCAGAGCTACAATGGCACTACGATCATGTAATAGACTCACTGTAAATGATCGCCACCTGTTAATTTTGCTTATATATTTTTTTCACCCAAGACTTTGATGTTCCTCTTTTTAGTCATCTTTTTGACCCAACAGCTCCCTTTTTAGCCATTCCTCTATACAGAGTCCATTCTATCCCACCACACTGGGTTCCATCGCCTGTAGCATCACCCCAGCCAGCACACCTAGCATCCCTTGAGAGTGACCCCTTGGAGATGGTGGAATCCTTTTCTTCCTCACCCTTAGCCCCAGACGACGGCTATGCCCCCGTTGATCCTGGCATGGCGAATGGATGCCTTTCCTCGGAATCCATCTAGTAGAGCCATCCATTGTAACACCTTACCAGACAAAGTACTATGCTTAAGTCATAATCATATATCTGATAAGAGATTACGTGTAATACTGAATAAATCTCTCTCTCTCAGTATTAGTATTAATCAACTTAACATAAATAAAAACACAATAAGAACAGAATAACTGCAAATGGCGTCATAGATATGTATATAGATATCTGATTTCCAGGTTTGTTAAAAAGTACAAGGTGTCAAAACGAGGCCGCTAATACAAAATAAAACGACCAGTATCTATGAACAGCACCCTAACTGGTCCCCATGGGACATTTCATGTACATTCCTAATATATATACCCATCCAACCATGACCCAAACTGTCAAAAGAGGGTCATTCTGTACATCTACTACCACTATGGTATGCCCACTATCTACCCAGAATCTGAAGAAAGAAACCCATTCTCCATGGGCGCATCTACAGGAGGGTGGCCCGTGCTGGGAGCAGAGGATAAGGAGGAACTCACTGCCTCTGATGGGTCCTCCTCTAATGTCGAGGCGGAAAGCATCGGATGTGGTGGTGAAGCAGGAGGAGCCATAGGAGCGGGGGCTGCAGCTGGTGCTGCTGGTGCTGGTGCTGCTGCTGCGGGAGGAGGTGGAAACGGATGGGCCATATGAAGTGGAATGGCAATGTATGGGACAATGGATCAAACAAAGGTGCATCAGGGGTACTGCGAAGTCTCTCTGGAAGAAGAAATATAAACGAAACTGGCACCTGCCAGATATATATATAGAGTCTAAAAATGGGCCGAGGTGTATGTGAAGCTCGGGGAACTCAATGAAGAGAACTCCTGTCGCTGCGTGCTCCATAGTCTGAGAATGATGCGGAATATATAATATGGTGAGAAATGAATATTTCTCAGTAGAAAATCCTAACTTCTATACATCTGTCATCGCTGTCATTCCCAGTTGTTTCGGTCGTGCAAGATTTTCAGATAGTACGGTAAAATGATAATGTTTAACTTAAATACTCATTTGTAAAGCATACACCGAAACAAGTTCAATTTTAATTAACAGATATACTAATGTACTCAAACAGTAATCACAGCGGAACAATAGCATGTTATGAAAAAAATACAGAGATCTAGAACAATTAATAGAAAAGTATTACACTGTACATATGCATGTGCAATGAAAGGATGCATCTTATTCTTGGAGGCTTTTGCCTTTTATAACTTATTTCCATCCTTGGTCCCCTGGGAGTCATTGGCCATATACTCCTGGGTAATAGTCCGCTTTTCAGGACCGAGCTCGTTCCTATACAGGATGATCGGGTTTACTTTCCCCGACCTTCCCACTGATCTATTCCCCTTAATTTATTCCGGGGCTGGCCCAAGTGATGTGGAATTCTTTATAATGTCTTGAAATGAATGCACATCTAACTTGTCTCTTTACATATGATGTACTCAAGTTGTCATAAATTTCATAACATATGAATTTCTTACCGAAATTCCTAAGAAAGATAATCTGACTCCAGTCTGCTTCTCTGTGAATAGTGCCAGACAACCAGTACATTTATACACTTACAATTTCAGTATGGAGCAACAATTATACAAGTGCATTCATAACATCAATCCACAATCTCAATTATACATGTACATTCATAATCTCAATAAAAAATTTGAATCTAAACATCAATAGAGTTTCAATTTAACCCCCCCTGTTCTGCCCGAATTTGGTGTGTCTCATTCCTCACTCAGTTCAACTCATTTAAATCAAATTTTTGAATATCTTATAGCCTTGTATGTCTAGTTTCTACTCTCTTTAGTCCCATCTCATTTTGAGTTGTATAGCTCTGGATATAAACATTTTATCTCAACATGTCCTGTTCTTAGCTAGAATTGGGTGCCTATAGAAGAAAATTCACTAAAAATCGAAAACTAGATGAAATCATGCGAATTTTATATCAAAATGAAACTAACACAACAAGCTTTAGAATGAATTAAGTTTCATGTCATTTGCCTAAGTAGATTTTGAGTTATGAGTCTCGAAACATTACCCTATTGAGCTGTCCTATTCTAGGCCAGTTTTAACCTAAGCCAACTTCATTGATGTGCTGGGAACAAATGACAACGAATTAAACTCTGAAATTTTTATGGGATGTTCTCTCATGTGTTAGCTTTCCAAAATCTTTGGTTGCACTCAATTTGAGGTTGTATAGGGTGAGATACACCCTTCTCAACCCATGCTGCTCGGGTGAGAACCCAGATTTCTAGGTCTAACTTCAAAAATTCATAACTAATTCTATACTAATCCAATGACCTATTATGATATATGTGTGGAAATCCCTGAATGTCTAGTTTCACCTAAAAATGGTCTCGTTAATTTTTAATGGCGGGAGACAAAGCCGTACACTCCGCCGTACGGACTGCCGAGGGTTTGAGTTTTCCAGCCTCTCAACTTTTTCATATCTTCATCCTTTCTCACTTTCAATTCAGGTTTTAACCTCATAAACAGCCCATAACTCAGCTATAATTCATCATAATTATTCAATCAACATATCAAAATCAAGAGATTGGACCACCATCAATCCTTCAAGAATCAAAAAGTCAAGTAAGAATTTAGAACCTCTACCTCTTACTATGAATGATTTTGGTTTAAGTTTGTAGCTGCAACTTGGTAGAATTTCAAAGTGTAATGGAGTTGGGTGAGTGATGAAAAGAAAAGAGAGAGCTGGAGTGAAGTATGCAACGTGAGAGAAGAGTCTGAAGAAGAGGAGAAGAGTGTGTTATATAAGCATGAGTAGTAGTTAACTTGGAAAGTTTTGATTGGCCTCAAAACATAAGGCTGAGTTTCAGCCAACCTTGCTATCCACGTCGTCTTATTTGTGTGGTAGAATTGCTCTCCACGTCACCTAAAGTGGGACTAGTTTCCAATATATTCTGAAAATGAAATCGGAACTTGTACTCTCTATAAAGTCGGAACTCATGAACATCCTGCATATGAAGTCGGAACCCGGGAAATGTATCCAGTTTATTTCGAAATTTGAGAGCAAAGCCTGATGTGAAGCCAAGCACTTAAAGTCGGAAGTCGTGAATTCTCGATCTCGGAACTAGGGAGGATAAAGAAATGAGAGCTCTTGGTATTAAACTCGAGATCGGAACTCGTGAAAATTTAACTCGGACCGGGAGACAAGTTCAAAAATCTGATCTCGTGTCCATTTCTGGTCGAGATAAAATCGGACGTCGGACTTAGTGTTAAGTCGGAAATCTTAAGATCGGAAATTAGAAACATCAGCCACTTGAAATGAAATCGGAAATCGGAATTCATACTGATGAGGTCGAAATTCTTATACGCCTACACAAGGTCGGAAATCGGAGAATGCAGCCGGCCCTTAAGCCTTGGAAACGAAGTCGGAACTTGAAACTATGACTAAGGTCGGAAGTCGGAATTTATAAGACAAACTCGAAAATCGGAAATTTCAACGTTAAAGGAGATCGGAGGTCAGAAATCGGACGTTACATCCATCCTAGGAGACCACAGTTGTATAGAGTGGCCCTCTTTTGGCATCTCGTATGGCCTTGAGCCATAGGCACAGTTTTCTTTTGTCTTTTCATGTATTCACACTAGATAAAATGTCCTTTTAAGGACCTTATAAAGATGCACTTCATGGTCATGGACCGGTTTCTTTTGTTTTGATGGTCTTGCTTATTGTACTCATTGTCTATATATGTATATGAATATATGAGACTACGCTTAGATATATGTCAGAGATGCTGTGATATATTTACTTTTGCCTGAATTATTTAATTTCTTCTACTTCACAGTGTGCCTTTTACGACACATATCACATAGGTGAAATGAAGCCAAGCTGATGATCCATATTCAGTTTAAATATCAACTCTGCTATATTAATAAATTAAGGTAAACTAAGTAAGAGTTATGAGCATGTAATGAACAACCGAGTAAAATATTATGACTTAAGTATAGTATTGTATTTGGAAGGATGATACATTCTTGGTATCAGAGCCGTTTGTCCTAGCAAAGGCTTGAGGATTAGACTGACTATACTTCGTACATACTCTATATTTATTAGATGATTTCATGTATTGAATCTAGTCTGTTTAGATAAGATATAGGAACACGTATGTGCATGATTGCCTGGCTGCATGAGCTATTAATTACTAGCACATTGAACTTAGTGTTGAGCCTGATCAACTCAATAACTTTTGTTTTGTGTGTTTAGAACTTGATGGCTTCCAGTTTGGCGAGGTAGGACATGAACGGTACCCACACAAAAAGATCATGCTGACTTCATGGGTACTGTAACATCCCAAGTTAGGCGTTATATATCGCCGTCCCTAGGGTGTGAGCTTAGACGTGCCTCTAATTGGAAGGATCTCATTTTGACCACATGCCTCTAATTCGAAGGGATCTCATATGGCTACGTGCCTCTGAGGTAGAGGGATCTCATCTGGCCACGTGCCTCCAAGTAGAGGGATCTCATTCTCATGTCACATGCTAGAGTATGATCGCCATATCACACTCCTTAGAATGTGTAATCATCATCATGTCCTTAATCATAGGGTTCATGGATGCATATGCTTTATACCTTATTTTAAAACATCTCATACTTGCATGATAGCCATGTACTCATCATATGAACATCCCTAACTCTCACATATTTCTACCGAAAATTTGGCAGCATAACGAATCAGATCTGTTTCCCCATGAATAGTGCTAGTTTCAACAGACAGTCAGTCACAGTAAGAGATCAAATATAATGCATTAATCTTTCAAGCACCAACATGGAATTGCAACACTTAGACTTTAATTGAACTCATATATGCATTAAGGTGCCAAATCCATTAATTTTGGAAATCCTGCTCATATTCTTCAACTCTACCCGTTTTTAGAAATTAAGCCTTAAATTCATTTTAACTCATTTAGACCTAAATTTTGGATATGTTGAATTGTTATGTGTCTAGTTTCTAACCTCTTTAGTCCCATTAAGCTTTGATATATGTAGCTCAAGTTATTAGAGTTCTACCTCGGGCTGCCCTGTAGCTGGCCAGAATTACACATCTAAAAGTAAATATTCACTAAAAATTGAAAACTGATTGAAATCATACAAAATTTATATCATATTAAAGCTAACAAAACAACCTTTTATTTGAAATAAGTTCCATTTCATTTTCTTGAGTAGAGCTTGAGTTATAAGCTCCGAAATTTTACCCCTCTGGACTACCCTATTTTAGCCCAATTTGGACTTAGGGCGACTTCCTTGAACTACTAGGACCAATTGGGGTCGAATCTAACTCTGAAATTTTTATGGGGTGTTATGTGTAAGCTTTCTAAAAAAGTTATTTTCACTCAATTCCAAGTCGCATAGGGCAAGTTTTTCCCTAAACAATCTTATTTGTCCTAGAATTAAACTCAAAAACCTAGGTCAAAATTTCAAAATTCATATCTCCCTCAATACTAATCCAATGGCCTTATATTTTATATGGTTGGAAATCCCTAGGTGTATAGTTTCACATAAAAATAGTTTCATTGAATTTAAGTGGCTGTAAATGGAGCCATACACTCCGCCGTACAGACTGCCGTAGGGTTTCCCAGCTTATCCTATTCTGGTTGTTCTCCTTAATGGATTTTCATGCAAGTTTCAACCAAAACCCAAGAGTTTCATGCCAAACCAGTCATGAATCATCATTTGTATGTGATATATCATCTAATAAAGGGTGGAAATCCCAACCCTCATCAGCCACACACAAGAGAACTATGGAGATTATTGAACCCTACCTTCAATTTTTTATGCAAGACTAACTAGTTTTGAGCTCTTCTTGATGGGGAAGTGATGGAAGCTTGAAGATGAGGTGAAATGAAGTGAAATGAAGGAAGAAATGGTGGAGAAGATGCAGCTGAAGGGGCAGCATGAAAATGAAGGGATAAGGAAGGAAAAGACTATCCCAAAAGCTAGATGAAGTGCTTGGCAAGTTTCATTCTTATTGGCTGAAATTTTTGTGGCTAAATTGCAGCCAACTCCACTCATTTTGAGGCTGTTTCATGCTACAAATTGAGTGGTTATGTGGCTATGTATTTAGCAATTAAACATAGGGTTTAGGGTGTGCAATTATATTGATTCCGTTCTGGTAGTTAAAAATACCGAATCTCTACTGATTTCCTTCAAATCGGCAAAATAGTTTGGAAAACTTTTTGTGAAAGTTTCTCTGTGTCTATTCTAATTCCCTCAAGTCTAGTTTCTCTAATTAACATTTAATTAACTCCTAATTAACCTTTCATTAACTTCTAATTAATTCTATACATTCAATAAAGTCAGATAAATCAATTAATAACGTATATTAAACTTAGCATAATTCCGGATATTATACTAAATAATTTCTCATAGTCTTTTACACAACAATCTAAATTTTCTTTAGCTCTAGTATTTATAAGTCATCCCTAATTACTCTTATTTTTCTAATAAATTGATTAACAGTGCAAATCAATTGCACTATTTATTTGGGATTGTTATCTTTTTGCTTTTTCATAAATCCTTTAATATTTTCTGTTTGGTTTCCGAAACTAATGACATTTTTGTAATTATGGGCACGTATAAGGGCATCCCACGTCATTTCACATATGGGCACCTCCGTAGCCCAATTGGCTAAGAATTTAGTTTCTACATTTCTACTATGTGATTCTGATTCGTTTAAAACCCTATTCTACTAATTCTATTGATCTAGGGACCTAAATATCATTTTCTAAAATGTTCAAGGGCAAGGTTGTGAATAACAAGAGTTTTCCCAAGGACGTTTTTTATCATTTCCTATTATGTTATATGGGGATGTTACAAGTACACTGCGGGAGATGGCGTATGCAATGAGAGAATAAGCAGCTGCAGCACACCAAATGATGGACCAACTGGGAAGACAATCTGAGTCCGATTGTAACACCTTACCAGACAAAGTACTATGCTTAAGTCATAATCATATATCTGATAAGAGATTACGTGTAATACTGAATAAATCTCTCTCTCTCAGCATTAGTATTAATTAACTTAACATAAATAAAAACACAATAAGAACAGAATAACTGCAAACGGCGTCATAGATATGTATATAGATATCTGATTTCAAGGTTTGTTAAAAAGTACAAGGTGTCAAAATGAGGCCGCTAGTACAAAATGAAACGGCCAGTATCTATGAACAGCACCCTAACTGGTCCCCATGGGACATTTCATATACATTCCTAATATATATACCCATCCAACCATGACCCAAACTGTCAAAAGAGGGTCATTCTGTACATCTACTACCACTATGGTACGCCCACTATCTATCCAGAATCTGAAGAAAGAAACCCATTCTCCATGGGCGCATCTGCAGGAGGGTGACCCTTGCTGGGAGCAGAGGATGAGGAGGAACTCGCTGCCTCTGATGGGTCCTCCTCTGATGTCGAGGCGGAAAGCATCGGATGTGGTGGTGAAGCAGGAGGAGCCATAGGAATGGGGCCTGCAGCTGGTGTTGCTGGTGCTGCTGCTGCGGGAGGAGGTGGAAATGGATGGGCCATATGAAGTGGAATGGCAATGTATGGGACAGCAGGATCAAACGGTGGGTGCATCAGGGGTACTGCGAAGTCTCTCTGGAAAAAGAAATATAAACGAAACTGGCACCTGCCAGATATATATACAGAGTCCAAAAAGGGGTCGAGATGTATGTGAAGCTCGGGGAACTCAATGAAGAGAACTCCTGTCACTGCGTGCTCCATAGTCTGAGAATGACGCGGAATATATAATATGGTGAGAAATGAATATTTCTCAGTAGAAAATCCTAACTTCTATACATCTGTCATCGCTGTCATTCCCAGTTGTTTCGGTCGTGCAAGATTTTCAAATAGTACGGTAAAATGATAATATTTAACTTAAACACTCATTTGTAAAGCATACACCGAAACAAGTTCAATTTTAATTAACAGATATACTAATGTACTCAAACAGTAATCACAGCGGAACAATAACATGTTATAGAAAAATACAGAGATCTAGAACAATTAATAGGAAAGTATTACACTGTGCATTTGCATATGCAATGAGAAGATGCATCTTATTCATGGAGGCTTTTGCCTTTTATAACTTATTTCTATCCTTGGTCCCTTGGGAGTCATTGGCCATATACTCCTGGGTAATAGTCCGCTTTTCAGGACCGAGCTCATTCCTATACAGGATGGCCGGGTTTACTTTCCCCGACCTTCCCACTAATCTATTCCCCTTAATTTATTCTGGGGCTGGCCCAAGTGATGTGGAATTCTTTATAATGTCATGAAATAAATGCACATCTAACTTGTCTCTTTACATATGATGTACTCAAGTTGTCATAAATTTCATAACATATGAATTTCTTATCGAAATTCCGGCAGCATAACGGATCGAGTCCGCTTCCCCGTGAATAGTGCCAGACAACCAGTACATTTATACACTTACAATTTCAGTATAGAGCAACAATTATACAAGTGCATACATAACATCAATCAACAATCTCAATTAACAATTTGAATTTAAACATCAATAGAGTTTCAATTTAACCCCCCCTGTTCTGCCTGAATTTGGGGTGTCTCATTCCTCATTCAGTTCAACTCATTTAAATCAAATTTTTGAATATATTATAGCCTTGTATGTCTAGTTTCTACTCTCTTTGGTCCCATCTCATTTTGAGTTGTATAGCTCTAGACATAAACATTTTATCTCAACATGTCCTGTTCTTAGCCAGAATTGGGTACCTATAGAAGAAAATTCACTAAAAATCGAAAACTAGATGAAATCATGCGAATTTCATATCAAAATGAATTTAGAATTTAGAACCTCTACCTCTTACTATGAATGATTTTGGTTTAAGTTTGTAGCTGCAACTTGGTAGAATTTCAAAGTATGATGGAGTGGGGTGAGTGATGAAAAGAAAAGAGAGAGTTGGAGTGAAGTATGCAATGTGAGAGAAGAGTCTGAAGAAGAGGAGAAGAGTGTGTTGTATAGGCATGAGTAGTAGTTAACTTGGAAAGTTTTGATTGGCCCCAAAACATAAGGCTGAGTTTCAACCAACCTTGCTATCCACGTCGTCTTATTTGTGTGGTAGAATTGCTCTCCACGTCGCCTAAAGGGGGACTAGTTTCCAGTATATTCTGAAGATGAAATCGGAACTCGTACTCTCTATAAAGTCGGAACTCGTGAACATCCTGCATATGAAGTCGGAACCCGGGAAATGTATCCAGTTTATTTCGAAACTTGAGAGTAAAGCCTGATGTGAAGCCAAGCACTTAAAGTGGGAAGTCGTGAATTGTAGGACCTCGATCTTGGAACTCGGGAGGATAGAGAAATGAGAGCTCTCGGTATTAAACTCGAGATCGGAACTTGTGAAAATTTGACTCGGACCGGGAGACAAGTTCAAAAATCTGATCTCGTGTCCATTTCTGGTCGAGATAAAATCGGACGTCGGTCTCAGTGTTAAGTCGGAAATATTAAGATCGGAAATTAGAAACATCAGCCACTTCAGATTAAGTCGGAAATCGGAATTCATACTGATGAGGTCGGAATCCTTATACGCCTACACAAGGTCGGAAATCGGAGAATGCAGCCGGCCCTTAAGCCTTGGAAACGAAGTCGGAACTTGAAACTATGACTAAGGTCGGAAGTCGGAATTTATAAGACAAACTCGGAAATCGGAAATTTCAATATTAAAGGAGATCGGAGGTCGGAAATCGAACATTACATTACCACCCTCTTTAAAAAAAATTTTGTCCTCAAAATTTAGTACCTGAGAATAATTCGGGGTGTTCTCTCCTCATATCAGATTCTAATTCCCACGTACAGTCTGCCGAGTCTTCATGTCCCCAAGCTACCTTCACCAATTGTACCGCTTTATTCCGAAGGTGTTTGACGCTCCTATCCACTATCCTTGCTGGGGGTACATGAAAAATCAAGTCATCCCTTAATTGGATTGATTCAGGTTCCAGTAAGTGAGTAGGATCCGGTTGGTATCTTCTGAGTTGCAAAACGTGAAAAACATCATGAAGATTAGATAGATGCGGAGGTAAAGCAACTCGATAGGCGACTGACCCGATTCGGTTTAAAATTTGAAAGGGACCTGTAAAGCGAGGGCTTAGCTTTTTGACTTTAATGGCTCTACCTACTCCCGTTGTGGGTGTGATTTTCAGAAACACGTGGTCTCCTTCTTGAAATTCCAAGGGTTTCCTTCGGACATCTGCGTAGCTCTTCTGACGGCTCTGAGCTGCAAGTATCTTGCTACGGATCTTTTGGATCTGCTCTGTTGTCTGTCTGATTAGTTCCGGACCTAGGAGACTCTGTTCTCCGGCTTCATACCAACATAGGGGAGACTGACACTTCCGGCCATATAAAGCCTCATATGGAGCCATGCCAATGCTAGCATGATAACTGTTGTTATAAGCAAATTCGGCTAATGGTAAATACCGATCCCAACTTCCCCGTTGTTCCAGAATGTATGCGCGTAACATATCTTCCAAAGTTTGAATCGTTCGCTCCGTTTGACCGTCTGACTGCGGGTGATATGCAGTACTTAGACATAGCTTAGTACCGAACGCCTTCTGGAGCGCTCCCCAAAACCGTGAAGTAAACCTTGGGTCTTGATCCGAAACGATTGTTGAAGGAATACCGTGTAGCCGTACTACTTCTTGAATATATAGCTGAGCCAACTTTTCTAGAGGAGAATTCGCTCGAATGGGTAAAAAGTGAGCTGACTTGGTTAGTCTGTCCACCATGACCCATATAGCATCATATCCTGAGGGAGTTCTCGGTAAGCCCATCACGAAATCCATAGAGATGCTCTCCCATTTCCATTCCGGAATCTCCAAGGGTTGTAATGTTCCTGCTGGTTTCTGATGTTCTATCTTCACCTTCTGGCAAGTTAAACATTTATTCACAAAATTGGCTATATCTGTCTTAAGGCCTGGCCACCAAAACATCTTTTTGAGATCTTGGTACATCTTGTTGATGCCAGGATGTATAGTGAACTCGCTCTTATGGGCTTCCTCCAAAACCTTCCTCCTGAGATTGTTCTCCTCAGGTACACATATCCTTCCATGATATCGCCATATTCCTTCCGCATCCTGAGAGAATCCTGTTAGCTTGCCAGACTGCACTAGTCGTACTGTATGCTGGAAGTCATCATTCCCTCGTTGTGCTTGCTGGATTTGATCCTTGAAAGTACTGGTTATCTTTAGTTAGTGTAATTGAATGGTACTGGGAGTTACAGAGATCCCCAAGTTGAGGGTTTGAAAGCTCTCTATAAGCTCCGCTTCTTTAATCATCATCCACGCCACTGTCAAGGATTTTCTGCTTAGGGCGTCTGCTACCACGTTTGCCTTGCCTGGATGGTACTTCAGGTCGAACTCGTAATCTTTAAGGAACTCCATCCATCTTCGTTGTCTCATGTTCAATTCCTTCTGATCAAAAAGGTACTTCAAACTTTTGTGATCAAAAAATACTTCAAACTTCACTCTGTAGAGATAGTGTCTCCACATCTTCAAGGCAAATACTATCGCCGCCAGTTCGAGATCATGGGTTGGATAGTTTCTTTCATGAGTTTTCAATTGCCTGGAAGCATATGCCATGACATTCCTATTTTGCATTAACACGCACCCCAATCCTTTTTGAGAAGCATCATAGTATACTTCAAATGGTCCGCGAGGATCCGGTAAAATAAGTACTGGGGCGGTTGTCAACCTTTTCTTTAATTCCTGAAAATTCTGCTCGCACTCGAGCGTCCAATCGAATGGGACGTTCTTCCTGGTCAACTTTGTTAAGGGTAGGGCTATTTGGGAGAAGTTCTTAACAAATCTTCTGTAGTATCCTGCCAACCCTAAGAAGCTTCTGACATCCGTAGAATCGCTGCTGGTCGCTCCCAGTTTAATACTGCTTCTACTTTACTGGGATCTACTGAAATTCTCCCATGGGATACCACATGGCCAAGAAATTTCACTTCTTCCATCCAAAATTCACATTTGGATAGCTTGGCGTAAAGTTTCCTTTCTCTCAAAATTTGCAGAACTAATCGCAAGTGTTCTGCGTGCTCCTGTTCTGTCTTCGAATAGACAAGTATGTCATCAATGAACACCACCACAAATTTATCAAGATATGGTCTGAATATTCTGTTCATGTAGTCCATGAATACTGCCGGTGCATTTGTCAATCCAAAGGACATCACGGTATACTCATAATGTCCATAACGAGTCCGAAACGCCGTCTTTGGAGTATCTTCTTCTCGAACCCGAATTTGCTGATATCCAGACCGTAGATCAATTTTGGAAAATACAGTAGCCCCTTGCAGTTGATCCATAAGATCATCAATCCTTGGTAACGGGTACTTGTTCTTGATTGTCACTTTATTCAACTGCCTGTAATCTACACAAAGTCGCATGCCTCCATCTTTCTTCTTAACTAACAAGACTAGGGCTCTCCACGGTGATGCACTTGGCCTAATGAATTTCTTCTCCAAGAGTTCTTCAATCTGCCCCTTAAGTTCAGCCAGTTCCAAGGGCGACATGCGGTATGGTGCTAGAGATATTGGTCCAACTCCTGGTACTAATTCAATAGTGAACTCAATCTCTCTCTCAGGAGGGAACTCAGGAATATCTTCGAGGAACACATCAGGATATTCTCTAACAACTGGAATATTGTTTAACTCCTGATCAACCTCTATCATGCTGGTTGATAGGAAAATATACCCTTGACTTCTATTCCCACAAGGGTGCACTATTAAGGAACTTAAATAAAGACTTACAGGAATTACGGATTCAGAAGATGAAACAGAAGGGAGTGTAATGGATTTATCGGAACAATTTAACAGGGCTTGATTGGCAGAGAGCCAATCCATACCCAAGATGATGTCAAGTCCGGACAAGGGAAGACAAATTAAATTAGCCGGAAAGATCCGACCTCCTATTTGACAAGGGACATTGATACAAATGTGATTGGTTCTAACGGGCTCACTTGTTGGAGTAGAAACTAACAAGTCATAAGGTAATTCAGAAATAGGTAGCTGCAGGGCTGTCATGCAATCATGAGAGATGAAAGAGTGAGACGCACCTGAATCGTATAAAATGTTTAAAGTTTTACCATTTACTTCACATGTATCTTGGATCAAGTTTTCTAACTTCTTGACCTCCTGTGCATCCATAGTGAAAACTCTCCCTTGGCGTTGTGGCCTAGGAGTCGATTGAGGATTTCGGGCAGGGCATTCATAGATTCTATGGCCTGGTTTGCCACATCCAAAGCAGACATTGTGACCTGCCAAGCAAGGGCGGTCGCCATGATTCTTACCGCACTGGCTGCAAATCTGGTTCCCGAAAGGCCGTTGAGGTTGCTTGCCTTTGTTGTTCGCTGGCTGGAACTTCCTTCGCTGTTGTAAGTTGGGTTTGAACCTCGAACCTTGTGGAGCTAACCCCCTCTTAAAGTTGTTGCCGGATGCTCTAGCAGCAACTAACTTCTTGTTACAATCTTCTACCAAGCGGCACTTGTTCACCAAGGTAGAAAAGTCTCTGATCTCCATTGGCCCTATGGTGGCAAGAATGTCTTCTTTTAGTCCACCCTCAAATTTCATGCATTTCCATGCTTCATCAGGGCTTCGTTGATAAATAGTGGAGAATTTGCACAACTCCTTAAATTTGGCAACGTACTCCGACACGTTACTGTTTCCTTGACGAAGGTGCATGAATTCCAACTCCTTGGCAATGCGAACAGATACAGGAAAATACTTCTGGTAAAATGCGTCCTTGAATACGTCCCAAGTAATTTCTATCTGGGCTCCTTCTAATAATCGTCATGCGCCGTCCCACCAAAATTCTGCATCAGCTTCTAACATATAGGTGGCAAAAGTCACCTTTTGATGGTCTATGCAACCTAACACGGAGAAAATCTTTTCCATAGCCTTAATCCATTCAGCTGCTTTATCTGGGTTAAAGGCTCCCCTGAAGCTGGGTGGGTTGGCCTTCCGAAACTCCGCAAACTTAAGATATTCTAGATCCATTCCAGGGCCATTATGATTTCCACCACGACCTACCTCGACTGTCTTCCTATTTGGCCCATCATTTCAGTGGCTGCAGCTGCCTGCTCGCGCATAGCGTGCGCCATCTCTCGCATTGTATCCAGAAACTCTGTAGATTTCTCCTGGGCTGGAGTAGTTCGCGGTCTACCTCGTTTTCCAGAAGCCATTAAGTTCTGAACACACAAAATAAGAGTAATTGAGTTGATCAGGCTCAACACTAAGTTCGGTGTGCTAGTAAATAATAGCATACAGTTAGGCAAACTACTTCATGTACGTCCTATCCAAATGGACAAGACTCAGAACATAATAAGATCTAGGGAATACAGAGCATATGCGAAGCATAGTCGGTCCAATCCTCAGGCCTATATTAGGATGAACTGCTCTGATACAAAAAATGTAACACCTTACCAGACAAAGTACTATGCTTAAGTCATAATCATATATCTGATAAGAGATTACGTGTAATACTGAATAAATCTCTCTCTCTCAGTATTAGTATTAATTAATTTAACATAAATAAAAACACAATAAGAACAGAATAACTGCAAACAGCGTCATAGATATGTATATAGATATCTGATTTCAAGGTTTGTTAAACACTATAAGGTGTCAAAATGAGGCCGCTAGTACAAAATGAAACGGCCAGTATCTATGAACAAAGACTTAATCGTCCCCATGGGACATTTCATGTACATTCCTAATATATATACCTATCCAACCATGACCTAAACTGTCAAAAGAGGGTCATTCTGTACATTTACTACCACTATGGTACGCCCACTATCTATCCAGAATCTGAAGAAAGAAACCCATTCTCCATGGGCGCATCTGCAGGAGGGTGACCCTTGCTGGGAGCAGAGGATGAGGAGGAACTCGCTGCCTCTGATGGGTCCTCCTCTGATGTCGAGGCGGAAAGCATCGGATGTGGTGGTGAAGCAGGAGGAGCCATAGGAGCGGGGCCTGCAGCTGGTGCTGCTGGTGTTGTTGCTGCGGGAGGAGGTGGAAACGGATGGGCCATGTGAAGTGGAATGGCAATGTATGGGATAGTGGGATCAAACGGTGGGTGCATCAAGGGTACTGCGAAGTCTCTCTGGAAGAAGAAATATAAACGAAACTGGCACCTGCCAGATATATATACAGAGTCCAAAAAGGGGTCGAGATGTATGTGAAGCTCGGGGAACTCAATGAAGAGAACTCCTGTCGCTGCATGCTCCATAGTCTGAGAATGACGCGGAATATATAATATGGTGAGAAATGAATATTTCTCAGTAGAAAATCCTAACTTCTATACATCTATCATCGCTGTCATTCCCAGTTGTTTCGGTCGTGCAAGATTTTCAGATAGTACGGTAAAATGATAATATTTAACTTAAATACTCATTTGTAAAGCATACACCGAAACAAGTTCAATTTTAATTAACAGATATACTAATGTACTCAAACAGTAATCACAGCGGAACAATAGCATGTTATGAAAAAAATACAGAGATTTAGAACAATTAATAGAAAAGTATTACACTGTACATATGCATGTGCAATGAGAGGATGCATCTTATTCTTGGAGGCTTTTGCCTTTTATAACTTATTTCCATCCTTGGTCCCCTGAGAGTCATTGGCCATATACTCCTGGGTAATAGTCCGCTTTTCAGGACCGAGCTCGTTCCTATACAGGATGGCCGGGTTTACTTTCCCCGACCTTCCCACTGATCTATTCCCCTTAATTTATTCTGGGGCTGGCCCAAGTGATGTGGAATTCTTTATAATGTCATGAAATGAATGCACATCTAACTTGTCTCTTTACATATGATGTACTCAAGTTGTCATAAATTTCATAACATATGAATTTCTTATCGAAATTCCGGCAGCATAACGGATCGAGTCCGCTTCCCCGTGAATAGTGCCAGACAACCAGTACATTTATACACTTACAATTTCAGTATAGAGCAACAATTATACAAGTGCATTCATAACATCAATCAACAATCTCAATTAACAATTTGAATTTAAACATCAATAGAGTTTCAATTTAACCCCCCTGTTCTGCCTGAATTTGGGGTGTCTCATTCCTCATTCAGTTCAACTCATTTAAATCAAATTTTTGAATATATTATAGCCTTGTATGTCTAGTTTCTACTCTCTTTGGTCCCATCTCATTTTGAGTTGTATAGCTCTAGACATAAACATTTTATCTCAACATGTCCTGTTCTTAGCCAGAATTGGGTACCTATAGAAGAAAATTCAGTAAAAATCGAAAACTAGATGAAATCATGCGAATTTCATATCAAAATGAAGCTAACACAACAAGCTTTAGAATGAATTAAGTTTCATGTCATTTGCCTAAGTATATTTTGAGTTATGAGTCTCAAAACATTACCCTATTGAGCTGTCCTATTCTAGGCCAGTTCTAACCTAAGCCAACTTCATTGATGTGCTGGGAACAAATGACAATGAATTAAATTCTGAATTTTTATGGGATGTTCTTAGCTTTCCAACATCTTTGGTTGCACTCAATTTGAGGTTGTATAGGGTGAGATACACCCTTCTCAACCCATGCTGCCCGGATGAGAACCCAGATTTCTAGGTCTAACTTCAAAAATTCATAACTAATTCTATACTAATCCAATGACCTATTATGATATATGTGTGGAAATCCCTGAATGTCTAGTTTCACCTAAAAATGGTCTCGTTAATTTTTAACGGCGGGAGGCGAAGCCATATACTCCGCCGTACGGACTGCCGAGGGTTTGAGTTTTCCAGCCTCTCAACTTTTTCATATCTTCATTCTTTCTCACTTTCAATTCAAGTTTTAACCTCATAAACAGCCCATAACTCAGCTATAATTCATCATAATTATTCAATCAACATATCAAAATCAAGAGATTGGACCACCATCAATCCTTCAAGAATCAAAAAGTCAAGTAAGAATTTAGAACCTCTACCTCTTACTATGAATAATTTTGGTTTAAGTTTGTAGCTGCAACTTGGTAGAATTTCAAAGTATGATGGAGTTGGGTGAGTGATGAAAAGAAAAGAGAGAGCTGGAGTGAAGTATGCAACGTGAGAGAAGAGTCTGAAGAAGAGGAGAAGAGTGTGTTATATAGGCATGAGTAGTAGTTAACTTGGAAAGTTTTGATTGGCCCCAAAACATAAGGCTGAGTTTCAGCCAACCTTGCTATCCACGTCGTCTTATTTGTGTGGTAGAATTGCTCTCCACGTCACCTAAAGGGGGACTAGTTTCCAGTATATTCTGAAGATGAAATCGGAACTCGTACTCTCTATAAAGTCGGAACTCGTGAACATCCTGCATATGAAGTCGGAACCCGGGAAATGTATCCAGTTTATTTCGAAACTTGAGAGCAAAGCCTGATGTGAAGCCAAGCACTTAAAGTGGGAAGTCGTGAATTGTAGGACCTCGATCTCGGAACTCGGGAGGATAGAGAAATGAGAGCTCTCGGTATTAAACTTGAGATCGGAACTCGTGAAAATTTGACTCGGACCGGGAGACAAGTTCAAAAATCTGATCTCGTGTCCATTTCTGGTCAAGATAAAATCGGACGTCGGTCTTAGTGTTAAGTCGGAAATATTAAGATCGGAAATTAGAAACATCAGCCACTTCAGATTAAGTCGGAAATCGGAATTCATACTGATGAGGTCGAAATCCTTATACGCCTACACAAGGTCGGAAATCGGAGAATGCAGCCGGCCCTTAAGCCTTGGAAACAAAGTCGGAACTTGAAACTATGACTAAGGTCGGAAGTCGGAATTTATAAGACAAACTCGGAAATCGGAAATTTCAACATTAAAGGAGATCGGAGGTCGGAAATCGGACGTTACACTGATCATTAAAGGAACCCGAATGGTCCGAAGGTGGACCTAGAATATCTTAAGTTCGCTTAATTTCGAAAAGTGAATCTGCTTAGTTTTAAAGTAGCCTTCAACCCAGATAAAGCCGAGGAATGGGTCAAGGCAATGGAGAAGGTCTTTTCTATCTTGGCCTGCATTGATCATTAGAAAGTGGCCTTTGCCACTTATATGTTGGAAGCAGATGTGGAGTTTTGGTGGAACAATGTGAAGAGGCTGCTGGAAGGTTCCCAGACAGAGATTACCTGGGACGTGTTTAAAGAAGCCTTCCATCAGAAATATTTCCCCGCTTCAGTTCGAAACGCCAAGGAATTGGAGTTTATGCAACTTCGCCATGGAAGTAGAAGTGTATCGGGGTACATCACCAAATTCGAGGAATTATGTAAGTTTTCTACAATTTATCAGCAGAACCTGGATGAGGTATGGAAATGCATAAAATTTGAAGGTGGATTGAGAGAAGATATCCTTACTGTTGTAAAACCTATAGTGTAACTTCCGAAAGAAATCTTATCGCTATTACTTGAGTTGTTTGGTTTTTATCGAGTAAATTGTGACTAATTAGGATTTGATTTAGTATTCACTTGAATCTAATTAATGTGGTATGGAATGATTTGTTATAATGGAATTAAATTAGAACTATAGGAAACTTCATAAGATTTTTCTAAAATCGATTTACCGATTTAAGGGAAATCAGTAAGGTTTCGGCATTTTAAACTGTTGGAACCGGATCAATAGAAATTTTTCTATGAGTACTCTAAGATGAATGGCTAAGATTTAGCCAAACCACCTCCTTATGTGGCGCCTTGATTAACCATTGAAGCCAAACCAAATTTGAGGGCAATATGGAATCCACCAATCACCATGAAGCTTGCTTCAAAAATCTTCACCTTTTTCTTTCCTTCTTTCCTTGTAAATTTGGCCACCCCTAGCTGCTGAAGCTCCTCTCATTTTCTCTTCTCCTCACTCTCATCTTCACTCCATCTTCATCCTCTTTTTAAGTCTCATCAAAAGTTACTTTCATCAAAGACACTAAATCAACTAAATTTTAACTAGACAAGGTAGGAAATCCTACTTCTCTTCTTACTTTCTTTGGTTTGGGGTTGTATGTGGGTCTTGTGTAACCTGTGATATTAATGTTATGTAGAGTGATGATGATGGTTTATGACTAATTTGGCATGCATGTTGTGATTAAAGTTGAAAATTGGTAGCAAATAGCTTGAAGGATAGAAAACAACTCAAGAAGCTGTTAGGATTTTTCTCGGCGGTCCATACGGCAGAGTTTACGGCTCCGCCTACAGCTGATTAAACTTGATGAATCTATTTTTATATGAAACTAGACATTTAGGCATTTCCATACATATAAAATATAAGGCCATTGGATTAGTATAGAATTAGTTATAAATTTTTGAAGTTTGACCTAGAAATCTGGATTCTTATCCGGGCAGTATGAGTTGAAAAGAGTGTAACTCACCCTATACAACTCCAAATTAAGTGAACCAAAAGTTGTTTGAAAGCTAACATATAAGGGAACACCCCATAAAAATTTCAGAATCAGATTCGTTGTCATTTGTTCCCAGCACATCAATGAAATTGACTTAAGTTTAAACCAATCTGGAATAGGGTAGTCCAGTACGGTCAAATTTCGGGGCTTATATCTCAAAATATACGCATGAAAATGACATGAAACTTATTTCATTTGAAAACTTGTTCTGCAGCTTTAATTTGATATAAATTTTGTATGATTTCACCTAGATTTCTATTTTTAGTGAATTTTCACTTATAAGAGCACAATTCTGGTTAAGAACAGGGCAGTCTGAGGTAAAATACTTATATCTTAAGTTATACAAATCAAAATAAGATGGGATCAAAAGGTTTGGAAACTAGACACACAAGACTATGACATATCCAAAAATTAGATTTAAATGAGTAAAATTGAACTAAGGGTGGAGTATACCAAGCTCAGGTAGAATAGGAGAGAATAAACTGAAAACCCTATTGATGCTTGAATTGAACATAATGAATGATGCTATGAATATATATACATAATAATTGCTGATCCATGTTGAATTACAAGTTTGAACAATTGTACTAGTTGTCTGGCACTATTCATGGGGAAGCGGACTCGATCCGTTATACTGCTAAAATTCCGGCAAGAAATTCATATGTTGTGTAAATTACAATGGCATGAACACATGATGTTTGAAATAATAAAGTTAGTTGTGCATGCAATTCATGGATATTGCAAAGGATTCCATATTACTTGGGCCAGCCCCTGAACAAATTTAAGGGGAATAGATCAGTGGGAAGGTCAGGGAAAGTAAACCCGGTAATCCTGTATAGGAACGAGCTCAGTCTTGAAAAGCGGACTATTACCCAGGAGTAAATGGCCAATAACTCCCAGGGGACTAAGGATGGAAATAAGTTTTAAGAGGCGAAAGTCTTCAAGGATAAGATGCATTTTCCAATTGCACATTAATATGTACAGTATGATACTCCTTAATTGATTGTTCTAATTACCTGTTTATTGTTCTTGATATACTATTGTTTTCTTACAGTTACTGTTTTAATTACATTAGCATATCTGTTAACTAAATTTGAGTTTGTTTTGGCGTATGTTTTATAATAAAGAATTTAAGTGAAAAATTACTATTATGTCGCACTATTTTAAATTACGAAAAAACTGAAACAACTAGGAATGACAGCGATGACAGATATGTAAAAACTAGGAATTCCTACTGAGAAATCTATAGCACCCTAATAGTTCCATGCTATGCTTAAATCATATTGTGGAATTATTAGTTGTTACTTTTGCTCGTGGAACTAACATTACCTTTTAGAAATTACTGTTTAAACGAAAATAGGAGTAGATTTTTTTTTTGAACAAAACAAGTAAACCGTTTTTTGAAATCAAGAGCCATGAGCACATCATGAACATATAATACAAACATCGCTATCTCATTCATACATCGCATTTAACATAACTAAAAGCATTGAGAATAACCACAATCTTAGATAAAGATAACATTCATTCCATAGCCATCCCATAGTTAATATAGTAGTAGTAATAACAGCAGTCATACACAATGATAACAATGGGTCCGATACCTATTGTTGGCCCTACAAAATACCCTAATGAAATACATGATAAAAGGAAATACATAAGAAATCCTAATCTGTCCATACATGCCGAAAGAAAATAATAACCCTTGCTACAACCAAAGAGGGGTTACCCTCGTGCTCAGTTCTGCATGCAAATCAACACCTCACTCATCTGGCGGGAGGTAGCCATTCCCGAATCCACCAGGAGGAATATCACCACGACCTCCTCCTCGAGCACAGCCACGCCTACGAGGCACGGCACGAGCACGAATGAACCCGCAACCATGAACCGGGGGTGGAGTGTGACGAGAGGCTGCTGAAGAAGAAGACGAATCGAACAATAGACGAATCACAGATGGGTAGGAAGGCTCAAACGGGTCTGTCTCCACGCGATAGCTCAGATAGGACGGTTCCGAAGGATCAGAATCCAACGAAACTATCGGTGTCAGGCGGGTGTCCGAGTTAGAATCTTTGTCAGTGGGGTACCTCGGAGGACAGAAGGACAGGCGAACGTCGTCCATAGTGATGTCCTCGAATGGCTCATAAGGGCGGAAAAACGGACTCATCACGGGTGCACGGAACTAGCGGCTATGGAACATATAGACCCGCATCGCTGCCTGAGCAGTCAGCACAGATGCATTCAGCACCAAGTCAAAGTGCCAATACATCACTGGAAACTCAATGAAAATCATCACCGTGCCCGACACCGACATCCTCTGAAGACGACATGGAAACCTAGGAGTGAGAAATACTAAATTTCTCAGTAGGATCGCGACTAGACAAACACAGTGTCATCGTCATCGTCCCAGCCACTTCGGGTTTAATATAAAAACAGTGGGCAGATATTGGTTCAATTTTAATAGTTTCAGAAAACATATATCCCGAAGCGGGTTACGTTTAACTTTATCATCATACTCATAGTGTCATACATAGGCATACAGGCTAATATACATAATAAACATTCATAATGCACATGAGGAATATAATAGCATGCATGACTATGTAACTCATCAACTTGACCATGGCCCTACATTAACTTTCATTTCTAGCACGTGCTTAACATTCTTTGCTTTCCTTTGAAATAGACTGCTTTTGGACATGAGCTCATTCCGTGACCATCGTCACGCAGTACTAACCAAATCAGACTAAGCCGATATTGGTTACCTCCAAGTTGGAGGGTCCTCCATGTCACCCTTGCCTCCCTCATAAAGGTTCCTTGAGTCTTTGTGGATCGCTGTCTCTCACTTCCTTTACCGAAGTGATTGAAGGTTCATATCCCATTGATTCTTTTCTTATCATTATACTTTATATGTATAATACTTCTTTGACTAAACACATGCAATGATATGACTAAGTCCATAATTTTGACAGAAATCCGGCAGTATAACGGCTAAACCGGAGCTTCTCCAAAATGCTAATCATAAACTTTCAACTAACGGTTCATCATATCTACATCATATCGTCACACTCATCATTCAATCATGAGACAAAGCTCAGTCAAACTCATCATTTATCATGCCAAATGGCATCACACATTCATACCCCAAAGGGGTTTATAGTTTGTGTTTTTCTTTGCGAAGCACATTATGATTCATCATATGATTTCTCGTGGTTACCAGTGAGAGAATCACATAGTTAGGATATGTGTTTGTGGTCTTTTAGTTACTTAGTCCTCATATGGAAGTATTCTTTACTTAAGTAAATGTCTTATGGAACACTTGTTCAAATTAATTAAGTTATGTGATTGTTTCCTTTCCTTGAAATAGTGCACTTAGTGATTCCTAGGTTCATGGTATGCTCAGAGGCCCTAATCATACTTCTGTTCCCAAGGAGTTCGAGATCCCTCTAATCCTTGGGTCATGACAACGCATAACCACATCATGAACCCAACAACACCAATATTCACTAATCACCAAGGGTGATTTGTAACTTATTCAACTTACGAAGTTTTAAGCTTTCATTAATAACACATCAAGGTTTTACTTTAAACATTATTAAAGTTATCATTCTTTATAAAGTAGCCATAAAGTTTTATTCTTTATGAAAATAAGTGCCTTAAACATTAAGCTCTTATCTTAAAGATTAGATCTTTATGAAATAATGATACAAGTTACTAGGTTTTTAACTAAAAAGGCTTGTTCTTATGAAAGTTAACTCATTTAATTATTCTAAGACCATCAAGGTCTTAACTTTATGACTTAAAGTTGTCTCTACATTGAAAAGATTCCCACTTTTGTCAACTAGTGATATGAAACATCAACTTTTAAGGTTAAAAGTCTTGATCTTTATAAAAGTTAACACCTTTGGGCATTATTTTAGTTCAAGATCTAAACTTTATGAATTAAATGTTGCAAAACAACACTTTTATGACTTAAAGGTTTCATTCTTGTGTAAAGTTTGAAACTTTATGAAAGTTCCTTTCTTTAAGGTTTGATTTCTAAGACATAAAGTAACAAGATATCATTTTATAACTCAAAAGGGCTTGTTATTCTAAAAAGCTTAGACTTTTACATGTATCTTTGTCTCCAAAATAAAACAAAAGAAGACTTTATGATGGCACTAAAACTTGCACCACTTTTTGTGTATCAAGAAGCAAACTTTTTAAAGTTTAAAGCTTTTAGAATGTTCATAGTCTTATCAAATTATAAAAACATAATAAGATGAAGCTTTTCTAATCATCAACTCATCATAAAAAGAACAACTTTAAGCAAGATACCATCAAGAAGATTCAAGAACCTATTTTACCAAAAGTAGAAACTTAAGAACACTTGAAGAACAACAAGAACATATTTTACTAAAAGAAGAAACTTAAGAACACTTGAAGAACAATAAGAACATATTTTACTAAAAGAGAAAACTTAACAAGAACATATTTTTCTAAAAAAAGAAACTTAAGAACACTTGAAGAACAACAAGAACATATTTTACTAAAAGAGGAAACTTTTGCTTTTGAAGAGCATGAAGGATCTTCTCAAGTTTTCACTTAGAGATCTTGGTCGTGAAAGAACCAAGCTCTAAGCTTTCTTAAGCAAACAAAATGAAAAGGATGAAGATCAATACCTTTCTTTAGAAATGGCGCAAAACTAGAGAAGAAGAAGATGATGATGGTGGTTCCTCTCCTTGTAGATGGTGGCAGTTTGGCTTGGTGGAAGGAGAAGCTCTTGAGATCTTGTGATAATGGAGGTTGTAGTGTTTTGATCTTGTCTCCAAAGACCCAAAGATGAGGTCTTTGAAGGGCTAAGTGAGGAAGGTTTGGTTATGGAGGTGGAGAATGATGAAGAAGATGATGAAGAAGAAGAGGAAATGTAGAGAGAGGTTGGAGAGTTTGAGAACTTTAGAGAGAGAATGAGAAGTTGAAAATGAAATGAATGTGTGTGTATGTGCATGAAGTGGCCGAAACTTGTAATCGCATAAGGAGAGATATTTTTGCTTCACTTTGTTATCTTGTGTTAATTAATGATTAAGGGGACAAATGGGATGATGGGGAGACAAAGCATAGTCAAACTCTTACATAAAGTAGTCTTGTCTAATGCTTTTTGCTTAAGTGACATCACTCTCTACTTTATTGTCTAGTTGACTAAATTTGAATTTAATCATGTGATTAAGTGCTCATACAACTTAATTAAGGTGATTAAGCAAGGATTAGTGATTAACACACAAGAACACGATTAACAAAAATTAATCTTACAATTAAGCTTGATTAACTTTAATTAAACTCGATTAAGCTAATTAAGGGCGATTAGTGCTTAATTAAGCTATAAGGGCTCTGACTTGCTTAATTAGAGATTATCTAACCTCGATTAAGTATTCTCTTGACTCTTCTCATCCGAGTTGACCCCTTAATTAAGCCTTAATCTCATAATTTCTCATTAAGTGCCTAATTACTCAGGGTTACTGAGGTAATTTAGCACAACATGAAATTGAGGATGTTACAAAATCTTTATTTCTCACCTTACTATATATTTTCGCGTTATTCTCAGACCATGGAGAATGCAGCAATCGGAGTTCTGTTCATTGAGTTTCCCGAGCTCCATATCCACCTCGACCCGTTCTTGGACTCTGTATATATATCCGGTAGATGTCAGTTTCGCCTTTATTTCTTTTTCTAGAGAGATTTTGCTGTACCGCTTATGCATCCGCTTTTTGACCCCGCCGTCCCTTATATTGCCATTCCCCTCTACATGGCCCATCCCTTTCCACCTCCACCAGCAGCAGCACCTGCAGCAGCAGCAGCAGCTCCAGCTCCCATGGCCCCTCTCGTCTCACCACCGCAGCAAATGCCCTCAGTCTCAATGTCTGAGAAGGATCCATCTGAGGCAGCGAGTTCCTCTTCCTCGTCCTCTGCTCCGAGTGTGGACCACACTCCTGCAGACGCCAGCATGGCAAATGGATTTCTTTCTTCGGATTTCGTTTAGATAGTGTACATGCCGTAGCAGTAGTAAATGTACAGAATGGCCCCTTTTTAGTAGTCTGGGTCATGGGCAGATGGGTAGGAATTAGGAATTGTATATGAAATGTCCCATGGGGACCACTAGGGTACTATTCATAGAGACAGGCCGATTTATTTTGTGTTAGCGACCTCATTTTTTTACCCTGTGCCGTTTTATGTATCGTTTGACAAACTTTGAAAACAGACGCCTATATATATTTATGATGTAGTTTGCAGTAGTTCTGCCTATATTGCATTTTGATTTATGTTACGTTACTTCCGATACAATAATTAACTAGTATTTATTCCGCCGTCAAGCAGAAAATTTTGTTACATGAATAATCATCGCTGTGTGGGTAATTAATAATGAGACAAAAAACGGAATTTAATCAGCTCACTACATGTAATCACTTATCAGATAATATATTATGATTTAAGCATAGTACTTTGTCTGGTAAGGTGTTATATATAGAGATCAGGGATTTTCCCACTCTGGCAAATAAGTGCCGACTCATAAAAGATTGTAACAGGAAGTTGGCAGCTGCTAAGTTTGCCAGCAATAACTTTAAGAAAGGGTTGGCACCATAAGGCCCGAAGTCCAAGCCTAATTTTCAACAATAGAAAAGGTTTCAGCCAACAGGTAACAAGGGAAAATAACCTTAGAAACCTTTTGTGAAGTAAACCTACGCTCAATGCAGAAAGAATCACGATGATCGAACGTATTTAGCAGGGTAGAATGTCTGTTATAGGTTTGGCAAGCAAGGGCATAAAATCTATGAGTGCCCTACTAGGAACCCGCAATCTGCCCCTAAACCTCAGCACCAAGGAAGGGTTTTCACCATGGATATAGAAGCTGCCTAATTCGAAGATTTGATTCAGGGTATGTGTTAAGTGAATGGTAGGACTTTAACTATATTACATGATTCGGGTGCACACATTCATTTGTTTCATGTAATTGTGTGACTACCTTACAACTATCTATCTCAGAGTTGCCTTATGACTTGCTAGTTTCTACTCCTACAAATAAACCTATTAGAACTAGCCAAATTTGCATGAACCTTCCTCTCTAGATTGAAGGTAGAACCTATATAGCCAACTTAATTTTTCTTCCATTGTTTGGGCTTGATATAATTCTGGGCATGGATTGGCTTTCTGCCAATCAAGTCATGATAATTGTTCAGATAAAACTATTATGTTTCCCTCCACTTTATCTTTTGAACCTACAACCCTTGTAAATCTTTACGTAAATTCCTTAGCGGCAAATTGTTGTGGGAAGGAAAATCAGGGATACGTGCTCTTGTCAACTAATGTGGCGGAAGTTGTTCAGAAGTTGACGAGATTCTAGTTGTTAAAGAATATCCAGATGTATTTCCAGAAGATATTCCCGAGTTTTCCCCAGAAAAGGAAATTGAAATTTCCATTGAATTAGTACCGAGAATGCGATCAATATCTAAGCTTCGTATAAAATGTCACCCCTGGAGTTGGCTGAACTCAAGAAGCAAATTAAAGAACTTTTGGAGAAACGATTCATTAGACCTTGTGTCTCACCATGAGGAGCTCATGCTTTGCTGTCAAGAAGAAAGATGGAGGTATGTGGTTATGTGTAGATTACCACCGGTTGAATAAAGTTATGATTAAGAACAAGTGTCCTTTGCCAAGGATAGATGATCTTATGGATCAACTACAATGAGTAACTGCATTTTCCAAGATCGGTTTATGATTAGGATACCATTTGATCCAAGTTCGATAAGAAGATATTCCTAAGACAGCTTTTCGGACTCACTGTGGACACTATGAGTATACCATGATGTCATTCGGACTTACTAATGCTCCGGCAATGTTCATGGACTATATGAATCAAATTTTTGCCCCTCCCTTGATAAATTTGTAGTGGTCTTTATAGATGATATACTTGTCTACTCTAAGAATGAAGAAGAGCATGCAGAACATTTTAGACTAGTGTTGCAGATTCTGAGGGACAGGAAACTCTATGCCAAACTGTCGAAGTGTGAGTTCTAGATGAAGAAAGTAAAATTTTTGGGCCATGTAGTTTCTCAAGGAGGGAATTTTGGTTGACCCCAGTAAAGTGGAGACAGTGATAAGTTGGAAGCAACCAACCACCATTATTGAAGTCAGGAGTTTTCTAGGTTTTGTCAGATATTATAAATGATTTATCAAAAGTTTTTCTCAAATAGCTCTACCCTTGATGAAGCTGACCAGGAAAAATGACTCATTTGAATGGAAGTCTAACTATGAATGGAGCTTCCAAGAATTAAAAGAAAAGCTGACTACAGCACCAATACTGACATAACCAGATCCCTATGGGCCATTTGAAGTTTATTGTGATGCGTCCAAGAAGGGATTAGGGTGCATGTTAATGTAGAACAGAAACATAGTGCTTTATGCCTCAAGACAGTTGAAACCTCATGAGATGAATTATCCAACTCATGACCTTGAGTTAGCAACTTTAGTATTCGCTCTAAAGATATGGAGACATCATTTCTACGGAATAAAGTTTGAAGTATTCTCTTATCATAAGAATTTGAAATACCTCTTTAATCAGAAAGAATTAAATATGAGGCAATGGAAAAGCTAATGTTGTAGCTAATGTCCTAAGCAGAAAGTCCCTAATTGTATCCTAGATGATAATCAAGGAGATTAAGCTTATAAAGGGTTTTCAAGATCTCAACTTAGGGATTTCTATGACTCCTCAAAGTATCCAATTAAGTCAAATTAAGGTGACTAGTGATTTTAAAGAGCAGATTCAATGTGCATAGCAGTAGGACCCAGACTTCTAGAATACCATAACCTTGGTGCAATTAGGAAAATTGGCAGGGTTCGCTAACAATAAAGATGGATTATGGAGACATCAAAGAAGAATATGTGTGCCTAAAGGAAATGGTCTTCGAAATAGGATTTTGAAGGAAGCTCATAAGGGTGAATTTACAATACATCCTGGGATCAGCAAAATGTATCACAACCTCAAGGGAATGTTTTAGTGGCCAAGTATGAAGTCAGACGTAGTAGACTTTGTAAATAAGTGCCTAGTCTGTCAGAAGGTAAAGATAAACACCAAGAGCTATCTGGAACATTGCAGTCTTTAGAAATCCCAAAATGGAAATGGAAAAGCATTTCAATGGATTTTATGACAGGGTTACCAAGAACATCTGCTGGGTATGACGCCAAATGGGTTGGTATAAGACTTTGCTTAAGTACTGCTTATTATCCTCAATTAGATGGACAAACAAAGAGAATCATTCAAACTCTAGAGGATATGTTAAGAGCATACATAATGGAGGAACAAGGGAATTGAGATCGATACTTGCCATTAGCTGAGTTTGCCTATAATAATAGTTATCATGCCAGTATTGGCATGGCTCCATATGAAGCATTATACAAACGAAAATGCCAATTCCCATTGTGTTGGTATGAATCGAGGGAAAAGAGTCTGCTAGGACCTGATTTAGTCAGACAGACCATGGAACAAATAAAGAAAATCCAAAGCAAAATCCTTACAACTCAAAGCCATTAGAAAAGTTATGCAGATACGAGGAGAAAACCGTTAGAATTTCAAGAAAGAGATCACGTATTCCTTAAAAATCACACCCGCAATAAGAGTAGGTCGAGCCATCAAAGTCAAGAAGCTAAGTCCTCAATTCATAGGTCCCTTCCAAATTTTAAAATAGATCGGGCCAGAAGCATACCAAGTTGCCTTACCCCCATATTTGTCTAACCTTCATGACGTTTTTTATGTTTACCAACTTAGGAAATATTACCTTGATCCCACACACTTCCTAGAACCTAAATCAATATAGCTAAGGGACAATTTAACCTTCCATTTAGCCCTAGCACATATAGTAGAAAAAAGTGCTAAGCAACTCCAAAATAAGACCATGCAGCTAGTGAAAGTAATATGGGGAAAATAAGAAACAAAGGACTACACTTGGAAATTAGAGTCAAATATGACGAAGGAGTACCCTGGGCTATTTTCGAGTACTAAATTTTGAGAACAATTTTTTTTTAGGAAGGTAGTAGTATAACATCCTGAACCATAATACATCTAATTTGCACTGTTAACTGATTTACTCGATTTTATTAGAGACATAAGAGTAATTAGAGGTGAATTAGGGAGATTAAGATTAGAGAAATTTGAAATTTGTTATGTATAAAATTTAAGATGATTATTAGCCTTGTTTTGCCAATTTAAGAAAAATCGGTTTAACTTTTGTGTTGTATACCATGAGAATCGAGTTAGTAGAAATTTATACTGTTAAAAAACCTAACTTCGGTGGTTAGAATTCAGCCACATCCACCCCATAAAGTGGCACCACCATCAGCCACACAATGAAGAAATTCAACAAAAATCAACTCATACCAAAAATCCACCAATCACACAAGACAAGTCCTTTTCTCCTTCATGACTTAAAACACCCAAAATCTCGAACATCTCCTTCATTATTTTAGCCAAGAGAGGCTGAGCCCCTCCCTCATTTTCTTCTTCCATTTCACCTCATCCTTCTCCCTTCTTCATCCTTTACCAACTCCTTTACCCAAGACTTGTGTTTGGCTACCTCAAACATCAAATTAAGGTAGGATTCATGAACTCTTCTTATTATTAGTGTGGTTGTGTTTGATTAGGTTTTTATTCCTCTCACTAAGATGATGATTTACTATGATTATATGATTTGTTATAGTTGATTGAACATGGAAACTTTTGGTTTGGATTGAAAAACTAGTGAAAAACTCAAAGGGGAGCCTAATCAGAATTTGCTACAACTAAAACCCTAGACGTATCTATACGGTAGGGTATACAGCCTCATCTGTAGTCACCAAAATTTGATAAAACAAATTTTGGATGAAACTAGATATTCAGAGCTTTCCAACCATATAAACTAGATCAGAAATGAAGGAGATATAAATTTTTGAAATAAATCCTAGGATTCTATCCCTTATCTTGATCAGTCTAGGTTGTGAAAGACATAACTCACCCTATACAACTTCAAATTCAGTGCAATAAATTGTCTTAGGAACCTAACACATATATAACATGGTATAAAAATTTTAGAGTTAGATTGTTTCTCTTTTGTTTGCAGAAATTCTACGAAGTTGTCATATGTCCTGTCTACACTGGAATAGGGCAGACCATTCTAGTCAAATTTGAGAGCTTATAACTTGAGCTCTTCTCACCTAAACGAAATGGAACTTATGGGAAAATAAAAGATAGTTCATTCATCTTCAAATAGATATAGATTTCGAATAAATCTAATGAAAATTCTATTTTTGGTGAATTTTTACATTTTAGTGCTCAACTCTATCCAACAATAGGCAACCTTGGGTTAAACTTCAATAACTTAATTTATACTCATCAAAACTTAATGGGACTAAAGGGAACTAAAAGCAGAAAAACAATGTCACACCATATCCAAATTTCATATTTAAATGAATTAAGATGGGATTATGGCATAATTCCTAAGACGGGGTAGAATCAGTAGAATTAGGTACAAAATGCCAAGTTGAAATAATTGGACATTTTAGTTCATAAGTGTCCCTTAGTTGAAATTTAGCTGATGAAACTCCCTATTTTGTTGTTGAAATATTAGTATGATATTATATTGATTCTAATATCTTGACTAGTGGGCTGGATGTATGCTTGTTGCATTTCTAGGGAAGCGGATTTTAAGCCGTTATGCTACCAAAATTTCAACAGAATTTATGTATGGTGCATTACAAATGTATATATATATCCTTCAAGTTTAATTAGTCATGATTATACAAGTCATGAGGACTATAAGATTTCCATATCACTTAGGCCAACCCCGGAATGAAATTAAGGGGAATAGGTTGGTAGGAAAGTTGAGGAAAGTAGAACGAGCTCGATCCTAATAAGCAGACTATTACCCAAGAGTTATATGGCCTAAAGTTTCCAGGGGACTAAGTTTGGAAACTCACGAAGTACAAGTTAAGAAAGGTTGAGAGTGAAATTCATTCTATCTTAGAAATTTATTATCCACTCATTTATACAGATCTAGTAGTTGATTGTGATTGAATTTGCATTGCATAGTATTCTCTATGATATCTAATCTATTTACTGGATGTGTTCTTTCTGTTTCTTAATTCTTTAAGTAAAATAGAACCTTGCTTCGGACTAATTTTCTTTAAGCACCTATAAATTCAGAGATTTACTTTACTACTCACCTTTTTGCATAATCAAACAAAAATCGAAGCAACTAAGAATGCTTATTATGTTAGTGTAAAATAGATAAGGGAATCCTACTGAGAATTTTCTAAATTCTCATTCTATTGTATATCCGTGTCATTCTCAGATGATGGACACGGCGACGACGATCATCCTCTTTGTTGAGATGCCAAAGCTGCAGTGGCACTATGATCATGTGATAGATTCACTGTACATGACCGCCACTTGTCGATTTCGCTTATATATCTTTTTCGGCTGAAACTTTGTTTTCCCTCTTTTTAGTCTTCTTTTTGACCCAGCAGATCTTTTTTTAGCCATTTTTCTGTACATGGCCCATCCTATTCCACTATACCAAGTCCCACCACCTACAGCACCACCTTAACTAGCAGACCCAGCATCATCTGAAAGTGACCCCTCAGATGGTGGATTCCTTTTCTTCCTCATCCTTAGCCCTTGATGATGGCTATGCCCTCGCTGATCATGGCATAGCAAATGGATTCCTCTCCTCAAAATCCATCTAGTAGAGCCATCCATCCTAGGAGACCACAGTTGTATAGAGTGGCCCTCTTTTGGTGTCTCATATGACCTTGGGCCATGGCACTATTTTCTTTTGTCTTCTCATGTATTCACACTAGATAAAATGCCTTTTTAAGAACCCTATCAAGATGCACTTCATGGTCATGGACTGGATTCTTTTGTTTTGACGGTCTTGCTTATTATACTCACTGCCTATATATGTATATGAATACATGATATTATGTTTATATATATGTTAGAGATGCTGTGATACATTTATTTTTGCCCGAATTATTTAATTTCTTCTACGTCGCAACACGCCCCTTATGACACATATTGCATAGGTGAAATGAAGCCAAGCCGATGATTCGTATTCAGTTTAAAAATCAACTTTGCTATATCAATAAATTAAGGTAAACTAAGTGAGAGTTATGAGCACATAATGAACTATTGACTAAAATATTATGAATTAAACATTGTATTATATTTGGTACGGTGTTACAATGGATCTCATCACAAAGGTTGCAAGTTTCTTACTCCCTTTGGAAAATAATTATCAGTAGGCATGTTGTCTTTTGGTAAGGCAAATTTTCTTCTCAAAACAAATCTTGATGATTATCTCTTGAGGAACACTGATCTACTCCTCCATTGTTTGCTCAAACTGATTTGATGTCTTCATTCTTATTGTAACATCCTCCTCTGTACAATACTATGCTTAAGTCATAACACTCCACTCTGGAGTTGTTACTGTTACCTGAGCAGACTTTAGTTGACAGCAACTTTAGCCGTTTTTGAATCTTCTCGAACTATCTGGAGATAACATGGGAACAGGAGTAAGAATTATAAATTCTCAGTAGGATTCGTTATATATTATACATAATGGTATCATTGTCATCTCCAGCTGCTTCGGTTTATTATAAAAAAGGTGAGTATGTTATATAGACTATTCAATTTTATAGTTCAAAAATATATTATCCAAAGCAGAGTTTATTTTATTCACGCACTTGAGTCACATTGGCAATGCTTCATATTTAGAATAATAGTCACAGCATAGTAGATAGAACAGTCTCAGCATCAATAAAACATGGGATATAATTACGTAAATACTCATACTTGAATTCATGTGAATGCACTGGGGTTTTTCTTAATTTCCTTTACTTGTCATGCACATTCCAGAGTATGATCGCCATGTCATACTCCATCAGAGTATGATCGCCATATCACATTCCTTAGAATGTGGTCATCAGGCCATATTCCAGAGTATGATCACCATGTCACACTCCTTAGGATGTGTTTATCATACCATATTCCAAAGTATGATCGCCATGTTATACTCCATCGGGGTGTAATCGTCATATCACACTCCTTAGGAATATGGGCCCTTCATCTTATCTTTTAACTGCCTTCAAGTGAAGGGATCCACATATAATATATTCATGTCCTTATACATAATCATGCATAGACATGTTGAATGCACTTATACATATGCTTCATCATTTACTTTCATATATCCTTGCATACATGATTTCCACGTGCATATTCTTAACACATAAATACTCATAACCTCCTTACAATTTTACCGAAAATTCGGCAGCATAACGGAACATTTCCGCTTCCCCATGAATAGTGCCAATACTCAGACAACCAATTTCTCATAGAAGTCATAACATTTCATTCATATTTCAAACATCAAATTCAAAGGAGCATTGGTTACATTTAAGACAGCGTTACTACCTCAGCACATTCATTCAGCCTGGTTTTTGCAAGTCAAGCCAAAATTTTTATTTAATTCATCTGGACCTGAATTTTGGATATATTAAAGTGTTATGTATCTATTTTCTAACCTCTCTAGTTCCATCTAATTTTGATAAATATAGCTCAAGTTATTTAAGTTTTATCTCGGCTTGCCTTGTAGTTGGCCAAAATTACACACTTAAAAGTAAAAATCCACTAAAAATAAAAAAATAGTTCAAATCATACAAAATTAGTCTCATATTAAATTTAACAGGACAAGATTTCATTTGCAAAAAGTTCCATTACATTTTCCTTAGTAGGGCTCGAGTTATAAGCCCTGAAATTTGACCTTCTTGAACTGCCCTATTTTGGCCCGATTTGGACATAGGGCAATTTTCTCAAACCATTGGGAGCAAACGAGACCTTATCTAACTCTAAAATTTTTATGAGATATTCTCCTATGTGTAAGATTTCTAACAAAGTTGGTTTCATTCAATTCCAAATAGTATAGGGTAAGTTTTGCCCTAAACAACCTAGTTTGCCCATAATCAAACTCAAAACCCTAGGTCAAACTTCAAAAATTCATCTCTCTCTCAATACTAATCCAATGGTCTTATATGATATATTTATGGAAAGACCTGAATGTCTAATTTCATATAAAAATGGCTTCATCAAATTTAAATGGCGATAGGCAGAGCCGTACACTCCGCTGTACGAACCACCGTGGGTTCTTCACCTAGGCAGCATCCTAATCCTCTACTTCTTCTAGTTTTCTCCTTCTAACTTTAATCCCAACTCAAAATTTCATGTTAATCCAACCATATACCATCAAATACATCCAATACATCATCAAATAAATGAAGAAAATTAAAACTTCATGCAGCCACAGTTTAGAGAAATCAAGAATAGAAATAGAATCCTACCTCCTTATATGTGATTTTGCTAGATTTTGGAGCTTGGATTGATAAAACCTTGTTAAACTTGAAGGAATGATAGAGTTTGTTGACAGGAGAAGAGAAGAAGGAGGTTGGAATAAGAGGTGAAAGGGCGCAAGTCAGTTGAATGAAGAGAGGAAAAATCTGATTCATGTATTATGATGGTAGTTGGAAACTTGCAATGTGATTGGTTGAGAGCTTAAGGCCAAAATTTAGCCAACTCTCTTCATTTTTGTGGCCTTTGTGGCACCGCGCTTAGGGGTTTAAATGGCTGAGTATTTAGCCTTAGGTCATAGGGTTTTGGGCATGTAATTCTATTGATTTGGTTCCGACAGTTTAAAATACCGTAATCTTACCGATATCGGTTTCAAGAAAATTCCTATGAAATCTCTTATACTTCTAACCTAATTCCCTCATATCTAAACTCAATTAATTGCTAATCAATTGATCCTAAATAAATATTTAGTCGAATTTTAATTAACCTCAATTATTCGATAAAAACCGAACAACTAGGCGAAAAATGATAAAACGATAAAAAAAATCCGGTGGACGTTACACCTATTATTAACAGTATTGCAGCACATAGATATAAATGTTTATTTTGTAGGTTTTGATGATGCCAAAAGAACAAAAATTCTTCAAGTTAAAAGTTGGGATCATCTGAAGAAGAAGCTCTGGAACTTGAAAATGGTATAATGGTATAGAGTCGTAAGACTTAGATTCTGTAACATCCCCATTTTCTAAAAAAAAAATGGTATAATAGAAACAATGCTTCTGATCAACACTGTTAATTGAATCATTTCATTTCATTAGAGAAATACACTTAATTAGGGTTGGAATGTAAACATTTGAATTAGAAAACTTAACTTTGTTAAATGAAAAATTTAAGAAGACCATTGGTAATGTTTTGGAGATTTAAAAGAATTTATAACGTCCTGAATTTACTAAAAGTTTAATTTGCATTGTTAATCGATTTATTCGATTTTATTGGATGTACAAAAAATGATTAGAAGTGAATTATAGAGGAATTAGGATCAGGAGAATTTGAATTTATCATGCAGAAAAATATAAGATGATTTCTTGTAAGGTTTCACCGATTTGAAGGAAATTGGTTCAATTTCAATATTGTATATCGCAAGAACCGAGTCAGCAAAAATTATACCATCAAAAGCTAATTTGGGTGGTTAAGAATTTAGCCACCTTCACCCCCATAAGTGGTGCTACATGCTGCCACAAGAAGGGGGAGACTTGGCTCAATCTCCTTCACCAAAACCAACCACCCACTCTCAAGTCATTTTCAATATTATGTTTAATAACTCAAACAACTCCCATCCATTCTTTTTCCTTGGATTTTTGTCCTCAACACACCAGTCCCCTCCCTTCCTCATTTTCTTCCTCATTTTCCTCTCTTCATCCTTGTTTCTTCACCCAACCTCCATGCTTTCATCCAAGACTTGCTTCCTCACTAGCTTAAGCTTCAATTTGAGGTAGGATTCAAGATTTATTTCTATTTTTATGGATTTGTGGTTGATTATAATTCTTGCTTCATCCATCTAAAATGAAGATATATGATGTACTTTTGCTTATTTGTGATTGATTTACTAAGTATTTGGTAGAGTTGGAGTTGAATCTTGCATGAAAAACTAGAAAGGAAGCAAAACAGGAAATCTGGAATGTCTTAATTCCTAGAGTGTCTGTACTCGCGAACTGTACAGACTCTCACAGAGACATCATAAATTTATGAAACTAATTTTAAGTGAAACTAGACATTTAGAGCTTTCTATACATATAAATTATAAGGCCATTGGGTTAGTATTGAGGGAGATATGAATTTTGAAAATTTGCCCTAGGTTTCTAAGTTTGATTCTGGGCAAGGGAGGTTGTTCAAGGCAAAACTTGCCCTATACAATTGGAATGGAGTGCAATAAAATTTTCAAAAAGGTAAGACATATTAGAACATATTATAAAAATTTCATGGCCAAATTCATTTTCTATAATTCCCAGCAAATTATTGAAGTTGTCCTATATTCTATTGGAATAGAGACAGGGCAATCCGAGTCTATCAATTTTATGAGCTCATAACTTGAGCTCTACTTAGTAAAACAGAGTGAAACTTTTTGGAAATGAAAATTAGATCAAGATTTAAATCGACATAGACTTGATAGGAATCCAAGTAGATTTCTATTTTTGGTGGATTTTTACTTTCTGGTGTGCAATTCTGGCCTGCTACAGGGCAGGCCGAATTAAAATCCCATTAACTTGAGCTACACTTATTAAAATTAAATGGAGACAAAGAGTTTAGAACATAGATACATAACACTCCAACATATCCAAAATTTAGGTCCAACGGAGTTTACTAGAATTTATGGCAGATTTTACAAAACCAAATAGCATTAAGGAACATAAGCAGAATTTCCAAATTGATGAACTAGGCACTCTAAGGCATATGTGATTTCAATTAAAACCTAAACATTGCTATACCATGTTGATGTTGAAGTTTAATGTGCTATAATGGTGCTGGTACTATTGGCTGATTATTTGTTCTAGAATGACACTAGTCATGGGGAAGCGGACTCGATCCGTTATGCTGCCGAATTTCCGAGATAAATTAGTGATAGTTCTAAATGTTGGTGTGTTAATGTTGTTATGCGATGTGTATGAATACGGTGCAAGTATTACCATTTGAGAATAAGGTATGAAGCTTATGTATTTATGATTCTATGATAAAAGATATTATGATGAGTCCATATTTCGAAGGAACGAGACATGGCGATCATACTCTGGGACATGGTAGGATGACATATTCCTAAGGAGTGTGACATGGTGATCACACCCCGATGGAGTATGACATGGCGATCGTACTCTGAAATATATATGACAAGTAAAGGAAGATGAGCAAGGCTACACTTGAAGATGGCAATACATAACGCTCAAGTGTAGGCAGACATAGACACTATAGGGACGGCGATACATAACGCCTAAGTGTGTCAAATGAAGAAAGTAAAGATAAATATTAAAGGAAGACAAAGAAAGAAAAGAAAATATTGTGCATCTGCATAAATTCAAGTAAAAGTAAAGGCATGTGCAGATGTTATGTTTCCAGTATATTGGTGTTATTATATTTTAATATGTTACAATTATTATTCATAATATGATTTATGACTTTATTTGGTATTGGCTCTCCTAAATGACAAATGTATGAATATAATGAACTCTGCTTCGAACAATATGTTTTCAAACTATAAAATTAAACGGTTTATATAATATGTTCACCTTTTTCATAATAAACTGAAGCAGCTGGAGATAATAACGATGACATCATGTATGACAGTTAGAGAATCCTACTAAGAATTTTCAATTCTCACTCCTATTTTCGTGTTATCTCTAGATAGCTCAAGAAATATTGGGAGCGACCAAAGTTTGCTATCAGACAAAGTCCGTTCATGTAACAGTAACAACTCTTGAGTATGGTGCTATGACTTAAGCATAGTACTGTACTTGGGAGGGTGTTACAGATTCCCTTGTCAAAAACTTTATTTGATAACTTTCTTGGCCAATTTGTTTGAAAAATCTCAATTGCTCTTGAAAAGTATCCTCACAAACTTTTCCATCTTTGAAAAGTATGGATTAATTTCATAAAGATTTTATGCTATATTCAATGACATGAGAACTAGCTTCCAAAATGAGAAAATCTATGTTTTTAACAAGTGAGAATCGATTACATGTTCTCTGGAATCAATTAAGGCGATTAAAATTTTGAAAAGTCATTAAAATTGGAAAGCATGTTGCAGGAATCAATTACCACATCTTTGGAATCGATTACTAGCATTCTGTGTTATGAATTTGTGCTAGCGAATCAATTACCATCTTAGGGAATCAATTACCAAGCTCCTACAAAAGGACTGGGAATCAATTACCACCTGCATTAAATGCAGAAACAACTAGTTTTTTAACTAATAACCGATGGGTAATTAATTCTAACGGCTACATTAATTACAAGGCCTATCAATACTCGCTCTTTCACAACTTAAAAACTCTTAAGAACCTTAAACAAACTTCATTTGATCATTCCTCTTATTCTTTGATTCTTGCTCTGTTTTGGGCCATCAAAGAGAGATATTATTGAGAGTTTCAACTTGTATCACTTGCTCTTCAAGAGAGTATATTCATATTCTTCTTATTTCTTTCTTTGTAAGAGGGTGAGGTATCCTTTATTTGAGAGACTCATACACTAGGATAAGGTATACTCAAGTGTTGTAAAGGTATGCGACCATTTATTGAAGCCTGGCACTAGTGGAAAAATCCCAGGTAGATCACTTAGGGACTGGACGTAGGCCACAGGAGTGACCAAACCAGGATAAATCTCAATTTGCATTTCTCTATCCCTATCTCTTTGAGTTATTGTCATTTAAATTTATTATCTTGATTTTCTATTAATCTTGTTTGTGACTTGAAAAACCATGTGAATTTCTTATATCCTCATCTATCTCATTAATCTCTTCATCAATAGCTTCAATTAAAGATTCAAAGGAGGATTTTAGAAAAATTTGTTTAAAAAGTTTTGAAACTCAATGCACCCCCCTCTTGAGTTCTTAGAGTCATTTGGTAACAACATAAACACAGTCTACTTTCCCCTTCTTGTTGTAGGTTTGAACCTGCAATGGTCACACCTATTGTTGATTTAAATACTAGCTTATTACCTATGCTTCTAGTTCCCATCTTAGGTCCTCCATCAAATCCTCGTTTCCCAGACAATTATCCTATGACAACCAAGACTAAGGCTAGGATTTACTAACCAAAAGTCTATTAGACTTGTCTTGAGCCCTTTTTTGTCAAATAAGCTCTTATTATTCCTCATTGGAAACAAGTTATGGATGATGAATATTCCACTCTCATGAGAAACAACACTTGAACCCTTGTTGTGTTACCTCCTAGAAGCAGCTCTGTAGGCAGTAAATGGGTTTTTAGAGTCATATATTTTTCATGGGTCTATAAAAAATACAAAGTTATGTTAATGGCTACTCTAGGTTTGAATACACTAAGACTTTTATTCTAGTGATGAAACCTACTTTTGTTCGGATAGTGCTTCACTTAGCACTCTTTAGATCATGGATTATAAGGTAGTTGGATGTCAATAATGTTTTTTCTAATAAAGATATACAAGAGGATGTTTATATGTCTTAGCTAAAAGGTTATGAAATTGGCAATAACAATCTTATGTGTGAACTTAGTATAAACTCTCTTCAATTCTTCATCATTTGGTAGCTCTTCGTTGAAGATTACAAACCTTACTGGCAATTTGAATACCTCATTTACTTTGAAAGATATGGGGCCCTTGCACTATTTTCTTGGAATTTAGGCACAATTTTCTTGGAGTTTAGGCATAAAAGTAAATTTGGTGGCTTCGTTCTATTTCAACCTAAGTATGTTTTTAACTTACTCAAAAATGCTAAAATAACTAGTTGCAAACCTTATCCCACACCAATGAAAACAAATCTCAAACTTTCTGCTAAAGATGGTTCTTTATTTGATCGTCCAAATTTGTAATAATCTATGGTTGCAAATTTACAATATATTATATTACTAGACCCGAGTTTGCATATTGTGCCAATAAGGTTTGCCAATTTATGCAACAACTTCTTGATTCACCTTGGAGTGCTATTAATCGTATTCTTAGACACCCTAGTGGGACTACTAGTTTTGGTCTTCATTTACTAGCTATAATGATTTAGATTGGGGCTCAAATCTTGATGATAGAAAGTCTACCACAACATTTTGTGTTTATCTAGCTCCTAGTTTAACATCTTGCTCTTCCAAAAGGCAACATGTAGTCCCAAGATCTAGTACTAAAGCTAAATATAAGAGTCTAGCCTCTATTGTTGCTGATCTTTTCTAGATCTGCTCCTTACTTTCTAAGCTTCATGTTCCTTTGTCCTCAGTTCCTATGGTGTATTGTGATGATCTCAGTGCTGTCTTACTTGCAGCAAGCCCAATTCTACATATCAAAACACTTTAAATTGGATCTTCATTTTGTGTGTGATCATGTGGCCAAAGGAAGAGTTCAAATTGGTCATTATCCTTAATCATGCTCAAGTGTCAGATATTCTCACAAAGTATGTGTCTTCATCTCTATTCACTAACTTTCAAAGGAAACTCAAAATTGAGGGTGCTCAATTGCTGAGTTTGAGGAAGGAAGAAAAGGATAATGGATAGAGTGCAGTTATAACTAACTATTGCAACTTGTTGTATTAGAGCATTAAAATTCTGTTGTAAGTTGAATGGCTTATCTTAGAAGTTATTTCTTACTATTTATAGTCTCAATACATCACTATAATTTAATTCATCAATTCAAGTGTAATATCAAAGTTCAAATTCTCTCAAACTTTTTAATCTCTCTCTTCTTCTTTCATATTTTTCAACTTAACCCTAATAGTAAAAAACTCTTTGATCTACTTTGATGAAAAATAAATCAACCTATTTAAAAATAAATTTATTTTATAAGAAAAATGAATTATTTGTTAGTGTTGAATGTATATAATAATCATTCATTGATTAGGAAGGAGAGAGAAATATACAAGTTGATGTATATAAATAGGGAGCACAAAAAATGAGAGAAATTGATATTTTCTAGATAGTTTCAACTAAAGGCAGTGCACGAGCAATTATGCCGGTGTAAACATTTTATTAGTTATAACAAATTTACATATTTTTAATTAAATTATAATTATATAATAATTTTAATGTTATGAGATTATAAAATTAGGAGCCTAAAAGAGGGATTTGGTCTCATGATTGATAATTAAGTTGAAACTTGAGTGCATGTGATATTTATTTAGTTCAAAATAAAACACTTTTATGTAATGAATACAAAATATACAATACAGGAGAGCAAATTTTTTTAAAAATTTTTTGGTTTTAAGGAGATCCTAATAGAGTTAGGGAGGTAGAAAATGGGATAGGCATGTAGGAATTAAATCTCTAGCCCAATACTAACAACCTTCTAACACAAGGATTGAGAAGTACCACTTGAATTATAAATCATTAGCAATGAGAAAGAAATTTATTCAAATAAAAAAAATTATATTTTGTTTTTTCTTTGTATCTTACATCCTAAATAAATCGAAAAGAGAAATAATCATTAGTACGAAAAAAGTGTACAAATAAACAACAAATGACATGGACTTACATTTTACCAGTCATCATACCATAATTTCCATGAATTATGGAGTGTAAATCAACAATATTTGTTGCTCACATAGTTATAAAACTTTGGCCAAAGCATTAGATCACTAATTCAACTAGTGAGTTATTGGTTGAACCGAATATAATTAAATAAATATATAAAATATATTAAAATTTAAATAAATATAATGAAATGACACAAATAATTAACATTTGAATATAGTGAATTTAAATTATAAAAAATATACATCTAAAATAAAATTTTATTTTGATTTTGTTTATATCTCACATAAGACCCAACACGGGATAAGCCCATGTTGGTGGGGGTGGCAATGGGGTGGATTTTAGCTCAACCCGAACTCGCCCCTACCCTACCCGCGAGTTTTGACTTTTAAAACCCGAGCCCTACCCGCAAACAACCCATCACAACCCGTACCCCACCCACCTCTACCCACTACTCCTTTTAAATATCTAAAAAATTATTTTAAATTTTTGTATATGAAAATTATTTTAAAATTTAGTTTGTATTTAGGATGTATTTGATACGAGAGTTAAAAATAAAGTGAAAATTTTCATATATTAGTTTCATATAAAAAATCACATATTAAAAAATTTTTATATCTATCTTTACTTTTAACAAAACACAATCCTAGAATGATAGAAATATTTAGAAAAATAATCCTATACATATATAAATTAAATATAAATATAGAGTGTGGGTAGGGTAGGGGCGGGTTTGCCTTGAACCTGAATCTGACCCTACCCACATCCAAACCGGCCCCGGTGTCTACCTGCGCCATTGCGGGGTGGGTTTTAAACCCAACCTGACCGGGTTGGCGCGGGATGGGTACCCACGGGTAGGATAGTAATTACCACCCCCTATATGTTGGGGTAAGTGAAAGTAAGTTATAGCATAAATGAGTTACTTTCCATTATTTTTCAGTTCTACATAAAAATTGGGAGGAAGTGAAATCCAAGACTTATGCTATAAAATGCTTACCACTATTAGTTAGTCCCATATTAAAAATGAAAGTAAGTGGAAGTCAAGACTTATGTTATAAAATGAAAAGGCCCAATTACTTCCACCGCCGTGAATTCAAAAAATCATCAACTTTGTTTCTAAAAAAGTTAAATTTTTCATTTTTGAAAATTAAAATATGCATGACCCTACCAATTTTATTGAACCAGGTCAGGTCACCAACTTTTTCCCTAAATTGGCCGAGTTGGAGTGGGTCACACTAGTTTTTAAGCAAGACCGATCTCCGGTGCAACTCGAACTGGTCACTTGGCCGGTTCACTGAATTTTATAACTATGGTTGCTCATACTAAGGATTCCGTGCTAAAATAGCACGGCTTAATCAGAAAACATATCGTATTGATTATATATTTCTTCTTTCTTATCTAATAACGAAAGATAAGAATAGCTCCGGGTCAGCATTTTCTTTTTTGTGTCTTTGGATTTTTGTGGTCGAGACAGAAACAACCAGCCGTCCATGTAGATGTTCTTTCAACCTACAAACTATTTACGTTAGCATCTAATAAAAGCAAACTCAATGAAGCATGGGATTACTCACTGAAAAACTATTAACTAAAGAAAAGCAAAAGGCTTCATATGGATATATGAACAGTGAACTTTCTTTATTATGCTCTCCATGTAGCCAACAATGATTAAGATGGCAAGCAATTATACTGCAACAAATTAACTTGACGATTTGAACTAAGCGAAGTATGATGTAAACTAAACGATGACTGATAGGACATGTTGACACAACAATAATTAGCCACTAGATGATTGATAGAATTGAAAACTTGATGGTAACCTTGTGTTGTATGTATGTGCGAGAGAAAAAGAGATATGCGGGTGTGATCATCCAACTATATACATGGTTGTTTAACTTAAACGCATTATAGGTCTTAATATATATTTTAATCATCCTTGTTTTTTTTCCAATTACGAGAAAAGATTCATAACGGGACATGGGAGGGTTAGAAGTGATCTTTGCATGCATTCCGTGTGGGTTTAGTGATAACAAATTAATCATGCCATGCGTAATTAGACACAATCTTAATAAGTTTCACAAAGGCAAAGCAATCTTTTGGGAATCAAATGAAGTCTATTGTAATTTGTAAATCCCGTGTTAGGGAAAATTTTTTAGGAGGATTTTGTAAAGAATACAGTAAAAATAGAAAATAATTTTTTTTTTTCATAAAATTCTAAAAATAGAAAACAAATTAAAAGTAAGGTATCATTTTTATAATTGAAACTCCCTAAAATTGCCGTGGCCAGAGATGATCATCCATGTGCCGCTAGGGTCATTGCGTGAGTAGAAGAGGTAAATTAACTAGGGTAACATATGAGGAGTTAATTGTTGCATCAATAATAAACTATAAGCATTTAAATCAAAACGCTACATCATAAATTATATATAACTAATAAAACTACCACGATACTTATAAAAGTACAAAAATTAAACAATCTGTAGAACATCATTAATTATCTATAGAATTGGTCAAGAGTTTTTATTTACTTTTCTAAAAATAAATAAATTATGCACGATAGAACATCATATCCTAGCTAAACAATAATAATAGATAGCACAAGCAGTGATGTGTTAACTGTGTAAGTAACAGTGTAGCACAGCAAAATTCACGTGCAATTGCTCACAATCGTTGCAGCGAAGGCGACGGTGGTAGGGTGGTTGCGGAGCCACACTTTCAGGTGTCACCGTCACACGTGCTACCCTCGACACGACAACACCACCATCGACACATACACGTGTGGCACCAATTGACCACCATGCCTCCTTGAATCTCAGTTTGAAAAGCCACCACCCACACCGCACGTGAGCATCTTTGCCTTGTTTCCTTTGTCGGGCCCTCTCAACAGGCCTCTCTGGCCCATAACCTTTCAACTCATCAAGTGCAGTTGCAACTGCTAGTTTGTTTGCTATTATTTAATGAGTTTAATTTATATGAATAGTTAGTATAAAAATAATTTATATGAATATTATCATATTAGTAAAAGTGTTTAACTCAATTATTTATTATTTTAAAAATCTTACAAATAAAAATATTTGATTGAATGATAATATAAAATTTTTTTATATTATTAGTACCTCAAAATTAAACTCTTATTTAATATATTTATTTATTTATATATAGTTCTTTAGATGGAAAGAGATTTTTTTTAATGTTTTTGATTCAATAATAAGGTTTTTCTGACATGAAGCAATTATTGGAGAAAAGAAGGATTATGTTATTGAAAGTTTGAGCAGAGAGGGGTACCCTTAATCCTGAACCAACAGCTGCCAGGGTGCTACGTTTGTTTGTAGAACGAAGGAGATTAAACTATGTAAACATATGAAACATTTGTCTCTTAAAAAATGATTCAGGCATTAATTTAGTGATCACATGGAATTGACATGCACTTATTTTTTGGTTTTGGAATTAGTTTTATATGGTTAGTTTGACCCAATCACAATATGATATTGCTTGAGTTTTTGGCTAGAATATTGGGGTTTGCGCAAGACCAACTATTTAGTTTTTTTAAAATTTTTTTTTTCTTTAGGTTCTAAAGCTAATTTGGGGGGTTTTGTTTCTAATAATCAAACTTTCTAGAAGGTATGTATTTGTATATAATTAGTGTGGTGTCATGTTTCATCACTACATTGGATCTGTTCCATTTAGTAGCTTAAATACTATTGGTTGTTCTTTTTCTTTTCTCCTCTGCCAACCAAAACGTTTTTATTAGTATTTTTAATATATGGCAGTGTGGTACCACGTTTCACCGGCATAATACAACACCTCAGCGTAATTATCAACATGGTTTCCTCTTTGTTCAAAATATATTAGTAGTAGCAATAGTTTTTATTATCCTGTTCAAAGATTTAAAGAATGGGAAACGTTTTTGCCTAATATTTTCCTAACATCTAGCAATGCTGATATCAACTGGACAGGGCTGCTTCTATAGCATTGATAGCAACAGAAATCTAACAACATATATAATAAACTAACTGCATGCTTGTTGTTAACCAATAAGAAGTTGATGGTCAGAATGGAATAAGCATAAGCATAAATATGTCCATAGGGATAAGCCGTAACCACCACTACCCCCACCACTCATAAGCCTCATATTACTCCTCTTTGTCTCCAATGTTTCTGGACCACTTGGCAACTAAAACAACATTTTCAAAAAGCTTGGCTTTAAGCTCTCACCACGGCTAGCACGTAATAGCTAATAGTACTTGTTTAAATAATTAAACTTGCAGGCCAATATTGACAGGTATTCAAATTCATCCCACTAGCCACGATGATGCTAATGATTCTGCCTCAAAATTAAAGGAGAATGCTCAGATAAATTCTATGGCATTTTCCATAGTGCTTATGTTCCTGTCAATGCAGATATTGTAATGAAATATAGCAGCTGAAGTAATGGGCTGAAAGCGATATATGCATAAAAGTTTAACCAAGTTTGAGGCAACGTTCTATTTTATTCCACCTAACCTAACCCGGTTTTATATTTGTTAAGGACCAAAGTAAAAAAAAAAATAATAATAAGGCAATGACATCAATACCAAGCCCAGTGTCAGTACGCTGCTCCATCTGACATGTAGCTTTTTAGACCATTAGATTCATTGGGTTTCTTAAATATGCAAAGCGCTCAAAGATGTTGTTCTTGTGCCCAAATTATGAATCCCACATTGCCATCTGGTCATGTTTACTTATGATATTATTGAATTTTGTGCCACCCCTTGAGTGCCACTAAATCGGATAAACAGTTTCAAGCTATTCATCTGACAGTATCTTGAAACGTACCTCTGCCATTGTTTTAGTATTTGGATTTTATGACTCCTTGTTTTTTTTGTTGTTCTAATTTAAGAATTTAGCCAATATTTCTATTACTTTTTCGTCTTTGCTTCTCCATCTCTCTAGCCAATAATGGTGTAGAGTAGACAAAGTACAAGCTTAAGCATATGCTAATTGAAAATAAGCAATCAGTGGGACACAGATTTCTGTGATTTATGCTTCTTCCTTCCATTGGATTTTATTCAACTTGTCGGCGTTTTTTTATTGATTATGGTGCTTTCAATGTGTCATACCAGCCGGTGATTGCAGAAAATATATGACTCAATTTCTGTTTGTTGTTGAGGCATATTCTACTGTACACATAACCACCCTAATCCTACATCGGATTATTAATACTAAATTGCATTAAAAATTTGATTATTAAATCCTTTAGGGTGTTGAGTTTTCTTCATAAATATACTTCTGCTCATAATTGTTTTGTTTGGCTGTTGAAAAGTTTACATCAATCCTCATCTAGTTAAAAAGAAAGCTTTTTGTCAAAGTCCTCCAGATAACTAAAACGGCTAAAAATGTCAACCAAACATATTCCTCTCCGTCACGCTATTAGTAGCGTCTTCAAAAGGACAAGAAAAATCAATAACAAATTATCAGATACTAATGCTTAATTAGGATAAAGGATAATAAACTAAAACAAAAGTACAAAATTTTTTCAACAGACACGGAGATAAGTTTCATCCAGCACCTACCAGAATGACTCTCAGGATGCCTTGTATTATTTAACTTCGCTACCAACCATAATGATTCACAATTTTTTCTCTCTCTTTCTAATAAGGTTAGGGGTGGAAGTAGGCTAAATGACTCATCGGGAGTCTTCCACGTAACCCACATTCGACTTAATTTGGCCTAACTCTTTTAGTAAATAAACTAATCCTGGGCTTTTCAAAAATTTTTTTTAATTAAATAGGCTAAGTTATATGTTATAAAAAAATGTTTATTAGGCTCAATAAACTAGTTTATTTATATTATATTATTATTATTATTATTTCATAAATTTTAATGATAATCGAAGTTTTATGATCTATTTTAAATAAACTTTTTGACCTATATAGAAAGTTTTTTGGCCTATTAGTAATATATACTTTTTAGTATATTTAAAAGCCTTTTGATCTATTTAATAATAGACCTTTTTGGTCTATTTAAAAATTTTTATGATTAAATAAACTTCTAAATAGATTTTCATTTGAGGCCAAACTTTTAAAAAGGTCAGATTAAAAACCTTTAAAAAAGCTTATGTTAGGTAATAAATTCATACTCGAGCTCCATATTTGTAATACAAGTTAGAATCGTTTAAATTAAAGCCAAGTCTACCATAACCTAACCTACTGCCACCTCTAAGCTAGGCATTGAGCGCCGGGTCATGGAGTCATCATTGATCAGCTCATTGATTTTTCTCACAATCTTGCCTTCTGCCTGGAAAACACCTGGGGCTTATTTGGTCTATTGCCCACACTTCCCTAAACCTAAAATGAAACAATTCTTTTATTTGGTACTAGCCATAAATATACAATTTTGTTTCAACAAAGGAACCTGATTTGGATTGACATGTAGGTTAATACAGTGGTACACTGAAACTTTGCACATAAGAGAGTATTTTTGAAATATAAGCAATAATACTGAACTTTGCACATAACACGGTGTTTGAGATAGAAGCGAATAATTATAGAAGAATTATTTTTGATATTTTTCACACCATAAAATGAATTCATGCCTAAAATCATAAACATCTGAATTAATACTTTTGCTTTGTTTAACTGCTATTGGATTCTGCATATGCATGCAGTTTTTGTTTTCGTCCACTTTCCTTTTCGATTTTTTATGTATGTGGGCTTCTACATTGACGTATTAGCCCATTACTGTAACTTCCAAACGGTGCCTTCGGAATGCAACAATTATCCCTTTTTAAACTTTTGCTTACTCCGACCCAAAATACAAATTTTGCTTATTTATTTATTTATTGTTAGAAAAACTTCATTGATTAATAAACAAAAACCAAGTTTGGGTATAATATACCAGAAATTGTTGACACGAAAAGCCTAAGCCTAGTAAATTAACCAATAAGAATTTTACAACTTTAGTAGACATATCAGAACATAAACACTATCGCATCACATTACATATACCCACGAATATAAAGGTGAGCACATTAGATCTCAGATATATTTGAAATATTATGAAATCATCATTCTCTTGTTGTATAGAAGCAACACATAATAATTGCAACTATTTGGAGTTAGATACTTGAACAAGATGGCATCTAATTTATCAAATACGGTGGTAGCCAAGTTTTTATGCCAATAGCTTGCATTGTGGTATATATCAAATCACCAAAACCTTCAAAAATAATCATAAGTTGTAGCAAGGTTGCCTAAAAAAAACCCAACCCATATCTATCGGTAGAAGTTATTAATCCATCATTGTTATAAGCACAATCATCTGATATAAGAGGTAACTACAACTGCAAGACTCTAAAGTATGAGTCCCCAATCTAGATATCTTACCATCAAGATAACTCACCAAACATGAAGATAAAATACACAATTACTTAGATTGAGGGTTGATTACAAAAGATAGAAAAAAAAAAAGAAAGAAAAAAACTAAATCTAAAAGGGAAGGGGGTGACAAGCCACGATGAAAAGGATGAACCACCTCCATAGGATGGTTTCACTTCGATCTAGAAAGAGGAAGAAGGGCTATTGAAGAAAGAGGGGTGGTGGCTTGGCTAGGGTTTCAGACAAATACATGTTCTTTTCTTTATTGACAAAAACAAGTTTTCATGACCCCAAAAAAAAATAAAAAGTTTGTGTTGAAGAAAAAAGGATAGAATGCATTCAGCAAAGCCTCTCTACTACAAAGTCATTAGGAATGGTTTAATAGTGAGAGATTTGAATAATTTATATAAAATTACAAATAAATTCAAATCTCATGTACCAAAAACAAGAAAAAAGCCTTTCTACCGCACACTAAATGACATGAAATTTTTTTTTTTATTTTTTTTGGGTTTTACAGTAACATTCTTTTGTCCAAATGATTATAAATTAACCAATCAAAGAAAAAAAGATTATAAATTAAAATAGAAAGGTTGAACATGCATTACTCGGTGAGAGGATTCACCGCTTGCATCTCGTTTTCACTTAAGTGTTCCATTTCAAATTGAGATCAAAATGCAACATTAACAGTCCTGTAACATGTTTGATTTTGATTATTTTTCCAAGAAAAATTCATTTTTTTTTCTCAAATCATCTTACTAAACTTTTAATTATTAACTATCTTAAATACCAAATAAACCAATTTAAATACATACTAACAATTTTCTTTATGTCCCCTGGGGGGTTGATGGGTCTCTGAACTGAATTGAACCGAACTAGACAATCATGTTTTGTATATTTTTATTTTTCTTGGTCATGGGGCCAATCATGTTAGCCAGCTGTGCTAGGCCTCAATCCGCAAAGAGGGCCTGGTCATAGAGGTGGGCAACTGGCTGGCCCAATCCGCACCATGGCCCAGTCTGCAACTGGTTAAAAATAAATGGGCCGAACCAGGTTCACCTCATTTTATACTGACTAGCCAAAATATTCCCCCTCCCCCAACAACAGACTAGCCCAAATATCAACTGGGGGGCCTTTTCTATGTTAGTCCGCAGGTTAGCAGTTGCCCGTTAACGCATCGTTTGTGCTTTGTCGCAAATATTTTACTTGTTTTACAAAAAAAAGCCCAAAAAGGGCTTTGGTCCATACCAACTTGCAGAAGAGGCAGGCGCCGGTGAGGCTCAGCTCATATGGTGGAAATTGACAGCCTGATGTAGCTGCATCCAGGAGTGACGAGGATCGTGTTCGATCCCTGAGTCTGAGACCAACAACAAAGACACAACACAAAGACCAAAGAAAAAAGAGAAGAGGTAGGCAAAATTTTGCCATTATATCTGGAAAACTTTTTGAAAATGAATTGAATTTTTTCAGAAATAAAGAGAGTTTATTATCTCGTCAACAAACAAAAAGAGAGTTTATTATATTTGTCTACTTTTAGTACAAAACTTTTTACATTATCAATAAACAAGAACGTGTCACAATCATATGTTAATTGAATCTCAATTTTATTCCAATATTCGGAAGATACATAAAACATAAATAATAATAAAATTAATTTTGATATATTATCAGTATAAAAAGATTTAGATTATCATTTAATTATATGCTATTATGTGATTTTTGATATAATAATTATGGGTTAGACAATTTTATTATTGTAACAATACATAATTGAATAATCTCATAATTTTTTTTTTCAATAACAATGTATCATAATTAAGTTCGTAATAATATTAGACATATTTTATTATGATGAATTGAAATATGAAATAATTCATTGTTAATAACTTCAACCGGAATTCCATCATAAGATGCCTGAGTCATTAAACTTTTACAAAGCATAATTTGTAAAATTATTAAATGGAATAAAATCATTACAAATGTGATTTTAAACAAACTTACATTGTTTTTTGGTGGTTACATTGGAAAAGTACACAAAGACAACAACACTACCAACTAAAAATCACCTCCTTCTCATCGAGCGTTGCAGTAAATTTCTTGATGTCATTCATGTATTCTTGTTCATTTGACAAGGTTGTTTGAATGTCATGGAGCTCCATGTTTAATTTAGAGATTAGCTTCTCTCCCTCCAAACTAAGAAGCATTGTTTGTGCTTGTTCGACGTCATCCATCAGGAAATTGACCAATGTTGCTTAACTGTCCTCTCTTGCTCAGATTGAGTAGGGAGATCAAATATCTGATTTTGTGCTAGTTCATGTAGTTTCTGCACATTGGAAACACTTCTTTAGAGAAGGCTCCTACACCTGACTTGACAAGGTACATCACACATCTTATAATCCAAAGACTAGGATGTGATGGTGCATCTATTTTTTTAATACTTGTAATATACTCTTAAGACTCACTTGATAGAAACTCAGAACTCAAAAACTTGGAGACGATAACGGAACCCAAAATACCTCGGATTTTGAAGTATATTTCTTTGAAATTTTGAAGTCAGAACTTAGAACATTCAAAACCCGAGGTGTTCCGAGTTCTGTTCTTGAAGTTTCCGAGTTTTGAATTCCAAGTAGAGTTTGAGTGAGTTTTAGAGCAAATATAAGAAATATAAATAAACTATCATATTTTAACGTTTAGATTATAAGGTGTGCGGTGTACTTTGTAAAGTCAAATATACTATAGCCTTCTCCCACTTCTTTAGTTTTCTACGGCTGATCTTGCAGTGATAATTCGATACTTTATAAGTTTATTTATATAAACTTAAATTTAGTTTATTATAATTAAGTTCATATGTTAGCTTATATTAATTAAATTTACTTGTTATATCTTGCATAACTTCATATAATATTCTTTGCAATTATGCTTGATGACATTTTAAGAATACACTTCAGCATTTCACCTAGCTATACAGCACATAGTTTGATTCCAAAATAAGGTGCCGGATGTACCAAGAAGCTTAGTGTAGCGCCCTGCACAGCCTGAATGATGGAACGTATTCCCTAAATACTCATCAAATCCGCGAATAATAGACATTTTGAGGCATTGTAGTGATTGCTCCTTTTCTTTTAAAACTTCTAATGTTTTCAGGTTCTCTTCTGCCAAAATACGTTGCTTAATCTCACAATTTCTTTCACTTTCTCTTCCATCTGCTACTCTAATTACAGATTTTGCTGCTCAATTCTTTGTATTGTGGCCTGCTGATTCTCAACAATGTCAAACAGAATTTTATCATTACAAGGTTGTGTATTAATTATTAAATGCTATATGATTCAGTGTTATCCTGCTCCACAACTGCTGCTCTGAGAGCTTGCATCTATTGCACTGGTGGATGTTGGGAGGACCCAAAATCACAGGCAATTCTCAGCATCCTAAATGTGGAATCTAAAACCAACCCGTGGGTCCACCAGTACTCAAATGTGCCAGCATAATCATGATAAACATCAAAAGCAACATTTTTAACCATAAATCAATTATAATTTATGACTGTATTATTGATTTCCTTATTTCTTTCGTGAACAATTTGAGTCAACTGAGGACATAATGACTTGCATAGCTTTCTCCAGCAATGGAGATTTCTCTATACTTATACCGAGCAAATCTTTCTAACAGAGAAATATTTGGTATAAAAAGGAGCTGGAAAACAGCAGCTTAACTTTGCATTCATTGATCACACCTATATATACAATCTGATATGAGACTCACCCATAGCATACATCACTACAGTAGGTGAATGCCTCATGAAGGGTGTGACCAATTATGGAGGGTCTCCAACAAACAATTAGCTTGTGAAACTAACAACTAGTGTGCTGAGAATGCTTTCAGATGTGTGAGTTTATTCCATATTCTTCATGCTACATCAACTAGGCCTTTGCTGCATCATCACGTGAGTGGGCATGTGCGGCTTGGTCACTGGGCTTTGTTTCTTTCAAACCAATTAACAAGAAATGTATATGCATTTTCAGTTGTTCTCTGGTCAACAAATGTATACATAGCTGTTCTTTTATTTGAATATGAAAAACCAACACCAATAGGAGAATCAAGGAATGGTATATTTGCCAAATTGTTTCAAGCATAAGGATTCAAGTAAAGTGACTTCCCATCATGCCTAATGCCACCTTTCGACCAATAAGAAATATTCCATTCATCATGTAACGGTTGGATGAGTTCTAATTAATTGTCCAACAAACGCAAGCTGAGGTGTGTAGTATGGGCTTGGTCTTGTGGCAAAACGGGCCGAGGAAAGATTAAGGCTTGTTCGCATATGAATTAGCTTCAGAATGAAGAAATTGGGCTGGAAAACATGATGAAGCCCAAGGTGGAAGAATTGGACAATAGTTGGTGGACCGCGACTAAGCAAAATGGTTAATACAACGGTTGCCACTAATTGAGAGACGTGGGTGAAGTGATTAAGGCATGATCCCACAGTAGAAAGAAGTAGCACGAGAAGGGCGATTGAATAGTGCTTCTAAAAAACTTTTTGTTTTTTGAAAACTTTAAACAAGCTTTTCTCAAGTCTTTAAATTTGGAATGTGGAACCATTCAAGTTAGAAACAAAAGCTATTATTTTCACAAAACTTTTGTTAGGTAGCAAATACATAAGCACACACACGAAACACAAACTAGCTACGAAAGATAGTAAAGGTGATAAGGATAAAGAATCACATAAGAGAGTTTTATATTATTTTAGACAAACCACTTGCCTACGTCGAGTTCCCAACAGATCAGTTGAGATGTTATAAACTGAATATTCTTTGTCCAAGCTTTTCCAAGTTTTTACAATTGAATAGTTCTTCCTAGTCTCTCTAAACTAACCAAGTGAATAGTGTTTACTAAGCCTCTCCGAGCTAATAACGAGTAGTATTTTGTCATAGCCTCTCCAAGCTCACAAAGACCGCTACCGGATTAGGTTACAATATTCAGGCTAAAGGTTTGTATTTGAATAACACTCATACTAAATCACTCAAGAGTGTATAAGCACTTAAGTATAGTGTGCAGTGACTTCTCAATACTCTCAGTAAGAGGATATTGGCTAATACACAGCAAATGAGAAGATTTTCTTTTGAAGAAGTTACAATAAATAACTTTTTGGATGTTCAAAATGTTGAGAAAAATGAAGTCTTGAAGGATATTCAAATATGCAAAATGCTTGATTGACCAACTAACTCTTCATCATCTTCCAGGATTATATAGGCTTAAAAAATCTAGCTATTGAGACTTTCAGACCCCAAGCCTAGAATTTTTTGATCCACTACCTGAAGACTAGAGAAAGAAGTAGGTGGCTTTCTTTATCAGCAAGTAGAAATATCATCATAGAGGAAAAAACTAGCCGTTGATGGTTTACTAATTTTTCAGACTTATCAATGCTTCTTCTGGATCTTGTCTTGTCAAATTTGACCCTTAGGGATAATACATGAATCATGCAGAAGAAGCTTTGAGGGTAAAGTACTTAATAGGAATCAACTTTCTAATGGTCACCCTTCTGAACATAGCCTTCTACATAGTTCATCGTTTGAAGTACGTGTGACCTTTTCTAATGGCTTGATTTCCTTTTGATGACATAAATGCATCCTTCTGATCTTCTTGATATGCTTTTTGAGAGAAAGAAATCATAGGTTTTCCAAACAAAAGTTCTTTCCCTGTGTATATAAGAGATACTTATAAGAACTTTAATCTTTATATTATCTAGTTCTCATCCATGTGCATATTTAAGTGATCTAGTGTAAAAGAAAATAATCTCTTGAGTAAATAGTTTGTTCATAACAAAAGATTTTATTAAGAATTAATTTGTTATTCATCAAAACCCTTAACTCAATAAAATTTATATCACTTAGTGGCTTCTGAAGGGTATTGAAGCTTACAATCTCCCCCTTTTTTATGATGGCAAACCAATACTTAAGAAAAACTTTTGTTTTATAAAAGAATTGAAAGCACTTAAGGTTTTTTATTGAATTCAATTTTTCTAATTTGTAAGTATACATTTTGAAGTTGATATCAAGAGTTCATATTAACTAGAAGCTTCAGAGGCAAGGGTAATTAGAGCAAAAATTTGGTCATAAAACTTTTTAACAATTTTTGAAACAAAGCAAGATGAGTCAAAAAGTTCAAGATTGACTAGAGTGAAAAGTAAAGTATTTCAAGAGAATAATATATAAATATTATAACTATTAGAGCAGAATATATCTGTAACATTAGAGCAATGATAAAAAGTACTTAGAGCAATAATGATAAAGAAATAATCAAAGCAGTTGGAAATATTATAGAATAAGAATTGTAACTTCATAGAATTTGCTTAATTAGAGCTATTTGAGTAATCATCATGACTGTAATGATTATCAGAACAAGATATGCAATCACAGATGTCAGTGAATTTTAAAATATCAGAATTAAGATATTAGAGCAAAACTTATGATAGAAATATTCAATGATAAACATCAGAGTATAAAGTAAAAATTCTACGATAAGTATCAGAGAGTCAGAGGATCATAGTATACATTTACATAAGATATCCAAAAAAATATCGGAGCATAAATATAAAGAAATGAGTAAATAGTAATATCAGAGCAAATGATCAAATGAAACAAACTGTGATGCTAAATGAAATAAACTGTTTTGAAATCAATATAAATATGTCCAAATGAAATTAATATTGTTCTTAGAAAATAAACCTAAGCAAAAATGTTCTAAAAATGTAATAAAAAATGTAAATATAATATGAAATGATATGTTAATGCAAGCAGCTCCAACTCCCCCTAAAAGTTAGCTCACCTTCAACTAAGCTTTTCTCATTTTTCTCCCTCTTTGACATTATCAAAAGATGAATAAAGATCACAAAAAATCATCACTGATTGCCTTTAGATTTTCCTTTTTTTAAGAGCCTTGAGCATTTGCAGCAGCAGATTCTCCATTTTGTCTATTCTTCTTTCAAGTGCATGCTAATTGGCCTGAAGTTCCTACTGATTTGCCATGATTGTCTGTTGGTTGGCCAAGATAAGGTGCATTTGTACTTTAGCAGCATTTGGAAGGACATCTGTAGTAGACAATTCTTCAGGTGGTAGCTTTTCAGTGTGACCAACTAAGGACTTTGCAAAATTAAAACTAAATTGAATCGCTGTTTTGCCAAATCTTGGGCTAGAAGTCAACAGCAGCAGGGTCTTAGTAGTAGATAGGGTGGCTCGAATGTCTTCGAATGTAGTGATAGAGCTGGATTGGGCATTGGAGTGGAGACAAGTGCAGCCTTAGTAGTAGGGACATTAGCAACTTGAGCTTCTGTCACCAGATTTAAAGCCCTGTGTATCTCAGTCCTTTTTAGTGTAGTAACTATTATTGCAGTCTTATTCCTCTTAACCATTGTTCTTTCTTGATTAACAAGCACCAATGGTAGGTTCAAAGGTTGAGTAGCAGCCTATCCTGCTTGTTCAGTTTGTTGCACATTCGAGAGCGCAACTACCCTTCTCATCTCTGATGGTGGATTGGCTTTTTCAATCACCACAAGTTATTGTTCTACCACTTGAGAGATAGAAGAGCTTCTAGGTTCTTCAGCTCTAACTCTAGCAACCAAATTTCTTTGTCTTTGCAACCAAGTTCCTCTCTCAGCTTATTTTCCTCAGCTTCTGTACGAGCTCTTCTTAGGGGAAAGGGAGTGGAATCTTTAGAAGGTGTAGCAGGGGCTTTCTTCAGTTTCTTCTTCCCTTTTCCTTCTAGAACCTTTTCTTGTGCTGGTTGCTCTTGAGGCATGGGCTCCTTGTTGTGATTCCCCTCTGAGCTGGTCTTGCAACTCAAGTAGCAAGTTGGACAGTAGGTTCAACCAAATTTATGGGTTCTACACCAATTGCATAGACCTTATCTTTAGCTCTTGATGACGAAGATGACTCTTCGGCAAGCTTCATAATCCTTCTTTTACTTGTCCTTCCCTCCTTAGGAATTGGAGAGAGGCTTTTTTCTCTTCTCTTTTTCTTCTTGCCATTTCTAGAAGGCTCATATTTCTCCTTCTTGCCACTGCTTACTTTGATAGAAGAATATTTCTTCTTCTTGTCCTTCTTTTCTGGAGCTTAAGGCTTCAAACCTAAGGCTGAGAAGGTTTTCATTGTTATTGTTGGCCGTTTGCTATCTGCCCTGTGCCCATCCAATGGCACTGGGCTCGGATGAAAATTCTGGTAAGGAACATGCCATATGGGAGAGTGGCATGCCTTCTTCTCTCAGAATTTACAGTAGCCAAGATGAAGTCCAGAATCAACCTAACCAAGTTGATTCTCTTCTTGGTCACGAGGCAAAACATAACCATTTAAGCCATCTTTGTCATGACATCGGTGTTACCACTTCGGGGTACCATGGTGTGTTGAATCACAAAATTAACTTCCCTAATAAGAACAAGCAAGTGAAAAGTTCGAATGTCTCTTACATGCAAGCTTCTTTTCCCTGTAAGGATTTCAGCAACCTCCTCATCTGTAGCTTCTAGTTCTTTCGACCATCTCTTTCTAGCCTGGCACAAAATGCCATTATTTGGAGTGTTGGTGATTTAGGCAATGTTGGGGGGTAGAACTTGCAACTCAAAGCTTCCAACAATACTTCAAAAAGAAGTGTTGTCTTTAGCAGAAGGTACCAAGGTGCTGTAGAAAGCTAGTATCAACCCTGTGTAAATGTCTTCTGATATCCTCAAGGAATCATTCCACCTTTGGAACACAAAGACATCAGGACCTTAGGGAAGGTAGTAAAGTTTTCCAGATAGAAATTCCTCCCTCTGGCTATAGGCCTTTTGAAAAAGTTGCTTTAGAAATTTGCTTGCATCTCATCATCCTTGAAGATGTAAAGAACATTTTGGTCACCTTTTCCTACCATTGTAGTGAAAATGTTAAAGCATGAAAGAAAGTAGGAAATGTGTTTAAGTAGAGGGTGAAAACAAAGAGTAGAGAGTTTGAGAGTTTGAAAATTTGAAGCTTAGGAGTAAAGACAAGTAGTTATGAACAGTGTTTGGGGTTTTTGTAACCTTGGGAGTGAATGATTTTCAAAGTGAGTGAAATGGTTTGGTGGTTAAAGAAAATAACTAAGGTTTAAGGAAATATGAATGGTTATAAGGATGAAACAATGACGTTTTTGTATGTGTGAGGCTTTAGGCTTTTGCACTTCATTAAGTGGTGGTAATGTGGCATAGTGGGAAGTTACAAACTTGTCCTACATTGCAAAACCGCTTTGACTCTTCACATTCAAATTTCTGATCAGATGCTTAAGCCACTTTTTTAATGAAAATCCTTTCTTCTAAAGTCAAAAGTTTGAAGCACCATTCTGATTAACCCTTTCTAAACTAATATTCTGGTTCCATCTTTTTGAACTCATTTTGCATACCTTTCTGAACTAATCTTTCTAAATAACTTCCAGGAAATCTTTTCTAAGCAAATATTTTTGACTCATTTCTGAAGACTGTTATGAACTGATCTTTTTGAACAAATTCTGAATACCATTCTTGAGAAATCTTTTTCAGAAAGGAAACATACTTGGATAGTGCAATCTCATCTTTAAACCTTTGCTTAAGGGGATAGGATCTATGTGACATGAATGCATGCTCAGAAACTGATCATATTCAGAAGGTTCTTTATGTAACAAAAATGTTCTTCAACTACAAGTTTTGTAAATATGTCAACTATTTGATCTTCTGCATTTACAAAACATAGCTCAATATCTCTTTTCTGAGCATGATCTCTGATGAAATGATGCTTAATGTCTATATGCTTAGATCTAGAATGTTGAATGTGATTCATGGCAAGATTAATAGCACTTGTATTATCATATAGGACAAGGATTTTGATATACCTCAAGTTTAAATCTTCTAACTAATTCTTAATCGACAGAATCTGAACACAATAATTTACTGCAGATACATACTTAGCTTTAGTAGTTGAAAAAGAAATTGTGTTCTTCTTCATGCTTGACCAAGTTATCAAGGATTTTCCAAGAAAACAACAATAGCCACTTGTGCTTTTTCTTTCAACTTTGTCTCCAGCAAAATTAGCACATAGTAACCTGTAACATCATAGAAAGTACCTTGCTCATACCATAGACCAAGATTAGTAGTACCAACTAAATGTCTCAAAATTCTCTTGATAGCATTTAAATGTGATTGTTTTGGGTTAGATCGAAATCTTGCACAAATCCCTGTACTTAATTGTAAGTCAGGTCTACTAGCTGTGAGATAAAGTAATGATCCAATCATATCTTTATAAAGTTTATCAGAAGCTTTATCTCCATTTTCATCAGCTTCTAGAACTTAAGAAGGATGCATAAGAGCACTAATACTTTTGGCTTTATCTATGTCAAACCTTTTAAGCAAATCCTTGGCATATTTCTCTTGATGAATAAAAATTCCATCTTTCTGTTACTTTATTTGTAAGCCCAGAAAGTATTTGAGTTCTCCCATCATGCTTATCTCAAATTCTCCCTACACAAGTTCAGAGAAACACTTGCACGTATTTTGATTAGTAGCACCAAAAATGATATCATCTACATAGATCTGAACAATAAGAAAATCATTTTTCTCTTGCATGATAAACAAAGTTGTATTAACTTTTCCTTTCATAAAGTTATTTTTAAGCAGAAAAGAGTTAAGTCTTTTATACCAAGTTCTTAGATCTTGTTTCAAACCATACAGAACTTTTGACAGCTTAAAAACATGATGAGGAAAGGTTTCATTTTCAAAACTTGGTGGTTGTTTAACATACACGTCTTCAGAATAAAACTATTTAAAAATACAAATTTAACATCCAATTGATACATAACAAAACTTTTGTATAATGCAAAGGCAAGTAGCATTTTGATGGCTTCTAATCTTGCAATAAGAGCAAATGTCTCATCATTCCTTCTTGTTGATTGTATCCTTGAGCCATTAGCCTTGCTTTGTTTCTGATTACCTTTCCATTCTCATCAAGTTTATTTCTGAATACCTATCTTGTGCCAATGATAGAATGTCCTTTAGGAAAAGGAACCATAGTCCAAACCTTGCTCGTTGCAAACTAATTCAGCTTTTCTTGCATTGTATCTATCCAACTTTAATCTTGGAGTGCTTCATCAACTCATTCTGGTTAGATTTCTGAGATCAAAGCCATGTTGGATTCTGTTTTGAGAGAGAATATGATTCTAACTCCTTGAGATGGTTCACTAATGAGTTGATTTTGAGAGATAGCTCTCAATTCTCTTGCACCAGTATATCTTCTCTTGATGAGTGATTCTTCTGAATCTTCTGCAATATCATTAGAAACATGTTGTGGATAGGGATGTTAAAAATCATCATCATTTTCTGTTGTGGCTATTTGAAGGAATTGTTGATTCTAAGAATCATTATTCAAAGACAAATTCTCTATATCTTCTTCCAGGTCATGAACATTCTAGTTGATATCATTCTTCTTTTCTTTGAATGATATGTGTATAATCTCTTCCATAACCTTAATCTATTTGTTGTAAACCCTATAAGCTTTAGACATAGAAGAGTATCCTAAGAAAATAACAGGATCAAATTTAGGATCAAACTTTGATAAGTTGTCCTTGTTGTTAAGAATAAAACATTCAAATCCAAATATATAGAAATAAGAAATGTTGGGTTTCCTTCCTTTCCATAATTCATAGGGGGTCTTCTTGATTATTGGCCTAAAAAAAACATGGTTTTGAATGTAGCAAGCAGTATTAACTGCTTCTGCCCAAAAATCTTTTTGACAAACCACTTTCTAAAACCAGGGTTCTGGCCATTTCTTGCAAAGATCTGTTCTTCATTTCAACAAACCTATTTTGTTGAGGTGTTATAGGCGAAGAGAAATTATGAGAAATGTCATTTTCATTACAAAAATTTTCAAAGGCATGATTTTCAAATTCACCACCATGATCTGATTAGATAGAAGAAATGCAGAAGCCTTTTTCATTTTGAACTCTTTTTGAAATACTTTGAAGGCCTTTCAAACTCATCATTATGGACTAGGAATATAACCCATGTAAATTTTGAAAAGTTATCCACAGTGAGTAGACCATATTTCTTACCACCTAGACTAGTAGTTCTAATTGGTCCAAAATAATGAAGATGTTAAAACTCAAGTGGTCTAGTAGTAGATACTACATTCTTACTATGGAAAGAACTCTTGGTTTGTTTATTCCTTTGGCAGAGCTCACAAGTTGATTCATTGTCAAAACTAATCTTGGATAAACCTTTGACAAGCTCTTTTTGAGAAATCTCAAAGATTAATTTCATATGAGCATGATCTAGTTTCTTATGCCACATCCACTTTTCATCCACAAAGAATGCTAAGCATTTTACATTTTCATCTAGAAGGTCATCTAGATATAATAAATAAACATTATCATGCCTTCTAGCAATAAGAATAATTTTATCTGATGTGGAGTATTTTATAATGCATTGAGAAAGTTCAAACACAGCTTTGTAGCCTTGGTCACAGAATTGACTAATGCTCAGAAGGTTGTGAGTCAATTCCTTAACTAACATAATATCAATAATCGAGTCATAGTTGTTATTACCAACATTACCTATATCAATGATTTTTGACTTGATACCATTAGCAAACTTCACAACTCCTCCATCTTTGGGTATGAGGTTTCTGAACCAGGAATTATCTCTAGTCATATGTCTAGAGCAACCACTATCCAGATACCACTTCATCTGCTTCTGGTGGTGTGATTTAAGATACACCTGCATTAGAAACAATCTTCACTTTAGATACCCATATCTTTTTTGGTTTTTTTTGCATTAGTTGTCTTTTTGGGCTTTTTCACCTTCTCTTTTTTTGCCTTTCTTCTTGAGAAGCATTTTTCAGAAGAGCGTCCTTTCTTAAAGCAATATATAAAAGTAGGAATTTTTCTTCGAGAATTTTTAGTTGATTTCTCATCTTCTTCCTTATCAAATCCAAGTCCCATTTTATCAAAATTTGGCCTTTGGCTACCAAGTATCAAGTCTAGATTTTTGAAGCTATGTACCATCTTCTCAAGATTTGATTTAAGAAGCTTAGCTGTTTTTTGAAGTTCAGAAACATCATGAGATGTGTTCTAAGCAGCTTCAGAAACTTCTGTTCTTAGGGCACATACATTTTTCTGAAGAAGGATGTTCTTTTTTAAAAGTCCAGTTTTTTGTGCCCCAACTTCTCCTTCTCATTCTTGAGATTTTCAAACTCAAAGGATAATTTTTGAAAATTTTTCTTCAAAGAAGCATAATGAGAATCAAGTGTTTAAGTCATCCAAAAGTTTATCATATGCTTTTTGAAGATCATCATATGAGAGTTCAGGTTCAAAATTTAATAGCTCAATTTCTTCCTCAGAGACAATGTCTACTATAAAGCAGAGATTTGCAACTATCTCCTCTTCTTCTTGGGATTCTGTACCTTCCTGCTCTTTGTCTAGATCTTCCCATGTAGCCATCATGGCCTTCTTCTTGGAGTTCTTCTTTAGCTTTGGATATTTTGATCTCAGATATCGAGGCTCCTCGAATTCAAAGTAGATGATTTCACTCTACTTAGCCTATCCTTTTTTGTCTTTTTTGGGGACAAATCCTTTTTCTTTTTCCTTCTGATTTATGCTTTGGATATCCTTTCGGTTAGATGAGCAATTTCATCTTTCTCATCATCATCATCATCTAAGGAATCTTTTTCTTCTAATTCTTCTGCAGCCTTCAGGGCCTTAGAAGAGCTGGATTTTCTTTGAGTAGATTTCAAGGCAATGGATTTGCCTTTTTCTGTTGGATTTCTCACAGACTTCATTAGCTCAATCTTATGCGTCTTTAAGGACCCAATGAGAGCATCAAGACTGAGCACATTGAAGTCTTTGGCTTCTTGAATGGCTATCACCTTGGGGGACCAAGCCTTGGAAAGGCTTCTCAAAATTTTTCTCACCATTTCAGCATTGATGTATCTTGTCTAATGCTTTCAACTTATTTATGACATGCATAAATCTAGTTATCATCTCATTAATATTTTCATGCTCTAACATCTTAAACATTTCATATTGGTTTCTTCAACTTGATAAGCTTCTTCATGAAGAGCCTAGAGCCTGTCCCAGATTTCTTTAGCAGAATCATATGAAATGATTTTCTCATATTCACTCTTGCTCAAAGCACATGTTAGGAGGTATTTTGCTTTGGCATTTTGATGCGGCTCCGGCAAGTATACCGGATCGTACAAGTAATAAAGTGATAAGTAAAATATCATTTCCATGAGGATAGATCAAATACCGAATAGTCTAAGGGAATAACTATTTGGATAGAATGGAATTACTAATGAGAAAATTTAAAATTAAAATAAAATAAAATAAATAAGAAAAATACTAATGCAAAAAATTCTAACAGTATGGATAAATGCAATGGGATGGACGCTAGGGCTAATTAATTTCACCTATTGCAGACACATTTACTATGAATTTCTATTAATTAGTTCCTATCCTAATTGACTCACGGTCAGTTCCCCTTAATTTATTCCTAGCCTCTCTCGAGGTCAAGCAATACTCTTTATCCTAAACTGATTGCCCAATCTCTTAGCACAAACTAATCTAGATAAAGGTTGAAGCTCTATGGGTTCCTATGTTGACTGCACGAACCGCATTTGTCTATCTCTAGTTTTCGCTCAGCTCATGGTGTTTATGTTAAGAGGCTCTATTCACAAACCTTCTCTCGAGTTATTTTAAATCCCCAAATTAATTAATTGGTGATCAAGCAATTAAAAGCATGAAGAACAAACAAAAACACTAAGCAATAGAGATAGAAAACAAGATTAACATTAATCCATGAGTAAACTTACCATACAAAAAGGGTCCATTAACGCCCTAGCAAAAGAAAACTAGTTCATAACTGAAGAAAAGAAAACAATGAAAGAGTATGAAGATGAGAAGATAGAAGAAACAAAAGCCATAAAGATTTCTGGCTAAAGACAAAGATTTAGAAGAATGTGGATCTCTCCGTGTTGAACTTGAGCTCTAGAATCCTTGAATCTTCACCTTCAATCTCTCTGGAAGAAGTCTTCTATCTTGGGAGGTGTTTAGAAGTGTCTAGGGATCCTTTTTTTGACCTTATGTATTGTCTTTTATAGTCTACGGATCCTTTTCTCGAATTTTGGCTCGAACCAGCAACTTGCTGAAAACGGCGTATGCTTATAAGCGCAAGAAGGCACGCTTATAGCGATCGCTCGACAGTGTTAACCATTTTTACACATTTCCAAGCTCTGTAGCGGTCAAAATAGTTGGAATTTGGCCTCGAAGGTAGAAATAGAGATTGTAGATCTTTGAGTAAGCTTTCCAACGCAAAAGAATCACCTCAATCGGAGTTCTATAACTCAAGATACAAGTGAAAGAGTGATGAAAGGTCAGACTTGACAGCATCAGAAATAAGATAAAGCTTCAATCTTGTTTCGCCTTTTTCTCCTAGAAGACTCTAGAATTAGAAAAGGTGTCCAACAACAAAGTTGAAGATATTCTTCCGTTCTTTTCAAAGAATCTTGAGCCATCATAATCCAACTTCTAGAGAGCTAGATATTGAATTTCCAATGCTGAAAGGTCTTGATTTTATTCAAAATAAGCTCTTTTATGGCTCTAAATTCCAACTCGAGTGCTTTTACCTAATAACAAGTAGACCAAAAACATAAATAAGTATCTAAAATATAAGAAAATAACAGAAAATAAAAGTACCACCTAATCCAAACTACTTAATGAAAATAAAATGAAATATTAACTAAACTAAACAACTATATCCTAATTAAATAAAAATTAACTAAAAATATAACTCACTACAAGGAGTTATCACAACCCCCATCTTAAGTACTTGCTTGTCCCCAAGCAAACTCAAATCAAAGACTCAAAAATAGAAAAACAAAAGACTCAACCAAAAACACTTAAAACAAAAGGACTTACTAGACAAAATGGTCAAGATAGAAGCTGATGTTTATGGGATTCCTCATCACTGCTCCATAACTTAACTCAAAAGTTACCAAGGATCAAAGTCTAAGTACCAAGACCATCTAATTGTGCAATGACATTGTCAAAAGAATGGATCAAGTGTGTGTGTACAAGAGAAAAGCAACAAAGAATTGACTCACCCTATGCTTATGCCATGTTTGAGAAAACACAAAAACATTACACTATCCACAATCCTCTCTCTCTGTTTCTACATAAATGTCACTTAGCCAAAGATCAAAAGGACTTCTCTTAGGTTGTAACGGTAGGCCAAGGTAAGGGGTATGATGGAATAGTCATTTAAGCTCAATTAATCCCCTCAACTTAAGGAACCCTCACTCCTAATTCATTCTCCTTGGGGTATCCCCAACTTAGTTGCTAGGCAATCATCATGCTTTTCTTATTGAACCTTGGCATTATATTTTCCTTGTATTGCCAACTTTTCTCTATTTTTTTCTGTTTGTTTTTCTTTATTCCTCCTTTCCTTTTCTTTTTCTTCATTTTTTCAAATATTCACCCACTCCACTTTTGACTTTAGAAAGCATGAGGTTGGTGTAGTCGAGGTATTACCCTATTTAAATGAGTTTAGAAGTTAAGGCTTGAGGGTAAACCATGGGATCAAAAAGGAAAAGCAAGGAAGGGCATTAGGCTCATAACGTGGTTCAATCCAAGAATAGGCTTTAAGGCTCAAATAGGGTGACTAAGGGTCAATGACCAAGGGTGGGCAATGAGGCTCAATTATGGCCACCAAACATGGCCTAAATCACTTCTAAGGCTAAGATTCACTCATATATTTCAAGAGAGATTTACATGAATAAGAATACATGTCTGAACCTAAATAAAGCATAAAAAACATAAAGGTCACCTATCCTAAGTTGCTAACTCTTATCAAAGTGCAAGAGAATAATCCTTCTCAATTCAATAGTAAAAGCACAAGACGATTTTCAAGACTTAAATCCGAATCCAAAGTTACTTAAGAGTTAACAAACAGAGCAATATTTCATATCATAGGCATAGGCATAGGCAAAAACAACCAATTGACCAAAATAAAAAATACAAAAAAAGGACAAATCTTTTTTTTTTAGCAGAAAATTGAAATTGAAAAAAAAAGACTAACAACCTAATCAACAAAACTAACAAAAGGAAACAGGAACAAATAAGAAAGTGCAATAATGGATTTTCCCAACCCCCAAGTTAAAATTATGCATAGTCCCTAATGCATGAAAATAAAATCAAGAGGGAAAGGAAAGGAAAGTTACTTCCCAGCGCATGTATCTCTGTTGCACGTCCCATGTGGCTTTTTCCTCCACTTATGCACTTCCTAATTACTACAATAAACCTATAAAACAAAATTAAATAAATTAAAATTAATCAAAACTAAAATTTTATCCAAATCAAAAGAAAAACTAATAAAAAAAATTAAAATTAAAGAAGAGTTAGAAAATTTAGGTTGTCTCCTAACAAGTACTTTAGTTTAATGTCCCTAAGTTAGACATGGTCCTATCACTCATGGTGGTTTCTTCTTCCCCTTCTTTGGTGACTTGTCACCAAGATAGTAGTTCTTCTTTCCAAAAACCAATGAGATAGAATTAGGTTCGAATGGCAAGTGGAGAGCTTTTGACGGCTTCTCAGGTGGCTTAAGATCATCATCCCCCACTATTTTCTTTTTCTTCTTTGCTTTGCTCTTCCTCAATGGATGCTCCCAAGGAGGTGTGGCATGTGATGTAGGTACTGAAGTACGCAAGTTAGCTTCCACTACATCCACTTTATAGCATTGAGCTATCTTTGTGGTAGAGTCCATTGCTTGGAACACTTTGAACTTCACTTTATTATTCTGAAATCTCAGAGTTCGCTTTCCTTCTTCTACATCAATTAGGGCTCTGCTAGTTGTAACGATCGAAAAATCTATCGTTAACAACTGAATTATTCGGTTTTTAATCAAATAAGTAAGTTTAATCAGAACTTGATTAAACATTTAATCAAAGCCAATTAAGTGTGATTTAGATGGATTAGGCTAGATAGAATTAGATTAGGAGCATAGAAAACTTCACAGAACAATTTCAAACCGATTTACCGATTTAAAGGAAATTGGTAGGATTTCGGTATTTCCAACTGTCGGAATTGAACCAGTAGAATTATTTTTATGAGTGCCCTAGAATCAATGTCTAGGATTCAGCCAAACACTCCCCCAAGTGGCGCCTAGACAGCCATGGATGAGGAGGATTGAACCAGATTTTATGACCAAAGAAGGTCCACCAATCAAATTTGAGCCAACTTGAAATATCTCCACTTTTTCCTTGCATCCTCATCAAAATACTTCGGCCACTCCCCCAGCTGACCTCTCTTCATTCTTTTTCTTCTCATTCTCTCCTCCACTCCATTTTCATCTCTTCTTCAAGCCCCATCATAAACTACTTGCACCAAGAACACAAATCAGCCTAATCTACTCAAGACAAGGTAGGAAATCCTACTTCTTCTTTTATTTTCTCTGAATTGGGGCTGTATGAGGAGCAGGCTTAATCTGAGATTTGGATGTTTTATAGAGTGATGATGATGTTTTATGACTGATTTTGCATGTGTGTTGTGATTAAAATTCAAATTGAGGGCAAATAGCTTGAAGAAGGCAATCAAATCTAGAAGCTGTTAGGGTTTTCCCTCGGCAGTCCGTACGGCGGAGTGTATGGCTCCGCCTCCCACCATTTAAATTGGATGAAACCATTTTTAAATGAACCTAGACATCTAGGGATTTCCATACATATATCATTGGATTAGTATAGAATTAGTTATGAATTTTTGAAGTTAGACCTAGAAATCTGGATTCTCACCCGGGCAGTATGGGTTGAGAAGGGTGTATCTCACCCTATACAACCTCAAATTAAGTGAAACTAAAGATGTTTCAAAGCTAACACATTAGAGAAGATCCCATAAAAATTTCAGAAATTAATTCGTTGTCATTTGTTCCCAGCACATCAATGAAGTTGGATTAGGTTAAAACTGGCCTAGAACAGGACAGCTTAATGGGGTAATGTTTCGAGACTCATAACTCAAAATCCACTTAGGAAAATGACATGAAAATTGATTCATTTTAAATCTTGTTGTGTGAGCTTCATTTTGATATGAAATTTGCATGATTTCATCTAGTTTTCGATTTTTAGTGAATTTTCTCCTATAGGAACCCAATTCTGGCTAGGAACAGAACAGGCTAAGATAAAATGTTTATATCTAGAGTTATATAATTCAAAACGAGATGGGACCAAAGAGAGTAGAAAGTAGACATATAAGGCTATAACATATCCAAAAATGAGAATTTAATAAGTTGAATTGAATAAAATTGGAGTATGCCAAACTCGGGCAGAACAGGGAAGGGTAAGTTGGAACCTACTTAATGCTTGATTTGCAATTGTTGAATGATGTTATAAGTGTTTATACATATTTGCTAGTTTATACTGAAATTATTAGTTGTGCAACTGTACTGATTGTCTGGCACTATTCACGGGGAAGCGGACTCGATCCGTTATGCCGCCAAAATTTCGGTAAGAAATCCATAAGTTATGAAATTTATGACAACTTGAGTACATCATATGAAAAGAGACAAGTTAGATGTGCACTCATTTCATGACATTATAAAGAATTCCACATCACTTGGGCTAGCCCCGGAATAAATTAAGGGGAATAGATCAGTGGGAAGGTCGAGGAAAGTAAACCCGGCCATCTTGTATAGGAATGAGCTTAGTCCTGAAAAGCGGACTATTACCCAGGAGTATATGGCCAATGACTCCCAGGGGATCAAGGATGGAAATAAATTATAACAGGCCAAGAATAAGATGCATCTTCTCATTGCACATGCATATGTACAGCGTAATACTTTTCTATTGATTGTTCTAGATCTCTGTTTATTATTTATAACATGCTGTTGTTCTGCTGTGATTACTGTTTGAGTACATTAGTATATCTGTTAATTAAAATTGAACTTGTTTCGGTGTATACTTTACAAATGAGTATTTAAGTTAAATATTATTATTTTACCGTACTATCTGAAAATCTTGCACGACCGAAACAACTAGGAATGATAGCGATGACAGATGTATAGAAGTTAGGATTTTCTACTGAGAAATATTCATTTCTCACCATATTATATATTTCGCGTCATTCTCAGGTTATGGAGCACGCAGCGACAGGAGTTCTCTTCATTGAGTTCCCCAAGCTTCACATACACCTCTACCCGTTTTTAGACTCTGTATATATATCTGGCAGGTGCCAGTTTCGTTTATATTTCTTCTTCCAGAGAGACTACGCAGTACCCCTAATGCACCCACTGTTTGATCTTGCTATCCCATACATTGCCATGCCACTTCATATGGCCCATCCGTTTCCACCTCCTCCCGCATCAACAGTAGCCCCCGCTCCTATGGCTCCTCCTGCTTCACCACCACATCCGATGCTTTCCGCCTCGACACCAGAGGAGTACCCATCAGAGGCAGCGAGTTCCTCCTCATCCTTTGCTCCCAGCATGGGCCACCCTCCTGCAGATGCACCCATGGAGAATGGGTTTCTTTCTTCAGATTTTGGTTAGATAGTGGGCGTACCATAGTGGTAGTAGGTGTATAGGATGACCCTCTTTTGGCAATCTGGGTCATGGGTAAATGGATAGATATTAGGAGATATACATGAAATGTCCCATAGGGACCACTTGGGGTGCTGTTCATAGATACTGGCCGTTTCATTTTGTATTAGCGGCCTCATTTTGACACCTTGTACTTTTTGACAAACTTTAAAATCAGATATCTATGTACATATCTATAACGCCGTTTGTAGTTATTCTATTCTTATTGTATTTTTATTTATGTTAAGTTATTTACAGTTTACCGATTGATTTGTATTTATTCCGCCATCACGCAGAAAAATTTGTTATGAGATCAAGTATTCTTATATGAGAAATTAATACTAATACAGAAAGAGAAATTTAATCAGTATTACACGTAATCTCTTATCAGATAAATTATTATGACTTAAGCATATTACTGTGTCTGGTAAGGTGTTACACTAGTGGCCAAGAAGGGACGCCCAAGAATCAGAGGGAGATTGACATCTTCCTCCATATCAAGAATAAAAAATTCAGTGGGAGTGAAGAAACGGTCTACCTTCACCAAAACATCTTCAATAATACCATAGGGAAGTTTGACAGATCTATCAACCAACTGCAGAGATACCCTTGTAGGCTTCACTTCAGTAATACCCAATTTATGCACAAGTGACAAAGGCATCAGATTGATACTTGCTCCAAGGTCACATAGTGCCTTGTCAATCCTCAAATCACCGATGGTGCATGGAATAGTAAAGCTCCCAGGGTCCTTCAACTTAGGTGGCAATTTCCTCTGAATGATTGCTGAGCACTCCTCGGTAAGTGGTACAGTCTCGTCAATATCCAATTTCCTTTTCTTAGAGAGTAACTCCTTCATAAATTTGGCATAGTTTGGCATTCGCTCCAACGCCTCAGCAAACGGAATATTGATGTGGAGTTTTTTAAGCATATCAAGAACCTTAAGAAATTGCTGCCCTTTTGGTTCCTTCTTTTGTTGCTTCACTCTCTGAGGATAAGGAATTGGAGGTTCATAAGCAGGAGGTGCCACATATCGTTTCTCCTCAGGTAGTGCTATATTGGAATCTTTAGCAGGCTTTTCTTCTACGCTTACTTCTTCCTTTTCAGATTCAGCCAATTCTTTACCACTTCTCAATATGATTGCATTCACATGCTCCTTTGGATTCTCAATAGTATTGCTAGGTAAGGAACCTAGTGGCCTCTCAGCTAACTGCTTGGAAATTTGCCCCACTTGATGCTCTAAGTTTTTGATTGCAGCATCATGAGCTCTAAATTGAGCTTCTGTCCTCTCCATAAAAGTTTTAGTGTAACGTCCCGATTTCCGACCTCCTTACATACATCTTCCCGACTCCCGACGTTATTCAACTCCAACAACGGACGTCCGACTTCACCTTCAAGTTTGATCAAATCACATCCCCGACTTCATCATCGAATTCTACACAGAATGGGATAAATTCCGAATTCCGAGTTCGTCTTACGTAAATATATGATTTCCGACTTCATTTGGCATCAATTCCCACGACTTCCGATCTTAAACTTCAAAGCCGAACAGCATGAACGTGATATCCGATTTCCGAGTTCATATGCCTGTCTTGGCGACTTCCGACTTTAACTCATTACATCATCAAATTTCACATAAAGTGTATCACTTTCGACTTACGAGTTCAAGCATTTGGGTTTGATGCATGCCGAATTACCAAGTTCCGGCCTTGCTCAATATCCGACTTCATGTTTCAAGGACAAATATACTCGGTTTCCGATATCATCAACCACACAGTATATAAATACCGACTTCCGGGTTTAAGTACGTGGGTTTGGCAATGTGATTCGAATGCCCGAGTTCCGACCTCATACCTCATGCTTCACGATAGTGTGCGTGGTTCCCGACCCCAGAAGTATCGGTGTAACACAATGGTACGTGAGTTGAACTCAATGGACATGAGTTCAAATCTTTGAGTTGACTTGAGTTATACACGAGTTCCGATCTCCGATTTTATATCCAGCATTGACATTCCCGAGTTAAGATAGGGAGTTCCAAGATTACATGATTTTCAGCTGCATTACTTCCGACCTCCGACTTTGATTTCCAAGTATCAAAATAAACAAGATTTCCTCAAGTCACAAGCAATATGGTACGAGTTCCGACATAAGGCTTCAGCTGCAAGCAATTTAAAAGGTCACGAGTTCCAACTTCAAGTATTATAGGGACGAGTTCCGATTTCAGGTAGAGCGGAAGCGTATCCCACTTGTGGACGACGTGGAGAGCAAATTGGCCACAAAAGTGAGAGACATGGCCGAACTTGAACCACAAAACTTCAGCCAATCAACACCACAACTTTTATGTATTTAAGTCAGACTTCCCTCCTCATTCTGATCTGATTTACGTCTCCCTCTCCTCTTGCTCCAGCCTTCTTCTTCTTCCTTTCCTCTCTCAAATCCAACTCCATCAATTCTCCAAGCTTTGGCAAAGTTCTATCAATCCAAACTCAATTTAGCAAAGTCATACTCCAAAGAGGTAGGATTCTACTTCTATTCTTGAATTCCTTGCACTATGATTGCATGAGATTGTACTCTTCTTTATATATTTGATGAACTATTGGATGTGTATGATTGGATTAATAGGGGATTAATATAAAATATTGGGTTGAAATTAGAGTTAGAAGAAGAAAATTAGAAGGAACTAAAGGGTTAGGATGCTGTCTGGATGAAGAATTCCATGGAAGTCCGTACGGCGGAGTGTACGGCTCCGCCTACAGTCGGTCAAATCTGATAAAACAATTTTTAGATGAAAGTAGACATCCAGGGCTTTCCATAGATATATCATATAAGGTTATTGGATTAGTATTGAAAGAGATACGAATTTTTGAAGTTGGACCTAGGGTTCAAGATTTTCATCCGGGCAGGGTGACTTGAGGAGGGTATAACTCACCCTATACAACTCCAAATCGAGTGAAACTAATTTTGTTAGAAAGCTTAGACATAGGGGAACATCCCAATATAAGATTCCGAGTTTGTTATGGTCCCAATTGTTCCCAGTAATTCTAGGAAGTTACTCTATGTCCAAACTGAGGCAAAATAGGGTAGTTCAGGAAGGTCAACTTTCAGGACTTATAACTCGAGCTATACTATAGCAAATGGAATGAATCTTGTGGAAAATGAAAGGTTGTCCTGGTAGCTTCAATATGAGACCAGTCTCGTATGATTTGAGCTTAGTTTCGATTTTTAGTGAATTTATACTTCCAAGAGTGTAATTCGGGCTAGTGACTGAACAGGTTGAGGTAAGATTTGAATATCTTGAGTTATATGGATCAAAATGATATGGGACCAAAGAGGTTAGAAAGTAGACATATAGATCTATGACATATCCAAAATTCAGGTTCAAATGAGTTGAATAGAAATAAAGGTGGATCATATGAAATTCGGGCAGAACTGAATAGATGGGCAAAAGTGACCCAATTGATGATTTCACGGGTATTAGTAAAACATATAAGGTATGAGTTGAGAATTGCCAGTTTGACCTTGATATATATGTGTTAAATTGATTATATGGCTATGATTGAATTGTCTGTGAAGACTGGTACTATTTATGGGGAAACGGAGCTGATCCGTTATGCTGCCGGATTTATGGCAGAAGTTTATGAAATTAGGAATGTTTACATGCAAGGATAAATCTGATAATGATATGGATTATCAAGGATGAAATAAAGTATGAATGGAAATATAGAAACCCCATATTCAAGAATGACATAAGTGTGAGATGAGGTATATGAAAGTAAAGGACAAAGTATATGTATGAGTGTCGGTAGAATAGCAAAGAGGATACGGGCCTTTATATGTCACGACTATGTAGGTGAAGATCATGTATGCAATGACGTATGAAAATAAATGAAGTATAGGTACATTCAGTGTGACTATGCATGACCTTGTATGAGAATGAAAAGACATGAGTATAATGAATGTAAATCCCTTCACCCGAGGCGATTACTTGAGATCCCTCCCCGTGAAGGCGGTTAAATATAAAGATATGAATCCCTTCACCCAGCAGCTTGCACTTTGAATCCCTCCTTGTGAAGGCAGCTAAAACTATGAGATCCCTCTACTTTGGAGGCACGTGGTCAGATGAGATCCCTCTATGTTGAAGGCACGTGGTCAGAATGAGATCCCTCAGTTTTGAGGCACATGACCATAAGAGATCCCTTCACTTAGAGGCACGTGACTAGAATGAGATCCCTCCAAGACTAGAGACACGTGGATCCCCTTGTGGGTGAGTCGGTGTGACGACGGTCACAGGTGGAGCTGACGAGCTCACTCCAAAGCCAGGCTACCCAAGGGCAGTAAAAGCACCCTATGGACGGCGATACGTAACGCCTAGGTGTGCCAAGTAAAAGACTAAAGACCAAAGGCTAAAGATTAAAGTATATCACGGACACAATCTCGACTCATGAGGCATGGTTTCGACCCAGCTAGTGTGAGCATGGTGGCCAGAACTTACATGAGGCATGGCACGACCCAGCTAGTGTAAGTACAAAGTGAAGATCCCATATTCCTAAGGAACGTGACATGGCGATCACGTTCTGATGGGGTATGATATGGCGATCATACTCTGGAATATGGCACGTAAAGATTTTATGATAAAAAGAAAGATGAAGAAAGAAAAGCAAGTTCTATGTCTATGCATGAATGTAAATACAAGTTAAGTTAGGTGCAGATGTTATGTTCTCAGCATATTGATGTTGTATGGGCGTCTTAATATAATGTAGTTCCAGTAAAGTATATGTCGAAGTTATGCCTCTAGTACATTGATGCTATCATACCTTATTGTATTTCAGTTATTAGTCCCAATATAATTCATGACTGGAATTTTTATGGATTCTCTCATATGCCAAGTGTATGATTAAAATGAGCTTTGCTTCGGATAAGATATTTTTCGAATGTAAAATTGAACAGTTTGTGCAGCATGTTCACTTTTTTCATAATAAACCGAAGCAAACTGGAGATGACCACGATGACACTATGTATGAGAATCCTACTGAGAATTCTATAATTCTTACTCCTATTTCCGTGTTGTCTCGGATAAATTCGAGAAGTTTCAAGGGCGGTTGAAGTTCTTGTCTGACAAGGTCCGCTTCGAATGTGACAACTTCAGGGTATGGTGCTATGACTTAAGCATAGTATTGTACTTGGGAGGGTGTTACATTTAGTCTTCTCCACAAAAGACATATGACTCCTCATGAACTGCTGAAACATGTCTTCCAAGTTGGGCTTCTTTTCTTGTGGAGGTTGATTGAACTGTTGCCCAGGAACATAGGTGTTGGAGTAGAAGTTGTGCTTCTGGGCATTCATGTAGTTAACCTGCTCATCAGAAGAAGGAGCTGTAGTGCACTCTCCATTCGGATGGTTCCCAAGGCAAAAATCACAACGCATGACATGTGTTGGTGAAATGGTGTTGAGCAAGCCCAATTGCTTTTGAATGGCTGCATTTTGGACAGAAAGGGCTTGCATTTGGGCCAATAAGGCAGTGGTAGTGTCAACTTCCAGAACTCCCCTTTTCTGGGTTCTCTCACTAGGCCTCTGGTAATTGTTGCTAGCCAATACTTCAAATAGCTCCCAAGACTGCTCGGGTGTCTTATTGTTCAGAGAACCACTAGCTGCTGCATTAACCATGATCTGAGTGGACATAAGGAGAACATTGTAGAATGTCTGGATTTGCATCTAGAGTGGGATGCCATGATGTGGGCACTTAGCTAGCAGCTCCTTATACTTCTCCCATGATTCATAAAATGATTCACCATCTGCTTGGGTGAAGGAGGTGATGTCATTCCTCATCTTGGCAGACTTGGCAGGAGGAAAGTACTTCTCCAAGAATTTCCTGGCCACCATATCCTAGGTAGTGAGTGTCCCCTGTGGTAAAGACTTTAACCAAGCTCTGGCCTTGTCCCTTAATAAAAAGTGAAACAATCTCAGCCGAATAGCATCATCTGTGGCACCATTGATTTTTATGGTGTCACAGATCTCCAGAAAATTGCTGAGATGCTCATTAGGGTCTTCACTAGGCAGTCCAGCAAATTGGCAATTTTGTTGCATGAACTGAATGAGTGATGTCTTCAGCTCGAAGTTGTTTGCTTGGACGGGTGGCCTTACAATGCTGGATGAGCATCCTTGAAGAGTGGGTGTCAAATAATCCTTCATGCCTTGTCATTTTGCTCATTTTCATCTACCATGGTAGCTTTAGAGACTCTTTCAATTGCTCTTCGTTCTCTTCTAAGTTGACGCAAAGAATGCTCAATCTCCGGATCAAAGAATAAATCTTCAGTGGATTGGCTTCTTCGCATAAACTGTAAAATAAAACACAAAAACAAGTGAAAAGAGGAATAAAATAAAATAAAACAAAACCTAATAAAATAAATAACGAAAGAAAAAGAAAGAAAATTAAATAAAAGGAAAAATCAATAAAAAAATAAACATGACAAAAACAAATATAGAATAAAATAAAATAAAAATTAAAACAAAAAAAAATCCAATCTAGTATCCCGTGAACTAAGAATGATACTGATACTATCCCTGGCAACGGCGCCAAAAACTTGGTGTGGCTCCGGCAAGTATACCGGATCGTACAAGTAATAAAGTGATAAGTAAAATATCATTCCCATAAGGATAGATCAAATACCGAATAGTCTAAGGGAATAACTATTTGGATAGAATGGAATTACTAATGAGAAAATTTAAAATTAAAATAAAATAAAATAAAATAAATAAGAAAAATACTAATGCAAAAACTTCTAACAGTGTGGATAAATGTAATGGGATGGATGCTAGGGCTAATTAATTTCACCTATTGCAGACACATTTACTATGAATTTCTGTTAATCAGTTCCTATCCTAATTGACTCACGGTCGGTTCCCCTTAATTTATTCCTAGCCTCTCTCGAGGTCAAGCAATACTCTTTATCCTAAACTGATTGCCTAATCTCTTAGCACAAACTAATCTAGGTAAAGGTTAAAGCTCTATGGGTTCCTATGTTGACCACATGAACCGCGTTTGTCTATGTCTAGTTTTTGCTCAGCTCATGGTGTTTATGTTAAGAGGCTCTATTCACAAACCCTCTCTCGAGTTATTGTAAATCCCCAAATCAATTAATTGGTGATCAAGCAATTAAAAGCATTAAGAACAAACAAAAACACTAAGCAATAGAGATAGAAAACAAGATTAACATTAATCCATGAGTAAACTTGCCATACAAAAAGGGTCCATTAACGCCCTAGCAAAAGAAAACTAGTTCATAACTGAAGAAAAGAAAACAATGAAAGAGTATGAAGATGAGAAGATAGAAGAAACAAAAGCCATAAAGATTTCTGGCTAAAGACAAAGATTCGGAAGAATGTGGATCTCTCCGTGTTGAACTTGAGCTCTGGAATCCTTGAATCTTCACCTTCAATCTCTCTAGAAGAAGTCTTCTATCTTGGGAGGTGTTTAGAAGTGTCTAGGGATCCTTTTTTTGACTTTATGTATTGCCTTTTATAGTCTACGGATCCTTTTCTTGAATTTTGCCCCGAACCAGCAACTTCTTTGCAAACTGGCATGGCGCTATAAGCGCAAAGGCGTATAAGCAGATGCACGATAATTAACCATTTTTACACATTTCCAAGCTCTGTAGCGGTCAAAATAGTTGGAATTTGGCCTCGGAGGTAGAAATAGAGATTGTAGATCTTTGAGTAAGCTTTCCAACACAATAAGAATCACCTCAATTGGAGTTCTATAACTCAAGATACAAGTGAAAGAGTGATAAAAGGTCAGACTTGACAGCATCAGAAATAAGATAAAGCTTCAATCTTATTTTGCCTGTTTCTTCTAGAAGACTCCAGAATTGGAAAAGGTGTCCAACAACAAAGTTGAAGATATTCTTCCGTTCTTTCCAAAGAATCTTGAACCATCATAATCCGACTTCTAGAGAGCTAGATATTGAATTTCCAATGCTGAAAGGTCTTGATTTTACTCAAAATAAGCTCTTTTATGGCTCCAAATTCCAACTTGAGTGCTTTTACCTAATAACAAGTAGACCAAAAACATAAATAAGTATCTAAAATATAAGAAAATAACAGAAAATAAAAGTACCACCTAATCCAAACTACTTAATGAAAATAAAACGAAATATTAACTAAACTAAACAACTATATCCTAATTAAATAAAAATTAACTAAAAATATAACTCACTACAAGGAGTTATCACATTCATTTGCACTTTGGTGTTATGTTGGTTAGTCCACTGGTTTCTAGGAAGCTTCTGAGTATTACTGGTAGGGCCTGATCTGGATTAGTAACTATATGAGGCATAGGTTAGTCAATGGTTGGAACATAGTCACCATTTTCATGATTTCCCACATATCAATGCTAGTAGACTCAATGAAGAGTCTCATTCTATCATTCCAGTGGGGATACTCTTCACCATTGAAGTATGGAAGATGGTTAATGGAATATCCCTTAGCAATATAATTAATCTATTGTGCCATTTCAAGATCTTTTATGTTCCTAAGGGGTATTGACTTTCTAGAACTTATCTGAATCTATTTATTTTATTGAAGAACAGGGATCCTAAAGTGATTAGTAGTAGGTTTCCCTCATATATTAGTCCTATTGTAACACCCTAATAATATCATACTATGCTTAAGTCATTTTATGGCATTACTAGTTGTTACTGTAAACTAGTGGAAGTTATATATAATTGAAATTAGTGAAATATATAAAAATAGCATATAAATTTTTCCTTTAATAGAATCATTTATTCCTGAAAACTGAGCCTTTAAGTGCTTAGTTAGTTATATAAATATGGACATTGCTTATCGTATCGCTGTGTTACTAATAGGAGTATGACGAAATAAAAATAACATGGCAACCAACTTTAATACACTATAATAACCATAGATGGGTCAGGAATCATAATCACACAAAATATTTATCAAATACATAACAAGTCAAATTAAGTAGCAAAACTTTCGGCATGCTTTTAATTACACATAAATTGCACATTAGAGGGCTCTTAAGAAAATAAAAATGCTACACTACTATCTTGATTTTCCTTGGCTAAAGATGTGTAGCAAGACCATTCCTCACCATATCCAGTTAAGTGCCTTTAGGAACAATGTCATAGGTGCCATCAATGCAGTCTAAAGATGACACGAAAAGTAGATGTGAGAAAATTTCTCAATAGGACTCTAACTAGATAGCAAAGTGTCATTATCGTCATCTGAGCCACTTTGGGTTTTCTTATAAAACAGTGATGATAAAGTTTAATTTAATAAGTTTGAAATCCTTCATGCTTGAAGGGGATTGTTTTTATTCATCCTTTCATAAGCATGCCATAATAAACAATGGAATCATAAGGCGTAAATAATTATATGAAAAACATTCATAACAATAGATATAGAAGAAACATATATGCATGTACATTTTATGCAATTCCATTGAGTTTAACCTTTCTTTGACTTTAACCTTTCTTTGACTTTGACTTTGACCTTGGTATTTCTTTGAGTTTACTTTACTTTGACTTTAATTAGTCATTAGCATATGCTTTAACTTTCATACTATGCTCAAAACTTAGCTTTCTTTTAGGATATAAGCTCATACCTATAATGACCGTTGTCATTCATTACACTCAACTTAAATTGGCGAGCAGAGGAGATCATGGTGGGTCACCTTCTTTTACCGAAAGATCGCTCCCATGTCTTGTGGGTCACTTTCCCTTATCGAAGGATCACACCCAAGTGTCTTTCTTGGTTATGAAATTAAGTGTTAAGTCTTATATCATGAGTACCTTAAAGTAAAGGACTTAAGTCTTTCTTATTTTAACACAAGTTACCCTCATAGCATGTGACAATTATTTCTAAGTCCACAAATTTGGAGAAAATCTAGCAGCATGATTGTAACATCCGATTTTCGAGTTCCGACTTCGCCCTCAGGATGGTCAATTCCCATTCCCGACTTCATGTCTCAAGTCAATAGACCCGATTTCCGACCTCATACCTTATTGGAATTCCCTATTTCCGACTTAATGATGGATTAGCTTGATTTTCCGATTTCCGAGTTGGTCTACAAAATTCCCGACTTCATCTGGTATTAACATCCCGATTTCCGACTTAACTTTGGGCTGACGTGATTCCCGATATCTGACTTATGTTTCAAGGAAAATATACCCGGTTCCGATCTCATCAAACACACTGTATGTAAAGTACCGACTTCCGGGTTTAAGTACTGGGGTTTGACAGTGTGATTCCGAATACACGAGTTCCAATCTCTGATCTTAGTCCCAGGAGCCTTTCATCTCTGCTGGCGTTCCCGAGTTTGAATTGGGAGTTCCGAGATTAGGTTACTTCCGACATCCGACCTCGCTTCCAAGTCTCGAAATAAACCAGACAAGATTTCCTCAAGTCACAACGAGAAGGGACGAGTTCCGACTTCAGTTAGGATTGAAGCATATCCCACTTTTGGGGCGACGTGGAGAGCATTTTGGCCACAAAAGTGAGAGACATGGCCGAACTTCAACCACAAAATTCCAACCAATCAACACCACAACTTTCATGTATTTAAATCAGACTCTTCTTTCCACTTTTGGTCTGATTTACGTTCCCCCTTCCCCTTTGCTCCAGCCTTCTTCTTCCCTTCTCTCAATCAACTCCATCATTCCTTCAAGCTTAGCAAGGTTCTAACACTCCAAGTTTCAACACTCAGCTCAAATCACACTCCAAAGAGGTAGGATTCAATCTCTAATCTTAATTTCTTTAAACTGAGGGTGCATGAAAAATTACTCTTCTATGTAATTGATGAATTATTGGATGTATTATGCTGGATTATGGTTGGATTAATAGTAAATTTTGAGTTGAAATTATGGTTAGAAGAGAGAATTAGAAGGAGAGAAGGATCAGGATGCTGTCTTGGTGAGGAGTTCCATGGTGGTCCGTACGGCGGAGTGTACAGCTCCGCCTACAACCTGTTAAATATGATGAAACCATTTTTAAATGAAAGTAGATATCCATGGATTTCCATACATATATCATATAAGGTTATTGGATTAGTATTGAGAGAGATATGAATTTTTGAAGTTTGACCTAGGATTCAGGGCTTTCATCCGGACAGGATGACTTGAGGAGGGTGTAACTCACCCTATACAACTCCAAATTGAGTGAAACCAATTTTGTTAGAAAGCTTACACATAGGGGAACGTCCCAATGTAAAATTCCGAGTTTGTTATGGTCCCAATTGTTGCCAGTGATTCGAGGAAGTTGTCCTATGTCCAATCCAGGCCAAAACAGAGTAGTTCAGGTAGGTCGACTTTCGGGACTTATAACTCGAGTTATACTTAAGCAAATGGAATGAAACCTGTGGCAAATGAAGGATTGTCCTGTTAGCTTCAATATGAGACCAATTTTGCATGATTTGACTTAGTTTCGATTTTTAGTGAATTTATACTTCCAAGAGTGTAATTCGGGCTAGTGGCTGATAGGCTGAGGTAAAAGTTGAATATAATCAAAATGATATGGGACCAAAGAGGTTAGAAAGTAGACACATAGAGCTATGATATATCCAAATTTCAGATTTAAATGAGTTGAATAGAAATAAAGGTGGATTATACAAAATCCGGGCAGAACTGAGCAAGATTGGCAGAATGGCCAAGTTGATAATTTTACAAGGGTTAGTGCACATATAAGGTTTAAGTGAGGATTGCTAGTTTTTGATGATATATATATATATATATATATATATATATATATATATATATATATATATATATATATATATATATATGTGTGTGTGTGTGTGTTTGTTAGATTAATTATGTTGCTATGATTGATTTGTCCATGAGAACTGGCACTATTCATGGGAAACGGATATGATTCCAGATTATGTCACGATTTTACTGGTTTATGAAACTAGGGATATTTATATGCAAGAATGATATAAGGGTGATATGAGATATATGAGAATAAATCAAGAAGCAGTATGATATGAGGTATATGAGAAATAATGATGAAGCATATGTACGAGTACATTTAGCATGACTATGCTTGACGACAAATGAGAATGAAAAGATATAAGTATATTAAATGTGAATATAAAGATGTGAATCCCCTTGTGGGTGAGTCGGTGTGACAACGGTCACGAGTTGAGCTGACAAGCTCACTCCAAGGCCAGGCTACCCAAGGGCAGTAAAGGTTAAAGAGTAAAGGCTTAAAGACGAAAGATTGAACCATATGCAAGCGCCCCACTCACATCAGGTATGGCATCGACCCAGCTAGTGTGAGTATAGGGGGGTAGGACTTACATGAGGCATGGCATGACCCAGCTAGTGTAAGTACCGAATGGAGGCCCCATATTCCTAGGAACGTGACATGGCGATCACGTTCCGACGGGGTATGACATGGCAATCATACTCTGGAATGTGGCATGTAAGGATATGATGATGAGTCTATATTCCTAAGGAACGTGACATGGCGATCACGCTCTGACGGGGCATGACATGGTGATCATACTCTAGAATATAGCATGATGATCCCACACCCTAAGGAATGTGACATGGCAATCACATTCTGATGGAGTATGACATGGTGATCATACTCTGGGACGTGGCAGGAAGAACATATTCCTAAAGAATGTGACATGGCGATCACATTTTGATGGGGTATGACATGGCGATCATACTCTGGAATATGTAAAAAGTAAAGGAAGATAAAGAAAGAAAAGTAAATTCCATGTATCAGTATAAATTCAAGTTCCAGTAAAGTATATGTAGAAGTTATGCCTCTAGTACACTGATGCTATCGTATTTTATTGTATTTCAGTTATCATTCCTAATATAATTCATGAATTGATTTTTATGGGTTTTTCCCAAATGCCAAGTGTATGATTAAAATAAGCTTTGCTTCGGACATTATATTTTCGAACTATATAAAATTAAACAGCTTGTAAAGCATGTTCACCTTTTTCTTAATAAACCGAAGCAAACTAGAGACGACAACGATGACATTCTTTATGATAATTAGAGAATCCTACTGGGAATTCATAATTCTCACACCTATTTCCGTGTTGTCTCCAGACAGTTCAAGAAGTTCCGAAGACGGCCAAAGTTGCTGTCAAATAAGGTCCACTCAAGTAACAGTAACAACTCCAGGGCGTGGTACTATGGCTTAAGCATAGTACTGTACTTGGGAGGGTGTTACAATGATGGCTAGACGGGAGTTTCCCCAAAATTTCAAACATCCATATCACATCCATAGATAGCATTCATATCATAATTAAACATTCATGAATAATCAATCACATGCAAAGATAATAATTCTTGAAGATTTCTCCTTAAGAATCCCACTGCTCAAACCTTGTCATGGTTATTGTAACGTCCGCTACTTCCGACCTTCGACTTCATCTTCAAGGCCGAACAGACAAGGATTTTTGATTTCCGACCTAATCAGGCAATTTCCGATTTCCGATTTAATGAAGACTCAACTGGACTGGCTTATTTTCCGAATTCCGATCTTATATATGTATACCCGATTTCCGACCTTAATAGTTCCGACCTCATCAGTAATAAATACCGATTTCCGATTTTATTTAGAGCGGAGGATGATTCCGATTTCCGATCTTAAGCACGAAAGCCGACATCCAATTTGATGTCAACCTGAAATGGATGCGAGACCAGGTCTTTGAACTGGCCTCCAAGTCCGAGCAAAATTTCACGAGTTCCGATCTAGAGTTCATTACCAATACCGAGTTCCGATATCGTGGTATTTTGAAATCCAACTTCCGGTGTTATGATTAGAATCCATTCGAGTTTACCTAATTTCCCGACTTCCGACCTTAAGTGCTTGGCTTCACATCAGGCTTTGTTTAAACCTTACAATATTTTCCGAGTTCCGACTTAAGGGATTCATATGCCCGAGTTCCGACTTAAAAAAAGAGTATGAGTTCCGATTTTATATTCAGAATATACTAGAAACTAGTCCCACTTTAGGCGACGTGGAGAGCAATTCTACCACACAAAGAGGGCGACGTGGAGAGCAAGGCTGGCTGAAACTCAGCCTTATGTTTTGAGGCCAATCAAAACCTTCCAAGTTAGCTCCCACTCATGCCTATATAACACTCTCTCCCCTTCTGATTCAGACCCCCTTCTACGTAACTTCTTCTTCACTTCAGCTCCCTCTTTTCCTTTCTTCACTCACCCAACTCCACCCAACTTTGAGATTCAATCAAGTTTCAGCTACAAACTCAAGCCAAATCACTCACAGTAAGAGGTAGAGGTTTTCTTCTTACTTGATTTTCTGACTCTTGAATGATTGGTAGTGATTTAATTCCTAAATTCTGATATGCTAATTGATTGATTATGATGAATTATAGTTGGGTTATGGGCTGTTTATGAGGTTAAAATTTGAATTGGAAGTGAGAAAAGATGAAGATATGAAGAAGTTGAGAGGCTGGAAAACTCAAAACCCTCGGCAGTCCATACGACGGAGTGTACGGCTCCGCCTCCCGCTGTTTAAAATTAATGAGACCATTTTTATGTGAAACTAGACATCTAGGGCTTTCTATACATATATCATATAAGATCATTGGAGTAGTATTGAGAGAGATATAAATTTTTGAAGTTCGACCTAGGAATCAAGATATTCACCCGGGCAGTATGGGTTGAGAAGGGTATAACTCATCCTATACAACTCCAAATTGAGTGAAACTAATTTTGTTGGAAAGCTTACACATAGGAGAACATCCTACCTAGAAATTCCGAGTTTGTTACTATCTTATTTGTTCCCAGTGATTTGAAAAAGTTAACCGATGTCCAAACCGAGCCAAATCAGAGCAGTTCAAGAAGGTTAAGTTGCGGGGCTTATAACTCGAGCCCTACCAAGCCAAATGGGATGGGACTTTTTGTAAATGAAACTTTACCCTGTTAACTTTAATATGAGACCAATTCCGTATCATTTAAGTCAGTTTTCGATTTTTAGTGGATTTCTACTTTTCGTTGCCTGATTCTGGCTGGCCATTGGGCATGCCGGAATAACATCTGAATATCTGGAGCTATAGATATCGAAATTAGATGGGACCAAAAGGGTTAGAAACTAGACACATAAGGCTACAACCTAGCCAAAAATCAGGTTTAAAGGAGTTAAAGTGAAATAAAGGTGGGACATACCATAATCGGGCAGAATGAGGCAGAAACAGCCAAAAGCCCTATTGAAGCTTGTTGAAACTAATGAATGAGTTCATGAATGTGTGTGTATAATTGCTACCCTATACTGAAATTGCAAATTGTGTAAATGTATTGGTTGGCTGGCACTATTCATGGGGAAGCGGACTCGTTCCGTTATGCTGCCGAAAATTTGGTAGAACCCATACACAAGTTATGAATTTCATATTAATGCATGTGCATTCTTAAGAAAGTTATGAAAGTTATGAAAAGGGTCATGCCACTATGAAAGTTCCATGCTACTTGGGCCAGCCCCGGATAAGAAGTTAAGGGGAATAGATCGGTGGGAACGTCGGGGAAAGTAAACCCGGCAATTCCTGTATAGGAACGAGCTCGATCCTGATAAGCAGACTATTACCCAGGAGTCTAAAATGGCCAAGAACTCCCAGGGGACCAAGAGATGGAAAAATGATGACAAGTAATAGAAAAGTTTATGAGAAAGTTTATGAAGAAAGATTCAAGAGCAAGTCTGCATGATTGCATTCAGTGCATACTTACATCGAATGGTTATTATATGTCATTTATAGTTTCTATGCTGCATTCATGTACTGCCATATGCTCATTATTCTGTTTATTGTCGATATTGGTTTATTCTGCTCCTTATATGTCTTAAGTAAAACTGGACCCTACCTTGAACCAGGCATTTTCCCAACCTTATTAAATATGAATAGTTAAGTTTAATCTCACGTCTTTATAAGTAAATAAAACCCGAGGCAGCTGAGAATGAACGCGACGTCAGTCAAGCGTCATGCACAACCCTACTGAGAATTTTCTTAAATTCTCACCTCGATTTTGCTTTTCCGCCTCATTCTCAGACGTGGGCAACGGACTCGGCAGCTACCCTCTTCATTAAGGTTCCAGACCTGCAACTGCACCAGGACCTCGAGTTGGATTCGCTATTCCTAGCTGGCTTCTGCCATTTTTGTTATGCCTTTTCCTTCACTCTACTTTTGATATGTATATTTACAGACCGAAGCCCTGGCTTCCAACTTACATATGTATTTGTATATATAAGCAACTAATGATACTTCTATGTTAATCACGTTTATTATATGGAGCGTCCGGTTTTGTAGATTCTTTCGTCAGTTATATACATATATATTAGGATATAAAATACTGAATACAACTTTAGGCAATAGACTAATATTTAACGCAACCTATCCAATTTCATGCTATGACTTAAGCATAACATCAAGTTGATAGGGTGTTACAGTTATAATAAATCAATGTTAAGGGAACTAGACCGGGCATCAAATCGGTCAAGGCAGGGGTTCAGAGGTTCAATCGGGGGTCTGACCGAGATATAATAAAATATATATATTTAATTATGTATATATATAAATATATACATATGATTAATTAAAAAACAAAAAATTATATTAAGTTATTAACAATAACATAACTGATGCAAAATAATATTTATTATGAGACATTTTATCAAACATCTTAAATATAAAATTCATTTATTTTAATTATCACTTATATTTCTTTTGGAAAATACTCACAGATAGTATAACAATCATTTTTTATTTTTTATTTTTAAATTAATTTAAGAGTATATAACAAATAAGCATACTAAAAGAATCAAGATTCGAAAAAAAATGAATTTTTGTTTTGATTGAGCTTTTCTTTTTCTTTTTTAAAAATAAAAAGTATTTTTTTTACCAAAATTTTAAAAAAAAACCAGTCAACCAGTTTGACCGGTCCAATTCATACCGATTCACCGGTTTTGATTGGTTCTTGACTGGTTTTGATCATAACCGGTTTTGTGGTATAGACCGGATCGGCCTGGGGTCCGGTTCCCGGTTGGACCAGTCCGACCGGCCGGTTCGATCCGGTTTTCTCTTCATTGTAATAAACAAATCATCATTCGGATTGTCATCCATCAGTGTCACTTACATATAACTTCTTAATCTTGGTGGATTTTCCTCAAGAATCCTAGCATACAACCAATACAGTTATGGTAAGGCACATCAAAGAACTTTATCATTTCCCTTATGATTAGGAAATACAGAACACAAATGCACTCAAAAGTCTTATGAGCATGGTTGGGTGATTAAGTGCAATATTTTAAATTATCATTTTGCCCTTAAGTCTTTAATTAATCTTGAAGAGAAATTTTAGCTTTATTTCCTTACTTGTTCATCCTTGAGGTTTGCATTTTTACTTAGTATAGTCTTTTAGCTCTTATACTTACTCTTCAAGCTTAAGTCCCTTAAGAAGATTATTGACTTCATTTAATTAGATATTTTGGGGCTCAAAGTTTACATCTTTGTAATTGAACATTTTTCTCTTTTTAATTAAGATATACGGCCGAAACCCTTTCAAGCATTCCTTTAAACTTCTTCTAATTTTTATTTTTCTTGGAATCTTGTTTAATCACGTAGTTTTATTAAGATTTATTCTTAACTTAGTGTTAAGTAACATTTTGGTATATTGATTAACTCTCATATATAATTTATTGAACATCTTTTGTGCTTAGTTGATCAATATTAGACATATTTTATGAGTTTGGGTTCTAATTGGGCTTAATTGTATTTTTCAGCATTATTACAAATTTATACTGTTTCTGTATTTTGAGCATATCTTGAGTTGTTGACCTCTAAAAATTACAAATTTTATATTGTAGGAAAGCTGAGATAAAGATCTACAACTTTGATGAGAAGTCAAGAACTAATTCAGATGTGTATTAGGACACGAAGTCAGAACAAGGTTGTTAGGCTTGCACCTGAGCAGTGTGCACTAATTAGACTATAACTTGAATTGTAGATATTGGATTAAGGTGAAATTGGTGCCATTTGAAAGATAAGATATAAAGCTTTAATTCATATGAATAACACTCTCCAAAATAATGAAATCTTGATGGATTTATTGGCTGTTGAATTTGACTAATGTGAATAGAGGTACAACCTAGACATGCTACAAAGATTAGACCATAACTCTCTCATTTCAAGACCAAATTAAGCAAATTGGTTGTCCACTTAAAGTTAAGAGCAGAGGATTAATTTGGGCTAAGGAAAATGTTGGATATTCATATTTGAGGTCTAATAAGAAGAGAGAAAATAGATACATGAATGACTCTCCTCTCCAACATTTTTCATTTTTCATTTTTTTCTCTCTTCTCTTCTCCCCTCTTCTTCTTTTCTTTTCTTTTTCTTTCATTTTGTAAGATACTTGTTTTGGGTTCTATTTTGTAACCTTCATTGCTATAGAGAAGTAAGACTTCAAGCTAGTTAAAGGAGACTCCAAGAGCATCATGGTTGTAATCTTGAAACCCTATACTTGAATCTTAATCATGTTCATTTTCTTGATTCTTTGCCCTTTTTAATTTGTATACTTACATTGAATGGTATTGATATGTGGGTTTATGAATATGGAATTAGTTGGGTGATTACTAATTGGTTGATTGGTATTAACTTGATTAATTAAAGAATTAGAAATTAGGTTTGGGTTCAAACCTAAGCTAATGAAATTGGGGTTAGAAATCAACATAGGTTAATTAGAGTTGAGGTCTCAATTATCTAATCAATTATATGTTGGTTGAATTCCTAAAGTTCTCTAGGTATAACTGTCGGGTTGTTAGTAGAGATCTCTCTAATAGCTCGAATAAGCCATACTCCATATATTTGATATATTGTGCATTAATGATTGATTCACCTTATGCATAAGGAACTCTTTGAACTAGTGTTTTATTTTCACCTAATTTTCTTTTATAGCTTATTTATTGCATGTTTGCATAGACCCCCTTTTACTTAACCAGATAGTAACAACATCCTTGTAAGACGATCTTGGTTGCACTATACTTCAAATTTAGTGTAATTAAGTATTTTAAATTTGTAATTTGGAGTAGGTTGTGACATTTGCTACCACTTAGTCAAAAACATTTTCTTTCCCCTTTGTTTTCTTGTGGCCGAACCTATCATAAAAATTTCTAACAAGTTCTATTTTTATTTCTTAGCTATAAGTTTCATTAAAGTTTTATGTAGATTCAAGATCAACCATTAAAAGTTTCAACTCATTTTCCCCTTATATTATTCCTTTAGTGGCTAAAGCTTACATCAAGCCAAGTTCCCATTTCTATTTTGTTTTACCTCTTGGATCCTCTTGTTTTAGACTTATTAAAGCTTATGGAACATAGATCTAAGCCTAGAAAGTTTTAATCTTACGAAATACTTAGTAAAGATTAAATCTTTTTAATGTTCATGTCTTAAAAACCACTTTCTCATGGTCATATTCCAACAACTATTCAAATAAGATAAAGCAAGCAACTTTAACATGGATTTGTTCTTAAAATGAAAAACAAACCAACCATCCAAACAAGCATCCAAAAAGGTAGCAACTTTAAGTATTTTCAAGGGACAAGAATAAGGATTAAGCCAAGAACACCATAATCATGGTTAGGGCTTGAGTTTTCTTGACCCAAAAGTGAGTAAAGTTTGAAACCTTACATCCTTTCTCAAGAAATGAACCGATTGAAAACTCTTAAGAGGAAATAGAAACACAAAGGAAGCATTTTTTTTTTTTTAATTAACTTTCATGAAGTTAGAAACTTTAGACAAAGCTTCAAACTCAAAGCTACGATCAAGCTTGAGCATTCATGGTTTTTGTCATGAAAAGAAGACTACAAAGATATTCCTACCTACTCGAGGTGATGAAGAAAGCAAGAAAGATTGAATCTTGAAGAGAAAATCTTTCTCCTAGCTCCAATGAAGCTCACGGTTTTGGCAAGGAAGAAAGATGAGGCCTTTGTCGTTTCTATCCTTGAGAGAGTGTGTATATGTGTTTGTAAGAGCTAAAATGTGTAGCCCTTAAAAGGTTAGGTTAGTGAGAAATGATAATGGAGGGTTCTTGAACTTGAAAGGGAAAGGAAAGAAGAAGATGAAGCAAAATAGAGAGTGTTGGCTTCTTAGAGAAGAGAGATGAAAGGAAATAACTTGGAGAGGAAGGAGTGATATTTTTCAAAATGAGAGCAAGTGAGAAAAGGGGTGAGGCCGTAGGGTTTATGGGCTTTTTGGGTGAGGTATTTCATTTTATGTCTTGATTAAGGAGACAAAATGGATTATTAGTGTTAGGGAATTAGTTGGTTAGGCTAATATTTCCCAAATTACTTTAGACAAGATCTTGTACTTTCTTATATAAAGCACTGTTGTCCCCTTTCTTTTTACTTTTGGTGACATCACTACTAGAAATATGTTCATTACCAACAGAAAATAAAGAAAAATCTGCCGGTATTAATTTTACCAATGGATTAACCGACGTAAAAAATCTGTCGGTAATAAAAAAAAATACTGATAGAAGAATTATCCGTCGGTAAAAACATAAATACTTCGGTAATAATAGCGTAAAAAATGTCACTGATAGAATAATACCGACGTAATTTTTATATATCTAACAGATAATCTATCGGTAAAATGAAATTATTTATTTTTTAAAAAATATTTATTAAATTTTTAACTGTTAATAAATATAATTATATATAATTTAATTTTTTTATTATTTAAATAAAAAAATTTAATTTTTTATTTTAAATACAGAAGAAATTAAAAAATTATTAATTAAATAATATATATAATATCATTAAAAAATATTTATAATACAATTTAAAAAAAAAATCTAAAATCTACGGATACTGTTCATCATCAATATCTGAGATATCGTTGTCCTCGTCCTCGTCTTCGACTCCAGATGGATGGCGGTGTGGAGAAAGTTGCAGTGGTAGAGGTGAGGGTGGAGGTGGTGCTACGGATGAAGAACTACTGCTCCACATCTACTCATGGAAGTTATCCAGAGTTATCACCCTCTGTTCCAAGGACTATATCTGCTACGACCATTGCTGCTTATCTCTCTTGTGGCACTCATATAGCTCCATGTATCTCTAGTTGACCTCTTCAAGCTACCTCTGCATTGACTCATTCAGTACATGGACCTGATCATGGATGGACTTCAGATTGGTCCCAGCAAGTCCAGCTCCAAACACAGAGCCTGGAGAATATGACCTACTGTAAGAGGTCCCCATCTCGTAGATTCGCCCCTTGTAGCAGCCGCTGATCATCTAGGCCTATACCTCATCGTCGCTAACAGCTGGGCCAGTAGGAGTGCTCCCGTCCCTTTATTGTGTTGGGCCTCGGTCAGCCATTGAGTGAACTCACGCTGTAATTAGAAAAAATAAAAAATATTAGATTTAAATAATAATAAAAATAATAAATTAAAAATATTGATAATTAAATTATAAGTACTTACATATATGGTCTCAGATTGCATATCAACCCACTGGAACTTGTCCTGCTTCTGGGTGTGGGTCTTATGGAACAACTTCCCTAGAGTTGGCGGCTTATTCATCACCTTCTCCTATATTAAAGAATTTTCACATAATTATATATGTAATATTTAATACGAAAATAAAAAAAATAAATGAGAAGAAAACAATATTTACCATTCTTAGTGGTATGTCCTCGATGGTGGTGGAGCCTTCAGTGTGCAGAGAGCCATCGTCGGCTGATCCTCTGCTCGTCCTAGCCTTCACCTGCTTCGCCTTAAATGTAGGTGAGTCCCAGTGGGCCTCAAGGCTTGGAGGATCTCCTCCATGAGCTAGTGGGTGCTTGCATTGTTCTCGCAAATGTCATGAGACATATTGCGGAGGTACTTTCCGGCCCTAGTGCTCCATGCCCTATAGATGGCAGCCTCTTCACACGGATCGATAATAAACATACGCTACATACATGTAACATAATAGTCAACAAGTGAAGTAAAAATAAAAAATAATTATTATTTTACCTTCCACTCTTTCCACTACAACTCCTGTGTGACATCAGGGGCCTGCACAAAATTGGGATACAGGGCGTGGAAATTCTCCTCAAATACCTCGGTAATCTTGCGCAACCTTGGCTGTGGTGGAATCTAGCTATGTCATAAAATAATAGATTATGTAAGATATTTGTCAGTTAAATTTTCTATCATAATTAAAAGTTTATAATAAATTTAAATTTTAGATTACTTACCAGAATTTACCATTGTATTTAAACTCTACTTGCTGGTTCATGGAGCCCTGTGAGGGGGTGGACGAGGAGGCCTAGGCACCTTACGAACCACGCAGGCAGGGGGTAAGGGAAGGTGCAAAAGCAGGTTAACTGCGGGCCTCACCTCTTGGAAATGGAGGTGGAGGTAGAAAAACCCGCTGGGGGAATGAAGGCTGAGACCCTTAGTTGTGATACCCAATTGGGTTTCATAACAAACTCCTGGGTATATGGACTAGGAGGGACAGAGGAGCCATCACTCGTAGAAGTGGTGGACGTAGGCGCAGTGGAGGTGGTGGGTAGGGGACAAGTGCGAGGGGATAAACCATACTTCCTCGGTCACCCTCACCTCGTCCAGAACTAGGTATCCGTCCTGCCATAACTGATCTGTACAATATATACAAAATTGAAAATATAAGACATATATTAACTAAATAAATGCATAACTCATTTATCATATCAATAGTTATTTAATTCTAATAATATTTTAATGACAAAAAAATTTAGGCAGAGTCTCGACTTAAATTTGGAGCCTTCTTAAAAATTAATTCAATATTTCAACACCACATAATAACCAAAATAAATTGCATAATCATAGCATTCTAAAGTTAATCGTAATAACTATTCTAGAGCGCATAACATCATAGCATATAATTCAAATAATGGGAAAGAACTCAAAGCCTTCCCCCAGTCATGCAATCCAATCTTACAATTCCATCCTTGAAAATTTCAATCTCTAACAAAGAAAATAACTCAATTAACTAATTAAGAAACAAAAACTTCGAGTAAAGAAATGGAACTGAAAAAAAAGGATAAACTAAAATGTGAAATCGATTAAAATGTTAAAAAACATACCAGGAACACAATGGTGGTCTCCAGTCATGAAATAGGGGCCCTGGTGGTGGTGAAGTGGCAAAGAGAGCGAGAAAGAATGAGAGAGAATGGTAGTGAGGAAGTGAGGAAGAAGAAGAAGCGGGCTCGCATTTTAAGGATTCTTTTTTTTTTTTTTTACTGATGGGTTATCCGTGGGTAAAAAATTAATGAAATAGTAATCCATCGGTAATAATAAAACAAAGCGAATCATTTTATTAGTTGAATATTACTGACAGATAATCCATCGCTAATATGGAGCATGATCAGATGATGGCAGTGAAACCAAGTTGTCAAATATCGATGGATAATCCATCGGTAATATAAAAATACAAATTTTTTATGACAAAAAATAAAAAAATTTAAGTTATTTCAATTTTACCTATGAATAATCTATCGATAAGTAATAAAAATATTTTTAATTCATCTAAAAAAATGAATGTTATTTACCAACGGTTTTTCTGTCAGTAATTGCTTGGTGCAAAATGGCGGGAAGGTTTATCGACGTTTTTATCGACGGATATTTTTTACGTCGGTAAATTCACGTGTCAATCATTTATTTAATTTTACCGACGAATAGTTACCGTCGGTAATATCCGTCAGTTTTTCACGAATTTCTAGTAGTGCATCATGTGTACTTAGTTGTCTAGTTAACTTTTAATTTGAATTTGATGATGTGATTAAGTGTTCTTACTACTTATATGACTTAATTAATTAAGGGTTAGTGATTAACTTATGTTTCCATGGTTAGTGGAATTGTAATTGAAATTTTATTATGCTTAATTCACTTTAATTAAGTGAATTCTTGGTGATTATTGCTTAATTAGTCTCTTTGAAGTTTGATATCCTTGATTAGCAAGTGTCTAATTTTAATTAAGCATCTCATAATCTCTCTTTCCTTTTTATCCTTTTTAACCCTTGATTAAGCATTTATTCTTAATTTCTCATTAAGTTCCTAATTACTCGGGGTTATTGAGGTAATTTAGCATAAGAAAAATTGGGGATGTTACACCTCTTCAAAACCTTATAAGACAATTGGACTTCAAGACATTGAATTCTAAGGCAATTAGAGAAATTATTATTTTGTGATTTACCTTTGATTAGTGTCCCACGCTATCCTACACTACTCATAGACAAATAGACAGGTAACGGTTTTTATTCCATGTCCCAAGAGTGTACCTAGATTCCTTATACTCTACACAACTTTGAGTTCTTCTCTATGGGTGATCAAGCCAAGGAAAGCATTAAAAATAGAATGAAAAAATCAATATAAATATATAAGATTCAAATAAAACAATGCAAAAAGTCAATACATTATTATTTACATAAGCTACATCTTAGTCCTAGCATATGCAACATCCCCAATTTTACTATGTTTATAACTTGGTATCACTAGTAAATAAATAGATAATAGACTAATAGATAATTGATATAATAGTATGTTTTTAGATGTTTGGATTAATTGCAATTCTATTTATGTCAACTCTTTTACTATTGTGAGTTGTGCCTTTAGGATAGATCCCTAAACACCCAAGGGTCCAATAAAATAAAATCACATAATTAAGAGTATAGGTTATTTATATTCACTAATAATGATATACTAATTAAGGTTCCATTTGAAATAACTCACTCACTTAGTAAATTCTTTAGATAAATTAAAAACCAATATAATGAGACATAAAGTACAAGAAGGCGCAATGTGATGTCACTAAAGAAGAAGTGTGACCAAGAGAGAGAAAGACCCCTTTCAAATTCAAATTAAAATGTTCAAATTAAGCCACATCACTGCTAAAAATCAAAACTCATCTCAACCACTCATTTAAACTCATGAAACCCTAATCCCTTCCTTGAAGTCGTTGAAGACATCAGCATCTTCCCCCTCCATTTTCATTTTTCTTTCTTCTTGTTTCCATCTCTTCCTCTCAAAAATCCAAGAAACCCTTATACCCACTTATCTTTCCGTTTCAAAAATCAATAAAAAGGAACCCCCTTGGAGCTCAAAAAAGTCACGATTTTAAGAAGGGAAGAAGTTGGGTTGATTTTGGTTGGTGTTGGAGCTTGGAGATCAAGGTTCAAGTGCTCTTAAGCTTGAAGTGAGGTAGGGAGTTCTAAACTATATTTATGTCTTCTTGAAAGTATGGATTTTGTGAGCCCTAACCTGGGGACTTTGCACTTACACTAACCACTATGGTTTTAAGCTTGTAGATGTTGAGTTAAACTCCCTAGAAGTGTTTAAAATGGTTTTGGTGGTGGGTTCTTTGTAGATGATATGATTTAAAGATATGGTCATAAATTGGGTGATTATGTCTAAGAAGGTGGAGAGCTAGTAATTTAGTGAAGGTAAAGGATTTAGTTTCCTTAATTTATGTTTAGTTAAAATGTGTAATTTCCCTAAAGGAATCAAAGTTAAAAATTTAGTAGAAGTGGTGAATAAGTTTCGGCCATTGTATATGATTTAGAGAGATTTTGGTCTTTTTGAGGATTTTTGTATTGTTAGTTGGATGATTTTAATGTAAGAGTTATCATTTGAATTAGTTTTTACTAGTTAGGGGAAGATTCCCTTTGGATTCTGGTAAGCTTTCATGTAACTGATAAATGAATAAAGGTAGAAGTTGGATTTAGCTCTTGATAAAGATTTTAGCAGCTAAGGGCATTTATTAGAATCTTGATTTAAATTGTGAACTTATGAGGAATTTGTTGCGTTGGTGTAAGTTGCTTTTGGAGACGAGGTTATGTAAAGTAACTAATTAAGAATATGTCAAAGTACTAGCCTGCCTTAAAAATTAGATAGTCTTAGATAAAATGGTGGCTTAAGGCCTAATGGCCTCATATGTAGTTATAATAATAATTGGGTTGATTCTATTAGCCTATATAAATTATGGAATTGAATAATTGATTTTTATAAAGAATTGCGGTGCATGGCTAAATGGCAATGTGTCATTATCAAGGTATACAGCCTTTTGAGCTTGGTATTTTCTCTTCATTTTAATGATGGAATATGTTCTTGACTAGTGTCTGGAATCTTGGTTAGATCTTTGATTATTATTGTTTAAATGATCTCTATGAACTATACTAAATTGTTGATTAGTTACTTGACTATTCTGGCTTATGGAATCTCCTGGTACAACCGTTATATTACTAGAATTCTGTTGGGTTATTTCTTGATTCATGTTGATTAATGATCTTAAAGTATGTTTATGTGATGAATTGTGCCAAGTTATGATTGAGAATTTATTTGCATTATAAGGATGCATGATGCATAAGAGTCATTGCACAAATTTTATAATCAAGGAATTAAACCATAATTTAAGACTTATTGTAATTAGTCAGAGAGAGTGAATCTGGCTAGGAATAAATCTGTGTAAATGATGATTCACGTATAGGAATGAGCTTAGTCTTGATAAGCAGTCTATTACACTAAGGGTAGCAAGTTTCCCCCAGTGTCAAGGAATTTTATTATTTCAATACTTTAATATTTAAGAGCACATGCTAAAGAAATAATACTTAAGGTAATCATGACATGCATATCTATGTGGTTGTTGCATACATCATGAGCATTGTACTTTATTTTCGACTGTAATTATTGTGATTTACTACTTTATGAGGTAAATGAGATAAGTGTTTGATAAAAGGAACCTACTTCAAATGATTATATTTTTGAACTATTAAAATGAACCTTTATTTTATGATATGGTATGTGTAACACCCTTTATTACATAAGTCATGCTCGAGTCATAGAGTTATATTAAAAGGTTGTCACTATGCTAAAAAAACTTTAAAATATGGAAAATATAATATATGGCCCTTTAACTGCACACTTTAATATTGACTAATAGTTCATAAACTTCATCGTCTCTAATACGTAGAGGATAAAATAATTACAATTTAAAAGTAATTGTGATTAACATAATACACAGAACTTGCTTTCGACTGGTCACTAGCTAGCTTCAATAGTCTTTTGGTCTAGTTTGCGTCTGAGTATTGCTCAGAAAATATCCTAGTACTCTGCCTTGCACTTGATTTCCAACTTAGGTGTTGGATTGTTTATAGAAAAGAAAAATATACAAGCAGGCAATTAGAATCTAAGGTTCTTAGTAGGTAAACTCGAACTATTACTCATATAGTGCCATCATAAACATTCCAGCTGCTTCAGTTTCTTATGAAAATGTGAGCATATATACGCAAGCAGTGGTTCAATTTTAAGATGAAAACATCTTTATCGAAGCGGGTTATATTTTAACAACCACTTGGCATATTATATGACAGACATAGAAACACGAATAGTGTAATATACTTTAGTAAGAATCATAATAACATCATGACATAATGAGATAATTAGAAATGCACATATAGATGCTTGTATTTGATTGTATGCAAGTGCACTTGACTTAATTCATCTCTTTCTTTAACTTGCAACTTAACCTTGCTCTTCTGTACTTGGTCCCTTAGAGGTGAATGACCTTTCTCACCCCTAAGTAATAGCCTGCTTTTCAGGTCCGAACTCGTACCTATACATGAGTGACGAGTTTACTTTCCCCAACCCTCACATCGATCTATTCCCTGTAAATTTGGTCGAGGGTTGGCCCAAATCTTAGACAGTAACACTCTAGCCCATGCTAGCTAGGTCTATGCCATGCCTCACGTGGTATCTTGGTATGTCCCTCTTTTGCAAGTTCTTATTAACTTTTCTATTCACCTTTTATCATGCATGTGAATGCTCTACATTCTTGTACATGACTCACATTATATTTTAATCATATTTGCATGCATGATTATCACAGTCACTCCATATACTTACTGATAATTTTAAATTCATAAATAATCATCTTGACTGGTAAAGACTATCAATCCATTAATCTTGTACTTTTTGCTGGAAATTCAGCGGCATAACATATCGTATCCATTTTCGATGAATAGTGCCAGGCTACCAGAAAGATTCAAATAGGCAACAATTCCAATATGGGTATCACATTCCTAATAACAATGTAACAATATAACAAGTTAACATGAATAGGGTTTTCTGCCCCCTTTATTCAATTTTGCCCAAAATTTGTACATCCCACCAAAATTTCATTTTAATTCATTTAGTCCTACATTTTGGATATGTCACAGTGTTGGTTGTCTAGTTTCCAACCCTTTTAGTCCCATCTCATTTTGATATGTGTAACTCAAGATATTTAAATTTTGCCTCAGCCTATTCGGTCACTAGCCAGAATTACACTCCTGGAAGTAAAAATCCATTAAAAATAGGAATCTAACGAAACCATACGAAACCTATACCAAACTAAAGATAACAGGACAAGCTTTTATTCCAACAAGTGACACATCATTTGCATAAGCAGAATGCAAGTTATAAGTCCCACAAGTTGACCTTTTTGGACTGCCCTATCTTAGCCCGATTTAGACTTAAGGCAATTTCATTGAATTACTGGGAGTGATTGGGAATGAATCTGATTATGAAATTTTTATAGGATGTTCGTCTACATGTTAGATTTCTAACAAGACTAGTTTCACTCAATTTGAAAGTATGTGGGGTGAGTTACACCCCTCCCAACATGTACTGCTCAGAAGGAAACCCAGATTTTTAGGTTAAAATTCAAAAATTCATAATTCATTCAATATTAATCCAATGACCTTATAATTTATATGTATGGAAAGCCCTGAATTTCTAGTTTCAAGAAAATTAGTTTCATTTTGTTTCAACGGCTGTATGGACTACCGTAGGTTCTCCTAGTTTTTCAAATTTTAGTTTGCTCTCTATCTTATGTTCCATGAAAGATTCAATCTTAATCCCTCCAAATACTTAATAAACCAGCCATAAATCATCATACACATCAAGTATATCACCAAAGAAGTGAAGAGAGTTGAATTCTCATACAGCTTTAATCCATGAAAATAAGAAGCAAAAAATAGAAATCCTACCTCTTGATTGTTGTAGATGTTGACTAGGTACAAGTTCTTGGTGTGGAAGAGGGATGGAGCTTGAAGGTAGAAGTAAGGTGAAGTGAGTAACGAGAAGAATGAAGAAAGAATAGAGAAGAGGCAGCTGCTGATGGGGTCGAGAATACCAAGGGAGGAAAGTGGAAATTAGTTAAATTTTATGGTGTTTGAGTCATGGTGTGGTTGGTGGCTTGGGTGGTGGAGACTTGGCCACTCCTCCCCTATCTAGTAGCTCAAAATGGCACTATCCTAAGGGGGTAAAGTAAGTGAGTTCTTAGCCATTGGATCTAGGGTTTGGAGTGTTGAATTTGGTTAGTTCAGTTTTGAGGTTTTTAGCTCCGAGTTCAAGTAGAGCAAGCAATATCAGGTTCTGAGCTCCATGTTGATCGCTGAGTTCAATCGGAATGGACACGAGTTCCGATCTCTGAAGTGATCTCCAAGTTTAAATAAAATGGACATGAGTTCCGACTTTAAATAGAAATTAGTGATAGTTCTAAGTGATGGTGCATTAATATTGTTATACGACATATATGAATACTAGTTCAAGTTTAGTTAATATCGGAACTCAGAACTTAGCAAACAGAGAATTAGATTGGGTGTACTTAACGTTGAACTCGGAACCTAGTGAATAGAAAACTAGATTGGTAAAAATAATGTCGGAACTTGGAACTTAGGCAACACATTCATAAAAGTCTTGGAAGACCAATTGTGGATTAATGTCGGATATCGGAATCACATAGCACATAAAACACTTTGAAATCGAAAGTCAAGGACAAGAATATAAAACCTAAAATACTTAAACTCAGAAGTCAAGAACTAGGACGCTTTAAAACTCTTATACACGTAATTCGAAAACTCGGTATCTCATCAAACATATAACCTCAAAACTCGATCCAGAATCAATCTCGGAGATCGAACATAACCCCGGAAGTCGGGAATCAAAACATTAACCTTATATACATAACCCCATAAGTTGGAACTTGTATAATCTCGGAACTCGGACTAATTCAATCTCGGAAGTCGGCCCTAAGCTCAAACTCGGGAACATCAATAGAAGTTAAAAGCTTGAAAGATAGATTAAGACTTAAGATTTTAAACTTATAGACAGAATGGAAACGAGTTCTAATTTTTAGGCAAAATGGAAAATAATTTAGCACAAGAAAAATTAAAGATGTTACAATATGATCATTCTTTTTAAAAAAAAATCGAAGAAGTTGGGATGATAACGCTATCATTGGATTTATATTAGCTTAGAATTGCCTAGTCAAAAATTATATTTTTCTCTCCTCTGTGTTCCGATGTCGTCCCCAAACGGTGTTGATGGTATCAGCGGTGATTTTCCTATGGATACTGTAACATCCCCACTTTTTGTCTAAGCTAATTAGTTCAGTAATCCTGGCTAATTAGAGAGGTTAACGATTAACTGAGAATTAATCAACTAATCTCGATGAGCAATAGCTTAGTGAATTGAGTCAAGTCAATAATTGAATCATAATGCACTAAATGGTTTAATTAAAACCTAATTATTCGAACCTCGTTAATTCGTAACTTAGAAATATAATTAAGCTAATCCAATCTTATTAATTAAGTACAAGACAATTGTTCTACTGTACTAATTAAGATAGATTAATTCTAAACCCTAATTGCATAATTCATAAGATCAATTCTTTTAAGAGGAAAAACGTCTTAAAGATGTAATTAACCGAAATCGGTTAAAGAGCAATTTAACTAATTGAATTGATTAACAACTTAAGTAATTCTCATAGCTTTGAAGATTTAAAAAATTTTCTTAATTGATACACCAAATCTTGGCCAAGGGCAAGAGCAAAATCCAACCATCCATTTGTCTTCTCATCATGCACCATTAGATCAAGAGTCCATGTTAGTAGATTCCTTGAGTCAAGACAAAAGATTTACTCTCCTCCATCAAGATTGTGACACTTGGAGTGATCACAATCATCCAATCTGTCACAGGATAGATCATGCTTTTAACCACTTGAAAGAAAGCACTTCTGATGCTCTTTACCCAAGTGTCAAGACTCAAAGGAAACACAATCCACTCTTTTACCCCAAAGTTCCTAGCCCTTTTGCTTGAAAAAGAAGCAAGACTCACCTACTCTCTCTTGCTTGTTGGAGAAGCAAAGCAATCAACCCACTTCTCCCCATTTTTACGCCCAAACTAGCCCTCCCACTCTCTCATTTGTGATTTTCATCCTCTCACTACAAGCCTAAGCTCTCACTTCTCTCTAAGCCTCATTCTAGCTCTCTCCTACTCTTCCAATTCCCCTTGTTCTTCCTCCCACTTTCACACCCCATCCAACTCTCTTTCCTTTCACCATTCCACTAGCCCTTCAAGGACCACCCTCTTTGGTTCTTGAGGAAGCAAAACAAACACTCACTTAGCCCCATTATCAAGCTCAAGGAGGAAGAAGGCCATCTCCAACCATTTTCATTCTTCAAGCCTTCAAGAGAATCCTTGTGGTAGTGATTCTAACTCTTTTTTCTCATGTATTTTTCAAGCTCTAGAATCTCACAGGCTCTTTATATTTGGGTGGTTTAGAACTCTTTAAGGTCTCATGACCATTTCTTGCCCTATGAGTTTTCTTGTCTTGTTGAAAGTGTTGTTTTTAAAGTAAGAATATGTGGCATGATGGATTTATGTATCTTGCTTTAGTTTGGTTAAAAATACTGATTTGGTGACTAAAAATTTGAGTATGATGATGAGTTAAAACATGAAAATGGTGATTTGAAGTGATATAACAATTTCTCCATGAGCTTGAAGTGAAAAACTTAAAAACTAGTAAATTTGGAATTCTGGCAGTCTGTAAAACGTTCGGTATATTTATTTCTTCAGAACTCAAAATGCAACGAAACTAATTTTCTATGAAAGTAGACTCAAAGAGCTTTTCATACATATAAAATATGCGAGATTTGGCCTTAAAACGAGAGAGATATGAATTTTCAAAGTCTGCTGTTCCTGGATGGGTTTCTGTCCGGGCAGTGGGTAATAAAACGTTCATAACTCAAGCTATACATAACATTTTTGAGTGGGACCAAGTTTGTTAGAAAGCTAAGACATAGAGGAACACTCCCATAAAACAGTTTTGTCAGATTCCATGTGAGGAACTCCCAGTGAAGTGGATAAGCCACTGACCCGAGATGAACTTTCAATCCTCAACAGTCAGAATAAAATGTGCATAACTCAAGCTACAAAATGAATTTTTAAGTGGGGTTTATTTTGTTTAAAAATAGACTCAGAGAAGTACATCCACACAAAATTTCGAAATAAAAGATTAAAAGATGAAATTTTGGTGAATTTTCAAAGTTACTGCCCTAGTGTAAAAGTAAAATTTGGTTATGGTAAAAGTTAAAGAATAAGGAGAAATAAGCTCCAAGACATTAATACCCTTATAGTAAGCATTGGAAAACCTTTATAATACAACTTAAAAGTGTCAAAGAGGATAATAGATGAAATTGGCACTATGACCAATAAAAGAAGTTCTACTTGAGAGCGATCTGATTAAAAGCTTGCTTAAAATTTATTAAGCTAAGCTCATAAAATGTTGCTTGAGAATATGCCTATGTTTATGTGCAAGCATGATGTTATGATGATGATTATGATGATGATGATATGATGATGTTATGATAATGATATGATGCTTAATGTTATATGATATTGGTCTCTGTTTGGCAAAATTTTGGAAGCTTGATTCTAGCGCTATCTTTTGCCGAAATTTTGTAAAAACCATGGACTTAGAAATAATTTGCATCATAAGCTTTAATAAGAAGAAATTTAATTCAAGTAAGTGATCCTTCAAGAGGGAAGGTAACCTAATTTAAACTCCCCTCACCCACGACTCACATGAGGCATGGCATGACCCAGCTAGTGTGAGTATAGGGGATAGGTCTTACATGAGACATGGCATAACCTAGCTAGTGTAAGTACCGAAATTCTATGGTGGCGGCACACTATATGAGCTCATTACCATATGTTTAGTGGGTGAAAAGATAAAATAAATTTAAGAAAAGAAAAAGGGACTTCGGTCCAAACCCTAGAAAGGGAAAGAAGTTAAGAGAATCTTATAGCACAATCATGCATTTTTATATGATTATACTTATGCCCATGTATGATATGATTTAAGTGATTAGAGATTATGTTAAAATTGAACCCGCTTCGGATATTCATGATTTCGAAAATCCAAGAATTGAACCTTATGCATGCTCACTATTTTCATTAATAAAGCGAAGTGGTGGGATGATGACAATGACACTTTAGTGTCGGGTTCAATCCTCTTGAGAAATTCCATTTCTCACCCAGTTATTCTCTCTCGTATCGTCACCCGGATCTCGACGGCGCATCTCGGTGGAAGCGAGCATGGATCCCCGACTTTGTGGCGTATGGCGGATGTCGGATGATTGCTGATGTGGACTTGTCGTCAGCCGTGGCTCATCTTCATTCATCTCTTTTGTGACACGATGTGATTTTAGTTTGTATCTAGTATTTGGATCATAGCACGACCATGAGCCTGGTTTGATATAATGCTGATATATATGTATGTATATATATTATGAACCCATTTCGATGTAATGATTTTGCTATATAATGCAATGTATTTGTGAATTACTATTCATTTACCTTTCTCTTGTTTTGTGATATTGGAGTACGTATTGTATGCGACACGCTCTTTCTCTGTCTGAAACACAGTTCAAGGCTTTACTTTTCAAAACAACAAGCGGCAGCGTATTTCAAAGAAAAATCTTATCGTATTTTCTGTATAACTTAATTTCAAGCAAAGAGTAGTTTTCCACGAGTATAAGTAACAGCTAATAAAACGCCGTAATACGACTCAAGCGTAGTATGGGTTTATTAGGGTGTTACAGATACCTAAATGGGAATGACACTATGACCTAGCTTTGACCTTCTTGTGGTAATAGCCCAGGCTGGTATTAGGGTTTATGTTTTCTTTACTCATCCTTTTAGCATTTTTGTCCTTAGTGGTCAGTATTCCGTTGATAACATCACTCTACATTGGGCACATATGATATTCTTCCTTGATCTTGCTCCCCCGATATTTACTTCAAAGACAGACAACTTAGAGGAGAGTTCACCCTATACAATTTTGCTAGCGTCTAAGACTAGTCCATCTACAACTAGAGATTGGGCGATCCCAAAGTATTGGCTTTTACAGAAGGATGCTATAACATCTGTGCTAGAGAATGGCTTCCATGCTCCCTGAGGACTTTCTTTATTCTGACTAGACTTGATGGGATGTACTTATTTTAGGATTAAGGCTAATGTCTCATGGTCTGCATGCCTATTTTTTATGTTCTATATGTGGCTTATTGGAAACTATATATTCTGTGATGCAGTTTGCTATTGCATGCTTAGTGAATGCGATCTACTATTATGGAGCTAATATTAGACCTCTCTTTTTGAGAATAACTATATCTTATTTTGGGAAGGCTATTTGGAAAGCTTGACTTTATTGGCTTGACTGGACATAGTTAGGCATGTCTGGAAATGGACATGTATATATTTATACCCAGCCTAGGAAATGCATGTTAGGACTTATTTATCTTGCTTACCCTTTTATTATTATGCAATTAATGTCAGCTCAATGATGCAATCTGCGTGTATGCATGTGTTTATGCAAAAGCCTAGTTTTATAAATCCTTACGTTCTGTGAAAATTCTACATCATTTTTTTTTTTTATATTTCGCTACCTTAAGTTACAAAAATATTCGATAGTTACTCGTAACAACTACTAATCGATGTAATATGATTTAAGCATAATATGGTAGTTATTAGGGTTTTACAACATATAACAATTTTAGCCACTCATGGATACAATATTATACTCAATGAAGAAAAAAATCATAAACAGAAGAAAGTAGAAAAAAAGGAAAAAGTTTACTCAGTTATAGATGTTGATCTCTCTTCTCTTAGCTTCTACTCCCTTGTGCTCGTTCAAAAGAAGGATTCCAAGTATAATGGCATTTAAATGTGTAAGGGTAGAAACTAATAGAACCTTTTTTTAGCCTCTAATTGCCTAAATAAGAGACAACATATATATATTTATATAATCATAATAATGGAAACAACAATGAGAATCAGATAGTTAAATCAATGAATTAACAAGGTCATAACCCAAGATTATAAGTTAGAGGATTGAAGATATTTTATAAAATTTACTAATTTGTAAGAAGATTGGTTACCATCCCCTAGATGTATAGTAAAAGCTAACTAAAACTCTATGTCACAAGATCAGTTATTTTAAAGTTTGAATTTAGATAAATTAAAGTCAAGAAATTGTTTGGGAAATATTCAAAGATAATTTAGATAGAGGAAAACTTAGTAATTAGACTTTAAGATAGATAAAGTGGAGATACTAATACTAGAAATGTAGCTAGAGTAAAATGGTTCAAGCAGAGAAAAGCTATATACTTGAGATTTACTATAAAAGGCTAGGAAGGACCAAAAAAAAGGATTAGATCTTGATTAAGACTTGTAATTAAAGATAATTACAATAGAATCGAAGGTACTCATGTGTAAAATTTTTATGTTAAAAGCAAATTAATCTAGAGATTAAAGTCTATAGCCACAATCCTAGTTGGATTAATTGAAGAGTGTTATTGTTTGTTAAGCTAAGATGGACTAAAGTGATTGCTATTGGTATGAAGGCAAAATGAGGAAGCAGTGAAGGTAACTTTGATGAACTTAGGCACAATTAGTCACCATTTTGTTTAGGAAGTCAACTTGTGGTAGGGGTTCTTTTTCCCTCCCCTTACTTCTAAAAACTTCCAAGGGCTATGTAATTATGCGTTTTTGAATTTAATTTTGTCTTGGTTTTGACTCTAATGCTTTTAATGGTTGCTATAGCATGAGAATGTTGTTTGATGCTATATCATGTTGTCTGATCCCGTTAAGATCAGAGAATAAACTCATGTACCAAACCCCTCATGCTCCTTTTTCATTTGTTTGGACCTAGCCCATGCTACTATAAGATAGTTGGTACGAACTCCACTTCTCCTTTCTTGCATTGTTGTCAACGGGCAGATGCTCTACAATCACCATCTTTGCCAACTCTTCTATCATCTATGTTTTAGCTGCCTCTGAATCAAGTGTTTCAATGGTGGGCACATGTCTACAGTCTCGCCGGTACCTTCATCGATATCAATGTTGATGTAGTCACAATCTGCATCACACTGCTACAGACCAACCTTGACAGGACTATTGTCTGACTCCCATGACCTACTCCCGTCACCATCATCATAGCGGCATCTGCTGATGTGACTAGCACCGCTGCCATCGCCCCTGAAAGGTGGCCATATGTTGATAGTGGCTCTTTTCCACCACTATCATTGACCGATCTCGGCATTCGCACTACCTTCCGATGTGCTTCTCTGGCAAGCCTCCTTAAAGGTGACCCCACCTCCTTCCATACTATATGCAGTGACAACGCTCCATCTTTTCCAGTTTTGCCTTTTCTCAACCGCTTAGGTTCTGCCATGGAAGCAATTTTGCAAGTCCTCGCTCCCTATGACTTACAAAATGGTTGTCACACCTAAACACATTCTCCTTATGTTTTGTGGGTGATTCATTCTTAGCCTCCATCATAATCTTTGTCGCCACTGCCATTGGTTCCCCAACTAATTTAGTAACTCCTACTTCTTTCCCAAAAGCTATCACCACCTACTTGATCTCCTCTAGTAGTGCCTCTTCCTTCACCACCTCTATTGGGTTTGAGTTTTGGGGTGGATGGTCAACTACCACTACCTCCACGTCATTGTCTAGATCTTCTTCCTTTTCTTCCTCTTCAACTTCTTTTTCCTCTTCTTCTTCCTCATCCTGATTAATTTCAAGAAGAGCACAAATGTTAGGAGGCCAATCTTCCATGGCGAATCTTCTTCTTCTCCTCTACCATCGAGCTTCATTATCCTCCCAGATCGATAATCTACGTCTCTTAGAGAATGTTTTCTTTACCAGCCTTTTGAGGTCTTTCAAATTTTGCGTTATCCTCTTCATGCTTTTCTCCCACTCTGACTCTGATCCTTTTGCAGTAGATTGCATGGTTTCTGGCGCAGGGCCCCCAAGAACAGAGCCTTTCGAAATCTCAATACCAGTGCGTACTTGGAGGAATTTACAAACAAGAACAAAAGAAAGAAAATGATGAAGGTATTGAGATTTCGAGAGACCCAATTCTGTCCCAAGGTTCTAGTCCCAAATTCTAGCCTTACCTAATCACACACCCCTATCTCATACGTATAGTCTCTTACTTCATTCACCATGCTAGCTTAGCAAAATTGGCTACAAATGTGCATTCCCCACTACTCCCTAATTCCCTCCATGTCTTTTTCCTTATTTGTCCCTTTCTTCTATGCACTCTGGTCATGTGTGGGTTCTTAACAGGAACCTTTCTTGGGAAAAAACTAGGCTCTTTAGGATTAACGAATTCCATCTCACTCCCTAACATTCAAAGCATTGAGGTCATGGTAGGCCTATCCTCTGGGTATTGTTGCACACAAGTGAGATTAACATGTATGCAATGCAATACTTTGGAGGCAATGCATGAGTCCTTTATGTTTGAGCCAATCAAATGTAAAGCCTTGCCCTCTTTCCAAAGTGTCCATGCCTGAATCATAAAAGAATAAAAGAAAAGTTAACAACTTTTCAACTCAATTTAACATTGATAAATTAAAAATTGTCAATTACTTACATAACCAACAAGGTTGTATGTGTTGTTTTCATGATAAAGCGCTCTATTCCCATTCCCACGTATAATCTCCAATAATAAAACATCAAAGCTGAAAATATGAGATTTAATTGAAAATAGCCCATGAATGGCATACTCCGATGCCATGTACCCACTACAAGAAATTATTAGGGCAACATATTCATAGATAGCATATAAGAGTACTCACTACAAGAAATCATTAGAGCAAAAATATTCACAAATAGAATATAAGAAAACAAATAAGGTACTGTTTTTTATATAGATAATTATATAATGAACTCTCAGATTAACAAAGAATGAGTGAGTACCAAGAGAGTAACATAATATAGGACTAAAAAGCAACACGAAAACCTCAAGACAAAAACACCCATCAAACTGCTTAAAACTCCCCCGGGGCCCTCAAAAAAATCTTCACCAAAGGTCTGAAAGATATCATCTCAATTGTACCGAATTTCCATATGCTTTCTATAGCAAAACATTGCATGCGCAAAAACAAACGAGATACTAATTTAGAAACTCACCAAGCCCCAACTACTTTATTTGTGTTTCCTTCAGTTTGATCTCCTCCAAAAGCTTTAGCCATTTCAAAATCAGGTATTTTCGAGTTCAAATTATTATTAAGTAAAACATTACTTGCTTTGAAATCTCTATAAATTATTCTTAATTGGGAATATTGATGAAAATACAAAAGTCCCTTGGCAATTCTAAATATTATATTGAAGCGCTGAGGCCAGCTCAGCAATTTATCTTTGGTATGGTCTGTTTTTCAAAGCAAATCTATTACTTCATAAGCAACTAATTATATAACTAAACTCATAAAACACAATTGCATCCTAACCAAAGCTTTTTTGATATTCCGTACCAAAAATGAAGGAGTCTAGGCTATTGTTAGCCAAGTATTCATAAATTAGCAACTTTTCCTATCTCTCAATGCAACAACCAAGAAGCCTTACAAGATTTCTACGTTGAAATTTAGCAATCAATTTTACTTCATTTATGAACATAGTCATTCTTTGTTCGAAGCTCGTTGAAAGTCTCTTTACGACAATTTCTCCTAATTTTCCCCACATACTCACATTCATTTTAGTAGACACATTAGACAAGCTACTAATAATATTAGTACTTCTATAGTTTTTTTATTTATTATTATTATTTTTTTACTGTGGTAATAGCACTAACTTACTTTATATACAGGTCCAAAACCACCTTGTCCAATCTTATTCTCCAAGTTGTTAGTGGCCGTAGTAATTGCTGGCAAATCAAACAACGGAAGATCGAGATCCTCTACAAATCTTTCAATGTCATCTTCAGTCTTTGACTTCTCTGCGAAGTGTAAAAAGAAAAGGCAAAAAGCCATTGTAATAATTATAAAAAGTGAGCAGGGAATAAAAAGTTGTTAAAATACATAAAAACATTTTTTTTTCAGAAAGACAAACAAAATATATCTCTAAACCACTTCTTAAGGCCGCTCGAACTATTACTGTTACCTGATGAATACACCTAGTGTTATTAGAAGTACTTTCTATTTTAAAAATAATATAGGAAGTAATGCCATGATTTAGTGAAAATGAGAGTGAACAATCATTTACCAGCAATATTCCTCCGGACACTGTAGATAAAACAAATACAAAGTGAAAAAATCCCGCAAATTGCTAGAATAGTTGTAGCACCTATTCTTCTTGTGTTCTTGCTCCCGCTCTGAGGCACTACATGGTGAAGTTTTCACCTGATTCTGAAGCAGGTATACGGATATATATCTTGCCCGCCAGTTTCAAACTGTCTGATATCAATAAGATCGCCAAACCATCACTTCCTGCTCCTCTTATATCTGAGTTACTGTAGGCCACACGAGCAATTGCTAAAGCACTTGGCTCTGCATTCCTCTAGACCAATATTCTCATCCAACCATGTATGTGTAGTATCTGGAACTTTCAAGCCTACAAATTTAGCAAAAGTGTCGTCGCAGCTTAACGGTTTATTCTGGACGCATCCTTCACTCCACTCCATCGCGTCCCATGGTTCTGGTGATTTGGGCTTGAACTCTTTTAAACATTGGCATATTGGTGATTCTTCAATAATGCAATTCCCATATGCTCCACAAACGCCATAGAAGTCACATTGGTCTGCTATGTGCCACTGAATGCGCTTCCAATGTTGCTCATCTTCATCTACTACAAAGTGATTAAAAGATCCAATTGTTGGTTTACTACGATTCCGGAGAAGAGAGAACTATTCTTGACGGTATACGTGTAGTAAATCTCATCCTTATTGGAGGCATACTCGACATCATTACTAGTGACATACCTGCTATATTTCATGATTAGGGATACAAGTATTGAAGACGATATGATACAAATACGGTAATATATTATATAAAAAAGTTATATTTATATATAATATTGAATATTTATAATAATCTTAATTAAATACTTATAATAATTATCATAAGAATTATCTTAAATATTAGAATTTATCCCAAATAATATATAGAAAGCTAGATAGAATGAATAATCTAATTTTTTAGTTCAAGAATTAGTCACAAGCAAAAGAAGTCTAAGCCACTGGTATTTAATGCATATATGCACACGGTTTGCATATGATACGCATACGTGAGCAAAACTTAAGTATTTATGTATCATAGCATACCTGATTTCATGATATGGGTTAGGCTTTACATCAGGCAAGCCACTGAAATAAGGGTCGTTCTATAGCGCACCATGTTTTAAATGGTGCTTCACGTACCTTATAAGTGTCTTGAATCTAAATCATCAGAGTATTGTGCATGTAAATGATGGTGGTACACTCTAGTAGTCCCTTAAGATTGCAGCTCTCTTTCTCTCTCTGCCTCACAGTTCCTTTGCCAGTAAACCACTACACAAATTGACCCACCATCAAGCTCCCACCCCCAATCCACCTATCAATAGAAAATGCTGCTCCTAAACTACCTAGTTTGAATTTAAAAACAAGCAGCAAACAGAAAGCTACGTGGAAGCAAAGAGCAACAAAAGCATTTATGACAAGGGGACTAATCAAAATTTGCGTAAGAAAGTACTGAATCAAAGCATGAAGTGGTGCAGAAGCAAAGAGAGCAGGAATCAAGCACATAGCAAATTTTCTAGCTTCTCGTGAAATGAAAGAGTCTTGGCTGAGTAAAACGAGTATTTTTCCCAAGCAGATCCACAATGCAGATCACATCTGCCCACCAACGAGGACGCATGGAGACAGGTGGCAGTGGTGCTAAGAACGTTGATGATGAAGGGTGGCCGAGCCGCAGCGATCCCATCTCAAGGATTGCATTGTTGTTGTTGTTGTTGTTGGTCATTTTTTGACAAGTTATAGTGACTAGTGGAAGAGAGATGTTGCATTTGAAGATGGGTTGGTGGGGAAGGAAGAGAATGTGGGCTTGATGTGAGGCCGCAGTCGATGGTCGTTGGTGGTGGGAGCAAACGGAAGTGGAAGGCTGGTGGCAGGAAATGAAAGGCGACAGAGGGAGTGGTTTCAGAGATGGAAACCATAAGGGAGTGGTAGAGCATGGAGAAGAAGAAGAGAGTGGGTTATGGTATATCATAATGGTTGGTAGCATCATTACACCATTCAATCATTACCTTTAAATTTACAAGGTGCTTCATACACCATATCAAACAAAGTGCATTAAAGATAGATCCCTGAAATAAAGGCGATTTTCAAATAAAAGTGAGGATAACTATTGGGTGCTAAATCCCAAGAAACATCTCCAGGAGATGGTTCATTTGGACTCTTCCAAGATGTTATTCGCCATTCCAGACCAAGTTCGAGGTCCCACCCCACCTTCATCCCCGGCAATATTGCATCTGATGGATAATCAAAGCTTTGCCACAAAAAGTCTTCCGAGTTCGCACTTCCCGCATTCCTTGTCACAAGATTGCCACTGTCCATGAGCTGTGCCACTGGACTCTGTGCTTGTTTTTGAGAGGCTGTATTCCAAACAACAGAGTCATTTTGGCTGAGGATAAGATTGCCAGTGGTATTCATCGTTAATATGCCTGAGGAACCATTGATGGGGTTGACCCTGTTTGCAACCCAAAAAACAGTTTGCATCGCCACTTTCTTGTACCAAATACCCAGGTATCGTTTAGTGGAATTAGCCGAGCTGAAGAAACCAAGTTCAAAGGCTCCATCCTGGGACACTAAGGTCATGCCATCACCGATGGACTGGGACACACCAATTGAATCAACCGCTATGGAAACTTCGAGAGAGTAAACAAGTATATAAGCGGCCATAATCATGGAAGGAAGACTGTCCATTGAATTCCAACACTTTGTGGTACTTGGCTACTTGGATATCCTATAGACAGATTCAAACTGCGGCTGGCGGCTAATTGAAGGAGGATAAATGTTGAGACATTTTTTTTTTTTTAATGTTGGAGTAACGCATATGAGGACAAGAATCTTTAAAGACTAACTTGGATATAAGATTCTATGACATAATTGAATTTTAGAAAATAAGAACAAATTCAAACTAATTTTTCTCAGTTTTATTAGTTTTTAGTTTTATTCAATTTCAATTGAATTTGAGCAGTCCTTATTTTAAAAGTTTTCATAGATGACATATGAAAAATAATACACACATTAAGATTTTCACCGGAGAACAGTACTATCAGCATTAAAAAAAAAAAAACCTTATGAAATGCAATGGCTCGTCACTTCTTTCATTATCATAAAGCTGAATCATGTCTAGTAACTCTTTTTTTGTCAATTTATTTAGGGGTGAATGTGAGTTGGGTTGGGTAATTAGGTGAGTTTGGAGGGGTTTTTCAACCCAACCCACTCATCCAAATAATGGGTTGAGTTGAGCAAATTTTTTCTTTCAAACCAACCCAACCCAACCCAACCCAACTCAATCCACTCGCATATAATAAATTTGAACATATATAATATAAAATGTAACATAAATATCAAATCTTTTAATAAGCATAGCAATCTTAATATAAATAAATTTAAGAAATTATTCATAAGTCCTAAAAGCTTTCATAGAAGTATATTTAAGTTCTAATAATTTTCGATAAAATATATATAAGCCTTAAAAATATAATAAACTGCATGAGTTCATTAAAATTAGTCATCTCATATAGTATATGAACTTACATAATTATTCACTTCATTTTTAATTTTTTCAAGATACTCAATATCATTTGAATAATTTACTAGATTCTCATTGCAATAATCTATCAGATGCTCCATCAACCTCTTATAGATGGATTGAGTTGGGTTGTGTGGGTCAAAAAATTTCAAATCTATGACTCAACCCATATCTTATAGATTTATAAATTTTTCAATCCGACCCAATCCGTATTTTGTAGATTTTGTTGAGTTAAAACCCGTGGATTGGTGGGTTGACCCAATCCGATGTCCACCCCTAAATTTATTCATTGCAATTTTAAGTATGATATTCCAAGTCAACTACACTGGTTTTTCTTTGGTCTCAATTTGACCGAATCGAACAAATTATTTCTTGATAGCAGTTTTCAAAAAAATTATAAGACCCCACCAAACTAATAGAAAGTCATATGAATATAACCTCGTAAGGGAATATGTATGAAGATTTTATCTACCCAGCATGTGATTGGAAGAAATAGGGTGTTTAAATCCAATTCAAACTCAATTAAAAATAAAATTTGATATAAAAAATTAAAAATAAGTAAAACTGAAAAAATGATTTGAATTAATTTTTATTTTATGAAAATCAATCAATTTGATTCAATTTTTTGTTTTACTTTTTAAAACTAATCCAAACAAAATCCATTTGATAATATATTCCGAATACATATTTATGTACATTTCCATAAGATATATTAAATACTAGATAGCATTTAGCTAATGAGAGAGAGATGAGTAAATCTTGGCATATATATTTCATATGAATAGTCAAAATTTAGAACATAAAGTCATGCAATTTTTCAAAATGATCATTTAATTTTTAAATAATTTTTAATCTTTATCATCCATGAATAGTTTAATGACCAAGAGTTATCTATCGCACCTCTCACCTCTTACATGAACCTTCACTTACTATCCTTTTGGTTTAATGAAAAAGAGAGGTGTAACACCCTCCCAATTATAATATTATGCTTAAGTCATAATCCTATACTTAGGAGTTGCTACAATTAGTTAGATGGGTCTTGATACATTATTTCCTTTACCTTTCGTGAAAATAACGAAATATCTTTTTACATTCCGCAAATATTGGTATTACAACATAGTTTTTCAATTTACAATTAATAACTCTACTAAGAGTTTCCAATAAGGTTAAATAACCAACACACACACACACAATCCTCTAGGTTGGCTTCTTCAAGATCTTTTGGGTTATTTGGAGATGACATGAAAATACATATAGAAATGAGAATTTTATATTCTCAGTAGGATTCCTAGCCTACTTAACAATCTATGTCATTCCAGCTACTTCGGTTTATTAAGAAAAGATGATCTCATACATAATGATAAGATTCATTTATTCAGTTTGGAAAACATATCTTCTTGAAGCAGATTCATTTTAATTCATACACTTAGGTGTAGCAGGGAAATAATTATATAACTACTAGGTATGCACCTTCCTAACAAATCAAATTATCAAACAAGAGTAAATATGCTACATCTTTATGATCGAATGACTTGATGTACTTTCTCATTTTTCTTTTTTACTTTGAATATGTTTTTAATCTTTACTGCCTTTTGATAGCCTGATCAGGGAGTGAGCTTAACTCGTAATCATTGTCACATAGAACTATCATACAAGGGGACCCACATCCTCTAAATTAGAGGGATTCAGCTGGCCAACTACTTCCAAAATAGAGGAACCCAATATTTTTATCTACCTTCACAAGGAGAGACTCAATAACTGCCTCAAAATAAAGGGTTCCACATCTTATCTACTTAACTACTTTCACAAGAAGGGACCCAATAATTATCTCCAAATGAAGGGATCTCATTTCATCTGTTCATATTCTTGCTTGGTTCATATGCTCATATATTCATGTATGAATATGCTTGAGAGACCTATGCACATGCTTCATATCTTGCTTTCAAACATCTTTGCATGAATAATTTCCATGTATAGAACACATGATACTCATAGCTTCATATATATCTGTCGAAAATTTGGTAGCATAACAGCTGAAAAATGAGACATTTTCTGACATATAGATAGTATAATTTCAACCAACCAGTCATAGTAATCTGAATCATCATATCCATATATCAATATCACATTATACCATAAAGGATTTGCATCCATAATCTAGCCGTTGGCTTCTTATGGCTTATGGGCCTTCTAATTATTGAAGCTATCAAGATGTCTTAATTATCTCAAATCTATCTTGTTTTATAAATTGCACTAAAATTCCATTTTAACTCATTTTAATATGAAAATTTACTATGTTGTAGTCTTATTAATATACTTTTAAATCTCTTTGGTGTTACTAAGTTTTGAGGTGTATAAGTTGAGTTATTAGAGTTACTCAAGGCTACCCTATTTTAGGACAATCTTGAACACCTAAATTTAGAAAATCACTAAAATTTCATATTTTATTATTTTTATCCAAATTTTATACCAAATTGTAGCTAATTGGATAATCTTTGAACTCTAATAAGTTTCATTTAATTGGGTAGGTAGATCTCAAGTTATGAGCTTCTTAAGTAGGTTGCCCTATTTCAATCCAAACAGAATATAGGTCAATTTTAGGGAATTACTGTAGGCAATGTACTATGATCTAAGTCTGAAATTTTTGTGGCATAGTAACAAAATAGGTTGTACTCAATTTCAAGTTATATAGGGCAAGTTATGCTCTTCACAACAAATACTGGTTAAGATAGTAAGTGAATTTCAACACCTTACTTCTAAAAGTCATAACTCTCTTGTTTTAAATCCAAATGGATCTATAATTTATATGGTTGGAAAGCTCTGAATGTCTAATTTTTTTCTTAAAATTAGTTTTACTCGAATTTGAAACCTAAAGAATGAGAAAAATGTTCACTATATGAATGGTCCCTAGGGTTTCTCACAGCATTTCTTTGTTTGTGTTTTCTTTTGGTCTTTTAATCAAAGCTTCAACCCAAACCAATGATTTCTATCGTAAATCACTAAAAATAAGTCATATAATCATCAAACAACATCAAATAAAGGATGATATAAAAAAACCTAGCAACCACATAAATCCTAGAGAATCCATTAATCAATGAAATCCTATCTAAAAACACCACTTGTAGCTTCTAATTTGGAGTTTCTTGATGACTTTTCTTCACTAAAGCTTCAAGATAGTGATGACTTCTCTTCTTTACCTTGGTGGCTAAAGCTATATGATCCAAAGGTAAGAACTTTATGAGGTTGTCTTGGTTTTTTCTTGAGGAACACTGTAACATCCTTCCAAGTACAGTACTATGCTTAAGTCATAGGACCACACTCTGGAGTTGTTACTGTTACCTGAACGGACCCTTTTTAACAGGACAGCAACCTTAGCCATCTTCGGAACTTCTTGAACTATCTGGAGATAACACGAAAATAGGAGTGAGAATTACAAATTCTCAGTAGGATTCTCTATAATACACATATAATGTCATCGTTGTCATCTCCAATTTGCTTCGGTTTATTATGAAAAAGGTGAACCTGCTATTCAAACTGTTTAATTTTACATTTCAAAAAATATATATATTATCCGAAGTAAAATTCATTTTACTCATACACTTGGCATTTGGAAGAGCCGATACAATTCAAATCATGAATACTGACTGAAACATAATGAAATATAATAGCATCAATACACTGGAAACATAACATCTACATATAACTTTACTCATACATGAACTTGTGCATATACATAAAATTTGCTTTTCTTTCTTCATCTTTATTTTCATCATAAAATCTTTACATGCCACATTCCAGAGTATGATCGCCATATCATACCCCATCAAAGCGTGATCGCCATGTCACGTTCCTTAGCAATATGGTACTTTCATTTGGTACTTACACTAGTTGGGTCATGCCATGCCTCATGTAAGTTCTATCCCCTGTACTCACACTAGCTAGGTTGATGCCATGCCTCATGTAAGTGGGGTGCTTGCACATGCTATAATCTTTAGTCTTTAGTCTTTAGTCTTCAGCCTTTACTGCCCTTGGGTAGCCTGGCCTTGGAGTGAGCTCGTCAGCTTCACCCTTGACCGTCATCACACCGACTCACCCACAAGGGGACCCACTACCTCTAGGTTGGAGGGATCTCATTCTAGCCACGTGCTTCTAATTGAAGGGATCTCTTCTGGTCACATGCCTCAAAACCGAGGGATTTCATCTGATCACGTGCTTTCAATATAGAGGGATCTCATCTGACCATGCGCCTCCAACATAGAGGGACCCAAGTTTTAGCTGCCTTCACAAGGAGGGACCCAATGTGCAACTGCCTCTAGGTGAAGGGACCCATATCTTTATCATTTATCTGCCTTCACACGGAGGGATTCAATGTGCGACTACCTCCAAGTGAAGGGACCCATATCTTTAACATTTATCTGCCTTCACAGGGAGGGACCTCAAATAACTACCTTCGAGTGAAGGGACCCACATTCAATATATTCACATTTAATATATTCATGTCTTTTCATCCTCATACATGGTCATGCATAGGCATGCTGAATGTACTCTTATATATGCTTCATCATTTATTTTTATATACGTCATAACTCATATCATACTTAAATTCATCTTTACATATAAACATCCCTAGTTTCATAGACTTCTGCTGTAAATCTGGCAGCATAACGGATCAGATCTGTTTCTCCATGAATAGTGCTAGCTCTCACGTACAAATCAATTATAGCAGTATAATCAATTTAACATATCTATCAGGGTAAAACTTTCAACCGTCAACTCAAGCCTTATATGTTCACTAACAATTGTGAAACCATCAATTTGGTCATTCTGCCAATTCTATTCAATTCTGCCTGAATTGTTGTATAATCCACCTTTACCTTTATTTAACTCATTTAAACCTGAATTTTGGATATATCATAGCTCTATATGTCTACTTTCTAACCTCATTGGTCCTATATCATTTTGATTTATATAACTCAAGATATTCAAATTTTGCCTCAGCCTATTTAGTCACTAGCCCGAATTACACTCCTGGAAGTATAAATTCACTAAAAATCAAAACTAAGCTCAAATCATACGAAATTCATCTCCTATTGAAGCTAACAGGACAACCTTTCATTTGCAACAAGGTTCATTCCATTTGCTTTAGTATAGCTTGAGTTATAAGTCCTGAAATTCTACCTTTCTGAACTACTCTGTTTTGGCTCGGTTTGGACATAGGGTAACTCCCTCAAATCATTGGGATCAATTGGGGTCATAACAAACTCGGAATTTCATATTAGATATTCCCCTTTGTGTAAGCTTTCTAACAAAGTTAGTTTCACTCAATTTATAATTATATAAAGCGAGTTACACCTTCTTCAAGTCACCTTGACTGGATAAAAGTCCTGGTTCCTAGGTAACATTCAAAAATTCATATCTCTCAATACTAATCCAATGGCCTTATATTATATACATATGGAAAGCTTTGAATGTCTGATTTCATCTAAAAATAGTTTGATCGGATTTAACTGGCTGTAAGTGGAGCCGTACGCTCTGCCATATGGACTGCTGTGGAGCTTCTCACTTGGACAGCATTCCAAACCTTCACTTCTCCTAGTTTTCTTCTTCTAACCTTAATTACAACTCAATATTTCATATAAATCCAACCATGATCCATCATATACATCCAATATATCATCAAATAATTGAAGAAAAGTGGAATCTCATATAACCACAGTTCAGAGAAATCAATAATAGAAAGTGAATCCTACCTCTTTGGAGTGTGATCTTGCTAGGTGTTGAAGCTTGAGTTGATAGAACCTTGCTAAGCTTGAAGGAGTGATGGAGTTGATTGAGAGAAGGGGAAAGGGAGATGTAAATTAGATCAAAATGAAGAGAAGAGTCTGTTTTAAATACATGAGAGTAGTTGGAATTGTGGTGTTGATTGGTTGGAGTTTTGTGGTTGAAGTTCGGCCATGTTTCCCACTTTTGTGGTTAAATTGCTCTCCACGTCATCCTAAAAGTGGGACTCGCTTCCATTCTATCTGAACTCAGAACTCATCTCGATTCTGCTTAAAGTCGGAACTCGTTCCATCTTATTTGTGACTTGAGGAAATAAACTCGGATATCTTGTCGGGTTTATTAGACACTTGGAAGCAAGGTCGGATGTCAAAAGTCATACAGCTTATAATCACATAATCTCAGAACTCCTAATTCAAACTTGGGAACACTAACAGAAATGGAAGGCTCCTGGGAATGAACTCGTACATCGGAACTCGTGTATGACTGGAAATCAACTCAAATTCGAACTCATGTCCATTGAGTTCAACTCTAAGGCCGAAACTCATTATATTAAAATCGTAGGTCGGCACTTGCACCATTGTGTTAAAGTATCAACTTGGGGTCAAGTTGAAAGTCGTAATGGGGATGCTGGGTTGAGGTCAGAACTCGGGAATTCGGAATCACAGTATCAAACCCAAATACTTAAACCTGAAAGTCGGTATTTTATATACAATGTGTTTGACACTCTAGTTCGGAGCTTGGAACTCGCGTATATCTTGCTTGAAACTTGGAGATAAATTATGAGATTGGAAATCGGGTACGTTTTCTTTGAGACATGAAGTCGGATATCGATAATCACGTCCATATTGTTTGGACTTGAAGGTGAAGTCGAGGAGTAGGAAATTATGCCCAATATACTTTAACTCGAAGTCGGATATAAGCCACTCCCTTTAACTTGAAACTAGAACATTAAGTCAGAAATCAGGAATAATCAAAATTGAAGATTAAATAGGAAATCGGACAGGACATGAAGTCGGAAATTGTGCAAGACAAACTTGGAACTCGGAAATTATCCTACTTTGTGTGAAATTTGAAGATAAAGTCGGAAATCATGTAAACTTGAAGGTAAAATCAGAAATCGGGATGTTACATTACTACCCTCCTTAAAAAAATTTTGTCCTCAAAATTTGATTGCAAAACTAACTGTTTATTACTGTAAGAGTTTAGTAAAAAAGTTTATATATATAGGCACGTACAATGTCGATAAACATAATAGAAGAAAATACAGCAAACCCAGATACATAACTCAACATAGCACAATTAGCGAAAAATGAAACTTTATCCTGGGTTATCCCTAATCTTATTTCAGCTCCCCTGGGGAAGTAGTCTTTTTAGCTTTCAACCTTGGATGTTACGGCTTAGGAATAGGTAGCTGATGGCCGGGGCATTTTTTAATCATGTGTCCTGGCTTTCCACACTTAAAGCATACCTTCTGCCCAGCCAAACAAGGCCTTCCTCCATGACACTTTCCACACTTAGGGCATGCTTGCCCTGCGCTTGGCCTCTGCAGTTTGTTATCCTTACGTCCATTAAATTGACGCAGCTCCTTTGGTGGTGAGGCATATTCGAGTTCCTGGTTTTCAGGTGCCGGCCTCTTTCCACAAACATCCATCCTAGCATTAGTGAGCTTCTTGTTATATTCTTCAACTAATCGGCTTTTGTTCGCTAATGCAGCAAAATTTCTTATCTCCATTGGCTCCACCGAGCCCAAAATGTCTGCATTTAGTCCTCCTTCAAATTTGACGCATTTCCAATTTTCATCAGGGTTGCGCTGATAGATGGTGGAAAATTTACAGAGTTCTTCAAATTTAGCAATATACCCTGAAACACTCATATTTCCTTGTTGAAGCTTCATAAACTCCAATTCCTTAGCATTTAAATCGATCTTTGAAATACTTCTGATAAAATGCCTCCTTGAATACGTCCCAAGTGATATCAACTTGGGGTTCCCCCAACAATCTATTCGCGCCATTCCACCAAAACTCGGCGTCTGCTTCCAACATATAAGTGGCAAAGGCCACTTTTTGCTGATCAGTGCAGGCCAAGATAGAAAAGACCTTTTCTACTGCCTTGACCCATTCCTCGGCTTTATCTGGGTCGAAAGCTCCTCGAAAACTGGGCGGATTTGCTTTCCTGAACTCAACAAATTTAAGATAGTCTAGGTCTGCTCCTAGGCCATGTGGATTTCCTCCATGGCTAGCCTCGGGCCGCCTACCTAACTGGTCCATCATCCGATGAGATGCAGCGGCCTGCTCCCGCATTGCATGAACCATTTCACGCATCGTGTCCATAAAGTTAGCAGGATCTTCTGGAGTGGGTATGGTTTGTGGCCTACCATACCCCCTGGAAGCCATTAGTTCCTAATCACACACAATCTATTAAATCTTCTGCCACTTGTACATAAGATCAGAAATATTCAACTCATGAAGATATGCAATTGCAAGAATTAGCAGTTATCGTAGTAATTGACGTCAATATATAGTAATGATAATGACTTTGTCAAGGAGGTCCACATATTCTTTCCCAAGATGCTTATTCGCTCAGCTACCTTTAATTCAATAACAAATTTGCCCCCAATACGGATCTTTAGAAACATGGGCTTAGGCCTTTCCTCAATATCATAACTAGAAGTCTTATCTTAAAACTCCTTCTTTTTGGTAAAATTTGTCTAGTATCTAATGCTTGGAAGAGGATTTTAGGCCACTTCCACTATACGGATTTAGTTCTAAGACTCATGACTCTTTCTATTAGTCTAATATCCTCCTCAATTCCTAGTTGTTGAGACATAGGCAACTTAATGTGAAAACCAAGGTTAAAAGTCAGATCCTTTTTACTGAAGCTGTAAAGTTCCCTTACCATATTGTCTTTAAAGATGCCTTACCAATATCCATGCAGAGAGTTATCGTAGATCATATGGGTACCAAAATATACTTCCATCATCAAGTTCATCGAGTAAATTCCTCATCTTCCTTGTCATGTGTTTGACTATCTGTGCATTATATTTTCCAGTAAATTCTCTAATACTCGTGCCTTGGGCCCTAAATACCAACTGAAGAAGTTCTCTTGCGGACTTTATTTCATTTTCCATTATTTGCTAATTGGACCTCGTGCCATTCTTGTTGAATTCCTCAATGACTAGTGCAATACTTGTCTCCTCAAGATATGATCAACTTCACGTAATGAAAGGATTGTAGGACAGCCGAAGTCCCTGCCACCCTTCTACCTTCTTCAATTGGTTAGCATGAAGATTCTTCGACTATCGTGTTGATGTCCACCTCCCACTTTGATAGGCACTAGTGTTACCAGTCTCATCGGGGGTGTGTCCTAATACTATATATAGAGGCGTGTTAGTTTCAGTGGCTAAATTTCATATCACCCTAACGTACTATACCTTCAATCGGATTAAATGCGATCATCACTAATGCACTAGGTTCCAGTAGAATTCAATAGTCAAGCGTGCTCGAACAAAAGTAATATGGAGATGGATGACCGTATGGGAAGTCCTTATATTGAAATTTCAACAGGATAGCAAGATCATCATTTCCATCTCTCGCAACAAATGGATTGCATCCTAGGGGCAAGATGTTACAAGGGATAGCCAGAAGGCTTAATTTTGCCCTCAAAATTCCTTCATCCCTAATAAGCCACCTGAATGCCGTAGATCTCTGCATACACCGAACTTCATATTGAGATGATCAAGCTCAATATGTAGCCAAGTGCAATAGAGAAGCTACAATACACAACAGAGCTGCCATGCACAAACATCTATGTCCTTTTCATGTAAGGACCTAAAGCGCCCTTCTAAACTTTCAGAGTATGCCTCCTCGGAAGCATAATTAGCCTATCCCAGGCCGATTAGGATGAACTACTCTGATCCCATTAATCTAACACCCTCCCAAGTACAGTACTATGCTTAAGTCATAGGATCACACCCTGGAGTTGTTACTGTTACCTGAACAAACCCTTTTTAACAGGACAGCAACTTCAGCCATCTTCGGAACTTCTTGAACTATTTGGAGATAACACGAAAATAGAAGTGAGAATTACAAATTCTCAGTAGGATTCTCTATAATACACATATAATGTCATCGTTGTCATCTCCAGTTTGCTTCAGTTTATTATGAAAAAGGTGAACCTGCTATTCAAACTGTTTAATTTTACATTTCGAAAAATATATATATTATCTGAAGCAAAATTCATTTTACTCATACACTTGGCATTTAGAAGAGCCCATACAATTCAAATCATGAATACTGACTGAAACATAAAGAAATATAATAGCATCAATACACTGGAAATATAACATCTGTACATAACTTTACTCATACATGAACTTGTGCATATACATAAAATTTGCTTTTCTTTCTTCATCTTTATTTTCATCATAAAATCTTTACATGCGACATTCCAGAGTATGATCGCCATGTCATACCCCATCAGAGCGTGATCGCCATGTCACGTTCCTTAGCAATATGGGACTTTCATTCGGTACTTACACTAGCTGGGTCATGCTATGCCTCATGTAAGTTCTATCCCCTGTACTCACATTAGCTGGGTCGATGCCATGCCTCATGTAAGTGGGGCGCTTGCACATGCTTTAATCTTTAGTCTTTAGTCTTTAGTCTTTAGCCTTTACTGGCCTTGGGTAGCCTGGCCTTGGAGTGAGCTCATCAGCTTCACCCGTGACCGTCGTCACACCAACTCACCCACAAGGGGACCCACTGCTTCTAGGTTTGAGGGATCTCATTCTGGCCACGTGCCTCTAATTGAAGGGATCTCTTCTGATCATGTGCCACAAAACCGAGGGACCTCATCTGACCATGTGCCTTTAATATAGAAGGATCTCATATGACCACGTGCCTCCAACATAGAGGGACCCAAGTTTTAGCTGCCTTCACAAAGAGGGATTCAATGTGCAACTGCCTCCAAGTGAAGGGGCCCATATCCTTACCATTTATCTGCCTTCACAGGGAGGGACCTCAAATAACTGCCTCCGAGTGAAAGGACCCACATTCAATATATTCACATTTAATATATTCATGTCTTTTCATCCTCATACATGGTCATGCATATTCATGCTGAATATACTCTTACATATGCTTCATCATTTATTTTTATATATGTCATAACTCATATCATACTTAAATTCATCTTTACATATAAACATCCCTAGTTTCATAGACTTCTGCCGTAAATCCGGCAGCATAACAGATCAGATCCGTTTCCCCATGAATTGTGCCAGCTCTCACGGACAAATCAATCATAGCAGTATAATCAATTTAACATATCTATCAGGGTAAAAATTACAACCATCAACTCAAGCCTTATATGTTCACTAACACTTGTGAAACCATCAATTTAGTCATTCTGCCAATTCTATTCAATTCTACCCGAATTGTTGTATAATCCACCTTTACCTCTATTCAACTCATTTAAACCTGAATTTTGGATATGCCATAGCTCTATATATCTACTTTCTAACCTCGTTGGTCCCATATCATTTTGATTTATATAACTCAAGATATTCAAATTTTGCCTCAGCCTATTTAGTCACTGGCCTGAATTACACTCCTGGAAACATAAATTCACTAAAAATCTCAAATCATAAAAAATTAGTCTCATATTGAAGCTAACATGACAACCTTTCATTTGCAACAAGGGTCATTCCATTTGCTTTAGTATAGCTCGAGTTAGGAGTCCTGAAATTCCACCTTTCTGAACTACTCTATTTTGCCTCGATTTGGACATAGGGTAACTCCCTCGAATCATTGGGATCAATTGGGGTCATAACAAACTCGAAATTTCATATTAGGATATTCCCCTATGTGTAAGCTTTCTAACAAAGTTGGTTTCACTCAATTTGGAGTTGTATAGGGCGAGTTACACCCTCCTCAAGTCACCTTGCCCGGATGAAAGTCCTGGTTCCTAGGTTAACATTCAAAAATTCATATCTCTCTCAATACTAATCCAATGGCCTTATATTATTATCTATGGAAAGCTCTGAATGTCTACTTTCATCTAAAAATAGTTTCATCGGATTTAACCGGCTGTCAGTGGAGCCATATGCTCCGCCATATGGACTGCCGTGGAGCTTCTCACTTAGATAGCATTCCAAACCTTCATTTCTCCTAGTTTTCTTCTTCTAACCTTAATTACAACTCAATATTTCATATAAATCCAACCATGATCCATCATATACATCCAATATATCATCAAATAATTGAAGAAAAGTGGAATCTCATACAACCACAGTTCAGAGAAATCAATAATAGACAGTGAATCCTACCTCTTTGGAGTGTGATCTTGCTAGATGTTGAAGCTTGAGTTAATAGAACCTTGCTAAGCTTGAAGGAGTGATGGAGTTGATTGAGAGAAGGGGAAAGGGAGACGTAAATCAAATCAAAATGAAGAGAAGAGTTTGATTTAAATACATGAGAGTAGTTGGAATTGTGGTGTTGATTGGTTGGAGTTTTGTGGTTGAAGTTCGGCTATGTCTCCCACTTTTGTGGTTAAATTGCTCTCCATGTCGTCCTAAAAGTGGGACTCACTTCCATTTTATCTGAACTTGGAACTTGTCTCGATTCTGGTTAAAGTCGAAACTCGTTCCATCTTATTTGTGACTTGAGGAAATAAAGTCAGATATCTTGTCGGGTTTATTAGACACTTGGAAGCAAGGTCGGATGTCGAAAGTCATACAGCTTACAATCACATAATCTCGGAACTCCCAATTCAAACTCGGGAACACTAACAGAAATGGTAGGCTCTTAGGAATGAACTCGTACATCGGAACTCGTGTATGACTGGAAATCAACTCAAATTCGAACTCATGTCCATTGAGTTCAACTCTAAGGCCAGAACTCGTTATATTAAAATCGTAGGTCGACACTTGCACCATTGTGTTAAAGTATCAACTTGGGGTCAAGTCGAAAGTCGTAATGGGGATGCTGGGTTGAGGTCGAAACTCGGGAATTCGGAATCACAGTATCAAACCCAAATACTTAAACCCGGAAGTCGGTATTTTATATGCAGTGTGTTTGAGACTCTAAGTCGGAGCTTGGAACTCGCGTATATCTTGCTTGAAACTTGGAGATAAATTATGAGATCGAAAATCGGGTACGTTTTCTTTGAGACATGAAGTCGGATATCAGTAATCACGTCCATGTTGTTTGGACTTGAAGGTTAAGTCGGGGAGTAGGAAATTATGCCCAATATACTTTAACTCGAAGTCAAATATAAGCCACTCCCTTTAACTCAAAACTAGAACATTAAGTTGGAAATCAGGAATAATCAAAATTGAAGATTAAATCGAAAATCATACAGGACATGAAGTCGAAAATTGTGCAAGACGAACTCGAAACTCGGAAATTATCCCACTTCATATAAAATTCGAAGATAAAGTCGGAAATCATGTAAACTTGATGGTAAAGTCGGAAATCGGGATGTTACAAACACAAAGAAAGAGTGGAAATTTTTGAGTAAAGAAGGTAAGATCAATTAATGCTTTGAGGTGGAGATGGAGAGAATGGTGAAAAGAAGAAAGTTAATAAAGGAAATGGAGAATGAAAGTTTAAGGGTGATGGCCAAATTCTTTAGGGGACATGGAGAGGAAAATTTTGATCCTTATTTCACAAGTTGGAAGAATTGAAAACTAACATGATTGGTGGATTCAAAAGAAATTTTAATTTTTGCTTAATCTCCTAATTGTGTGGCAATTATTTATCCAACAAGTATAGGCTAGGTGGCTAATTTCTGGCCACTTATTATGGGATTTTTAATTGATATCAATGTTATCCTTCAATATAAATTCCTACTAATTCAGTTCTTATATTACAAGACACCGAAATTAAACCGATTTTCCTCAAACTAGTAAAACATTGCTATTTGTTTACATAAAACTTCTCTACAAAGAAACTTGAATTCATCTAATCTTAATATGCACATTTCGATATTGACTACTCATATATCTATAATGCATCGAAATAAATAAGTTAATAGTGTTAGTCAGACGCATTGTTCTTCAAGATATTACAGGAGGAAATAAAACCCACGAAGAGAAAATGAGTAGATTAGCCACTTTTCTTTCATTTGGATGACTAGAGAAAACTAAGAGAAGAAAGAAAAAGTGTGTATGTAGGACCCAAAAAGAATTTTTTTCTCTCCATCCATGTGCTGAAAACTAACTCGTAGAGAAGTAATAGATTGAATGACAAATATATCCTCCTCAAAGTATGAGAATCATTTTGAAAACAAAAAAAAAAAGGCCTAGAATGGAGTGGATATTTATGTTATTTTTACACTACTCTTATTTTCTTTCCTCTTATTTTTTCTTCATCGAAACATGCAAATAAAAAATACATTTTTCTTTTCATTCTTTTCTTTTATTTTCTTTCTTCATTGAAACAAACTATTAATGCACCTCCTATATATATATAGAAGGGGGGAGAGAGAGAGAGATTATTATCTATCCTAGAAAGAAAATTGCTTTTAGTAGATGATGACTTTGTAATGATAGATGTGAACAACACTTCACCATTCATCCAACCTTGTTTTCCATCTCATGATTCGATCATGTTTTGAAATACTAGTCCCATAAGTGATTGTACTTACAATGAAACTTATTTTACTTCACTATGGGCACCAATAAAGCTATCTCATCGATTTTCACCTACCACTTGGTAAGGTTATGGTAATTTCATTATTTGAACTCAGATAACTTGAGTTTGAATTTGCTTCTTTGTATTCCTTCTTGGTAAAGAAACCAGGCTCTTTAGGCTCATCCAATTCCATCTCACTCCCTAACATTAGAAGCACTGAGGTCATGGTAGGCCTATCCTCTGGGTACTGTTGTAAGCACAATAGAGCAACATGGATAAAACGTAATATCTCAGATACAATGCATGAATCCTCCATATTTGAGTCAACTATTTGGAAAGCCTTGCCCATTTTCCAAAGTGTCCATGCCTGAATCATAAAAGAAGAAGATCATGTATACCATGGCAACTTTAACATATACAGATAAATTAAAAATTATCTTAAGTCATTACTTGACAAACAAGGTTAAGGGATTGATTTGCTCGATAACGCCCTCTATTTTTCTTCCCACAAATGATCTCCAATAATAAAACACCAAAGCTATATACATCAGACTTTGTAGAAAATAACCCATCAATAGCATACTCTGGTGCCATGTATCCGCTGCAAGAAACCATTAGAGCAAAAATGTTCACATATTCCATATTGATAAAAGAAATAATATGTAGTGCTACATAATCAGACACTCACTAAGTCCCAACTATTCTATTTGTGTTTCCTTCAATTTGCTCTCCTCCGAAAAGTCTAGCCATTCCAAAATCTGATATTTTTGGATTCATGTTATCATCAAGTAAAATGTTACTTGTTTTGAGATCTCTGTGCACAATCCTCAATCGAGAATCTTGATGAAGATACATAAGCCCCCTAGCAATACCACATATTATGTGGTAGCGCTTTGGCCAGTCTAGCAATTTACCTTTGGTACCATCTGTTTCATTCAAAAGCAAATATCTCATTCATAATTGAATATTAATTTGATTTTAAGAAATTTCTTATACTCATTAAGGTCAATCCTAAAACACGATTTCTTGATTTTCCTTACCAAAAATAAAGTAATCTAGGCTGCCATTGGCCATGTACTCATAAACAAGCATTTTCTCATGTCTCTGAATGCAACAGCCAAGAAGTTTTACAAGATTTCGGTGTTGAAGTTTTGCAATCAGTTTTACTTCATTTATGAACTCATGCATTCCTTGTCCTGAGCTCTTTGAAAGTCTCTTTACAGCAATTTCTTGCCCATCTACTAATTTTCCCTGCATAATCACATTCATATGAGTAGAGATGCTATCACTTCTCTAGTTTTTTCTTATCTTGTTATTGGTCTATAAGCGTTCAAGTGTTGAATTACCCGATATACGGGTCCAAAACCACCTTCTCCTATCTTATTCGTCACTGAGAAGTCATTAGTGGCAGTCATAATTGCTGAAAAATTAAGCAATGGAAGATCCAAATCATCCACATATCTTTCATAGTTATCTTCTGTCTTTGATTTCTCTGGAAAATGGAAAAAGGCCTTCAGCATTCTTATGAAATGTGGGGAGTAAGGGGGATTGAAACTGGTTAGAAAATGTGATTTTGAAACTTAAATTTTATATATAAATAAAAAAAAATTAAAAACTAATTTTTTCATAAACTATTCTTTTCAATTTTTACCAAAAAGTTAAAAATAGATTTTTTTGATATTTTGATTATTTTTTAAAAATTATTCAAATATACAAAAATTATTATTTTTAATGAAAAAAGTGATTTTTTATCAAAAAAAAAAAAAAGTGTCAAAAAAACAAATTAATCTTGTACAAATTATTAGACTCTACGAAATTTTGCCAATGAGACTAAGAACCATGTTAAAAAGTCACTTGACCCAAAAGTCAAAGAATAGTTTTAAATACTATAGAAAACCAATGATCTGAATAAAATACTTGCTAATGGAATTGACCAATAGCAGAATTACCAGTTAAAAAGACTATATACAGAATCGTGCAGCCATCTTTTCAGGGAAATTTGAGAGAAGAGAAGAATAAATTTACCGGCAATATTCCTCCGGATTCTGTAGATAGAACAAATAGCTAGTGAAATAAATGCTGCAGCAATGGTGGCTGCAACAATTATTTTCATGTTGTTGCGCCCGTTCTCAGTCTCTTCATGGTTGAATTTGGCTTTGATCCAAACAAATAAGCTACGGTTAAAACTTAAATTCCGTATCGAAGGACTAAGTTTGAATTTTCAAAGACAATATTGAACTTTTGGTGAGAAGAAAAATAGAAGGATGTATTGGAAAAGTTAATGAATTATTTACCTAATTCTGAAGCAGAAATTCGGATATATAGGCCCTGCCCACCAGCTGCCAACTGTTTGATGTCAATTAGATCACCAAACCACATGACGCAGCCTCTGCCTGATCCGCTTATGTCTGAATTTGTATAGGCCATGCAAGAACAATTGTTCAAGCACTTGGCTTTGCATTGCTCTAAACCAATACTCTCATCCACCCAAGTATTTTCAGTATCTGGCAGTTTCAAGCTTTCCACAAGGAAAAACCCATCTGTAACCTTATCCTTGCAGCTTGATGAATCACTCCGGACACATCCTTGAGACCAGTCCATTGAGTACCACTTTTCAGGAGACTGAGGCTTGAACCCTTTTAGACAGTGACATACAGGTGCTTCAGTAACCATGCAATATCCATTTGGTCCACATAGGCCATAAGTATCACAATAGTCCCCCCCAGGCAACCATGTATATGTCCTCCATGATTTATCAGTCTTTGACCAAACATAGCGAGGACGAGAAAGGCTGGTTTGGTTAAGTACCGCTATAGTTATTAAAGAGCTATCAGTAAGGTTCCATATGTAATAAACCTCATCCTTATTGGAGACGAAGTTGAAATCATAAATGGGATTAGACTTCTTCATTTCTGGCAACCCACTGAGACGCAGGCCATTCCATGGCCCAGTTCTATGTAAGTTTTTTCCTTCCTTTATCATATAGATATCAGGATAGTTATGCCGCACAACTTCCCAAGAAAGGTCTCCTGGGGCTGGATCATCATCACTCTTCCAAGCTACGAGACGCCTACTCAGGTTTCTTCTGCGGTCCCATCCCAACTTCATCCCTGCCAACATTGTATTGGAAGGGCAGTCAAAGCTTTGCCAGAAATAGTCTTCTGGGTCTTTTACGTTCTCATCTCTTATCACAAGATTGCCAGAATCTTGGAGTTCTGCCACTGGATTCTGCGCTTTTCCACGGAAACTTGTACTACACCAAACAACAGTGTTCATGTGAGTAAGGACTAAATTGCCAGTGCTATTAAGTTCTAAGATGGCGCGGTTGGAGGAATCGTTGATGGGGTTGCCACCGTTTGCGACCCACACAATGGTTTGAGGTGTGATATTCTTGTACCAAATTCCAAGGTAGTATCTGTTTGATTTTCTGAAGAAGCCAAGTTCAAAGATTCCACCTTTGGAAACTAGGGTCATGTCATCGCTGATGCGGTTGTTTGGAGCAATGGAAATGTCCACTGCACTGGAAACACTAAAAGAAAAGACAAGTAGTGTATAATAAGCAATGATACTCATGAAAGAAAGATTGAGCTTCATTGAGTACTAAGCTTGAGCTTAAAGCAGGCACAGTGAAAACAAGGAAAACTTAATCCATATAAATTAAGTTCACGGCAAACCGAGGTCATGCATGAGCAATGGAGTCAACAAATACACAACAAACTTTACAAGAGTGGACTAGTAAGTTATTGAACATTGAGCAAAGAAAATTCGTGATGCCGAAAGGGAAGACTGACGTGGCACGTGGATTGACATTAAATTTCTTTCCCATTTTTTCTATCTCCTTCCGTGTTAAAGTTGACCGAAAAAATTTTGATCAAATCTGGGCAGTACATACTGTACAGAGAAATTAATTTCCAGATGTCAAATTATAATTGGAGAGACAAGAATGAGGAAATAGAAAGGCGACGGATGATTTGATTACGATTGATGTGCTCCCATTTTAGAATAGTAAACATTGACTTGTTCAAGTCTTGTAATCTTGCATTGGAATCTTACCATTCTAGTTTAATCTTGTCCTGTAGTCTTGTACTCTTCTAGAATAATGGTTCTATCATTCTAGTTTCGGGGTAACAAAGGTCATGGACTTCACTTAGAATGTCCATACAAGCACTTGTCTCATATATGCCCCTCTGCAGCTATGATATAAATGCAATTTCAGAATCTTAGCTGTGAAAGACTCGAAAGGCTTGGCAATGAGGCTTTACATGGTCAAACAATATGTATGCACGTTTTTGCTCTAATTATATCTACTAGAGTTATCAAACTGTCACAGCGTGCCTAGAAACTGCTCTATATAATGAGATTCGAGGTGAAATTTAAATAATAATAATAATAATAATAATAATAATAATAATAATAATTTTGAAGCTTAATTTTATATATAATTAAAAAAGTTAAAAATCGATCTTTTTTATAAGCTATTCTTTTTAATTTCTATAAAAAAGTTGAATTTTTTTTAGATTCTGATTATTTTTAAAAAATCATCTAAATGTACGAAAATTGATTTTTTTTTTTATAAAAAATGTGATTTTTGCCCAAAAAATTCCAAACAAGCACACCCTAAATTTTGGAGTTTGATTATACACAATAAATGATATAAATTTTATCCTATAGTACTCTTGATATATATATGCCTTATAACGATTACCTTAAAAACTATTTATAGAAAGACAAAAAGAAAAAAAAAGTTAGGTAGTTTTTGGAATAAAAAAAAAAGAATTAATTTGATTTATAAATCTTTTGTTTAGATGTTTGAAAAATTTTTAAAAAAATAATTTTATTTGTCAAATCCAATTACTTTGGTTTTAAAATCCTATCAAATTTGATATTTGATAAGAATTGATTTTATTTTAAAGTTTAAATACAAATCATATTAAATCAATTTCTATTTTTAATCATTCCAAATACCAAACCCCAAACCGTAAATCTTAAATCCTAGATATAAAATTTAACCTGTAAATTAAATTAAATCAAATCAATTTGTAATTTTAATCATTCCAAATATTACTTTAAGAAAATTTAATTTTAGTTTAGCGAAATTGCTTACTCCTACGTACATATACTTGGTGTAATGGGAATTCAAAGCCTAAACAAAGGCTAACTCTAAGAGATAAGAAAGTAGAGAAGATGGCCTCTAATATTTTGGTGTAGTCTCAGGTGTTTTGGTGTAGTCTTGGGAGATTAGTCTTATAGTTTGGTAGTTTTAGCTTCTGCTTTTGGACTCTAATTTGTTGTTGGTTCTTTACTTTGTCTTGTTTTGTTTTGCTCCTTGCCTGTTTTTGGGTAAGTCGAGTCTATTGACCAATTATCGAAAAAAAAGATGACCTATAATACGATCCTATTATATTGGTGGATGCACACTTTATATAGGTACTGGGTTGGTGACTTATTTTAGAAGAAATCCACCAAGGATCATGGGTGACTAATAGACACTACAAAGGACTTGAGGGAGATTATATTCCATTATTTATTGGAATGGCAAGAGTTGGGAAACAATTTCCCTTTTAGCGATATTAAATATTAATGAAGGATTTGAGGGATATTTTATCCCTTTATGATGTAATCATTCTCTAGTTGCCTTCCAAAAACTTTGGCCATTATGATGTGGGTTCAGCGTAAATGTTGAAAGACTCAAAATCTCAACCCACAAAATAAACTATGGCATACCAGCGATAATAAGTTTGCTTACTCTTGGCGGATGCTATGGTGCATTAGGTGCACCTCGAAATGTGGCTAAATATATTTTTAAATATCGTTAAATATATTTAATCGCATTTAGCTGCATTTTAAAAATTGTATTTAGCCACATTTCAAATACATTTATCCAGATTTCCGAACGTACCTTAATGATGAAGGGTGGTACATCAAAGCTTATTGAGTTCATCACATAATCTGTCCTTACTATTATCTAGGCCATTATCTTTTTTCCATATTTTTTCTCTTCTTTTTTTTTATTTTTATTACTTTTATTTTCTTCAACATTTTTGTTATTTATATAAAAAAAAGATAAAATATGATGTTCACATTTGTAAAGTAGTATAATAAATATTTCCATAGGGCATATAGATAATCATAGGTGAAATGTGGTAAATCAAGTATAGATAATTAGGAACAAATCGGGTAACTCAGAGGGAAAAAAAAAACCCAATAATTAATTGATGAGAATGATAATGCAGACAACTAAGTAAAATGAGTCAACTATAAATAATTAGGGATAAAAGGAGGTAACTCCGATGTAACCAAATAAACGCAATCCCTGTACTAGTAGTATAAATGTTTATCAAATGTTTCAAGAAAAAAAAATCTCACGTCTAAAATTACTTGATATTGTCAGATAAAAAATAATTAAAAATATGTTATATAAGTCAAACAAACAATTCAAGTAAAATAGTAATTACAACGAGCCTTTTATTGTGGACTCATAAGATAATATCCAAAATTTATTACAAGCGTAAGGAAAAAGGTTAAATAACCTTTTTTTTTTCACACTTGAACGAAATCAATTTGTTAACAATCTAAAAAATCGAATACACAAATATATCTCATAGTTTTATTTTTTTTATAAAAAAAAAAACTTTGCACATTTTAACAAATTAAAATGAGGAAGGGGGAACCGCGTGGTCCCCTCTAATCTCTACTGTAACGAAGCTCTTACCCTACTGTTAATTACTAGCTCATTATGGGGCTCTTTCGTAAGTGGTTTGAATTATAAAAAAACTTGAATAATATAAGAAAAGTCCCTTCGTTATATTGTACTCAAACAAATTCAAGCAAGTTAAACAAATTCAAGGAAGTTTGGGCCCGCATTGAACTTCACCATGTGAACATAAACCTAGGACCGTCAAACGTCTAGCAGTTCTCTTGTCTTTTGCTATTTAGATAATATGTGTAGCTTCTGAGAGCCTTGAAGAGTTTGAATTGGAAATTCAACAGGGGATATTATAGTCTGGGTCACAGTTTTAAATTGCAGTTGCGCATAAAAGACCTTGCCCCTATGTATACGTTTCATGATCACTGATCCACCATTGACACGCTAGGAAAATTGATAGTTACAAGGGATTATTTTGAAAATATATTATGATTTAAATATGTTTTTAGTCATCATAAATATAGGTCATTTTATTCTCTTTAAAATTTTTGTTTTGGCTCCTCATTCTTCGTTTTTAATCCCCGTCATTCTAAATTTTGGTCCTGATAACTATATTAGAATGCGTTTAGCCTTTACAAATATTGAAAATTTTGTTTTTCTATCCTTATCTAGTCCTTATAAATATCATCATTTAACATTAAGTTTAAACGGTAGGGACCAAAAACCTAATGATGGAAAAAGAGAGATCAAAACCACAGCAAAAATTTTACGGGGATCAAAATTAAAACGATCTATATTTATAAGGATTAAAAATATATTTAATTTTTATATTCTTTTCCTTTTCAAAACATTAGAATTAAAAACCTTACTTAAAGAGAATAAGTGTCGAAACATATGAGCCAAGTATTTGTATCTTGGAGATATATTTTTAGTGAATTGAACTAATAAAACCATGTCATTAGTATTAGAGGTTTATATGAGTATGAGCAGACCTGTCAACCCAACCAATCCCGATTCAACTCAAACACAAAATTACGAATTAGGTTGGGTTATTTTAAGTAAAACCTATCCATTGGTTGTAGGCAGTGGTTTTCCTTGGATTGGGCCTTTTATGCCCATTTGAAAGAAACCGACAAAAAAAAAAAAAAAGGATTGGATATTATAAGCAGTGGTTCACGTGACAAGGGTTATAGGATTTGGTTTTTAAAAGGGATGGCTTCCTTTTCATATGGGTAGAGATAGCATCATTTTACACCAAAAGAAAAGAAAAAAGAAAAAAAAGAAAGGTGTGGCTATGTATGTGCAGTATATGTGCTACAAGATGTGAGAAAAAGAGAGAGAGAATTTGAGTGTGTGTTTATATGCCTAGTGAGAATGAAATTGTTTTGAGAGATTTGTTTTTACATAGAGAAAGTTTTTGATTAAATTGAGTATTTTCTTTGAATGAGAAATATACTATTTGTGAGATTGAGTGTATTGGGGTCTAGGGTTTGAGAGATACTTTCAAACTGGTGATTGTATTTTTAATAGAGTTAGTAGATTGATTTTTGAAGTCATAGATGTAGGTAGTAAAGGTCGAACCATGTTCAATTTCTTATGCTTCTTTTTGCTTTATTTATTTGTTTGTCTCGTGTAGATTAGGGGTTCTTACCAACATCTAGTATCAGAGCAAGTTCTAATCCCGCTTCTATATTTTTTTATGACTAGGATGCAATGTGTAGGATGGCAAATTTGAGGTGGAGTTCTTTGATGGTAAAAGGAATTTTAGCCTGTGGCAAAGTAATGTGGAAGACATTTTAGTGCAATATGGATTGGTCAAAATTCTAAATGGGAAGGAAATGAAACCTGAAAAGATGATAGATGAAGAATAGGAAGAGATGGAAATGAAATCTGTAAGTACAGTTCGCTTGTGCCTAGCATCTAAGGTAAAATACAATGTTCTTAATGAAACTTCTATGGTTGATTTATGGAAGAAATTAGAGAATATATATATGGAGAGGATCAACTTACACTAGTTTAGAACTCATATATTACATTATTAAATAACCTTTTATTGAAGAAATCTTTTACAAAACTAACCATTGGATTGAAAGTTTATATGTTATAGACCATGTATATAAAATTCCACGTTAATCTGAAATCATTTAGTACATTTTTATATATATCTATATTGACTTAATATATACTTCTTAAATATATGTAAAAAAGAACTATTTGATCATATTCTTATTGATGTCCAATTTTTTTAAAAATTTGGTACGAGTGATCTACATGATATGTAGTTATAACTCAACAGTTAGATTGATATGAACTATATTCTATAAAAGGTTATTGAAGGTGTAAGTGTGCTAAATCATACACTTGTGTCAATGGATCCCTCCTATATATATATGTGTGTGTGTGTGTGTGTGTGTGTCAAAGCCTCTTATAACTCATTTGTTTTTAAGGAAAGAATTATTTTACATTATTTTACCAAAGTAATTACATAATTATCGACCATTGGTGTGAAAGTTGATGAATGAAGATAAAGCATTGTTATTGTTGTCATCTCTTCACAATTATTATGAGAGTTTAATCATTATATTGCCAGTTGGAAAAGAAATATTGAAAATAGATGATGTGATTGTTGTGTTATTAAAGAATGAGAAATTGAAAAGGTCTAATGATCAATTTGAAGGGAGTATTTTTGTTGCTAGATCTAATCACGGTAGAAGTATGTCTCATGACAGCAATTTTGGCAAGGATAACTCAAGATCATGTTATGTGCCAAAATCAAATTATAAAGATAAACAATGTATTACTTTTATGAAATGGGTCACATTACATTTTATTATAGGAAATTGAAAGCAGATTTGAAAGAATTTGAAAGGAGTAAAGGAAAAGGAAAAGAGAAGTTTGAAAATGCTACAATGGTTGTACAAGAATTTTGAAGTTATAAAATTGAGTTATTAATGGCTAAAGAAGAGAATAGCACATATAGTGATTATTGGCTTTTGGATTCTACTTGTTCTAATCATATTTGTTACAAGAAGGAATAGTTTGATACTTATGATATGTGATGAGGTTGTGAAATTGGTTAATGGTGATTGTTTGGATATTATTGGAAAGGGCATTGTGAAAATTAAGATGTATATTGTTGGATCTTGTAAATTTATTGGCTCACATGACAAAGGTTGTAGTTTTGGTTTTAAAAGGGGATGGCTTCCATTTCATATGTGTGAAGCAGAGAGAGCATTGTTTTGCTAAAAAAAAAAAAAGGTGTGGCTATGTGTGTGCAGCATATGTGCTGCAAGTTGTAAGAAAAAGAGCGAGAGAATAGCAAAAAGGTATGCTTCTCACTCCTATTTTCCTAGTGCTTTTAGAAAAGACACATGGCTAGACTGTTCATATTCATTGTTGTGGATATCAGCAGGGAATGGGTCCTACTTAAGAACTTGTTCTAGCTTGTGATGCATGGCTACCACACCCATCTGTTCTTTATAGCTAAATGACAAAAGACTTTGGAAGACTTATATTTATAAAGTGTGTGTACTTAGGACCTTTTGCATCTCTGCTTGATAAATGGACAAGCTCCAGTAGTCCATCGTTTTAGGTCATGTGTAGACCAAGCGAGGGTCAATTTGATGACTATAGTTGTCCTCTAGTTGCTTTATGGATGAATGTATGTATTTAACTAATTCTACGCTACTACTAGTATGAATGGACAACTATGTGTGTTTGTAGTATTTATATATCTCATTGTCACGCTAATGACTAGAATTGCTTAAATTAATTAATTAATGAAAAAGGTGATAGTAGCTTCTGCTAACCCAATCATTAATTGGAAAACCATAAGCCTAAAGGAAATAGATATACTATTTACAATTCAAGGAAGGAAAAAAATTTAGACAATAGCTATTATGAGAATGTTAGTAATGCTTAATTGGTTGACTATTAGTAAATTAATCAATAAGAAAAGGTAAATTAATAATTAAGTAGTAGGCCGTTACAATTTGAACCATCTTTTTAACAACTCAATTCCTTTAAGGTCTCTTTTTCTCAACCATTTCAAGCTACTAAAAGGTCACCAAACACCTTTTCTCTCAAAACCTTCCCCCTTAACTTTCTTAACGACACAAATGTCACCTAAAGTCTCCTCCCCTGAACTTAAATACAAGCTCAGCACCCCACTAATATTCGAAGACCCAAAAGTTTAAGAAAATCATGATTCTGAAGGACTTCACAGAACTCTTTAAATGCTACCCAGTTGTAAGGTTTCAAGGTTTAAGCTACTTTTTAGCGATTGATGAGCCCACCTATCCTTCAATAGTGTAAACCTTTTACATCACTCTAAAAATAGATAAACAGCATACAAAAGTACATGGCATGGTTCATCAATATGAAATAGAACTTACCGAGAAAACTCTAGAGGAAATAACAAAGATAAAATTAGAAGGAAAAATCACTAGTCTTCAGAAAAAATGGTGGAAACATCTCAACATTAACTTAGATGATGTCATAGCCACCCTTTTTGATGTTGAAGGAAAAAGGCCACAACATTTGAAGGTTAAACATTTGAAGCAAAAACACTAGAGCAATCTTCAACATCATTTAGCATACGGTCATGTCTTGAGCTAGAAGTATGGATGCTATGTCTGAAATGGATATCATAACTATCATAACACTATATTGGGCCATGACCAGAAGAAAAATAAACCTTAACAAGTTGATCATGGACCACTATCGCTTTGTTGTAGAAGGCAACAAGAGAAAGAATGTTGTCCTTCCATATGGAATGTTTCTGACAAGTGTGTTCAGAGTCTTCAATCTTAACCTAGAAGGAGAAAGGGTTGATGAAATTAGAAACAAGACTACATGAAAACTTTCACCAATCTTAGGTACAGGATGGCTAAAGGAAAATTTGTTGGCTCAGCCACTCAAAAAGAGGCTTTATGTCACTCATTGCCCCTTAAGAAACCACAACTAGTAGCTCAAGTTCTCTCTAACTTAGCTTCTATTGAGAAGAAGAAGAAAAAGAAGAAGAAAAAGGAAAAAAGCAATAAGGCACTAGTTCAAAGGTTCGTTGGTTTAACCGGGATTCAAGCGTGATATAATAAAAAATATATATTTTTGTTATTATTTAGGAAAAATAATGCAAAAGAAATTATAATTGGAACACAAGTCTAAAAACAATGCTAAATTATAACACCAACTAAAATGAAACCCAACCTAACTAAAAGAATCAAACAAGAGAAAAAAAAATCAACACAAAACAAGAAACAAGATAGCCTGCTAGCCCATATCCATTATGTCACATGCCCAAGCTTTTCAACTGCCTTTGGCTTTTGCAACATAACCCTAGTCTTCATATGCAGAAAAGGGAAACAACATTAGTCGCAAGGAAAGCATCGCAGCAAAGCAACACTTTAGCAATGACATCTAAAATACAGTTCCAGCTGCTGATGGCGACAATGGGCGATGAACCACTGCATGCCATAGTAGTGCTTACCAATTTTTTCACTTTTAATCTCTCTCTTTTCTCCTCTTCTCTATTTTTGTGTGTGTATGCTCTTGGCTTAAGGAAAAAAAAATCAAATAGCCGTGAGAACAGAATTGGTTTGGCCAATTCACTAGTTTTAAGCCGATCCTCATAGTTCAATGCCGGTTTTTAAAATTTCAAGTTTGCTAGCAAGACCAGACCGAATAGGTGACCAATTCCTAGTTGAACTGGCTGATTTGGACCGATTCTCAAAACAATGGAAAAAAGAAAGTTCTAAGATTGCTATCTTTCCTCTTCTTCCACTAAAGACAATAAAGATCAAAGAAAAAGAGTTGGAAATGAAAAAGTAGAATAACAAGCAGCCTTAAAAGAAAGAAAAGAAACATGTCTCCAGGAAAGGAAAAAGGTTGTTACCACTGCATCTGATTCTTCAAATCCTACTAACTTTATGATTCTAAGAGAAGTTGAAAGGTTAAAAAAGGCAAAAGAGAATGCCTCTATTCCTCCTTAGAAAGATCAAACTAAAGCAGAAAGCAGATGTAACACCCTAATAGTTCCATTCTATGCTTAAGTCATATTGTGGAATTACTAGTTGTTACTTTTGCTCGCGGAACTAGCTTTAACTTTCTGAAATTACTTTACCTGAAAATAAGGGTAATTTTTTTTGAATAATAACAAGTAAACTATTTTGAAAACCAAGAGCCATGAGCGTATCGTGAATGTGTAATACAAATGTCGCTATCTCATTCATACATCACATTTAACATAAATAAAAGCATTAAGAATAACCACAATCATAGATAAAGATAACATTCATTCCAGAGCCATCCCATAGTTAATATAATAGTAGTAGTAGCAGAAGTCATACACAAAGATAATAATGGGTCCGATACTTACCGTTGGCCCTACAAAAGTAACCTAACGAAATACATGATAAAAGGAAATACATAAGAAATCCCACACACCCATACATGCCAAAAGAAAAATGATAACCCTAGCTACAACCAAAAGGGGCTATCCTCATGCTCGACTCCGCATGTAATCAACACCTCACTCATCTGGCGGAAGGAAACCGTTCCCGAATCCACTGGGAGTAACATCACCACATTCCCTACCTCGAGCACGACCATGCCTATGAGGCATGGCATGGGTGCGAATGAACCCACGACCACGAACTGGGGGTGGTGTGTGACGAGAGGCTGTAGAAGAAGAAGACGAATCGGATGATAGACGGATCATAGACGGGTCCGTCTCCACGTGGTAGCTCGGATAAGACGGCTTCGAAGGATCGGAATCCAACGAAACTATCGGCGTCAGACGAGTGTTCGAATCAGAATCTCCATCAGTAGGGTACCTTGGAGGATGGAAAGGCGGGCGAACGTCATCCATAGTGATGTCCTCGAAAGGCTCATGAGGGCGGAAAAACGAACTCATCACGGGTGTACGGAACTGGCAGCTATGGGGCATGTAGACCCGAATAGCTGCCTAAGCAGTCAGCACAAATGCATTCAGCACCGGGTCGAAGTGCCAATACATCACCGGAAACTCAATGAAAATCACCATCGTGCCCGACGTCGGCATCCTCTGAAGATGACACGAAAACGTAGGAGTGAGAAATACTAAATTTCTCAGTAGGATCGCGACTAGACAAACACAGTGTCATCGTCATCGTCCCAGCCACTTCGGGTTTAATTATAAAAGCAGTGGACAGATATAAGTTCAATTTTAATGGTTTTGAAGACTTAAACTCCAAAGCGGGTTGCTTTTAAACTTAACATCATAACTACATCATCATAACTAACATATATGCTGAAACATAGAATAAACATTCATAATGCAAAGGGACAATATAAATACATGCAAAGACATGCATCATCATAAACTTAACCATGGTTATACTTTGGCTTTACTTTCATTTTTAGCACGTGCTTAATATTCTTTACTTTCCTTTGAAATAAACTGCTTCTGGACATGAGCTCATTCCGTGACCATCGTCACGCAGTATTAAACCAAATTAGACTAAGCCGATATTGGTTACCTCTAAGTTGGAGGGTCCTCCATGTCACCCTTGCCTCTCTCATAGAGGTTCCTTAAGTCTTTGTGGATCGCCGTCTCTCACTTCCCTTACCGAAGTAATTGAAGGGTCATGTCCCATTAATTCTTTTCTTATCATTATACTTTTCATGCATAGTTCTTCTTTGACTAGACACATGCAAGGATATGACTAAGTCCATAATTTTGACGAAAATCTAGCAGCATAACGGCTAGCCGGAGCTTCCCCAAAATGCCAATCACAACTTTCAACCAGTATTTTATCATATCACAATAATCAGTCAATCATGAAACAAAGCTTAATCAAACTGATCATTCATCATGTCGGATGGCATCATACATTCATACCCTAAAGGGGTTTATAGTTGTGTTTTTCTTGGCGAAGAATACTATGAATCATCGTATGATTTCTAATGGTTACCCATGAAAGAATCACATAGTTAGGATATGTGTTTGTGGTCTTTTTGTTACTTAGCTCTCATATGAAATTATTCTTTGCTTTAGTTCATGTCTTATAGAACACTTATTCAAATTAATTAAGTTAAATGATTGTTTCCTTTCTTTGAGATAGTGCCCTTACTGATTCCTAGGTTCATGGTATGCTTAGAGGCCCTAATCATACTTTTATTCCCAAGGAGTTCGAGATCCCTCTAATCCTTAGGTCATGACAATGCATAACCATACTCATGAACCCAACAACACCATGTTCACTAATCACCAAGGATGATTTTTAACTTATTCAAGTTACAAAGTTTTAAGCTTTCACTAATAACATACCAAGGTTTTACCTTAAACATTATTAAAGTTATCATTCTTCATAAAGTAGTCATAAAGTTTTATTCTTTATGAAAGTTGACTCTTTCAATTATTCTAAGACTATCAAGGTCTCAACTTTATGACTTAAAGTTGTCTCTACATTAAAAAAGTTCCTACTTTATCAACTAGTGATATGAAACATTAACTTCGAGGTTAAAAAGTCTTGACATGAAAGTTAACACCTTTTAGCATTGTTTTGGTTCAAGATCTAAACTTTATGAATTAAATGTTACAAACAACACTTTTATGACTTAAAGGTCTCATTCTTGACTAAAGTTTGAAACTTTATGAAAGGTCTTTTCCTTAAGGTTTGATTTCTAAGACATAAAGTGACAAGATATCATTTTATAACTCAAAAAGGCTTGTTATTCTAAAAAGCCTAGACTTTTACATGTATTTTTGTCTTCAAAATAAAACAAAAGAAGACTTTATGATGGCACTAAAACTTGCGCCACTTTTTGTGTATCAAGAAGCAAAATTTTAAAGTTTGAAGCTTTTAGAATGTTCATAGTCTTATCAAATCATGAAAACATAAAAAGTTGAAGCTTTTCTAACACATATTTTGCCAAAAGTAGAAACTTAAGAACACTTGAAGAATAACAAGAACATATTTTTCTAAATGTAGAAACTTTAGAACACTTGAAGAATATCAAGAACATGTTTTTCTAAAAGTAGAAACTTAAGAACACTTGAAGAACATCAAGAACATATTTTTCCAAAAATAGAAACTTTTGCTCATGAAGAGCATGAAAGATTTCCTCAAGTTTTCACTCAAAGATCTTGGTCATGGAGAGAACCAAGTTTCAAGCTTCCTTGAGTAAACAAAACAAAAGATGAAGATCACTACCTACTTATCAAAATGGCGCTACAACAAGGAAGGAAAAGAAGAAGATGATGGCTCCTCTTGGTGATAATGGTGGCGGTTTTGCTTGGTGGAAGGAGAAGCTCTTGAGATCTTGTGAAAATGGAGGTTGTAGTGTTTTGATCTTATCTCCAAAGACCCAAAGATGAGGTCTTTGAAGGGCTAAGTGAGTGGTTTTGGGTGGTGGTGGTGGAGAAAGGAAAAAGAAGATGAAGAAGACGAAGAGAGTTTTAGAGAGAAGTTGGAGGATTTGGCTTTAAAGAGAGAGAATAAGATGAGTGAAAATAAAATGTAAGTGTGTGTATGTGTGTGTGTGTGAAAGTGGCATCCATATAAAGGAAGGAGAATGAGATATTTTTGCTTCACTTTGTGTTATCTTGTGTTAATTAGTGATTAAGGGGATAAAGTGGATGATGGGGGGACAAAACATGTACTAACCCTTACATAAAGCACTCTTATCTTATACTTTATGCTTTTATGACATCACTTTTTACTTTATTGTCTAGTTGACTAAATTTGAATTTAATCATGTGATTAAGTGCTCATACAACTTAATTAAGATGATTAAGCAAGGATTAGCGATTAACACACAAGAACACGATTAACAAAAATTAATCGTGCGATTAAGCTTAATTAACCTTAATTAAACTCGATTAAGCTAATTAAGGGCGATTAGTGCTTAATTAAGCTATAAAGGCTCTGACTTGCTTAATTAGCGATTATCTAATCTTGATTAAGCATTCTCTTGACTTTTCTCATCCGAGTTAACCCCTTAATTCCATAATTTCCTATTAAGTGCCTAATTACTCAAGGTTACTGAGGTAATTTATCACGACATAAAATTGAGGATGTTACATTTCTCTTTACCTTTAAAAAGAATTTTGCCCACAAAATTCATTACCTGTAAACAATTATGGATATTCGATCTTCATCTTGGACTCTAGCTCCCATGTATACTGCTCCATATTTCCTCTACACCAAGCCACCTTGACTAAGGGTATCGTCTTATTCCTCAGCTATTTTGCCCCACGATCTAAGACGGTGCTAGATTGAAAGTTAAGTTCTCCCTTAACTGTACACTTTCAGGCTCAAGTAGATAACTAGAATCGGAATGGTATTTTCTCAATTGAGACACATGGAAGACATCGTGAAGGTTTGACAAATTTGGAGGTAAGGCCATTTGGTAAGCAACTGACCCGCACGTTTTAAAATTTGAAAAGAACCAAGGAAACGGGGGCTTAACTTTTTGACCTTCATGGCTCTACCTATACCGATCAAAGGAGTGATTTTCAGGAACACATGTTCTCCTTCTTGGAACTCTAGAGGCTTTCTCCTTTTATCCGCATAACTCTTTTGACGGCTCTGAGCCATAAGAATTTTGTCCCTAATCCTTGTTATTTGCTTAATGGTCTGCCCCACAAGATCAGGTCCTAATAAGCTTTGCTCACCCGGTTGAAACGAACATAGGGGAGATTGACACTTCCTTCCATACAAGGCTTCATAGGGTGCCATACCAATACTTGCATGATGACTATTGTTATAGGCAAACTCAATCAAAGGTAAGTATTTGTCCCAACTTCCTCAATTGTCCAACACACAAGCTCTCAACATATCCTCCAAAGTTTGGACAGTCCTCTCCAACTGTCCATCTGTCTGGGGATGATAAGCTGTACTTAGGCAAAGCTTCATCCCAAATGCCTTTTGCAAGGCTCCCCAGAATCTAGAGGTAAACCTCAGGTCCCTATCTGAGATTATGGTTGAAACTACGCCATGCAGTCTTACTATCTCTTGAACATACAGCTGGGCTAACTTTTCCAAAGGATAAGTAGCTCGAATGGGCAAAAGTGAGTAGACTTGATTAATCTGTCAACAATTACCCATATCACATCGAAACTAGCTTGCGTTTTGGGTAAACCTATCACGAAGTCCATAAAGATACTTTCCTATTTCCATTCTGGGATCTCTAATGGTTGCAACATACCAGAGGGCTTTTGGTGCTCAATCTTTACTTTTTGGCAGACTAAACAGTTGCTTACCAACTCCGCGATATCCCTCTTCAATCCTGGCCACCAAAACATCTTCTTAACATCTTGATACATCTTTGTCACACCAGGGTGTACGGTGAAATGGATGGCTCTTATGAGCCTCCTACAAAATCCTTCTTCGGAGGTCACCAGTTGTGGGTACACAGACCCTTCCTTCAAATTTCCATAGTCTATCTGTATTTTGCGCAAAACCCTTCAACTTTCTTTCTTTCACCAATGCTAGGGTTTTCAAGAACTCCTCTTCCTCGCCTTGGGCTTGAGCAATTTGACTCTTGAAATCGCTCATCACCCTAAGCTGACTCAATCTTAAACTATGGGGGGTCAACATTACGCCAAGGTTAAGGTCTTTAAAGCTCCTTACTAGCTCATCCTCATTGACCATCATCCATGACGCATGCAAGGATTTCCGACTTAATGCGTCAGCCACCACATTGGCCTTCCTAGATGATAGTTCAACCCAAAATCATAATCCTTCAGAAACTCCATCTATCTCCTTTGCCTCATATTCAACTCCTTTTGATCAAAGAGATAATTCAAGCTCTTATGATTAGAGAACACCTCGAACCTCACAACATACAGATAATGTCTCCATATCTTCAGGGCAAACACTACTGCCGCTAATTCCAAGTCATGGGTTGGGTAGTTTACTTCATGAGGCTTCAACTGTCTAGAGGCATAAGCCACCACGTTCCTATTCTACATCAAGACATAACCTAAACCTCTTCCAAAGGCATCACAGTAAACCTCAAACGATCCACTAGGGTCCGGCAAAACTAATACTGGGGTTGAGGTTAACTTACCTTTTAGCTCTTGAAAGCTCTTTTCACAATCCATCGTCTACACAAACGGGGCATCTTTCCTTGTCAACTTGGTTAAGGGTAAAGATATCTGGGAAAATTCTTTTGTAAACCTACGGTAGTAATTGGCTAAACCCAAGAAACTCCGTATCTCAGTCACTAAGGTTGGCCTCTCCCAATTCATCACAGCCTCAATCTTACTTGGGTCCATAATAATACTCCCTTGTGACACCACATGCCCTAAGAACTTTACTTTCTTCATCCAGAATTTACACTTAGATAACTTGGCATAAAGCTTCTTTTCCCTTAAGATCCTTAACATAACCCTCAAATATTCTTCATGTTCCTCCTTTGTTCTCGAATAGATGAAAATATCATTTATGAAAACAACTACAAACTTGTCCAAATAGGGTCTAAAGATCTTGTTCATATAATCCATGAAAACAGTAGGGGCATTAGTCAATCCAAACGACATCACCATAAACTCATAATGCCCATACCTTGTCCTAAAAGCCGTCTTGGGTATATCCTCCTCCTTCACCCTTATCTGATGATATTTAGATCTCAGATCAATCTTAGAGAACACAGCTGCACCTCGTAGTTGATCCATGAGGTCATCTATCCTAGGCAGGGGATACTTGTTCTTAACAGTCACTTTGTTTAATTGTCTATAATCCACACACAGCCTCATATTGCCATCCTTCTTTTTCACAAATAACACCGAGGCTCCCCAAGATGAGGCACTAGGTCTTACGAACTTCTTCTCCAACAATTCTCACGATTGTCCCTTCAACTCTGATAACTCCATTGGGGACATCCTATAGGGTGCTATAGAGATTGGCCCAGTACTCGGCACTAACTTTATAGAAAACTCGATTTCCCTTTCCAGGGGAAACTTGGGTATGTCATCAAGAAACACATCGGGGTATTCCTTGGCTACGGGGATCCCATCCAATACCTGCTCGAGTTCCACTTCACTTGCCATAAGGAAAACATATCCCTGATCACTCAATTCACTACTTCCTACCTTAACAGAGTTCAAAAACAAACTAACAGGCTCCATCTAACAGGCTCCATGGGCCTAACAGGTATAGGGGGAAGAATAATAGATTTTTCAGAGCAATTTATCATAGCATGATTAGCCGAAAGCCAATCCATGCCTAGAATCAAATCCAAACCAGACAAAGGCAAGCAAATCAAATTTGCTACGAAAGGCCTACCATTAATTTGGAGTTGACAACTTAAGCAACAATGACAAGTCTTAACCGGTTTCCCAGCAGGAGTAGAAACAATTAACATATAAGGCAATTCAGACATAGACAACCCTAATCTATCTACACAATCATGAGAAATAAAGGAGTATGTAGCTCCAGAATCATATAGCATAGTTAAGGTCCTACCATTAACCTCGCACTTACCTTGGATTAGATCATCGGACTGAGTGGCCTCCTCAGCATTAAGGGTAAAGACCCTTCCTTGGTGTTGGGGCTTGTTGGCAGGGGATAATAGCTTGACAGTGTAGTCTCTAACCATATGCCCAGGCTTTCCGCATCAGAAACAAGCATTCTGGCTAGCTAAACAAGGACGTCCTCCATGATGTTTGCCACACTTAGGGTAAGCTTGACCATTCGCCAGCTTGGGTGGATTCCCAGTAGGCTTCTGGGGTTGCTTTCATTGAAAACCTCCACCTTGAAACGATTTCCTCAGGGGTTGGGGCTTGAACTTCTGCCCTTGCGGTGCCAACTTCTTTTTGTAGGCTTCGGACCTTGCCACAGACAGCTTGCGGTTGCAATCCTCCACCAAATGGCACTTGTTGACGAGTGAAGCATAGTCATGGATCTCCATTAGTCCTACAGATGCCAATATCTCCTCACGCAATCCCCCTTCAAACTTCACACATTTCCAGCGTTCATCCGGGTTCCCTTGATAGATCGTCGAGGACTTGCACAGCTCCTCAAACTTGGCCGTGTACTCAGCAATATTCATGGTCCCTTGAAGCAGACTCATGAACTCTAGCTCCTTCGCATTCCTCACGGATGTGGGAAAATACTTCTCATAAAAGTGCGTCTTGAAAATCTCCCAGGCGATGTGGTTTGGGTTCCTCCCAATAGCCTCTTTGTACCTACCCACTAGAATTCGGCATCAGTTTCCAACATATAGGTAGTAAAGGCTACCTTCTGCTCCTCGGTACAGGCCAACACCGTGAAAGTCTTCTCGATGGCCTTGATCCACTCATCAGCTTAATCGGGGTTGTACATCCCCCTAAAGCTTGGCGGATTTGCCTTCCTGAACTCAGAAAACTTAAGGTATCAAGATCTACCTTAGCTCCTCCATTGTGCCCTTCGGGATTCTCCTCATCCCTTTGCTCCATTCGCTCCATCATGTGATGGGCAGCAACAGCCTGCTCCCTCATGGTAGCAGCCATTTCACGGAGCGTCCCCATGACTTCCTCGAGACCTTCCGGCTCGTTACAGGGCCTACTACGTCTTCCTGAAGCCATTCATTCCTGGTACACAAAATAGAAGATATTGAGTTGATCAGGCTCAACATTTATGTTGAGTAAACCAGCAACTAACCACATTCAGAACAAATGATCATGCACATCTAACTCCTACGTCTCATCATATAGACGAGACTCAATGCACGACTTAACTAACACGTATGCTTAGAAGCATAGTCAGTCCATCCCCAGGCTCTTCAAGGACGAACTACTCTGATACCAAAATGTAACACCCTAATAGTTTCATTCTATGCTTAAGTCATATTGTGGAATTACTAGTTGTTACTTTTACTCACGGAACTAACTTTAACTTTCTGAAATCACTTTACCTGAAAATAGGGGTAATTTTTTTTTAATAATAATGAGTAAACTGTTTTGAAAACCAAGAGCCACGAGTGCATTGTGAATGTGCAATACAAATGTCACAATCTCATAAATACATTGCATTTAACATAAATAAAAGCATTGGGAATAACCACAATCTTAGATAAAGATAACATTCATTCCACAGCCATCCCATAATTAATATAATAATAGGAGTAGCAGAAGTCATACACAAAGATAATAATGGGTCCGATACCTACTGTCGGCCCTACAAAAGTAACCTAACGAAATACATGACAAAAAGAAATACATAAGAAATCCCATACACCCATACATGCCAAAAGAAAAATGATAACCCTAGCTATAACCAAAAAGGGCTATCCTCATGCTCGGCTCCGCATGTAATCAACACCTCACTCATCTGGCAGGAGGAAACTGTTCCCGAATCCACCGGGAGTAACATCACCACGTCCCCTACCTCGAACACGACCACGCCCACGCCCACGAGGAACGGCACGGGTGCAAATGAACCCACGACTGTGAACCGGGGGTGGTGTGTGACGAGGGGCTGCAAAAGAAGAAGATGAATCGGACGACAGACGGATCACAGACGGGTAGGAAGGCTCAAACCGGTCTGTCTCCACATGGTAGCTCGGATAAGACGGCTCCGAAGGATCAGAATCCAACGAAACTGTCGGCATCAGACGAGTGTCCGAATCGGAATCTCCATCAGTGGGGTACCTCAGAGGATGGAAAGACAGGCAAATGTCATCCATAGTGATGTCCTCAAACAGCTCATGAGGGCGGAAAAACAGACTCATCATGGGTACACGGAACTGGTGGCTATGGAGCATGTAGACCGGCATAGCTGCCTGAGCAGTCAGCACAGATGCATTCAACACTGAGTCGAAGTGCCAATGCATCACCGGAAACTCAATGAAAATCACCATCATGCCCGACGCCGGCATCCTCTGAAGACAACACAGAAACATAGGAGTGAGAAATACTAAATTTCTCAGTAGAATCACGACTAGACAAACACTGTGTTATCGTCATCATCCCAGCCACTTCGGGTTTAATTATAAAAGCAGTGGACAGATATAAGTTCAATTTTAATGGTTTTGAAGACTTAAACTCCAAAGTAGGTTGCTTTTAAACTTAACATTATAACTACGTCATCATAACTAACATACATACTGAAACATAGAATAAACATTCATAATGCAAATGGACAATATAAATACATGCAAAGACATGCATCATCATAAACTTAACCATGGTTATACTTTGGCTTTACTTTCATTTTTAGCACATGCTTAACATTCTTTACTTTCCTTTGAAATAGACTGCTTCTAGACATGAGCTCATTCCGTGACTGTCATCATGTAAAACTAAACCAAATTAGACTAAGCTGATATTGGTTACCTCTAAGTTGGAGGGTCCTCCATGTCACCCTTGCTTCCCTCATAGAGATTCCTTGAGTCTTTGTGGATCGCCGTCTCTCACTTCCCTTACCGAAGTGATTGAAGGGTCATGTCCTATTAATTCTTTTCTTATCATTATACTTTTCATACATAGTTCTTCTTTGACTAGACACATGCAAGGATATGACTAAGTCCATAATTTTGACGGAAATTCGGCAGCATAACGGCTAAATCGAAACTTCCCCAAAATGCCAATCACAACTTTCAACCAGTATTTTATCATATCACAATAATCAATCAATCATAAAACAATGCTCAATCAAACTCATCAATCATCATGTCGGATAGCATCATACATTCATACCCTAAAGAGGTTTATAGTTGTGTTTTTCTTGACAAAGAATATTATGAATCATCATATGATTTCTCGTGGTTACCCATGAGAGAATCACATAGTTAGGATATGTGTTTGTGGTCTTTTAGTTACTTAGCTCTCATATGAAATTATTCTTTACTTTAGTTCATGTCTTATGAAACACTTATTCAAATTAATTAAGTTAAATGATTGTTTCCTTTCCTTGAGATAGTGCCCTTAGTGATTCCTAGGTTCATGGTATGCTTAGAGGCCCTAATCATATTTCTATTTCCAAGGAGTTCGAGATCCCTTTAATCCTTGGGTCATGACAACGCATAACCATACTCATGAACCCAACAACACCATGTCCACTAATCACCAAGGGTGATTTTTAACTTATTCAAGTTACAAAGTTTTAAGCTTTCACTAATAACATACCAAGGTTTTACTTTAAATATTATTAAAGTTATCATTCTTTATAAAGTAGTCATAAAGTTTTATTCTTTATGAAAGCTGACTCTTTCAATTATTCTAAGACCATCAAAGTCTCAACTTTATGACTTAAAGTTGTCTCTACATTAAAAAGGTTCCTACTTTATCAACTAGTGATATGAAACATTAACTTCGAGGTTAAAAAGTCTTGATCTTCATGAAAGTTAACACCTTTTAGTATTGTTTTGATTCAAGATCTAAACTTTATGAATTAAATGTTACAAAACAACACTTTTATGACTTAAAGGTCTCATTCTTGACTAAAGTTTGAAACTTTATCAAAGGTCTTTTCCGTAAGGTTTAATTTCTAAGACATAAAGCGACAAGATATCATTTTATAACTCAAAAAGGCTTATTATTCTAAAAAGTTTAGACTTTTATATGTATTTTTGTCTTCAAAATAAAACAAAATAAGATTTTATGATGGCACTAAAACTTGCGCCACTTTTTGTGTATCAAGAAGCAAACTTTTTAAAGTTTGAAGCTTTTAGAATGTTCATAGTCTTATCAAATCATGAAAACATAAAAAGATGATGCTTTTCTAATCATCAACTCATCATAAGAAAAGGAATAACTTTGAGCAAGATACCATCAAGAATATTCAAGAACATATTTTGCCAAAAGTAGAAACTTAAGAACACTTGAAGAACAACAAGAACATATTTTTCTAAATGTAGAAACTTAAGAACACTTGAAGAACAGCAAGAATATATTTTTCTAAAAGTAGAAACTTAAGAACACTTGAAGAACATTAAGAACATATTTTTCCAAAAATAGAAACTTTTGCTCATGAAGAGCATGAAAGGTTTCCTCAAGTTTTCACTCAAAGATCTTGGTTATGGAGAGAACCAAGTTTCAAGCTTCCTTGAGTAAATAAAACAAAAGATGAAGATCACTGCCTCCTTATCAAAATGGCACTACAACAAGGAAGGAGAAGAAGAAGATGATGGCTCCTCTTGGTGATGATGGTGGCGGTTTTGCTTGGTGGAAGGAGAAGCTCTTGAGATCTTGTGAAAATGGAGGTTGTAGTGTTTTGATCTTGTCTTCAAAGACCCAAAGATGAGGTCTTTGAAGGGCTAAGTGAGTGGTTTTAGGTGGTGGTGGTGGAGAAAGAAAGAAGAAGATGAAGAAGATGAAGAGAGTTTTAGAGAGAAGTTGGAGGATTTGGCTTTGAAGAGAAAGAATAAGATGAGTGAAAATAAAATGTGAGTGTGTGTATGTGTGTGTGTGAAAGTGGCATCCACATAAAAGAAGGAGAATGAGATATTTTTGCTTCACTTTGTGTTATCTTGTGTTAATTAGTGATTAAGGGGACAAAGTGGATGATGGGGGGACAAAACATGTACTAACCCTTACTTAAAGCACTCTTATTTTATGCTTTATGCTTTTATGACATCACTTTTTACTTTATTGTCTAGTTGACTAAATTTGAATTTAATCATGTGATTAAATGCTCATACAACTTAATTAAGATGATTAAGCAAGGATTAGTGATTAACACACAAGAACATGATTAACAAAAATTAATCTTGCGATTAAACTTAATTAACCTTAATTAAACTCGATTAAGCTAATTGAGGGCGATTAGTGCTTAATTAAGCTATAAAGGCTCTGACTTGCTTGTAGCAAGTGTCGCAGCCAGCTCCAACTTACAATTTTAAAATACTTAATTTTACTAAATTTAAAGTATAGTGCAACCAAGGTCATCTCACAAGGATGTTGTTGCTATCTAGTTAAGTAATAAGGGGTTATGTGCAAACATGCAGTCAATAAGCTATAAAAGAAAATTAGATGAAAATAAAAACACTAATTCAAAGAGTTCCTTAGGTATAAGGTGAATCAATCATTAATATATCAAACACATGGAATGCGGCTAATTTGAGCCATTAGAGAGACCTCTACTAACAACCCCACAATTCTACCTAGAAAACTCTAGGAATTCAACCAACACATAATTGATTAGATAATTGAGACTTCAACTCTAATTAACTTATGTTGATTTCTAGCCCCAATTGTATTAGCCTAGGTTTGAACCCAAACCCAATTCCTAATTCTTTAACTAATCAAGTTCATACCAATTGACCAATTAGCAATCACCCAACTAATTCCTCATTCATAAACCTACATATCAATACCATTCAATGCAAGTTTACAAATAAAAGAGGGCAAAGAATCAAGAAAACAAACATGATTGAAATTCAAGCATAGGGTTTCAAGATTACAACCATAATACCCTTGGGATCTCCTTGAACTAGCTTGAAGTCCTACTCCTCCATAGCAATGAAGGTTACAAACTAGAACCCAAAACAAGTATCTTACAAAATGAAAGGAAAAGAAAAGAAAAAAAGAGGAGAGGAGAAGAGAAGAGAGAAAAATGAAAAATGTTGGAGATGAGTCCTCCTTTTCGCATCTCGGATTTCTCTCTTCTTCTCAGACTTAAAACTTGAAAATCCAAAAACACCCTGGAGCCCAAATTAATCCTCTGTCTCTTAGCTTTAAGTGGACACCCAATTTGCTTAATTTGGACTTGAAACGAGAGAGTTATGGCCCAATCTTTATAGTATGTCCAGGTTGTACATTTATTCACATCAGTTAATTTCAACAGCCAATAAGTCCATCAAGATGTCATTATTTTAGAGAGTGTTTTCATATGAATTGAAGCTTTATATCTTAACTTTCAAATGGCACCAATTTCACCTCAATCCAATGTCTACACTCAAGTTATGGTCCAATTAGTGCATATTACTCAAGTTCCAGTGCAACAGCTCTGTTTTGAATTCGTGGCCCAATTGTCCTAATAGACATCTGATGTAGTTTTTGACTTCTTCATCAAAGTTGTAGATCTTTCTCTCAGCTTTCCTACAATATAAAATTTGTAATTTTTAAAGATCGACAACTCAAGATATGCTCAAAATACAAAAATAGTATAAAATTTAATAATGCTAAAAAATGCAATTAAACTCAATTAAAGCCCAAACTCATAAAATGTGTCTAATATTGATCATTTAAGCACAAAAAAGGTCCAATAAACTAAATATGAGGGTTAATGTATCAAAATGTTATTTATGAAATTCCCCCACACTTAGCTTTTTGCATATCCTCATGCAAAATCCAAAATATACTCAATGGTGTAGAAAATAAAACATGAAAATCTAAAACAAACACATAAGTCCTAAAAACAAAAAATGATCAAACACCATGAAAAATAAATTCCCAATGGATCCTCAAGAATGTCAAGCTTATAGGCAAAAAGCACACCCAAGGCATCAAGAAATTCAACAATCAAGATACATCTCTACAAAGGTGCAAGCAAGGCAAAAATCGCACCAAAAAGTATGGATCAAGCATAGAGGATCTCACAAGATAATGTATTTAGCACTCTTACTTTCAAGTGGTTAAGGCTCAATTATACCATTCAAATCACCTCAAAAGAAAAAGCACTACCACAAGCTTGCTTATCATCTAATTCTCCACCACTCAAACATATGCACACATAAATCAAGAGGACTTTATTTAAGGTTGTAATGGAGCCAAGGTAAGGGTATGGAAATAGTAACGATATGCAAGGTAAAAACTAAAGAGAATAGAAGAACATTGGCAAAAACATGAGATCACAAATGTGAGGGCTCTTTTTAAATCCAAGCAATACAACAAATAACTTTTTTTTATCCTACTTCTTTGCTTTCTTTTTTTCATTAAAATTGCCCCAATTTATTGACTTTTTCTTTTTCTATTTGCTTTTTTTTTTTTTACATTTTCTTTGCTTTTTTCTTCATTTTTTTTTATCTTTTCATTTCTTTCCTTTTTCTCTTTTCATCACTTTGCACCCCCACACTTAAAGTTTTGCATGTCCTCATGTAAACCCCTACACTTATGTGAATGCACATTGCTAATGGTAACTAATGGTCTCCTAATCCCTAAGGCTAGGTAGAATAATGGTTTTTCGCTTTAGGCTTGTAATATGCTAAAAACAAAGAATAGGTAAAAAGGCTCAAAGAGGCTAAGTAAGGGAAAAAAAATGCAAGGGTGGCTATTTGGTTAAGTGCCTAATCACAAAATGAATGCCTTAATCATATTCATGTATGCAAATGAATGGTGTAGCCTCAATAAGAATCAAAGCAAGTTCTAGAGTGATAAATCCTATGAGAGAATAAAACATACAAGAAAGAAAAGAATGGCATGTAACATAGCCATCCAAATATGGATCAAAAGCTCACATGGGTCATGTCCAACATACTCAATCCAAGCAATTGAAGATTACTCTACTAAGCATGCAAGACATAAAGAATGAGATGAAAAGTCAAGCATGTTGAAATCTCAAGCCAAGAATGTCTAATACCTAAAGCTAACAACTCAAACATCGCCATGGGGAAACATCCAACTAAACAACACAACTAGTATATGAAAACTAACATTAAACATAGTTTATTCTAAAAGTAAAATGCAAGATAGAAAATTAAAAAGGTAAAAAGTGATGAGAACTCCCTCATGGTGGCTTATGCTTGAATTGATCTACGAACTCCCACCAAGGCTTGCATCTCTTGCCTTCACCAGGATCCTACAAGGTTATTTTGTGTTCCTGACCATCCTTGTCACTTTTGTATTTACATCCTAGTGTAGAATACCTTAGTTCATTCCCATGATGCATTGCTATAGTAATGACATAGATGGCTCCAAGTTGAAAAGCACTCTCCTTGTAAGCATAATCCAAGCCCTTCAATGCATCTATGGAAGATGTCTCTAGCGCCATGTCACAAATAACTTGGAGTTGGGCAACATTTTCCAGGTAGGCATATTCAAATCGACCCAATAGATGCTCATAAGGAGGAAATTCCAATTTTAATTTTAGTGTTTGGACTACAGAGGGAATAATCTCTTTAACCTGAATCTCTATTAAATGAATTTTCTCCACTATGCCAACACTTATAGGCCTATCACCAATTAGATATGCATCCATCTCTGCACACTCTACACACAGCTCAACACCATCACATTGATCACAAGAGAAACAATCAACGAAATTACTAAGGTCGAACAACTTAGGGAACTCCTCACAAAAACTGTCATGAACCTCCTTAGCTGTGTAATCAATGATATCCAAATGAAATACATAGTGCTTATTTGATTCCTCCTGTACAAAATTTGCACCTGGCTTTTCTTTCACTTCAGCTGCTTCATCAAAATTCTCAATCTTAGCTATATTTTGATCAATTCTCTGTGCCAACTCTGGTAAAGTCCTACTTGATTGCTGCATAGCAACACTGACATTCTGGCAGCAAGTGTCACAGCCTGTGCCAAATTATAATTTTAAAATAATTAATTACACTAAATTTGAAGTATAGTGCAACCAAAGTCATCTCCCAAGGATGTTGTTGCTATCTAGTTAAGTAACAAGGGGTAATGTGCAAACATGCAGTAAATAAGCTAAAAAAGAAAATTAGATGAAAAAAAAACACTAGTTCAAAGAGTTCCTTAGGTATAAGGTGAATCAATCATTAACGCACAATATATCAAATACATGGAGTGCGGCTCATTTGAGCTATTAGAGAGACCTCTACTAACAACCCCACAAGTCTACCTAGAGAACTCTAGGAATTCAACCAACACATAATTGATTAGATAATTGAGACCTCAACTCTAATTAACCTATGTTGATTTTTAGCCCCAAGTGTATTAGCCTAGGTTTGAACCCAAACCCAATTCCTAATTCTTTAACTAATCAAGTTCATACCAATTGACCAATTAGCAATCACCCAACTAATTCCTCATTTATAAACTCATATATCAATACCATTCAATGCAAATTTACAAATAAAAGAGGGCAAAGAATCAAGAAAACAAACATGATTGAAATTCAAGCATAGGGTTTCAAGATTACAACCATAATACCCTTGGGGTCTCCTTGAACTAGCTTGAAGTCCTACTCCTCCATAGCAATGAAGGTTACAAACTAGAACCCAAAACAAGTATCTTACAAAATGAAAGGAAAAGAAAAGAAAAGAAGAGGAGAGGAGAAGAGAAGAGAGAAAAATGAAAAATGTTGGAGATGAGTCCTCTTCGCGTCTCAGTTTTCTCTCTTCTTATCAGACCTCAAATATCAAAATTCAAAAATACCCTTGAGCCTAAATTAATCCTCTGCCTCTTAGCTTTAAGTGGACACCCAATTTGCTTAATTTGGACTTAAAATGAGAGAGTTAAGGCCCAATCTTTAGAGCATGTTCAAGTTGTATGTGTATTCGCGTCAGTCCATTTTAACAGCCAATAAATCCATGAAGATATCATTGTTTTGTAGAGGGTCTTCATATGAATTGAAGATTTATGTCTTAGCTTTCAAATGGCACTAGTTTTGCCTCAATCCAATATCTACAATTCACATTATGGCCCAATTAGTGCACACTACTCCGGTTCTAGTGTAACAGCCCTGTTCTGACTTCATGGCCCAATTCAACCTACTAGACATCTGAATTAGTTGTTGACTTCTTCATCAATATTGTAGATCTTTCTCTCAGCTTTCCTACAATATAAAATTTGTAATTTTTAGATATCTACAACTCAAGATACAGCCATAATACAAAAGTAGTATAAATTTGTAATAATGCTAAAAAATACAATTAAGCCCAATTAGAGTCCAAACTTATAAAATGTGTCCAATATTATTAAATTAAGCACAAAAGAGATTCAATAAACTAAATATGAGGGTTAATCAATGTATCAAAATATTGCTTATTAAATTCTCCCATACTTAGCTTTTTGCATGTCCTCATGCAAAATCCTAAATATACTCAAGGGTGCTGAAAATGAACCATTAGAATCTAAAACCAACACACAAGTCCTAAAAACAAAAAATGACCAAATATTATGAAAAACAAATTTCCAATGGATCCTCAAGAGTGTCAAGCATATAGGCAAAGAACACACCCAAGGTATCAAGAAATTCAACAATCAAGACACATCTCTACAAAGGTACAAGCAAGGCAAAAATCACTCCAAATAGTATGGATCAAGCATGAAGGACCTCATAAGATAATGTGTTTAGCACACTTTCTTTCAAGTGTTTAAGTTTCAATTATGCCGCTCAAATCACCTCAGAAGGAAAAGCACTTCCATAAGTTTGCTCATCATCTAATTCTCCGCTACTCAAACACATGCACACACAAATCAAGAGGATTTTATTCAAGGTTGCAATGGGGCCAAGGTAAGGGTAGAGAAATAATAAGGATATGCAAGGTAAAAACCAAATAGAATAGAAGAATATTGGCAAAGACATGAGGTCACAAATGTGAGGGCCCTCCTCAAATCTAAGAATGCAACAAATAACTTTTTTTTATCCCACTTCTTTACTTTCTTTTTTTTATCAAAATTGCCCCAATTTATTGCTTTTTCTTTTTCTATTTACTTTTCTTTTTTACATTTTCTTTTCTTCTTTTTTTTTTTAATCTTTTCATTTCTTTCCTTTTTCTCTTTTCACCACTTTGCACCCCCACACTTAAAGTCTTGTATGTCTTCATGCAAACCCCCACACTTATGTGAATGCACATTGCTAATGGTAACCAATGGTCTCCTAATCCTTAAGGCTAGGTAGAATCATCGTTTTTGGCTTTAGGCTTATAATGTGCTAAAAACGAAGAATAGATAAAAGGCTCAAAGGAGTAAGCAAGGGAAAAAATGCAAGGGTGGCTATTTGGTTAAGTGGCTAATCACAAAATAAATGCCTCAATCATATTCATGTATGCAAATGAATACTGTAGCCTCAAAAAGAATCAAAGCAAGTTCTAGAGTGACAAATCCTATGAGAAAACAAAACACACTAAAAAGAAAAGAATGACATGTAATATAGCCATCCAAAAAGGACGCTCAAAAGCTCACACGGGTCCTATCCAACATACTCAATCCAAGCAATTGAAGATCAATCTACCAAGCATGCAAAACATAAAGAAAAAGATGAAAAGTCAAGTATGTTGTAATCTCAAGCCATGAATGTCTAATGCCTAAAGCTAACAACTAAAGAATCACCATAGGGAAACATCCAACTAAACAACATAACTAGCATATGAAAACTAACACTAAACATATTTTATTCTAAAATTAAAATTCAAGACAAAAAATTAAAAATGCAAGACAAAAATTTAAAAAGGTAAAAAGTGGTGAGAACTCTCTCACCTTAGACATGCCTCAATCTCTGCACATACAGGGCAGATATACTCACCCTCACAGTCAGCACATGTGAATCCAGTGAAAGTGTCAACAGCAGTTGGCTCAGGGAATTCTACTGAGAGGTTACTCATGGGGTCTTCTAAAGAAGTGAAAATATCCATGCATGTAGACATATTCATTTTCTCAACACCAACAAGATCATGAGATATCTCCTTAACCAATGTCTACTGTGGTATCTCATCTAGTGGCCCAGCTACATCTTGACTCTCGCCAATCCCCTCAGCTAGCTCATGTGATTGCACATCTGGCATATTCCCCTCATGAGCTTGCAATTTGCTCAATGTAGAAGTTAACTAGCTCAATTGTGTTTGTAAGTCTTGAATGGTTTCATCAATCCTCTGCCGCCATTGGAGATTACTCTCCATTAACTGGTTCACAAGATCTTCTAGAGAGGGCTCAAGTGAGGTGGCTAGTGGACCGGCCTGATGATATGCAAGTGGTAACTCAAGCTGTGGTTGCTCATATGACTCCTGGAGTAGATGCAGGTGTTGTTGAATGAAGAGGAGTGAAGGTTGAAATTGCTGTGATGGAACACCCCCATATCCCTGCTCAACTCCATCATACCAATCAAACTGGTACATACTGGAACTTGGGTCATATCTCTGTTGTGATTGCTGGTTCTTCATGGCATATTGGTCTATTAAGTACTTTATCTCATCCAGCTAGTGTTCCATTCTTTGGTAAGAATCCTCATCCAATGCTCCAATTCTTGCAACATTGCAAGTAGCATATATCTGGGAGCTAGGAGGTATGTTAGTAAACACGATGAACAAAGTGGAAGTAATGAAAGAAAAAATACAAAATAAAACTACGAAACAAACAAAAGAAACTATGTACAAAATGATATTATATTAAAATGAACACTAAAATTAAAAATAAGCAAAAATGACTAATAAAATATAAAAATAGTAGGAAATGATTTTTTTTGATTTTTTTAAACACCACCCAAATAAAACTGCACCTAATTGAAACCGGAAAATGCAATAAAAATTATTAAAAATTTGAAAAAGTGGTCAAAACAGTGGAATTTGGCCAAAATAGAGTAGGGCTTAGTGTGTAACAGTAAGTCTTGCTTAGAATGTTGAAAACCTTTGGATTAAAAAGTTTCAAGGTGATCTGAGCACAAAAAGTATAAGACAACACCCAAAATTAGCCTAAAAACACCGAAAATGACCAAAACATGCAAAACTCAAACAAAAGCAAGTAAAAACATATATTTACAAACTAAATAGCATCAACATCCCCAGCAACGGTGCCAAAATTTGGCAACAAGTGTCGCAACCTGCACCAAATTACAATTTTAAAATACTTAATTACACTAAATTTGAAGTATAGTGCAACCAAGGTCGTCTCCCAAGGATGTTGTTGCTATCTAGTTAAGTAACAAGGGGGTATGTGCAAACATGCAATAAATAAGCTACAAAAGAAAATTAGATGAAAATAAAAACACTAGTTCAAAGAGTTCCTTAGGTATAAGGTGAATCAATCATTAATGCACAATATATCAAACATATGGAGTGCGGTTAATTTGAGCTATTAGAGAGACCTCTACTAACAATCCCACAAGTCTACCTAGAGAACTCTAGGAATTCAACCAACACATAATTGATTAGATAATTGAGACCTCAACTCTAATTAACCTATGTTGATTTTTAGCCCCAAATGTATTAGCCTAGGTTGAACCCAAACCCAATTGCTAATTCTTTAACTAATCAAGTTCATACCAATTGACCAATTAGCAATCACCCAACTAATTCCTCATTCATAAACTCACATATCAATACCATTCAATGCAAATTTACAAATAAAAGAGGGCAAAGAATCAAGAAAACAAACATGATTAAAATTCAAGCATAGGGTTTCAAGATTATAACCATAATGCCCTTGGGGTCTCCTTGAACTAGCTTGAAGTCTTACTCCTCCATCGCAATGAAGGTTACAAACTAGAACCCAAAACAAGTATCTTACAAAATGAAAGGAAAAGAAAAGAAAAGAAGAGGAGAGGAGAAGAGAAGATAGAAAATGAAAAATGTTGGAGATGAGTCCTCTTCGCGTCTCGGTTTTCTTTCTTCTTATTAGACCTCAAATGTCAAAATTCAAAAATACCCTTGAGCCCAACTTAATCCTCTGCCTCTTAGCTTTAAGTGGACACCCAATTTGCTTAATTTGGACTTAAAATGAGAGAGTTATGGCCAAATCTTTATAGCATGTTCAGGTTGTACATGTATTCGCGTTAGTCCATTTTAATAGCCAATAAATCCATGAAGATGTCATTATTTTGGAGAGTGGTCTTCATATGAATTGAAGACTTATGTCTTAGCTTTCAAATGCACTAGTTTTGCCTCAATCCAATATCTACAACTCACGTGATGGCCCAATTAGTGCACACTACTCTGGTTCGGTAGAATGACCCTATTCTGACTTCGTGGCCCAATTCCACCCACTAGACATCTGAATTAGTTGTTGACTTCTCATCAATATTGTAGATCTTTCTCTCAGCTTTCCTACAATGTAAAATTTGTAATTTTTAGATATCTACAACTTAAGATACAGCCATAATACAAAAATAGTATAAATTTATAATAATGCTGAAAAATACAATTAAGCCCAATTAGAGTCTAAACTTATAAAATGTGTCCAATATTATTTAATTAAGCACAAAAGTGGTGCAATAAACTAAATATAAGGGTTAATCAATATATCAAAATATTGCTTATCACATTCCCCTTTGGATCGAGGATCAATTGAGATAGAGTCTAAGTAAAACCATGTGACTGCATCTAGCTCATGGAGGAAGCAAACTGACCAAGCAGAGTCTCTATATTCTGGATGGTTGCATCGGTTCTTTGCTGATACTGGAGGTTATTTTCTACAATTTGCTTCATTAGATCCTATAATGATGGCTCCAATGAGGTAACTGCTGATCCAGTATGTTGTTGCTGCTGAAGGGATAGGTGCTGGTATTAAGGTTTCCAAGGGAATACTCCTACAGCACCCATTGTATAACCCTGAAGGCATGAGGTATCCTCCTGAAGTTGGGGGATCCATTAATAGAGTGGGATGGACACACTAAAATATCACATACTCTAGTAGGCTTTGGTGCAGATGTAGGAGTAACATGATGTCCCATGGTCAATCGCTTTATCAATGATGCCATTTCATCTAATTTGTGTTCGATCCTCAGCAAATTCACATCAGGGATCTTACCAACTCCTCTAGTCCTTGTGATCAGCTTAGAGCCAAATTGCTGGAAATTTTTTACCATGTTAGCTATCAGATCTCTGGCTGCAGCAGGTGTCTTGTCCATTAGAGCTCCACCACTCGCTACATCAATCAAGCTCTTATCCACGGGTATCAGTCCCTCATAAAAAAACTGGATCAACAAGTGATCACTAATTTGGTGATGGGGACAACTTGCACACAACCTATTGAACCTCTCCTAATACTCATATAATGTTTCTTCTTGCATTTGCCTAATACCACAGATCTCCTTTCTTATTGCTGCAGCTCTGGATGTAGGGAAAAATCTTTCCAAGAAGAGCCTTTTCATATTAGTCCATTCTATTACACAACTAGGGGGAAGATAGTAAAGCCAATCCTTGGCTACTTCAACTAGTGAGAAAGGGAAGGCTCTTAGATTGACATGATCCTCATGAATTCCCCGAAAGTTGAGAGTTGAGCATACCACATGAAACTCCTTGAGATGCCTGTAAGGATCCTCACCTTTATAACCATGAAATCTTGGAAGCAAATGAATCAATGCAGGGTTAAGCTCAAAGTTAGAATCTAAATCAGGATATTGGATACAAAATAAGTGATCTACAACATGGGATCAAATAGCTCCTTCAGTGTTTTATCAAGGATAGTCATCTCAACAGAAAACATAGAAAAGAAGAAAAAGAACTAGCAGAATAATGTATAAAAGTGGAACTAACATAGCTACTACTACTACTAAAAGTACCAAAACACAAAAATTACTAAAAACAAATGACTTAGGAAATTAAAAAAAAAAAACTGTACAAAATGATTTTTTTCAATTTATAGAAATACCACACAATAAAACTACACCTATCTAGAACCCGAAAATGCAATAAAAATTATTAAAAATTCAAAAAAGTGGTCAAAACAGTGGAATTTGACCAAAATAGGTTGGGGCTCATGCTTTGCGATGAGTCTTGCTTAGAATGTCGAAAAACTTTGGACTAGAAAGTTTCAAGGTAATCTGAGCACGAACAAAATAGGACAGCACCCAAAATTAGCCTAAAAACATTAAAAACGACTAAAATATGCAAAACTCAAACAAAAGCAAGTAAACACATATATTTACAAACTAAATAACATCAATATCCTCGGCAACGGCGCCAAAATTTGGTAGCAAGTGTCGCAACCTACTCCAAATTACAATTTTAAAATACTTAATTACACTAAATTTGAAATATAGTGCAACCAAGCTCATCTCACAAGGATGTTGTTGCTATCTAGTTAAATAACAAGGGGGTATGTGCAAACATGTAGTCAATAAGCTATAAAAGAAAATTAGATGAAAATAAAAACACTAGTTCAAAGAGTTCCTTAGGTATAAGGTGAATCAATCATTAACGCATAATATATCAAACACATGAAGTGCGGCTAATTTGAGCTATTAGAGAGACCTCTACTAACAACCCCACAATTCTACCTAGAGAACTCTAGGAATTCAACCAACACATAATTAATTAGATAATTGAGACCTCAACTCTAATTAACCTATGTTGATTTCTAGCCCTAATTGTATTAGCCTAGGTTTGAACCTAAACCCAATTCCTAATTCTTTAACTAATCAAGTTCATACCAATTGACCAATTAGCAATCACCCAACTAATTCCTTATTCATAAACCCACATATCAATACCATTCAATACAAGTTTACAAATAAAAGAGGGCAAAGAATTAAGAAAACAAACATGATTGAAATTCAAGCATAGGGTTTCAAGATTACAACCATAATACCCTTGGGGTCTCCTTGAACTAGCTTGAAGTCCTACTCCTCCATAGCAATGAAGGTTACAAACTAGAGCCCAAAAAAAGTATCTTACAAAATGAAAGGAAAAGAAAAGAAAAAAAGAGGAGAGGAGAAGATAAGAGAGAAAAATGAAAAATATTGGAGATGAGTCCTCCTTTTCGCATCTCAGATTTCTCTCTTCTTCTCAGACTTAAAACACGAAAATCCAAAAATACCCTTGAGCTCAAATTAATCCTCTGCCTCTTAGCTTTAAGTGGACACCAATTCGCTTAATTTGGACTTGAAATGAGAGAGTTATGGCCCAATTTTTATGGCATGTCCAGGTTGTACATTTATTCACATCAGTTAATTTCAACAGCCAATAAGTCCATCAAGATGTCATTATTTTAGAGAGTGTTCTTCATATGAATTGAAGCTTTATATCTTAGCTTTCAAACGGCCAACTTCACCTCAATCCAATGTCTACACTCAAGTTATGGCCCAATTAGTGCACACTACTCAAGTTCCAGTGCAACAGCCCTATTATGACTTCGTGGCCCAATTCATCCTAATAGACATCTGAATTAGTTTTTTACTTCTTCATCAAAGTTGTAGATCTTTCTCTCAGATTTCCTACAATATAAAATTTGTAATTTTTAAAGATCTACAACTCAAGATATGCTCAAAATACAGAAATAGTATAAATTTATAATAATGCTAAAAAATACAATTAAGCTCAATTAAAGCCCAAACTCATAAAATGTGTCTAATATTGATCAATTAAGCATAAAAGAGGTCCAATAAACTAAATATGAGGGTTAATTAATGTATCAAAATGTTACTTATCACTTGCTTAATTAGAGATTATCTAATCTCGATTAAGCATTCTCTTGATTTTTCTCATCCGAGTTAACCCCTTAATTAAGCCTTAATTCCATAACTTCTCATTAAGTGCCTAATTACTAAGGGTTACTGAGGTAATTTAGCATGACATGAAATTGAGGATGTTACATTTCTCCTCACCTTTAAAAAGAATTTTGCCCACGAAATTCGTAACCTGTAAATAATTCTGGATATTCGATCTTCATCTCGGACTCTAGCTCCCATGTATACTCCTCCATATTTCCTCTACCCCAAGCCACCTTGACCAAGGGTGCCGTCTTATTCCTCAGTTGTTTTGCCCCACAATCCACGATCCAAGACAGTGGTAGATTGAAAGTTAGGTTCTCCCTTAACTGTACACTTTTAGGCTCAAGAAGATGACTAGGATCGGAATGGTATTTTCTCAATTGAGACACATGAAAGACATCGTGAAGGTTTGACAAATTTGGAGGTAAGGCCATTTGATAAGCAACTGACTCGACCCGTTTTAAAGTTTGAAAAAGGCCAAGGAAACGGGGACTTAACTTTTTGACCTTCATGGCTCTACCTTCTTCTTTCTTTCTCTTCTTTTTCTTTTTCTTTTTTTTTGGTCAAATATTCTTTCATTCCATTTTTGACTTTAGAAAGCATGAGGTTATGGTAGTAGAGATATTACTCTATTCAAATGAGTTTAGAAGCTAAGGCTTGAGGGTAACCATGAAATCAAAGTAGGATAAGAAGGAAGATTATTAGGCTCATGATATGATTCAATCCAAGAGTAGGTTTTAAGACTCAAATGGGGTGACTAAGGATCAATGACAAAGGGTGGACAATGAGACTCAATTGTGGCTACCAAACATGGCCTAAATCACTCCCAAGGCTAAGACTCACTCACATATATTTTAAGAGAGATTCAAGTGAACAAGAATGCATGTCTCAATGTAAATAAAGCATTAAAGCATAAGTGCAAGGATATGATCTTTCCCAATTCAATAGTAAATGCACATGAAGATTTTTAAGACTTAAATTAGGATAGAAAGTTACTTAAGAGTTAACAAATAAAGCAATATTTCATATAATAGACATAAGCTAACAACAACCAGTTGACCAGCAAAACATGGAAAAAAGGACTAAAAACAAAAATCTTTTTATGTTTTTTTTTTAAAGAAGAGAATTGAAACCAACAACCTAATAAGCTAAACTAATAAATGGAAATAAGAACTAAGAAAGTGCAATAACTAATTTTCCTAACCCCCAACTTTAAAAATATGCATTGTCCCCAATGCATGAAAATAAATTCAAAAGAGGGAAAGGAAGGTGACTCCCTAGATCTTATCATCATCATCTGTGGAGGCCTCAAATTCACACTTTGCAGCAATGGGCTTTCACTATAGTGCATAGCAGCACGCTATAGCACAATCCTAAAATCGAAAATCACTCATTCTGGTTGCAACACACTATAGTGCGCTGTTGTTGCTGCTAGTTCTACAATTTTTTTTTTCTCTATATGCCCATGATAGCCTCTTTCTCTCATCATGCACTTCCTAATTGCTCCATCAAACCTACAAAAAAAAAAAAACACTATAGAATAAAAAATAAAAAAAAGGCTAGAAAATTTGGATTGTCTCCCAATAAGAACTTTTGTTTAATGTCTCTAAGTTGGACATGGCCCTTGCAATTCATCCAAGAGAGTAAGAAAGGATTGAGGCCTTGTATTCTTGTTGTCATTTTATTACTCCTCCTAAGTCATGCTTCAGCTCAGACCTACTTCTAACTTTTAGGGCTTGATGATGGAACATGTAACATCCACCGGATTTTTCTTATTGTTTTTCACCTAGTTATTTGATTTTTATCGAATAATTGAGATTAATTAAAATTCGACTAAATATTTATTTAGGATCAATTAATTAGCAATTAATCGAGATTAGATGTAAGTGAATTAGATTAGAAGCATAAAAGATTTTATAGAAATTTTCTTAAAACTGATTTACCGAATTAAAGGAAATCGGTAAGATTTCGGTATTTTAAACTGTCAGAACCAAATCAATAGAATTATATACCCAAACCCTATGACTCAAAGGCTGAATACTCAGCCATTTAATCCTCTATGGGTGGCGCCACCAAGGCCACAAGGAGAAGGAAGCATGGCTGAAAATTGGCCACAAAATTTTAGCCAATCATAGCACACGTAGCCAACCCCTCTTAATATTTGAATCAAATTTTCTCTCTTCATTTCATGCTGATTGCGCCTCCCTCTTCTCCTTCAAACCTTCTTCATCCCTTCTCCCTTCAATCTACTCCAACAACCTTCAAGTCTTGACAAGATTCCACCCACCAAACTCCAAAATCTAACAAGATCACATACAAGGAGGTAGAGATTCAACTTTGTTCTTGTTCTTTTGGCTATGGGTGGCTGATTGGGGCTTTTGTTTTTCTCATTTCTTGATGTGGTGTTGGATGTATATGATGATTATTGGCTGGTTTGATGGTTATTTTTGTGTTTAAAACCGATTTAGAAGTGAAAAGGAGTGAGAGTAGGATGCAGAGAGGGGCTGGAAGAGTAAAACCCTTCGGCAGTCCATACGGTGGAGTGTACGACTCTGCCTACAGCTGTTTTGATGAGACTATTTTTATATGAAACTAGACATTCAGGGTTTTCCATACATATATAATATAAGGTATTGGGTTAGTATTGAGAGAGATATGAATTTTGGAAGTTTGACCTAGGTTTTTGAGTTTGATTCTAGGCAGACTAGGTTGTTCAAGGTACAAATTGCCGTATACAACTTAGAATTGAATGAAACTGACTTTTTTAGAAAGCTTACACATAGGAAAATATCCCATAAAAATTTCAGAGTTAGATACGGTCCTGTTTGCTCCCAATGGCTTGAGAAAATTGCCTTACGGTTTGGTATAGCCAACGGCTATCTGACCGAGTAGGTCCCAGCTGTAGGTTGCATTGTATAGTATGGCCCTCTTTTGGCAGTGGGCAGCATCAAGCCATAGACTTAGCTGTATATATATATCAGTTAGTTTTGAAATGTCCCCTAAGGACCTCATAGGATCGTTTTGATTGACACGGGCCTTACGTCTTTTTGGCACACCGGCCCCACTTATGTATCCTCTTTTGGAATCTGTATATAAACTGAAGCGTTGGCTTCCAACATATATATGTATACATACAACTGATATTATATTACCTGTCTTTATCTTTTCTATTGTGCTTTTTATTAAATTTTGTTATGTTCTACAATATTGATCACGTTTATTATATACAGCGCGCCGTTTTCTTGGTATATTTTGTCAAATATATATATATATATATATATATATATATATATATATATATATATATATATCAAAGAAAAAGAGAATATAATATAATTAATACAGCTATAGACAGAATACCAACACGGTAACGCAATCTACTCAATTCCATGCTATGACTTAAGCATAACATCAAATCGGTAGGGTGTTACAGAACACTTGAATTGTACTTGCCCAAAAGATATCACCTAGATCCCACATATCAGTGACTTCTCCATGCTCCACTTTGTTGTAAATCCCATTCTTTAGTTTTGAGATTGAATGATTAATTGGAATGTTTGGCTGGGATTCCTTTTTTACCAGGGGCTCCTTTATATTCACTTTATAGCATTGAGCTGTCTTTGTGGGAAAGTACATTGCTTTGAGGACTTTGAACTTCACCTTCTTGTTTTAAACTCTTAGGGTTAGCTTCCCCTTTTCCACATCAATCAGGGCTCTGCCAGTGGCAAAAAATGGTCGCCCAAGAATTAAGAAAACATTAGTATCCTCCCCTACATCAAAAATCAGAAAATCAATGGGAATAAAGAAACGATCCATTGTCACCACAACATATTCAATAATACCATAGGGAAGTTTGACACATCTATCAACCATCTATGGAGATACCCTTGTAGGCTTCACTTCAATAATGCCCAGTTTATGCACAAGTGACAAAGGCATTAGATTAATACTTGCTCCAAGGTCACATAGCATGTTGTCAATCCTCAAATCACCCATGGTGCATAGAATAGTAAAGCTCCCAAGGTCCTTCAATTTAGGTAGTAATTTCCTTTAAATGATTGCCAAACACTCCTGATTGAATGGCATAGTCTCATCAACATCCAATTTCCTTTTCTTAGATAGTAGCCTCTTTATGAACTTGGCATAGTTTGGCATTTGCTCCAATGCCTCAACAAACTGAACATTAATGTGGAGCTTCTTGAGCACATCAAGAACCTTAAGGAATTGTTACTATTTTGGTTCCTTCTTTTGTTGCTTAACCCTTTGAGGATGAGGAATTGGAGGGTCATAAATAGGAGGTGCCACATATCTTTTCCCCTTAGGTGGTGCCATATTGGAATCTTTAACAGGATTTTCTTCTACCTTTGCTTCTTTCTCTTTAGAGTCAGCCAGCTCTTTCCCACTTCTCAATATGATTGCATTCACATGCTTTCTTGGATTCTTAGTGGTGTTGATAGGTAACAAATATTGTGGCCCCTTAGTTAGCTACTTGGAAATTTGCCTTGCTTGATGCTCTAGGCTTTTGATTGGGGCATCATGAGCTCTAAATTGGGCTTCTATCCTCTCCATAAAAGCTTCAGTCTTCTCCAGAAAAGACATGTGGCTTCTCATGAACTGCTGAAACATGTTTTCTAAAATGGGCTTTTTCTGTTGCAAAGGTTAATTGAACTATTGCCCAGGAACATAGTTGTTAGAGTGGAAGTTGTGCCTTTGAGCATTCATGTAATTAACCTATACTCATTAGAAGAAGGAGCTGTAGTACACTCTCTACTCTGATGGTTCCCATGGCAGAAATCACAACACATGACGTGTGCAGGTGAAGTGTTGGCAAGCATGCCTAGTTGCTTCTGAATGGCTACATTCTAAATAGAAAAGGCCTGCATCTGGGCTTCGAGGTCAGTAGTGGTATCGACTTTTAGAACTCGTCTCTTCTACTTTCTCTCATTAGGCCTCTAATAGTTATTACTAGCCATCACTTCAAATAAATCCCATGACTGCTCTAGTGTCTTGTTATTTAGAAAGCCACCAGCTGCTGCATAAACTATAATTTGGGTAGACATCAGGTGACCATTATAAAATATCTAAATTTGCATCCAGGGTGGGATCCCATGATGTGGGCACTTACCTAATAGCTCCTTATACCTCTCCCAAGCCTCATAAAAAGACTTTCCTTCCACTTGGATAAAAGAGGTTATGTCATTCATTATCTTGGCAGACTTAGTCGAAGGGAAGTACTTCTATCAAAACTTTCTGGCCACCATTTCCCAGATAGTGAGTGATCCTTGAGGTAGGGACTTCAACCAGGCTTTGGCTTTATCCCTCAATGAAAACTAGAATAATCTCAGTCGAATAGCATCTTTCGTGGCATCATTAATTTTTATGGTGTCACATATCTCTAGAAAAATGCTGAGGTATTTATTAGGATCCTCACTGGGTAGTCAAGCAAATTGGCAATTTTGTTGCACCAACTAAATGGGTGATGTCTTTAACTTAAAGCTGTTCGCTTGGACTAGCGGTCTTATAATACTAGATGAACACCCTTGAAGAGTAGGTGCCAAGTAATCTTTCATTGCTCTATCATTCTGTACATTCTAATTGGCCATGGTAGCTTCTAAAAATTCTTCAGCTGCTCTTCGTTCTCTCTTGAGTTGCTACAAAGTATGCTCGATCTTCGAATCAAATAGTAAATCTCCCACAAATTCACTCCTATGCATAAACTACAAAATAGAATATAGGAACAAGTGAAGGTAGGAGTAAAATAAAATAAAATAAAAAGAAAAATAAAATTTAAAATAAAAGTCCAATCTAGTATCTCGTCAACTAAAAATGATATTGATACTATTCACAGTATGACACCAAAAGCGTGATCTTTGCTTTAGCAAGTATGGCGAATTGTACAAGTAATAAAGTGATGAAAAAGAGTATCATTCCCACGAGGATAGCTCAAGTACCAGATAGTCTAAGGGAATGCTACTTGGATAGAATGAATTCACGGATAAAGAAATTAAAATTTAAATAAAATAAAATAAATAAGAAAAATATTAATGCAGATAGATGCTAATGGGGTGGATAAATGTAATGGGATGAATACTAGGGTTAACTAATTTTACCTATTGTAGACGCAATTACTATGAATTTCTGTTAATAAGTTTCTATCCTAATTGACTCACAGTCAGTTCCCCTTAATTTATTCCTAGCCTTTCTTGAGGTCAAGCAATACTTTTTATCCTAAACTGATTGTCTAATCTCTTAGCACAAACTAATTTGGGTAAAGGTTGAAGCTCTATGGGTTCTTGTGTTGACTGTGTGAACTGCTTTTGTCTATCTCTAGGATTTGCTTAGCTCATGGTATTTATGATAAGAAGCTTTATTTACAAACCCTCTCTTGAGTTATTGTAAACCCCTGAATTAATCAATTGGTGATCAAGCAATCAAAGGCATTAAGCCCAAAAACAAAAAAACACTAAACAATTGAGATAAAAAGAAGATTAACATTAATTCTTAAGTGAAATTGTCATACAAAAAGGTCCATTAACACCCTAGCAAAAGAAATTTAGTTCATAACTAAAGAAAAGAAAACAATGGAAGAGTATGAAGATGAGAAGACAAAAGAACAAAGAGCCATAAGAATGCAACCTAGAGACAAGAGATTTGGATGAATGTGAATCTCTTTTTGTTGAAGTTGAGCTCTAGAATCCTTGAATATTCACGCCTTTAATCTCTATGGTGTAAGCCTTAGGTCTTTGGAAGTGTTCAAAAGTGTCAAGAGATGTGTTTTCGGACCTTAAGTGTTGCCTTTTATAGTCCATAAGTCCCTATTTTCAAAATTCAGCCTAAGGCTATTAATTTTACAGTCGGGATAGTGCTATAGTGCAAGAGTTGTGCTACAGCGCAACAAGTGCTAAAAACAAAGGCGTGTGCTATCGATTTGACATTATAGTGCAACTAAAAGTGTCCTGGCCTGCAACGGGGTTGCAATATAGTGTGTTTGCCTAATAAAGCTAACCTCTTTTGCATACTTCCAAGCTCTGTAGTGATCAGAATAGTTGGAATTTTCCTTGAAAGTAGAATAACAACTGTAGATATTTGAGTAAGCTTTTCAATGCAATAAGACCCACCTTAAGCAATTCTCTATAGCTCAAGATATGGGCAAAATACTAATGAAAGGTCATACTTGATAGCATTAGAAACAAGATAAAGCTTCAATCTTATTTCATCTTTTTCTTCTCGAAGACTCGAAAACTAGAAAAAGTGTCCAACAACAAAGTTTGAGATCTTCATCTCTTCTTTCCACAGAATCTTTAATCATCATAATCTGACTTCTCAAAAGCTAGTTATTAAATGTCCAATACTGAAAGGTCCTAATTTAATTTAAGATAAGCTCTTTAATGGCTCCAAATTTCAACTTAAGTGCTTATACCTGATGACAATTAGACAAAAACATAAATAAGTATCTAAAACATGATAAACTGACCATTACACTAGAAAAGACCCTAAATCAAAATAACTAACTAAAAATAACTAAAACACTAAATAAATTCAAGTAACTAAAACCTATATCTAAATAAAATAAAACAAAAATAATGCACTACATGGAGTTATTATTGCCCACCATCTCTGCTACATTCACCTTCACCCTTGGCCTCTAAAACATTTTCTTGAGGTCATAATGGATCTTGGTTATCCTTGGGTGCATAGCAAAGTTGCTCTTATGGGCTTCCTCTAAGATATTTTTCCTTAAACTCCCTTTGGCCGGCATACAAATACTTCCTTACTACCTCCACAAACCATCTGTGCCTTGGAGAAATCCTTTCAAGTTCCCCTTGTTCACCAAATCAAGAGTTTCTAGAAGCTGCACAACTTCCTTTTGTGCTTGGGTTATATGATCTTTAGAACTGCTAGTTACCCACAATTGGCTTAACCTTATCCCATCAGAAGTCTTGGTATATCCCAAATTTAGGTTTCTAAAGCTTTCCATCAACCCCGTCTCCTTGACCATCATCCACGGTACTTGTAAGTAAGGATAGAAATAGGCCATGTTCTAAACAAGCCAGGTTTCTGTCATAATTATTGGGCCTGAGCCTGACCTGTTACTTGTTAAAAGCTTTATTTTCGATCTAGCCTAGCTTGTTTAGGTGGCCTAGCCTAAAGCCTGTTAACAAGGTCTGTTGCAAAAAAAAAAAAAAAAAAAAAAACCTCTCTTAATAGGCCATCAAGCCTGGGCTAGCATATAGGCCTAAACAGGCCTAAGCCTTTGAACATGCTATAAACAGGCCTTCATAATGACCGAAATTTTTTTTGCTAAAACAGAAAGATTAAATGATAAAAATAATATATCATCACCTATACTATGCCACCAGCCCACTACAAAATCTTTAAACTATTTATCAAGATAAATTCCATAGCTTATGAATACATTATCACCACAAGTCTAATATGCTAATGTTTTATAAGTTTACAATAAGAGAAGTTTAATAACTAACAATCCACAAATCCACAACAATACAATAATACAACAAGGATAAGAAATAAGTGCACCAATTCAAACAAAGTTCAACAATTCAGCAAAGTTCAACAATCAACAACAACAATCTCATAAATTGCATCACCGAACTAAGTCAAAGTGCAACATCCAATGAATCAACACAGCATCAAGTCTTCAAAATAATCTCCTCCTTTTCTTGAAGCTCAAACACCTTGGGAAAAAAATGTGCTGATATAAACTTATGTATATTGAAATATAGGATACAAAAAGGGGTATTTATTTTGTATGACTAGAATTACTCTGAAGTGTGGAAGACAGTGACAACAGAGTGGTCAGATGTGGTGGACGGTGGGGGGTGGGGATGGTGGTGATCTAATCTGAGGAAGAAGGTTAAGGTGCATTTGGTTTATGAAAATATTTCCTGTTTTCATTTTTTGAAAAAGATTTTCATTTTCAAATTTTCTGAATTTAGGAAATGCGTTTGGTTTACAAAAGTAGATTTTGTTTTCAAAAAGTGAAAATAAATAAAATATGTTTGATTTATATGTTTTCAAAATATATTTTTGAAATCAAATTTGAGATAATTAAATTATATTTATTATTAAATAATAAGTTATATATTTTAATTTGCACATTTTGTTCATCTACTAAAACTTCAACTATAGAAATTGTAATAACAAAATATGTTTGAAATATATTTGATTTGTGAGTAAATTATAGTTATTCTAAAAAGAGACATAATTGAATAAAATAACTAGTATTATTTATAATTACAGACTTTGTTATACTTCAACTTATCAACTAGCTAAAACTACAAAAAAAACAAAGAGAAAGATATCACTCTATAACAAAGTCTCCCTAACTTGTGCGATTTGAATTGCTCCAGTAGTATTAATATCAACACCCTCTTGATTTGCCCTTACATGTCCATCGACAATTATGTCTTCTCTAGAATAATCACCAAATAACCTATTTGTGCCATATTGCATTCTAATAAAACTATGTATGATGCAACAAGCAGTGAGAATTTATCTTTGTCTTTTAACAGGGTAATTTGGCATCATTTTTAGAATTGGGAACCTTGCATTTAAAACATTAAAACGCCTCTCAGTAGCATTCCTCAATGAAGAGTGTCTATAACTGAATAATTCCTATTTGCCTCGTGATCATCCTCTATCTCAAAAGTAATAATTCATTCAAATTCATACAGAGTGATTAGAAAAGTGAAATGAGTAAAAATTGATTATCCATTCAAAGTTTAAAATAATGTTATGTAATTATGGTCATAAAATTCTTGTTGTTTAATATTTTTCAAAGAAAATTTGTTCGTTCCAAATGGAAATAACTACATTTATTTTGCAACATTATTACCAAATACACATAGTAATCAATCTTTTCTTTTACTATCATTAACTAATCTCAAATCGAAGAAACATATATTACTGTTGATCAATTACATGGTTTCGCACACCAAGAACAAAAATTCATGCTTTGTGGTTTTCGTTCCATGAGTAACACACTCATTTATAAAATCTTAGCATTTTTCTAGCGATAAATATAAATACAATTCTGCAGCATGTATTACTTCATCCTAAATTGACACATGAAATGTGCAATTTATAGACCGATCATGCTCTGCCTATCTTAACTACAAAACAAAGCATAACTGAATATTAATCAAGTAATTCCCATCTTTAGCCACAACCGCATTAGGCACAAAATTTCCAGGTCCTGCAGCCCCAAAAAGCCTTCTCTACCCTTCATTCACCCATGAAGGAAAACCATCCTCATGTGATGATGATTATTCCTTTGAGAGAAGCCTCCTACTATTACTATTAGCTATTAAGCTCAAGTCAAGACTGTTGAGGAGATTTGAGACACCATTGATGATGTCCAAGGCATTGCTACTTAGCTCCAATGATGTTTTCAACACCTTGGCCATGGTTTCACCATCCTTTGTGGTTGTGTTCTCAAAGCCATCCAAGCATGTTTGTTGGTGGGATACGGTGCCTGCAATCCACACCTTAAGGTCACATGCATATTCACTTAACTTGCTAAGATTAAACTTGTCCAATGTCCTAACAGATCTGTATATGTCATCGACTACATAATCCAATACTTCCTTACATATGTCCATGGCTTGTCTTGTCATGTTGTCCTTGGCCAACTCATGGTAGAGTGTGGAGTTGTGTATTTGCTTCAAGAGCTCCTCGGATGTGGTAATGAATGCGGCTTTTATGAGCTCTTTGATGTCTGTTGTTTTGTTGGATGCTTTTGAGAGTGCTTTTCTTGCATGTTTCTTTGTATTCTGTTGGTTGGCAAAGCACCTCTACATTCTTTTGAGAGCTTGAGATTTGGCCATCACTATGATCTTCTTGGCCTTTGGTTCTTCCTCCTCGGGTTATACCAATGGCCACCGTAGCTACCATGGCTACAAGAAGGATAGTGGAAACATTAACAATGGCAATTCTCTTCTTCTGCTCATAGTTATATAATGCTATGATTTTCAAACTCCATGATAATATAAATGACATATTATTTAAAAATAAAAAGTAAACATGATGAGCACCTCCGTGTAAACATGATATAGCTATGATTTTCAAACTACATAGTTTTTTATGGTTCATTATTTAAAGATAAAAAGTAAACAACACCTCAGTGTATAAACTATAAAGCCAACATGTTATATAACGTAGCTACAAATTTTCTAAGACCATTATTTTCTTTTCACCTTTGGCTGAATGATTTATTGCTATACTATATAGAAATCATCACAGTGCAATTAGCATGATGAGCACAATAGTCACTTATACTACTTAAATCAGCCCTGCCAATGAAGACTTAATTACTTGAGAAAAAGTTAGTACATCTTAATAGTCGCTTACACCATCTAAAACTGTTGTACTACATATGTCAATGAGTATGACATTCTCATCCCAGTTCGTAATTAATACAAAGTGATAAGGATATATTTAGGATTGGTGCAAAGGTTCAAAACCTTTAATTGCTAACTTCTCATGACGGGGAATAACCTACCTTAAGACTACATAAGAAGAAAAATTCTCAGATCCTTACTCCTTAGAATGTATGATTATTAGAATGTGCAGAAGAAAGAAATCTCTGTGTGTTTTATGAATCAAATATTGTGAAATCATATGACATGGATTTAAGGTTTAATTATCACCAAAATATGCAATTATATTAACAAAACCACATAGCTAAGCTCCAGGATATTAAGGGACAACCCTTGAGCATGAATTCAATGGTTTGTTGGCAGTTAAACTTATCACCTAGATCATAATTCAAAGAAACCTAACCAAAATCCCATTTTTTTCTCTTGAAACTAGTATCACAGGAACTTAATAAGTCCCACAAATAGCATCAAATTTTTTCCTTCCAAAATTGAAGATGTTATTAAACATCAAAGTTGAAAGCTTTATTAATCAGCTCTCAAACTCTGCGTTAATCTGTCAGGCAAAAGACACTAGCCCCACCCGAATCTACAAAGACAGCACAAGCAAACAGAGATAGATAAAGGGGAAACCAAAGACACCCAGAAAAATAGAGATAGCAAGAGCAAAAAACATACAAATAGGAACAGATAAAGGGGAAAGCAAGAGCAAACCAAAGCTGTGGAGAAGCAATGGAAAACAGAGACAGCAGCAGCGATGAAAGAAGCAATGACGGAGGTGACAGCAACAGAAGCGGCGGCGATGGCAGCAAGGGGCTAGGACAAAAGCAGGAGCGCACAATAGGAGCAAAGGGGCAGCTTTGCTTTGCTGTTGAAAGTGAGTAGTAGATACATCAAAAAGAAAAAGAATCAATGTCATTATTATTACAGATATGCCCCCGCATTTTGGAAGAAAATGTTTTCAACTTCTGAAACCATTTTCATGAAAATGCTGAAAACATCAAAATGATGTTTCCAAACTTGTGAGGTTTTTAGGAAATATTTTTAGAAAATATTTTTAAAAAATTTGAACCAAACACATTTGTAAGTCAGTTTTCTATTTTTTTGAAAATGAAAATAAAAAAGAAACATACCAAACACGTTATTAGGTTTCTATCTTTGCTTTGGTTCAAGGGTGGATGAATGGTAGCTTTGCTTTTGGATCAAGGGTTTTTAGTTTGTGAATTTGTGATGCATACTCTACTAACAGATCAGCTAATAATTTGTTAAATTTTCTAAAAAAAAGTAACCAAATATATTAAATATGCATTAATAGGTATAATAACTAAACTTGGCAGGTTCAAATCTTGGTGAGGCCTAAATAAATTGTTGAACAATAATATACATATATACATAAATAGGCTAGCCTGTCAAGCTTAACAGGCTTCGTAAAGAGACTAGGCCTGGCCTATTTAAGTAAACAAACCTTAAAAAAGGCCTAAGGCTGGCTTGTTTGTTAAAGAGGCACTAGGCCATAGGCCCTTATCAGGCCGCCTGGCCTGTTTTCATCCCTACTTGTAAGGTCTTCTAGCTTAGAGTGTCGGCCACCACATTTGCCTTCCTCGAATGGTAGTTCAAACCAAAATCATAATCATTAAGAAGCTCCATCCATCTCCTCTGCCTCATATTTAACTCCCTCTAGTTGAAAAGGTATTTCACACTTTTATGGTCCGAGAACACCTCAAACCTAACTTTGTAAAGGTGGTGTCTCTAAACCTTCAAACCAAAAACTATGGCCACTAGTTTAAGATCATAGGTCGGGTAGTTCAACTCTTAAGGCTTGAGCTACCTAGAGGATATGCAATAATATTGTGGTTTTGCATCAGAACACAATCTAATCCTCTTCATGAGACATCACAACAAACTTCAAAGGCTCCGTTAGGGTCGAGCAAAACTAACACCATTGTGGTGGTCAGCTTCTCCTTAAGCTTTTGAAAACTCTTTTCACACGGTGCACATGAAGGAGTATTTTTCCTTGTCAGCTTAGTTAAGGGTAGGGCTAACTAAGAAAATCTCTTTATGAACCTACAATAATAACTAGCTAAGCCAAGAAAACTCTTTACTTCCATTACTGTTGTGGGTCTCTCCTAATTTTCCACCTTTTCAACTTTACTTAGGTCCATAGCTATCCCTTCTTGCGACACTACGTGACCTAAGAACTTAACTTCCTTCGTCCAGAATTCATATTTAGACAACTTCCCATATATCTTCTTACTTCTTAGGATCTCCAATACCAATCTAAGTATGTTCCTTGTGCTCTTTCTCTATCCTTGAGTAAATGAGGATGTCATCTATAAAGACCACAACAAACTTGTCCAAATAGGATTTGAAAATCCTATTCATGTAGTCCATGAAAACTGCTGGAGCATTGGTCAATCCAAAAGCCATTACTGTGAACTTGTAATGCATGTACTTGTCCAAAAAGTGGTTTTTGGGATATCTTCCTCCTCACTACCAAAAAGTCTGATTTAACGACAAAATTTAGAGACAGAAACAATCTATCTCTAATTAGCGACGGAAAATGTAAATTAGAGACCAAATTGTGTATTGGCAATTTAGCGACGGAATTAGCGACGGACAATTTCTAGCCTAACACATTCCATCTCTAAATCCATGGCTAATAAGTCAAATAACCACTCTTAAAAAGTCAATAAGATTTAGTGACAGACTTAGAGATGAAATTTGTCCGTCTGTAAATATTCCGTCTCTAATTAGTCAAACGTGAAGTCAATGGATTTTAGAGATGGATTTGGTATCCGTCTCTAATTACTCAAACATCAAGGCAATGTCTTTTAGAGACGGATTTGGAATTTGTCTCTAAATATTCCGTCTCTAAATCCGTCTCTAATTAGTCAAACATAAAGCCAATGGATTTTAGAGACAAATTTAGTATCCGTCTCTAAATCTATCTCTAATTTGTCAAACATCAAGTCAATATTTTTTAGAAACGAATTTGGAATCCCTCTCTAACTAGTCAAACGTGAAGTCAATAGATTTTAGACATGGATTTAGTATCCATCTCTAACTAGTCAAATGTAAAGTCAATGATTTTTAGAGACAAATTTAGAATCCGTCTCTAAATATTCTGTCTCTAAATCCGTCTCAAATTAATTAGCCAATTACTTTTAAAATGAGTCTCTAGATCAAAAAGATGATTTTTAAAATATTTTTACTAGAAATATCTATTATCATTTCTATTATGAATTATAATATTATTTGAAATTATTATTTTTAATTTGATTAAAAAGTAGTTTTATTTTTTAAAAAATCTTTAATATTATCACAATTTTATAATTTATATTTTTTATAATAGGACGAGCATTTGAAAAGTTTAAAAATGAATAAAAAAATAGGGTATTTCTAAATTAACTAGGTAAAATTTAAAAATAATTATTAAAATATGTAAATAATAATTGAAAATATAAATAGAAGGGTTTTACTCTCTATAATATAAGATAATGTTCAAAAACATTGTCTAAGACATCAAAGGACCCAATTTTTACAAATTGGCTTTTTTTTTTGTCGTAAAAAGTTTAGGTAGGTTCAGTACCAATCATCTCACCAAGGTTAGGGTACAACTCTTAGGCTTAGAAAACACTTATAGAGGACTTACAAAATTACCTACTAATAGGGTCCTCGCGTTGTGAGAGGAATCGAATTCGAGTCCTTATATATTCGAAATTGTTCCTTATTAATTGTGCCAACCTTTTTTAGCAATTGGCTAAAATTTTACTTGGTTAGACAACATTTATAAGCAAATGAGTGATACATGGTGCTAAAAATAATAGAAATAATATTTATAAGAATACTTGAAACTTTGTTATTACTTAAAATTAAGATATAATAATAGTACAAAATTTTAGTGTTAGTATATGCTCCAGACTAGTCCAAAGGCCCAATTCCCATGGGCTCACCAAAATTTAACTCGAAACTCCTCCACGTAAACCACAATGATAACCACCCGCAAAGCAAGCCCAAGATCCTAGGGGATAGTTATAGCTTCTTTTTTCCTCAAGCTGTAACCAAAGCTCGGAATGGCTCCCTAGAATCGTAGAACATAATTGCACTTGACCCCATCTCAAAGTGCCTATAAATGGCTCACCAAATTCGTTCGAATTAGGACCTCAACAGCACTGTGTTTCCAAACTCATTCGAAGATTTTAGGTAATTTCCTATTCATTCTCCTACCTTTGAACAGTATAAAATTTAGTATTATATAGTATAATATTAGTATAAAATTGGTATAATAGTAATATAAAATAATAGAATACAATTTTATAAGAATGCTTATAACTTTTCCTTTAAAACTAAAATTTTTATTTAATGAGTATTAATAGAACTGTAAAAGGTGAAAATCATTCTAGCTAACTATTTATTATGATTTAATATTTTTTTTATAATTCTATTAATTGATAATATAAAATTATTTTATATTATCAATATATAAAAATTAAATTCATATAATTTATTAATATAAAATTTTAGTATAATAATAATTGATACTTAAAATTGAGATATAATATTAGTATTATATATTTTAGTATAAAATTTTACTTCCCGCCTCATGTTAGAAAGTTACCCTCCCTCACAATAAAAAAAAAAAAGAAAGAAAGTTTCCCACTCAATTAAAAATTTCCCACTTAAAATAAAATTGTTATTATAAACTAAATCATTCTCTTTTTATTTTCCGATTTAGACTGAGTTGTGCTAACTTTTTCCCAAAAACAAACCCTATATCATCAAATTTCCCTTCTCCACCACCGCCATCTTCGGCATCTCTCTCGCCCTTTGCTAGCCGCTGCAGCGCCACCTGGAGAGACGCCAATTAGTGGAACGTCTTATGCGATGACATCCTCTGGGGTAAAATCCTCTGCAACTACCACTCCTTTATTCTCAAGCGTGTTTGCCAATGGTGCTTCTTCCTCTTCGAGCTCAACGTCTCTGTTTTCGGCGTTTGCAAAGCAACCGTTGTAGCCCTCGCAACACTTCGTCTAGCTCTACTGAATTCTCCTTCAGTACCCCAACTTTCTCTCTTTTTTTATCTTTTATTTTTTTTTCTTTTCTTGATAAATTGATTGCCTTTAGGATATAATGATAAATTGATTGCTTTAGTTTTAAATAATAACCCCAAAGAAAACAACATGAGCGAGCTCATGGAAAATGTATCTATGGGGGTTTGCATTTTCTTAGTATATATAAAATTTTGCTCAACAATTGACTACCCAAACATGTTTTATGCGTTTTATTTGTTCGCTAATTTGCCCGAGGCACCTTAATTGATCTCGCAAGTCAAGGGTTTCATGACCAAGAGTGTCCAATTCGAAATAATGATTATTATATAATATAGATTTTTAGTTGAATTATTATAAATAGGTAGTAGTTGAATTGTTATAATTAAGCCATGCAATAGTGCTATGTTTTTTTCTTTTTTTTGGATTTGTAGTTTTATAATGAAATGAGTTATCTTTTATCTTTGTTGTGTATTCAATCTGTTCACATTTAAAGTATTTTTGTGTTTTCTTTGTTATCAAATTTAGAATCTGGGTTTGCAAAGGTTGATAACATAATTATATGCTACATGATCACATTAGTATGTAGATTGAAATTTTGGCAAGGTTATGACATGTGTAGTTTTATAAATAGGTAAAGATACTATTTTGTTGCTGTGTGTAAACTAAGCTGGGTGGATGAAGTATGAAATTTAGGTGTGGATGACACATGTGTTGCTTCTTGCGATCCATGGCCTTCAGTTTCACCTGCAGCAAAAGATCTTGTACGGAAAATGTTGAATTTAGATCCCAAACAAAGATTTCCAGCTTATGAAATTCTAAGTGAGTATATTCTTTGGTTTCCTATGCTTCCTTTTCAATATTTTTCTTAGAAATTGCTTGAGTTTTCACTTGTAACTTCCCTGTTTGTTAACTAATTTTACACAATGTGGATTCTTTAGATGCAATTCTGATAACTAAAGCACTTAGTTATTTTATAAACAGATCATCCTTGGATTCATTATACTGTACTATTTTGCTTTAAGTCTTATGAAGATTTTTCTCTTGACACATTTTACATATCTAAGAAACTTTGAGAAAGCATCTTAAGAGACTTTCTCTTGACACATTTTACATATGTATTTGCAATGTACGAGTATTATGCTCACTCTTGTAGGGCTAAAGATTATGCTATCCTCTTGATAAATCAAAGAATGAGGGTGAGAATTTATTAAAGCAGTTAAAAGCATGAATATCTTCTCTTAGATTGTTGAGAATGAGCACAATTAGCATTGAATAAAATAAAGTGATACTCTAAATTCGCAATAACTTGGCAATATAGTGCACATAAGTTAGCAATTTAAGAGTTGAGAATTAGATTTTAGCCAGTTAGCAAAACCTAGTTTCTTGTGAGCTAAGTTTCCTTCTCTCTAGTGTTCCTGGTTTCTCTTCTTTTCTTCATGATTGTGACATTAATATGGCTTTGATCTAAATTTCATGCTTACACTCAAAATATTATCCTTGTTTACCCCTTTTTACATTTGGCATATTTAATTTAATTTTGTCAATAGAACTAAATATTTCAGTTTATCGTAATTTAGCTCCTACTTATATATTCCACATTCTATATACCAATACAATTTGCAAATGGCTTAAATGTGCATATTTAAATAAATTAATATACATAAAATACTTAGTAAAAATAATTCATAAATCTGGATTTAATGAAATGAATTAGGACATTGGTTTTATTAGTTCATAATGTGAAAGTCTTTCTCTTTCTTAAAGGATTTTCTTGGGTTGTATGCACTGATATATTAGATTAGGATATACTATTCTACTTTGCTGATTTATTTGACATGTCTTGCAGCAAAAGTTGGCACATTTTCGTATAAAAGAGCTCAAATATAACTCAGTTAAACCCCATTTAATAGTGTTCACTTTCTAATTACAGGTTCTTGTAGATGATGAGAACCACTGTTTCTTCAATAGTGTTCACAACCAAGAGCAGGAGATTTGCTCTTTGTGTTTTGTCATTGGCAATGAAGTCAAAGGTAACATCCACAATCCTATGAACAACTCTCTCCTCTCATTTATAGGTTCCTCTTCTTCTTCTTCTTCTTTGACTTTTTTCATTTCCTTTCTTTTTTTAAATTTTTGTCTGTTTTTATGATTTTTTTATTGATAGTTCACTTTGGTTCTTTATCACTAGGAATTTGGTTTATTTCTACATGGTCATAATAATATTAATATTGTGTAATACAAGTCTAGTAGGACCTGTCTGCGGGACAATGGTAGACCCTCTGCATCTTTAGACTAATAGTAATAGTGATTTGTTAATAATAGGATATACACCAATTGATGACATGTTCCTCTTAAACTCTCTTGAGATAATGAGTTAATGTTTAATACAGGCCTTCCAATGGTTCAAGTCCGTTCAAGCTACCAACAAGGAAGCCGAGGAACAAGACAAAAGAAAGGACTATTTATAGTCCTGTAAGATCCTGCCCCAATCCTTTCCCATTATCTATTTTCGAGACATGTATAGCCTTTCTTTTCACAACTTAAGCTTGCTCTTTCCAAATTAGATACACTTTCTTTGTTCTTTTATTGCAAGTCACAAAAGGAGGGTTTTTTTTTATTTAAAAAATTTTAAGTTATAGAAGGAAGTTGTAAATAGGTGATATGTCTAATTGTAGGTTTGAGCCCCCTGTGAATCGTTTTGTTAATCATTATCCATGAAGAGATCGATGTGAGAATCTTACCTCAATTTGTAGTATTATGTTTTTTAAATAAAAATTTGCATTATTGTTATAGAATTATATTTTGTGATATTGTATGATTTTATACAAGTTTAAATTAGCATACAGTGATATATAAAATAATAATAATAATAATAATATAAATTTAGAAATTCGAGACGGATGAATTCCATCTCTAAATTTAAGTCCAAATTTAAAAGATATTCATTTCTAATTTAGAGATGGAACATGTTCTAAGCTAGAGATGGAATATATTCTGTTACTAATTTGTGATGAAACATGCTCCATCTCAAATTAGTGACAGAAATATTTTGTATTATTCTGTCTCTAATGTCTTTCTTTTTGAAAAATATAACATCCGAAAAATTTTAATGTTGTTCAATCGATTTATTTGATTTTATTGCATAATAGGGATTAATTAAAAATCGATTAAGCATTTATTTAGAGTCAATTAGGTATTAATTAGAGATATTAGAATTAGAAATAATTAGAATAGAAACATAGAAAATCTCAGAAAATTTTTCAAGATCGTTTGGCCGATTTAAAGGAAATCGGTAAAGACTCGGTATTTTAAATTATCAGAACCGAATCAATAGGATTACACATTAAAAACCCTAAGACTTGTGGCTAAAAACTCAGCCACACTCTCCCTACTTTGGCACCACCAATCAACCATAAAGGAGAAGGAATGTTGGAAGAATGATAGTCATCCAAGTCAAGAGCCAATACGATTCAAGAATCCTAACTGCCTCATTATCAACTGCAAAATTTTCCTTCCTTATCCCTTCATTTTCGCCCAAAATAGAACCAACAGCTCTCTTCATCTTTTCTTCCTTCATTCCATCCTATCTCATCTTGCTTCAAGCTCTAATCACTCCCATCCCTCAAGATTTCCACTTCTTACTACTAGTTTCACTAAATTGAGGTAGGATTCATGATTTCTTTCTTCAAATTGTGAATCTGTAACTGATTGAACTTTTATTTCGATTCATTCATGTGATGTTATAGTGTGTCTATATGAGTTCTTGTGGCTGATTAAACTTGTATAAGTTGGGTTTGTTTGGGAACTTGAGGGAAAAGCCAAGACGGTAACAAAATAGAACCTGTTCAGGCTAAAAAGCCCTAACGTGTTTGTACTGCAAAGTGTACGGCTCTGCCTATGACCACTGAACTTGATGACCTATTTTTATGTAAAACTATACATTTAGGGCTTTCTAACCACTAAAGTACAAGGCCATTGAATTAGTATTAAATGAGATATGAATTTTTGAAGTTAACCCTAGGATTCTGACCTTGATTCTGAGCAGACTAGATTTCGAGGGGCAAAAATCATCCTATACTCCTTCAAATTAAGTGCAACTAATTTTTTTAGAAAGTTAAGACATAGGGTAATATGCCATAAAAATTTCAGAACAAATTCAATCCCTCTTGCTCCTAGTAATTCATGAAAGTTGCCCTAAGTTCCAACCAGACTAGAGCAGGCCAATGCAGGTTACCCAAATTCCAGAGCTTATAACTCGAGTTCTACTTATTCAAATGAGGTGAAACTTATTGGAAATAAAATCTGGGTCAGTTAGCTTTAAAATGACATAGGTTTTGTTGGAATCCAAATAGATTTCGATTTTTAGTAAATTTTTACTTTTCGGTGTGCAAATCTACTTAGTAACAGGACATATCTAGGAAAAATGTTAATAACTTAGGTTATACATATCAAAACTCAATGGGACTAAAGAGATTACAAATTAGACACATAACACTTCAACATATCCAAAATTTAGGTCTAAAGGAATTATACATAAATTATGGCTTAATTTCTAAAAATGGGCAGAATTGAAGGAATTGGCAGAAAATCAATTTAAATGCAAAGGTTACAAGTTTTGTATAAGTATTGAAATGGTTGGCACCTTATATGGATTTTCTGTACTAATGATTATCTGCTTGGTTGGCACTATTCATGGGGAAGTGGATTCGATCCGTTATGCTGCCGAACTTTCGCCAGAAGTTTATGAAATTATGATAATCTGTGTCATGAAAATTTATGATAAGAATGTGAAATTTTATATGCAAGAATGTTTGAAGATAAGTGTACTAAAATGCATATGGACATTGCATGATGATATGATCATGATCCTCTTTATGAAAGTTTGCGTATTTGCATGCAAATAAAGAAAATATATGATTATGTAAAATTGGGTCCCTTTACCTAGAAGCAGTTATTTGGATCCCTCCATATGAAGGCAGTTAAAGCTATAAGATCCCTCTACCTTGGAGGTGTAACGTCCGCGACTTGAGCTTAGGCCCATCAGTATTACCGACTTAGGATTCATCTAGGTAGACGGAGACAATGATTTCCGATTCCAGGCCTTAGGAGGGGTCAGACAGATTACTGCATTTTCAATTAGAGCTTCATCTCTAAAGCTCAAATGAGCGGCTACATTCAGATTTCCGACCTTATATTCACAATGTCACGAGTTAGATGTCGAGATCCTATGATTCCCGATTTCTGGTACGGATTAATATTGTAAATTCCGACCTCAGGAATTTTGTTTACAATTGATCCATTTTGCCTAATTTCCGACTTGAGCTTTAAGTCTTGGCTTCACATTAGGCTCTGCTTTCAAGATTCGACTAAATTGGATATGTTTTCCGAGTTCGAATTCATATGCGGGATGTTCACGAGATCAGGCTTTAGAGAAATCTGAGTTAGATTTCATCTTGAGAATATCTTGAAACTAGTCCCACTTTAGGCGTCGTGGAGAGCAATTCTACCACACAAATAAGACGACGTGGAAAGCAAGGTTGGCTGAAACTCAACTTTATGTTTTGAGGCCAATCAAAACCTTCCAAGTTAACTCCCACTCATGCCTATATAACACTCTCTCCTCCTCTGATTCGGACCCTTCTCGTAACTCCTTCTTCACTTGACTCTCCCTTTTCTTTTCTTCACTCACTCAACTCCACCCAACTTTGAGATTCAATCAAGTTCTAGCTACAAACTCAACCAAAATCATTCATAGTAAGAGGTAGGGGTTTTCTTCTTACTTGATTTTCTGACTCTTGAATGATTGGTAGTGATTTAATTCCTTAATTCTGATACGCTAATTGATTGATTATGATGAATTATAGCTGGGTTATGGGCTGTTTATAAAGCTAAAATTTGAACTAAAAGTGAGAAAGGATGAAGATATGAAAAAGTTGAAAGGCAGGAAAACTCAAAACCCTCGGCAGTCCGTACGGCGGAGTGTACGGCTCCGCCTCCCGCTGTTCAGAATTAATGAAACCATTTTTATGTGAAACTAGACATCTAGGGCTTTCCATACATATATCATATAAGACCATCGGATTAATATTGAGAGAGATATGATTTTTTGAAGTTTGACCTAGGAATCCAGACATCCACCCGGGCAGTTTGGGTTGAAAAGGGTGTAACCCACCCTATACAACTCCAAATCGAGTGAAACTAATTTTGTTGGAAAGCTTACACATAGGAGAACATCCTACCCAGAAATTCCGAGTTTGTTACCATCCTATTAGTTCCCAGTGATTTGAAAAAGTTGACCTATGTCCAAACTGATCCAAATCAGAGCAGTTCAAGAAGACTAAGTTTCGGGGCTTATAACTCGAGCCCTACCAAGCCAAATGGGACGGGACTTTTTGTAAATGAAACCTTATCCTGTTAACTTTAATATGAGTCTAATTTCGTATCATTTGAGTCAGTTTTCGATTTTTAGTGGAGTTTTACTTTTGGTTGCCTGATTCTGGCAAGCCACTGGGCATGCCGGGATAAAATCTGAATATCTTGAGCTATAGATATCAGAATTAGATGGGACCAAAGAGGTTAGAAAATAGAAACATAACACTTTTACATACTCAAATTTGAGGTCCAGATGAGTTAAGTAGAAATTATGGCTTGAATTATAAAAACCGGGTTGATTGAATATGCTTAGGCAGAAACTCTGCCTTAATGAATTTGATGTTGATGTGAGTTCAATATTGGAATATGAATGTAATATTGTGATCCTTGTGATAAATTGATGTTCTGGTATGTTGGCACTATTCATGGGGAAGCGGACACGTTAGTTATCTTTGCCGAAATTACGGTAAGACCCATGCACAAGTTATGAATTCTATGTTAATGCATGTGCATCCTTAAGAAAGTTATGAAAGTTATGAAAAAGATTATGTACTATGAAATTTCCATGCTACTTGGGCCAGCTCCGGATAAGAAGTTAAGAGGAATAGATCGGTGGGAACGTCGGGGAAAGTAAACCCGGCAATTCCTGTATAGGAACGAGCTCGATCCTGATAAGCAGACTATTACCCAGGAGTCTAAATGGCCAAGAACTCTCAGGGGACCAAGAGATGGAAAAATGATGAAAGGAAATGAAAAGTTTATGAAGGAAAGTTCAAGTATGAGTTTGCATGATTACTTGAATGCATGATTACATGGTATGATTATTTGGAAGTTTCTTGATTATACATTATATTTACGTACTACTATATGTTTATTTGCTAGGCTCATTATCCTATGTTTTACTGTTAGTAGCCTATTTTGTTTCTTATGCTATCTAAAGTAAAATTGAACCTTGCCTCGAACCAGATGTTTTATTGAACTCATTGAAATGGGTAACTTAGTTTGAACACATATTTTTATAATTAAATAAAACCTGAGGCAACTGAGGATGAATGTGACGTCAGTCAAACACCACACGTGGACCCTACTGAGAATTTCCTTAAATTTTTACCTCGTTCTATATTTTCCGCATCATTCTCAGATGCTGGCGGCGGACTCAACGACCACTCCTTGTATTGAGATCCCAGACTTGCAGCTCCACTATAACTCCGATTTGGACTCGTTGCACGTAGCCTACTCCTGCTAGTTCTGCCTCTACTTTTAGCATTGGGGATTTTGCCGTCCTTATTTCATCTGCTATTAATACATATATATATGTATAGACTGAAGCAATGACTCCTGTCATGTAAATATATACGTATGTATACAGTTGATGTTATTATTACTATTTCCTATCTGTTGTAGTACTATGTTGAGTTTCATTACGCACATAGTATAGCATTGTAACCATTGTTTTGTAATACAAAACACGAAATTTAAGCAGAATATTAACCCAGTAACACAGTCTACTTAATTGAATGCTATGACTTAAGCATAATATTAAATTAGTAGGGTGTTACAGGAGGCACGTGGCCAAAATGAGATCCCTCCAAGACTAGAGGCACATGGGTCCCCTTGTAAATTAGTTCTGTGTGACAATGGTCACGAGTTGAGATCACTCCTAGGTCAAACTGCCCAAGGGTAGTAAAGATTAAAGACAAAGATATATGCATGCAGACACCCTAGTGATTGTGATGCATGCTTGCACAGCGTGTCAAATAAAGAAAGAAAAGAAAATATAAGTGCATTCGCATGATATTCATGATGAGCCATTGCACATGCACAATCTATTATTGTTATTATTACAAAATCACTCACAATCTGCTATGCTTATGCTTTAATTCTTGCTCTGTTTATCAAGTGTATGACTAAAATGAACTCTGTTTCAAACAATATGATTTCAAACTATAAAATTGAATATATTTATATAACATGTTCACCTTTTTATAATAAGCAGAAGCAATTTGGAGATAATAATGATGACATGGCATGTAATTTCTTAGTGAATCCTACTGAGAATTTATAATTCTTACTCCTATGGACATTTTCGTGTTATCTCTAGATAGCTCAAGACATACCGAAGGTGGCCACCTAGAGTTGACTAGAAATATTGAACACGGCCGAAGAGCATTGTCATACAAGGTCCGTTAAAACAATGGTAACAACTTCCATGTGTGGTACTATGACTTAAGCATAGTACTGTGCTTGGAAGAATGTTACAAAAAAAATAACCATAGTTTGTCATATATTAGCGACAAAAGGTTTAGATTTAAAGATGAAATAAATTCGTCGCTAATTAGAGACAAATGGAAAAAATGCATTGCTAAAAATTAGCAACCCCATTTTTATTGACGGATGCATTTCTGTCTCAAATTCCGTCTCTAAATCATTTAGCTAAGGAATTTTCATATTTTAGAGACGAATTTTTTCCATCTCTAAATCTGAAATTTCTAGTAATGCCTTTACCCTAATTTGATGGCAACCCATTCTCAGATCGATCTTAAAAAATAATACAACTCCTTTCAATTGGTCCATCAGGTCATCTATCCTAGGCAAAGGATACTTATTCTTCACGGTCATCTTATTCAATTATCGATAATCCACACATAATCTCATATTCTCATCTTTCTTCTTTACAAACAACACCAGGTCTGCCCCCAGTGAAGTGCTAGTCCTCACAAACTTCTTCTCCAATAATTTTTGTAGCTGCTTCTTCAACTTTGTCAACTCTAGCAGGGACATTCTATAAGATGCTATAGATATCAGTCATGTTCCTAACACCAAATTTATAGAGAACTCCACTTCTTGCTTCGGGCGAAACTCAAGTATGTATTCCGGGAAAACATATGGGTACTAGCTGATAATGAGTATGTATCATTGATTCTTGATCTTACAATGCTCTAATTCTAAGGAACTTAAGTACAAATGTATACGAGTGATAGACCCAACTAGTTCAAGGGGTAACACAATAGATTTTGTAGAGTAGTTTAACATGACACGATTGGCCTAAAGCCAATTTATGCCCAAGATCATACTTATTCCAAACAAAGGCAAGCAAATTAAATTAGCTATGAAAGTCCTATCAAATATTTTGAAAAGGCATTGTAAACAATCTTGGCTAGTCTTAACGGGTTCATCAGTAGGTGTAGAAACAACCAAGATATATGGCAATTCAAGCACAAGCAAGTTCAACTCATGTGCACAATTAAAAGAAATGAATGAATGTGTTGCACCAAAATTATACAATACAGTTAAGGTTCTCCCCTTAATTTTGCATTAGGTTGTTGGACTTCAAGGCAACTTCAGCATTCAAGGCAAACACTCAACCTTGGTTTTCGAGCTTAGGAGTAGCAAGTTGTTGGCAAGGCTTGGCAGTAGGTGCTTGTAACACCCTACTAGTTTAATTATTAACCTAATCCTTCTTAATTATGATTAATAACTATTCTAGCATATGTTACATAACTCAACTACAAAATTTTATTTTACTTATTAACTTTTACTACCGATCTTGTTAACTAACTAATTATCACTATATAAGTTGGCTTTTTGATTATGCATACTAGTCAGAAGGAATGCATAATATACTAAATGTCATCATAATATATAACATACTATCAAGGTTTACCAGTCCATTGTCTACTCCCTAAATGGTCACATATACAGTCACCCAAAATGAAAATAAAGTCTAGGACCTAGAATGTCATATAGGGTATAGTCATCCATCAAAATAAAACAACTCCGCTTGATCGATACACAGACCAATGGATAACAGAAAGATCTATTTATCCATCAAGCGGATGCAAAAGGGGGTATAAGGTCCTAGAACTTATATCAGGCAACAAGGTAGAAAAAGGGGGTGAATGTCTTGCAACACTAGGACAACCTGACCCATAAGAGGGTCAACTACAAAGGTCACCTCCACCTCCAAGATGATCATGATGTGCATCATCTGAAAGCACCAAATAAAAATCATCATGAGAATTGAATCTCAATAGGGGTGGTGCTTCCAAAGGTCTACTAGGCACCCAAAAACTCCTAGGTTTGTACAAGCAAATTAAAAATAAAATAACAAATATCATACAATGGCAGCACATAAAATTAATAATTAAATAGACCAATAACAAACAGAAAACATACGAGATAATAAATATAAGATATAATAATAGGCAAATGCATATTGAAGATAGCAGTAAAGATGCTATGCAAGATGCACTTTTTCCTTTGTACTTTACAAGTCTTTCTGCTTGCCATTATCTTTCCTTTACTCAGTAGGAGGGAAGTTAGTGGCCTCTACTCACTCCTTCCATGATTTGTCGAGAGCTTTCTATTAGGGCATTCCCTAATCCCAGATTAAAACCATAGACACTAGCCCATGCCTAAGTTAAACCATCCACTCCAAATAGAGTAGTGAATGTCCTACTTGTCCACTTCAAGGTAAGGCCAAGACATTTACTATAACCTTTTATAAAAACTTTATTTATGCATGCATGTCCACACATTCATCATGTTATTCTTTTGGATCTTTATTATATGTCATGCATTTCATACATATGCTCATGCATCAATAATTCATGCCTCACACATCATATGAAGGTTAGGTCACATACATTCTTGATACAAGCATATGATCATACATGAATGTTCATGTAGGTCTATATTGCACACACAAGCCCATAAGAAAATAGAACAAGGCATTGAAGAATAACACATTAGTTTAGTTTTACAATCAAATTGGGCTAAGCCTATGTCTTCTTAGGTTTCTTCTATTAATTACCAATTGAGCCCTTACAACTATATTCATTATATATTAGTACAACTTAAAAAATGTATTCCTTTGGGTTTTTTATACTAAATGGGCTAGACATGAAATAAAGCACCTAACTTTGCACTATTTGTAAGAAAACAGCAAGCTTTGAAGTCAGTGTAGTTTAGTAAATAAATCTAAAAAATTAGCAAACCATTTCTAAAACTTATGAAAATTTTCCAGTAAGTAGCTAAGATATTAGGTTTAATATATAGAAATTTTGGATCAAAATTTAAGGGATAGCTAGGGTAATAAAATCCAATAACTTGTGCAATCCAAAGTTCTTTTTCAGCCAGCTAGTTTCAAGTTCTTGAATTTATTAAAAATAGTAAAACAATTCTAAAAATTCCACAAAAATTTTTAGTCATTTTTTAAAGTGTTATTAACATGCTGCCAAAATTGTAGAGCTAATATATTAAAAAAAATGAACAATTTCAGTTGTTTCAATAATTCATCACAAGTTTCGAAAAAGGGCAATTCGGTTCCTAATTTTTATAAATAGCAAATCTCCACAAAAAAAATCCTACAAATTTACATGTTAGTAGATTAACATGTTAGCTTCAAATGTAAAAATTTCAAGCCAAAACAACAAGGTTTACTAATAAAAAAAATTGCACAACTCAGCTACCCAGTAAATCAAGATTAAGTTTTGGTAGAATAGTAAATCAAATAATAAAAAAGGAAGCATGTAAACATCACCAACCTCACATAAAACAAGGATATCCATGGAAAATCATGCAAGAACCAGAGGTATAGAGATTTCATGTAAGAAAAAGTTAGAGGAATAAAGCCTAAAATCTACCCTTAGAAAGCAAGTAAGATTTCCCCTATGAAGCCATCTAAAGAAAACCCCTTAATAAGTTACAAACTAACTCTCTTTCTCACCACAAATTTCATCACCAAATTTACATCAAATATCACTCTCATTTATGGTACAAAAGAGAAAGAAATCCTCCCAAGTTGATGAGTATAGCTGCGACAATGAAGGAGATTGAGGCCAAGGTTTTTTTAGCATCAACAACAACAAGAAACAGTCTATTAGAATGAATACAAAATATATGGTCCATGGGAGAGTTTAAAGAAAGATAACCCCCTACCTTTTTGGGAAGTGAAGAAGAGCTTGGAGGAGGGGCAGGATGATTGTGGTGAAGGGTGGAAGCAAAGAGATTACAATTCTCACAATCCTCACTTGTATCTTACTTAATGAGTTCTTTTTCTTTAAGATGAAGAAGAAGAACAAGGTGTAACTCAATAATTCACTTACTCCTCCTCTCTACTCTGTCGCGGCTCCTTCTTGTTGAAGGGGAAGAGCGTTTTATTTTTTTGTTTCACACAAACTCACTTCACACACAACCAACCACTATATTATTCATGTACTTGTTTATTATTACAAGGACAACTTGGTCTCTAAGTTTAACTATTATTTGGACAAGTGTCCAATATCAATGGTTGATAAAATTTTCAGAATTGTTGTGAGTTGTATTTTATTTGGCAAATTTTCTTGTAATTCTATGAATTTAGCTTATGTTAATTAGGCTAGATTTAGTTAATTAAATCACCCAAACTTATAATTGCTCACCAAATTATATTTGGTCCTCCTAATTATTCTAAGCATGCCTCTAATTTTCCAGAATTTTTCTCAATCATTTACTATTTTTAAATTATTTTTTCTTAATCCTACAATTTGCTAATTATCACCCAAAAATTAAAAAGAAAATTCATATAAACTCTAAAATTCTGATTTTAATTATACAAGCTATTATCACCTTAATTAACCTTTAAAAAAATTTTCATAGTTTTTTGGAAATTATTTCTATTATTTCTAAATTTTTATATAGTTTCAGGCACTAATAATTTAACTAATAATCACTTAATTATCTATAAAAATTCCAGTAAATTTTTTAGTGGCTATTAGCCTTATTTAAGGTTAAACTAGCAAGAAAAATTATCGTTATGGCTCAGGTGCAAATAAAACCTCATCCACGGTCCGGGGGGTAGTACCTAGTTAGCAGAAGAAGAAAAGGAATTATAAGTCAAGCAAATCACAGAAGGATATCATGGCTCCTAAGGATCAAACTCCACAGAATATGTCGAGGTTAGGCGGGTGTCAAAGTTGGACTCTCCATTAGTGGGGTATATCGAAGGATGAAAAGGTGGCCGCACGTCATCCAAAGTGATATCTTCATATGGCTTGCGTAGGTGGAAGAACGGAATCATAACATAGTATGGAATTGACGGCTATGAAATATATAAACCCTCATCCCTGCTCTAGTAGTGATCACGGAGCCATTCAACGCCGGATCAAAGTGCCGTGTGCCAGACGGGATACTCAACATAGATGACCACGATGCCCAATGGCGATGTGAATTAAATTAAAGATGCAATAAGTAAAAAGACTTATTATAATTGTTGTTAATGGCGATGAATTTGCCCATCAATTATAATTGATTATAATTAATTAACCAAAATCACTATCTATAACTGTGAACTAAAATGACATAGAAATTTGATTTAATTTTTTAAAATCCTATTTCAAATATTAATCTTAAAACAAATATATGATTTAAAAAGTGTTTATATCTAAACAAATAACTTGAGAGAAAATCACTAACTAAATTGATCAAATTTAAAAAGTGTTCATATACCGATGAAAAAAATTCAAAAAGTGTTCATATCTAAATAAATAAAATGAACAAAAATTTCAAATCAAATTGGAATCGATCGTAATTAATTATGATTGGTTCTAAAATACGTTACTCAACAAATTTGATTTAATCTCAAATTCAAATTGAAAATTTTGAAATTGTTCAAAACCTTAAAAAAAATTCAAAAAAAAATTCCCAACTAATTATCCGATCTAACCAAAAATTATGAATCGTGATTGATAATCAAATTGGAATCAATTATAATTAACGATACTTATTATTATAATTATTGCGACTGGTATATTCTCCAAAGAAATAACTTGAACAAAAAAAAGTGTTCATATCTAAATAAATAACATGAACAAAAATTAGAAATCAAGATTGGTAATCAAATTAAAAAAGTGTCCATATCTAAATAAATAAATTATATGAAAATTTCAACTCAAATTGGAATTAATTATCAATTATAATCAGTAGCACTAATATAGTAAATATACTTAACATATGTAGGTACAATATATAATTATAATCAATTTATAACGATAAAAATTGTTAAATTAAGATAATGATGATTGCATGATAAAAGAAATTAAGCATAGATTTTTTTTCTTTTTTTTATTAATATTAATATTTAAAATAGATGATACCAAATATATTCCCAGCACGAGAGATATTAAAGATATTCATTACATAAGTGGTGATTTAGCTACATTATAACTATTATCAATTTATAATAAATAAAAAATAATAAAATAATATATGTTCATATTAAAATTTTATTTAAAACAATGATATTTGCATAATAAAAGAATTTAGACAGATAACAATTTTCTATTGATACCTATTAACGGGTGTTACTGCACATATATATTACATGGGATATACTAAAAGTGTTCATTGTACAAGTAATAACTTAGCTCTTTATAATTATTATCAATTTATAATAAATAAAATTAATAAATTAGGATATGTTCATATTAAAATTTTATTTAAGATAACGATACTTTCACAACAAAAGAATTTAGATAGAAAACATTTTCTAATATTGATATCTAAAGTGGGTAGCGAGTATAAACATTGCACAGGAGATGTTAAAAATGTTCAATATACGAGTATATATATATATATATTAAAGTTTTATGTTAAACAATGATGTTTATATGACAAAAGAAATTGGACATAGAACAATTTTTTTTTTTTTATTAATATTGATACATAAAATAGATAATATTGAAAATATATACATTGTACAAAAGATGCCAAGTGTAATAACTTACTTATCTTATAATTATTATCAATTTATAGTAAATATAAATTAATAAGTAATATATGTTAATATCAAAATTTTATTTAAAATAATGATCCTTACATGAGAAAAGAAATTAGCCACAAAATAGATGGAGTATATATGACAAAATGTGAAGCAAGTAGTTTAAGTGTGAATAAAGACCATTAAGAGTTAAATAATTAAGTTCGAACGTTTTAGGTCATATGCAAATAACGCTTAGTCTCTTCATAGTTATATATCACACATAAGTTTAATCCTATCATATATATTCCTTCTATTTATGTTTAAATTTGTGTCCTCTAATGTTAATAACTTTTTGTTTCGATTTCAATATGCTATTGTTAATTTAATTGTTTTATTAATATTTATCAACACAGTCATAATATTCAATGTATTGCCCGGCTATTATATTTTTGTTAGTATTAAAAATATTTCTATATATAATTAAGAATTTAATTTAAATGCATTGACAGTGTAAAATAGTTTTACATTATCAACCAATAGAAATAGTGGAAAGTGTCAACTCACACAAATAACTACCCATTATAATGAGAGACCCACCATGATTTTTCACTTTCTATTATTTCTATTGGTTGATAGTGTAAAATAATTTTACACTATCAGTGCATACCAATTAAACTCATATAATTAATTTTATGTTTTATATACTATAACAATATTGTATAAAAGTAAATAAGGCTTGGTTTTGTAATGTTATGACTTTTTCAACACCGCTGAACTTTTTAGTCTCTCTAAAAACTATTCTTAAAAAATTATAATAATGCTATTTGATAAAATAATATGAAATTTGATTTTAACAACCAAAAGACACAAGAGTAATATTTGATAATTATATTATAAAGTTACTTTTAAAATATAAAATGACTATAATTGACATAAATGTTAAAAAAAACATATTAAAATTGGAACTCTTAATCAATGAAAGGATAAAATTGGATTTTTTTATTAAATTTAAGATTATACAAGTCTTTTAAGTTCTAAGGAGTATAGATCAGTTTTAAAAAATATCATATAAGGTGCTCTCAAGAGTACTTCTAACTTTTAAAAGTTAGGAGTAAAAATATTCTAATTTTTTTACTTATCAAACAAAAAAAAAATGGCTTACACTTTTTAGAAATTGGAGCACTTTCTCAAAGAGCACTACTAAATCAAATTTAAGTACCCATCATCTTAAAGTAATATTTTGTTTCAACTTTTTGAAAAAGTTAATTATAAAACTAAAATTTTTTATATAATTAAAAAAATTGAAAATATATTGATTTTTTTTTAAAGTTATTCTCTTCCGTTTCTACTAAAATGCTGAAAATAAATTTTTTTATAATCTAATTATTTTTTAAAATTTATCTAAATATATCAAAAATAATTTTTTTAATAAAAAAATATTTTTTTTGACCAAAATAATCTTACCCAAATCCACCTCTATAGTATAAGTAACTTTAAGATTTTATAAAATAAAGTAGGGGACCCTTCGTAATTTGCTTTCCTTTAACCAGTGCACCCCGAGGGCCCGGGCCTCGTCCTTCAGCTAAATATAAGCCTGCAATGGTGGTTTGCACACTTGAGTAGACACAAAAGAAAATCAAAGGGGAAAAAAAAAAAAAAATACCCCGAAACCATGAAAGTAGCAAATGACCGTCTCACCCCAATCAGTAACAGAATTGACAGGATGCTAGTTTTCCGACTCTCTCTGTGCCCGCCATGACTGCAAATGCAGCCGTTGCTCTCCACATATAGTCCCTCTTAATCCGTTGTCTTTTACTTCATTTGGTGGATTGACCAAGTTACCCTTTTGTGATCTAACCAGAGTTAATTTTCTCTATCATTATGTCTTGCTTTATTTGTTAGTCTTGATTATGCTTTCTTATTGCTCCAACTTTGGTTTTGGTGATTGGTAATATCCTCCTGTCAATTTCCATCGATATCCATGATGCAACCTGACTAAACAAATAAGAATGCCAGTTCAGCTGATTGGGCCACCTTGTGCACATAAATTATTATACATTATTGCATCTTTGTATTTTGTGTGAATTCGACTATACCTTATGCTGTAATATGATATATACAACTGTATTTCATAGTAATATACATGGCACATTCATTGTCCTGAAAAAAAAAAAAATCTTTCCCATACATCTTCTTACACATGTAAAACAGAATTATGAAAACAATCAATCACTTTATAGACTTCGACACTTTCTGTTTATTTGAAAAATCAAAGGAATTGCAGTATTATGTCTCCCATTATAATGTTGAACGCCATACACTCAAAATGAAATGCTTGGCAATATTATATATAAAATCATTTTTGCTTTTACTTTGGGGGAAGGGTAAGGGCAATAATTAAGGTCAAACTATGTAATTATTTTAGTATGTACTAACAATGCTTGGAACTTTCAAGATAAGTTATAACGTACATAAAGCAAACCAGCAACTACATTTATAAGCATTAGAACAAATTAACGTAAGATGTAGTTGAAAGAACTTGAGTAGAGTGGCATAGTACACAAAATATGGTTGCAAATCAAACCTCAAAACAAACAAAGACCCACCCCCACACAGCCAAAGTCACCAACCAAGGGCAAAATTGTCACTCCGCGCATGCATGATGACCATTTCTTAAACAGTCTTTCCAATTTCCACCCTCTCTCTGAGTCTCTCTCCCCCCAAAAGAAACTCCCCATAAACCCCCCTCATGGTCCTTTCTCTTTTTGGCCTAACCAAGCAACCATGGCAATATTCTTCCTTCACACCCTCTTCAAACTCATTGTGACCCTCTCTCTCCTCCTCCTAATTTCTTCCCCACTTTCTCTCTCCTCCTCCATTCATGACCTTCTCCGCTCAAAAGGGTTACCAGCTGGCCTCTTGCCAGAAGAGGTAAAGTCCTACACTTTCTCAGAAGATGGCCACCTGGAAGTGTTCCTCGATGCACCTTGCTTGACAAAGTACGAGAATAGGGTCTTCTTTGAGCGCGTGGTCACAGCCAACCTCACCTATGGTAGCCTTATAGGTGTGGAGGGTCTACAACAGGAGGAGCTGTTCGTGTGGCTACCTGTTAAGGACATCATAGTGGATGACCCTTCATCAGGGTTGATACTGTTTGACATTGGCATCGCTCACAAACAGCTCTCTCGCTCTCTCTTTGAAGATCCACCTCACTGCAAGCCTGAAGGTATATTGGGTTCATCTCAGATCAAACAAGCTTAATTTTGGACCCCCACCCCCTCTTTCTTTTCTCCTAAACGAAATTATTTTAACTGAGATCTGCCACCACCCCTTTTGCATCCTCTCCACTTTTGAAACCAAAACTCAAATAAAGACTCACAATCTCGACTCATTACTTACGCTTGACACAATTGAATTTCTTTCAATGCTTTGATATTTTAAATCTAGTGTTTGCTGCCATTTCTGTTTCTTTTTTTTTTTTTTTTTGTCTTTTGTTTTTCAATTTTTTTTTCTATATCCCATTTCTGGGAGCATGAGGGAGTTTGAAACATCTTTGTGGCATTTTGTATTGATTACAGTTTCTGTTATTTTTGATGAAAGAAACAGCATTTTTTTCCCATACATTCATGATGATTGTCTCAGGAACTGAATAATTCAGAGAGTTACGGTCGTTAATTTAGTTGATTTATTTTATTTTATTTTTGTGATAATTTAGTTGCTTTGCCTTCTAGTATTAGCTTCCTCCAGGTATTTCTCTCTCTCTCATCTCTTCTCAAGTCCTACCTTTCCTTTAAGAACACAAGACACAGGCATAGACATACTCGCTCAACTTTTGTACTGTGCAAAACCACAGACAATAACAAAGTAAGAAGAGGGGCAAAAAAACAATTGAGGAACCTTCCTATGTGAAAAATAAGTATAATAATAAAATAATTATTCTACATATTATGTCAGATTCCTGAGGGTTTCGCAGCACCACTATAATATGTTTCCAGCCAAATATGCAAGCCCAAGAGGGGGTGGGCGTTAATTACTGATTTTACTTGCTTTGTTGTTTCTTAGTTGTTCTTTTGTTACCATTTTCAACTTTGCGTGCATTTCCAAGGCTAAAAAGTCCAAGAAAAGACAAGGTTTTTGTGTGCATCTTTCATGCATGACGCTAATTGTGTGGTTGTGCAGGTGGCTTGAGGAATCATGTGAGGAAAGAGAAAGGATTCGAGGCCCTGAGATAGGAAAGAAAAAGATGCATGCCACCCTGTTTTCGGACTTCAGTTATTGTCTTTTTCTATGTCATGTTTATATCATTTTCGTTTTGCGATTATAGTCATATGAGTAGGTGTTTGTAGCGTAGACGGTTGAGGTTGGTGAAAGCATGTAAAGATGTGGGGAGGGAAGAGGAAAAAAAAAATAAAACTATGGAATCTTATTGCTGTGTCCTAATCAAATTTACAAGTTCTAATCTTCTAACTTTTGTTCACTCACAACTTGTTCTGATTTGTTTCAAGATAAAAGATATGGCAAATGCCAAAGCAAAGGATCAAATCTAGCTTATGTTTTCCCAAAGCAATGACTAGGAAACTTGCCAAAGAAAATGGGCTAAAAAAGTTATTTAGAATATGCTAATTGTCCCTTAATTTTTCCCTTTCTGCTGTGTTGACATTACAACTGGATTTTTTGTTCTTTACTTTTCGTTTGGGGATTACCAGATTGGAAAAATTGATTAGGATTCCTCTCATTTTTTATTTTGTAACCTCTTGGGTCCAAAAAGTTATCTAAACCGTCTAGGCTAACATATGTATATGGCAAAAGAATCTTGAACTTGGAGATAGTCTAAGGGAGAAAAGTTTCTTTCTCTTTAGAAAGGGGAATTGGTGCCATGGCGTTCATGTAGCATTGAAACCCTCTTAAGCATCAGAGGCATAAACGTCTGCTGTCGCATACCGTATTTTTATAGATCAATGATAGTACAATTGATAACATTTGTTATATTATATTTCTACCAGGGTAATAAAATGAGTTATAATATTTACACGTCAAATATATAAATTTAGGAGGTTCTGGGAAAATATATATTTAATTTAAGCCTAAGAAGACAAACTGCTGCTGCTAGAAAAAACTTTGACGACTTGATTGCTTCGCCGGATTTTTGATTGGAACGGCGACAAACTTATAACTGCCATAATAAGTGCTTTTATGAAGATTCTTTTTAATAAAATAAAAAAAATTTAATTTAAATATACTTACACTATTAGTCAATAGAAATAGTAAAAAGTACTAACTCACACAAATAATTATCTATTATAATGAGAGATCCGCTATAATTTTTTATTTTTTACTATTTTTATTGATTGATAGTTTATATTATCAATACATATCAACTAAATTTAAATAAAAAAAAGATTTAATTTATATGACCAACAGTGTAAAAGTAGAACATGATTGGAATGAGCCTTGGGTTGGGTCCGTGGGGCTTTTACGTCTTCACGCGGGAATTGTGGGCCAGTCACGGGGTATGGTCACGTTTATAAGAATGATAGCTTTGGTGTGGCCCACCACAATGGCCTCTTCACTTTTTTGACTATTGTTTTGAGCGTAGCCTCGATTTTCTCACGAGCCGGTTCCTAATCGCGCTTTTTTTTTTTAAAATACACCTAAATGCTTATTTATATCAATCCTAGCCGCACATTTTAGTTCCACTTTAAATAAATTATAACCTCAAAAATTAAGTTAATATAGTATAAAATAAAATTAATTATATTAATTGATATAAAAATAAATTAATTTTTGTATTAAATGTTATTTGTTTTGATAATTTAAAAGTTGGTTTTAATATATATTTTCTTCCTTTTTTTTTTTCTTTTTTTTCCTTGATTCTATCATTAAAAACCAATCTAGCAGACTATCGCGGCTGACAATGGTGGATAGTGACAACCAGCAGCGACGGGGGTGGAAAATGGTGGTGGCTAGTGATGGCAAGCGGTGGCAAATAGGGCGGTGGCAGCAATGGATAATGGCAGTTAATGGTGGCCAACAATGGCGATTGGTAGTCAGCATCGGCCCATGGGGGCAGTCGGCTGCAAATAATTGTGGACTATGGCGGCGAACTGTGGTGGATGGTGGTGGTGGACGATTGACAATGTCAATAGAGAAAGAATTAATTTGTGTGGAGTAAGAAAAATAATAGTGAGAATATATAAAATAAAAAAAAATTAAGTTGAAATAAAATCAATTTAAAATTAATTTTTTTAGAATTGATTTTTTATCCAAATTTATTTAAATAAAAATTAATTTTAAAATATTTAAATAATTACCAAACAACATTTATTAAAATCTAGGTCTCATTGTACTTAATTAGCTGATTTTTCTAATTTACCAAACACCCTCTCAGAGATATTTATATATTGGGAACAATCGATCAATATATAAATATAAAAGTAAAATTTGCTATTCTTTAAATTTAATATTAACTCTATTTTGTAATTATTATATGATTTCGATAATATAATTTGTTTTATTTGTGAATTTCACGAGATTAAAATCAAAATAATCATATTAATTCATTAGCTCATGATAACATAAATCTTGTAAACTCTAATTTGCTTGAAATTTTAATAAATTATAAAATTAAATTTTTTTTTAACTAGATGCATAAAATATTTTTACTTTCAAATTATTTAATATTCAATTTTAAAGGAAGAAGCAACCTTAACATCCTCAAATAAAATTGGATTTTATGTGATATTTCTTTTAGTTTCACATAACAACATTAATCTTTAATTTTATAAATTTTATAAGACTAAAATTTAAAAAATTATATTAATTTGTTAGGTCATAATATCATTATTTTTGTGACTCTAATTTTGAGTAATTGCTTAAATGTTTTGGAAATGTAAAATTAAATTTATTTTTAAATAAGACAAAAAATTATTTTTTACTTTTAAATTATTTAATAAGTTAAGATCATGATGCATTTTAAGGCAATAATATTTAATATTAATGTGGACATAAGTTACAATATACAACAAATTAAGCAAAAATAATATGTGATTATAATTGCTAGGGAAGGAAAACTATCGATGATTGCTAGAGAAAAAGAAGACATTCAAGTATGAACAAAAATATCAAGTCAATATCTACTAAAAACAATTGAAAATTCAGTGAAACAAATTAATTATTGATAGCACTTATTTAAATTTATAACAATAACAGTGTTGATGAAATAAATAACTACATATTTGACATGATTGAAGGTCTAACATATCAAAACAATATTAAAACTTAGATGAGATTGATGAAACAACTAATAACATAGTTGAACAAGAAGCTTGTTTCTAAAATAATTTTTTAATACCTTAAATTGTGACCTCTTATTTTGAGACGAAAACAATTCTCAATTCTCAATAAAGTTGAGCTATGCAATGATAATAATAAACAAAAATCAAAGTCAATCGTTGAACTATATTGGGTTATACTTACCAAAATCTGTATTTTGTTATATATAATTATATGTTATATTGTCTAAAGTGACTTCATCAAAAAGGTTGATAATTCCTATATTTGAGAATGATGAGAAAGACATACCCTAACCCTATATTAGAATGAACCTTCTCTTCAATCTTAATTTTAAATTACCAAAATAAAGAATATGATGAGAAATACATTACACCAAAAATATTGTTTACAGTGAAGTGTTTAACAAACTTTCTCAATGTAATTATCTTTAATCTATTTTATTGTGTAGAATAATTAAAGAAAAATAATGAATATATTCTTGTCACATAATTTTTAGTTACTATTATACCTTTCTTTTATATTTATTCTTCCTAATAACAACTGCCAAAAAAAAAAAAATACAAATTAACATGTAAAGCACACGAGAATTATCTCTAGTATGATTGTATTCTTGGTGGGCTTATTACAAAATATTGAGATGTAAATTAGAGTTAATTATGTAAATACTATTATGATGATCCCATTATAAATGTTCGGGTCTCGCAGGTTGTTGATGAGAAGGTTTGGCAGTTTACTGGATTGTATGGCCACCCAAATAAGCCTGAGCGCCACCTATCTTGGCACATGTTGAAGAATTTATAGTATGCGAATGACATGGAATGGCGTATTGGAGGCGACTTCAACAAGATATTGTCAGCAAATGAAAAAATGGGGGCCCTTCCTTGTGCAAACTGGCAGATGCAAGCTTTTGAGGAAGCCGTTAATTTATGTGGCCTCCATGATCTTCATTTTTCCAGCCATGCATTTACATGGTCAAATGGGCACTGAGAGAAAGAGAATGTCCAATGTTGACTTGATCGATATTTTGCTAATTCCAAGTGGTTAGAAGCATGAGCAGGTAGAGTAACTCATTTACAATCATCCCACTCAGACCATTCACCTTTAATACTGGACATTAGTGGGATGAGGAAGTAGATAGAAGGGAGAAGCCATTTTCATATGAGAAGATGTAGGGAATGGAGGCGAAGTTTTCTCAAATGATAGTAGACACATGGGATAGTATGGGGCAGAAACGATCCGTGGGTGATGTTGCTGAGTCAATAGACAAGTTGGGGAAAGAATTGAAAGTGTGGAGCAAAACCGCTTTTGGAAATGTGAATAAGTAGTTGCAAACTGCAATGAAGAAAATAGAAGAGTTGGCAGTATTATCTCCAGCTAGAGAACTAGCTGGGGTTGAACAATAAGAAGAAATAGGTAAATGCACTTCTTCATAAACAAGAGATATATAATGTGGCGCCAAAGGTCCTAAGTTGAGTGGTTACAAGCAGGTGACATGAATACTAAATTCTTTCATGGTAGAGCAACTACAAGGAAGAAAAAGAACAAGATTTTGAGGCTGAAAAATGAAAGCATCATATGGGTTCAGGAGAAGGACAAAATAGAAGATTTGACAAAGCAATTCTTTGTGGACCTTTTTAATACCTCTCACTTTACGAGTATTGATGAGGCTCTAGCATGCATTGAGAATAGGATCGATCAAGAGAATGGAATTTTTTTCTTTTGACTCCTTTCACAGAAATGGAGATCAAGGGAGCATTTTTTCAAATGGGACCAACCAAATCTCTAAGTCCTGATTGGATGCCAACACCATTATATTGGAAGTATTAGAGCATAGGGGGGGAGGAAGTCACAGTAGCAACCTTAAATATCTTGAATGGTAATGAGCCTTTACTTGAAATTAATAATACCTATATTGTGTTAACCCCCAAGATTAAAGCCCCCTAAGTATTGTCACATTTCAGAGCAATCTTTTTCTGTAATGTGTTGTATAAAATAGTAAGCAAAGCCATGGCTAATAGATTGAAGATTATCCTTTTGAGAATTATTTCAAAATCTCAAAGTGCCTTCATGCAGAATCATCATATTACGAATAATGACCTAATTGTGTACGAGCTTATTCATGATCTAAAAGGCAAGAGATAAGATAAGGTAAGGAAGAATCTTTGGCTATGAAGTTGGACATGAGCAAAGCCTATGATATAGTAGAACGGTCTTTCTTAATTGAGATTTTAAGGTGATGAAATCTCCCTTGTTTATAATTGTATTTCATCTATCTCTTATTCTGTGTTGGTTAATGGCTTCTATAACATCCTCCTTTGTGCAGTATTATGCTTAAGTCATAGTACCACACTCAGGAGTTGTTACTTACCTGAATGACCTTAATCGACAAAGAACTTTAGCCGTCTTTGCAACTTCTCGAACTATCTGGAGATAACACGGAAATAGAAGTGAGAATTTTGAATTCTTAGTAGGATTCCTTAACCATCATACATACTGTCATCATTGTCATCTCCAGTTTGCTTCGGTTTATTATGAAAAAAGTGAACATATTATGTAAATTGTTTAATTTTATAGTTCAAAAATATATTATCCGAAGCAAAGTTCATTTTACTCATACACTTGGCATTTGGGAGAGCCCATACAAAGTCAATTCATAAATTATACTATGAATAATAACTGCAACATATTAAAATATGATAGCATCAATATACTGGAGACATAACATCAGCACATGCCTTTACTTGTACTTGAATTTATGCAGATATATAAAATTTACTTTTCTTTCTTTATCTTCCTTTACTTGTTACACATATTCCAGAGTATGATCGCCATGTCATACCCCATCAGAGTGTGATTGCCATGTCACAATCCTTAGGAATATGGGACCTTTATCATATCTTTTATCATAAAATCTTTATATGCCATCATAAATTTTTGGTACCTATACTAATTGGGTCATGCCATGCCTCATGTAAGCCCTATCCCTTATACTCACACTAGTTGGGTCGATGCCATACCTCATGTGAGTGGGATGCTTGCATATGCTTTAATCTTTATTCTTTACTGCCCTTGGGTAGTCTGATCTAGGAGTGAGCTCGTCAGCTCATCTCGTGACCGTGTCACACAGACTAACCCACAAGGGGATTCACGTGCCTCTAGTCTTGGAGGGATCTCATTTTGGCCACGTGCCTCTAAATTGAAGGGATCTTTTCTGGTCACGTGCCTCAAGAATTGAGGGATCTCATCTGACCACATGCCTTCAACGTAGAGAGATCTCATCTGACCACGTGCCTCCAAGGTAGAGGGATCTCATAGTTTTAACTGCCTTCACAAGGAGGGATCTCATAACTGCCTCCAGGTGAAGGGATTCACATTTAATATGTTCATATTATTTCATTCTCATACATAATCATGCATGGACATGCGGAATGTACTCATACATATGCTGCATCATTTATTTTCATATGCCTCATATCATACTTAAATCAGATAGCAAACCCAGGATAGGACATTGTAATTATGCTAAGAAGATAATAATATCAATAGGTGCAAGTTCTATAGTTTTAAAACCTAAGCTGTCTCCCAAGCTTTTTAACTCTTACTGATGTTCCCGAGTTTGAGCTTATAACCGACTTCCGAGTTCTGATGTTATATCTGCTTCCACTTTCGGCGTTATAAGTCTATGTTTTGGTTCCCGACTTCTAGGGTTACGTATATAATGTCCATGTCTTGATTCCCGTCTTTCGGAATCATGTATCCAATGTCTTAATTCCTGACTTCCGACTTTAATCCATAATGGTCCCCAAGACTCTTACGGATGTTTTCCTAATTTCCGAATTCTGACATTAACCATACCCTGTCTTCCCTAATTTCCGAGTTATGATTTTAACTATGTCCGACTAGTTTCCTATTTGCTCAGTCCTGATTTACGACATTAACTATACCTGATCGGGTTTGCTATTTACTAAATCCCGAGTTCAACCTTAAGTACACTCTTCCGAGTTCAACCTTAAGTATATCATTCCAAGTTCAACCTTAAATATTTTATTCTGAGTTCCATCTTAAGTACACTCTACCTAGCTTTTCGTTTGCTAAGTCCTGAGTTCCGATATCACGGAGTTTGATCTAGTATTCATACATGTCTCTAGCCTATATTACACTCTTATAAGAGAAAATTCACCAAAAATAGAAATCTGGGTGAAATCATACGAAATTTATATCTCTGTAAAGGTAACAGGGCAAGCTTTCAAATGAAATAAATTGCATATTATTTGAATAAGTATATTTTGAGATACAAGCCCTGAAACTCAACCTTCCTGAACTACCCTATTTTGGCCTGGTTTAGACATAGGGCAACTTTCTCGACTCACTGGAAACAAATGGGACCTTAACTAACTAGGAATTTCTTTATAGGATGTTCTTCTTTGTGTAAGCTTTCTAACAAAGTTGGTTTCGCTCAATTCTAAGTCGTATAGGGCGAGTTCTTCCCTGAACAATCTAGTCTGTCCCGAATCAAACTCAAAAACCTAGGTCAAACTTCAAAAATTCATATCTCTCTCAATACTAATCCAATGGCGTTATATTTTTTTATATATGGAAAGTCCTGAATGTCTAGTTTCATATAAAAATAGTTTCATGAAGTTTAAACAGCTGTAGGCAGAGCCGTACACTCCACCGTACAGACTACCGAGGAAAAACCCTACCAGCTTCATGAGTTTTCTCCTTCCTTCAAGTTCTTTCATACCAATTCTAATTCTAATCATAACATACATGCATAATCAACTATAATTCATCATCATCACTTTACATAACATCAATGACACAAAGTATACAAGACTCATACACAACTCCAAACTAAGAAAAATAAGAAGAGGAGTAGGATTCCTACCTCTTGTAGGTGTGATTTCTTGCTAGATTTAAGCTTGAGTTTTGTTGTGACTTGAAGGTTTGTGGGAGATGAGGTGGGATGAGATGAGATAAAGGAGAGAAGAATGGAGATGGGTCAGCACACATAAAGGTCCAAACTTGTGAGGGCAGAAAAGGAAAAGAAGAAAACTTCTCATGCAAGTTGAAGTTGATTGGTGGATTTGTATTTCCCATTTCAATTTGATTTTTGGGCTGTCATCTATGGTTGAAAGTGGCACCACATGAGGGGGTAATTTGGCTAAATCCTAACCATTTATCTTAGGGCACTCATGGAAAAATTTCTATTGGTCCAGTTCCGACAATTTCAAATATCGAGATCTTACCGATTTCTCTTAAATCGGTAAACCGGTTTTAGGAGAATCCTATGAAGTTTCCTATGGTTCTAATCTAATTTCACTATAACTAATCATCTTAAATCATACTTAATTAGTTTTAAGTGAATACTAAATCGAATCCTAATTAATCACAATTATTTGCTAAAAACCGAACACTTCGATTAAAAACGATTAAAATTCTTCGGGCGTTACAGCTTCCTAAGGGATTTGTTTATGCCATAAAGAGGACTAAGACAAGGAGACCTTTGTCCCGCATCTAATTGTGATATGTGCTGAAGGATTGTCTTTTTTATTAAAACATTCAGAAGATCAAAATCTAATTTTAAGAGTTCATATTTGTAAAGAGGCTTCAAAGGTATCACACTTGTTTTTTGCACATGACACTTTGATTTTTATAAAAAGCTTTTAGGGGGATTGTGATGAAATATTGAGAGTGCTTAATATATATGGGGATGCATAAGGGTAGAGAATAAATTTTGATAGATCATCTATCTTATTTAGTCCAAATGTAACCAACAATATAATGTAGGAGATTATCCAAAAGATCCAAATTGATTTAGTAGTGCTTTCTATGATTGGACGCTCAAAGAAATATACTTTCTAATCATTGAAGGATAGAATTTGGAAATGCATTTAAGGATGGAAGGAAAAGGTGCTTTCAAAAGGGGTAAGGAAATTCTTGTTAATGCAATGGCTCAAGCCATTCCAACATATTCCATGCCATTATTTAAAATTCCCTTGACTTTATGCAAGGAATTGGAAATGTCGATGGCAAGGTTTTGGTGGGGAGATCAAACTGATGTTAAGAGCATTCATTGGGTAAGTTAGGAGAAGATGTGTTGTCCTAGAGAAGTAGGAGGAATGGGATTTAGAGACTTTCATAGTTTTAATCTTGCTATCTTTGCTAAATAAGGATGGAGGCTCATGTATACTAAAGACTCATTAGTGGTGTAACATCCCCGATTTTTGCCGCATTTGTAACTCTATGTTACAAATTAAATAAATAATGCCATGTAAAATTATTTAGAAACAACATATATTTAAAATAACATCAACATTATTTAGAAACCATGGATTTTAAATAACGTTTAATAGAAAAGAATTATTTACCAAAACGCAACAAATAAAAATTAAAATGGAGAAATAAAATGAAAAAATAATAGATTAAAGTGCATAGTTAAATATCCTGTTAAGGAGGCAAATTTAGCAAATTATGTTCTGGGTAAAAATATTTTCGAAACAGTTTAAAAATTCTTCCGGAACTCCTTAAAGCTCTTATAACTATTTAATTTAAGGATTCCGAGTACAACCGAATACCTGTGTCATGTCACAAAGTACCCATAAATGACACAAAGTAATAACTATCACTTCAAACCTTTTATCAAAGGCTTGGATCAATTTACAAGTCTTATTCTTGATCCAAAGGCTAGATTTCAAATACCCACTACCATTTAAAATACCCAAACACCCATTAAATCATAACTCTTTTCCTTTCTCATTCATGACACTCTCCCTCACGTCACTCCCTCCCTCTCAAACCCTCACCATTTCTTCTTCTTCAACTCCCTGAAGCTTACAAATTTCACTCCAAACCCCAAGCTCCCTTCTTCCTCTCCTCATTTCCTCTCTTTCCCCTCCATCATTGGCGCAAAATCTACTCCTTTTCTTCCCTCAAAGTCGCGAGCTACTGTCAAGGGAGAAGCAAGCAGTTTCTCCACTTGGTTGAAAGGTTCTTGAAGATTTGGAGCTTGAACCTTGGAGGGCCTTCAAACTAGGATATTGACGTAGGGATTTCTAGCCTTTTCTTGTTGAGGTTCTTGAGAAATTTGAGCTCCAAGAGTAAGATTCACTATTCTAGGGTTCTAAGTGCTCAACATAGTGGTATGTTTGAGGTTTAGATTTAGTTTAGGTTAGTTTAAAGGAGTGTTCTAATATAGTTTTTGTGAGTTAAAACCCTTAGAAAGGTTATTAATCAAACTGTGGCCTAAACTAGCTAAAATAGGAATATTGAGGTTAAGGCTTAAATCCCCATGATTCAATAAAGAATTAAGATTCTTATGAGTTTAAATGACTTAGTTGTACTTAAATATAAGTGTGATTATGGAGACAAATTGTTAGAATGCTTACCTTGGGTTTTGTCACAAAAGGGGTAGTTAAAACTTAACACTAGCAACTTAAAAAAATGGGAATTTAATTATCTCACCAACAGAATCATGCCAAACTGATTTTACCACTTGGAATACATGATATATGGAAGCCAAAATTGTCCTTTTGTAGTTGGTTTGGTGTAAGAATAAGTAGAAACAATTTTGGATTGAAACTAGTTATGGTAAGCCATTAGAAGGGTGAGTCTCAGTTCTCATCCCCCAATAGATATCAAAACTGTTTTTAGGCTTGAATATTTAAGTTATATAGACCTTAGAAATATCCTTGAATGGTTAGAATTGGTTGGAGGTGAATCATGGAAGGTTTGGGAATCAACTAGTCAAGTTCTCTAGCTTAATGAATTATTTTCGGCCATGTGTTTGAGGGTCAACAAAACCCATGTTTTAGTGGAGTATTCTAAGTCATTATGATGAATTTAAGTGCCTTGAACCATATATAATCAAGTAAGGCAAGTTTGATAAGGTTTAGAGTTAGTTTGGAGGAGTGAATGATAAGAAAAGGGTATATTACCAAGATTAGGCCAATGAGGGTAGTAGACTATTCCCTTACATGGGCTAAAAGACTTGGTATCTAAATTTTAATTGTGACTAAAGTATTAGCAAGTTTGGAATAGGCTCCTTTAAGAAAGAACTTAAATCTTGAAGTTAAGAGCTCTTGAGTATATATATATATATATATATATATATATATATATATATACTATTTGGGATGGAAATTATTGAATGATTGTTGTGGCCAATGAGACCAAAGAATGAAAGCTAAGGTATGCCTTTCTATTTTTGACTCTTGAAATTTTGATGATTCTTACCTTGAGTACTTCACTTATGCCTTATGATAATGATTTTTATATTCATGATGGATGTGTTAGAACTATGAGATGATGAATTATTATTGATGTTATGACTATGACTGGGAAATTCTGGCTGTTTATTAGTGTTTTTAAACTTTTGGATTTCTCCCGGTACAACCGTTATGCTACCGGATTTTCGCCATAAAAGTTTCTTTTTATGTGTTGCATCATAATGTATAACTACATGAGAATTAGAGAAAGTTGTGCCAAGAATCATGAACTCTATTTAAAGAATACTACGTGTTAAAGTAATGCACAAATTCTCTAATTAAGACTAGGAAATGATCCTTTGGCAAGGGAAGGTGATCCCTAAGATACCCCTCTACTTGGAGGTAGCGGCTAAACACCCCTTTAATTGTAGAGGTAGACCCCCTTGTCAGCTAGGATTTAGATAGTACTGTGTGACGACGGTTACGGAATGAGCTCACATCCTAGGACAGTCTATCCAAGGGCAATAATAAGTAAGAGCCTGGGTTAAAGATAGCCCTAAGGCTAAAGAAATAAAGATGGTCACAAGGGCCAAAGATATAAAGAGTAGTCACAAGGACTAAATGAGTAATGAGCATAAGCATGTATCACAGGTCTTGCATAGCATTCTTTGCATGTTAGCATTTGAGTTATGTTTCCATGTGCTACTGATATTACTATATTTTAGAGTCTTAATCTAAATGAATGAATAAAAATTGATCCACTTTGGAATTAAGTTTTCACAAGCTGTTAAAAGGAACCTTTGTTCTATCTATGCTTGCTCGCTAGTTTTATTAAATAAATCGAAGTGGCTGAGGCGATGATGATGTCAGTTGAGTGTTCAGTTAGGAGTCCTTACTGAGAAATGATTTATTTCTCATCCATATATGTTCCCATGTCATCTTTAGACGAAGCAAATGGTGACCGTGGTGATCTTCATGGAGGCTCCTGAGTGGTCATGGCACTATGACCCTGCCCTAGACTCTCTGGTTCTGGTAGCTCACAGTAACTTTAGGTTGTACATTTTCTTCCACTGCCCATTCAGCGTCCTAGTAGTTAGCCAGCACTTTGATCCTCGCCGTTGGTATGCTGATTTCCCCCTTCGTCTCACTCATCCACCATATTTTCCTGAGCCTACTCCCTTTGCCTTTTCGATGGAGACTGACACCTATGAGGGGAGTTCACCTCATTCGATTGTGCATGTTATTGAGTCCGATTCTTCTTATGCGGGTACTAAGGTTCTACCGGAAATGCAGTTAGAGGAGGATCCTGAGGAGCCCGTGTTGGAGAATGGGTTCCATACTCCGTAGGTTGGGGTTTTTAGTGTGGGCTGGTCTTTTTGTTATATATATATATGTATGTATGGATCCTGAGCTATGAGCTAGTAAGTGCATGTTTGTGTCGGGATGCTCGAATTGTGGCTTAAAAACTGTATATTTTGGGTGCCACAGCACTTTAGGCATGCTTGGTAGTGGTCATGTAATTATGATAGAAACTTTTATGTTGATTTGTACTCTTTGAGGATGACTATACATATTTTGTTTAGCTTGGCATAGAGCCTTGCTAAGTTGACTCACTTGGATACTTTTGAGATATAGTTAGGTAAATATGTACACCTAGTACTTATTTCTATAAATATATGAATGCACAATTATCCATGTAAATTATATAGTTCCTTTATTATACAGTATCATAATACAAATTAAAATCACGGATTCTAGTATCGTACATCATAACAATAATATCGATTCTATGCACTATAAGGCTCAGTTTTTAAAGAGTATTATTTTGAAAAAAAGAAAGTTATGTTATTTTTCATCAATTATAATATTTTATATACCCAAATGTTCCGCTAGTTTAGCTGTAATGGCTAATAAATACTGCAATACGACTTAGGCGTAGTGTGGTCTTATTAGGGCATTACAAGTGGCAAGGATTCTAAAGGCAAGATACTTTCCCAACAAAAATTTTCTAAATGCCTGCCCAAGGACAAATCCATCCTATAGATGGAGGAGTCTTATGGAAGGTAGGAACGTACTTGCGGAAGGTATTATATGGAGAAGGGTGCTAATTTTGATATTAATATCTAGTGGGATCCTCGGCTCCCAAAGGGTATGAATCATAGAGCGTGCACAACAAAGAATCCAAGTCTAAACTTAATAAGAGTTAGTCAACTATTGCTCAATAGTCTCAAACATTAGAACAAAGAAGTAGTGAACTCGGTTTTTAACCACCAAGATGCTCAAGAAATATTGGAGATCCTACTGACACAAGGGAATATCAATGACTCTATTTGCTAGAGTTTCAACTCTAAAGGATGTTATACGGTTAAAAATAGGTATCAATATGTGTGGAAGGAAAAGATAGAAAGTCAAAATAATACTCGTGAGGAAGCAAGCTTATGCAACACTCTCTCTACACATAAGAACCTTTGCAAGACTATATGGAAATTGAACATCCCTTGAAGGAGCATAATTTTTTCTCTCAAGGTTGGCACAAAATATTCTCTAAATTCTCAAAGAGAGAATATTATCTATTATAGATCAGAAGAGAAGATTTTCTTATATCCTAAAGTTACGATAAGTAACTTTCTGGTGCTTTAGAAACTTGAGACGGATAAAGAAAGGAAGCTCCTTTTACATAGAAAATATTTAAACAGTCCAACTTTTATTTCTTCGATTTCCAACCTTATATAGATTTTGGAATATGACCGTTGAAGCTTGCAGGGCTTGATCCTTGTGATCCTTTTAGTCTGCTGGTCTTCGACTGGATGGAGAAAAAATAGCCTTCCCTTTTCCTGTTCTTCAAAATTTACATAGAAGTATAAAAGTAGCCGTTTATTGGTTTCCTATCAACTCAAACTTGTCAACGCCTTTTTTGTATCTTGTCAAATCACCTTTTTGACATTTTGAATTGGTCTTTTAAAGCATGCAGAGGAAGCTTTGAAGGTGTAACAGCATTATACTTCAAATTTAGTGTAATTAAGTATTTTAAAGTTATAATTTGGAGTGGGCTACGACACTCGCTACTAGAGAGGCTATAATTTCTATGGAAGTCACACCATTTGCTTCTGTCAGCTCTAGGGGGAATTTGCTGCTTCCCAACATTGGATGGTAGTTTGATGATCTAAACATTATACATCTTTTTGAAAATGGTCTCCTTTTTTGCATTAAAGGGCATGTACTCGTCATAACGAGACCGTGGGAAGTAAAAATTGTGCCAACCTTTGTCTTGGCCCTTCTCCCTTGGATCAAACTCTCCTCTCTTTTGACTTCGTTTCTTTTGTTTCCGACCTTGCCTTGTGTCTTCAATCTTTTAATTCTCTATCTGAGCCTCCACTTTCCTTGTCTCCCAAACTTCTTTCATGTTAATGTATTGGATGGCTCTTTCTCTCAAATTGGCCATGGTCCTTGGCAGAGTGATTGCCAAAAAATCAGCAAATGAACTAGCTCGCAGTCCTCTCTTAATGGAGTGCAATTCAACGACTAGGTCAAGGTCTTGGATCTGCATGGTTACGGCATTAAATCGGTCTAAATACTCTCTCAATGGTTCTTAGGGGCCTTGCCTTATTGCATTCAGAGAATCTAAGGTCTTCTTGTGAACTCGGCTAAAGGAAAAGCAGTTCACGAAGGCTTGTGAAAGCTTGGCAAAGTCATGAATTGACCCTGTAGGTAGTGAAGAAAACCACAAGAAGGCCGTTTTATCCAAGAATGTAGGAAATGTTTGGCAGAGAAATGGGTCGGTAGCTCCATTTACCAGTATCATAGACTCGAACATAGTCACATGCACTTGAGGATCTTTGGTTCCATCATACAGTCTCAAGGTTGTGGGAAGCTTAAAATTGTCCAAAAGAGCTACGGACACAGTAAATTCCCAGAATGGACTAGAGTATAATGGAAGGCCATGCGTCGTGATCATTTGATATTTTTCATTCCTCCCCTAAGTGTTTCGGGTGGTTTTTTTCCTTTTTGTTTCTAGTAAGATCACCATTTTTTTTATGACTGTTGGCCTCATTCTCCCTTTTGGCATCTTCTCAGTTCATCACTTCCATTTGGGTTGTTAGCTTCCCATTCTGATCTTGAAGTTGATGAATCATCCGATATAGCCCTTCCACGGTAGGAAGTGGTGGGATATTGTTCATCTCATTGCCATTGTTCGAGTTAGTCGGGTTGTTGGCATTGCTCGCCATGTTAACACTCCAACTCCTTGTGGTGACTATTCACTAATCATGGGGTTAGTTCCACCTACTGCAGACGCTAATGTTCTGACCTGTTTTCCGAGGTCGTTTGACGATTTCCTTTACATGTCCGAGCTTTCATTGTTCACGCCTCCGATGAGGGACTTGACAAGGACTCTGATGCTTAAGTCAAAACTCTACTCCACTTTGGTACAAAGTTAAATGGGACTAATTACTTACCTTTGGCTTCTCTAAGCCCCGTTTTATTTAAGTTCAAATTTTCTCCCCTTTCACTAAGGCCCTTACATTCTCCTACTTTCATGGGATCTCTTAGTCCTCAGTAACCACCTCAAGCAATTAAGCTACTCTAAGGCATTGATTCCTTTGATTCTTATCCAGAAAGAACCCCTTCTAGAAAATCCTCATTGGTTTCCTTTTAGATCGAGCTCTAAGGCCCAAGAGATCAGTTTAGTCCATATTTATTATTAAAATTATTTTTATTTTTTATAACTTTAAAATAAAATGTACTAATATTTATTCAATTTTGTTTGAAGGGTCTTTTAGTAAAAGATATACATGACCTAGTAATTGTTTGATATATAAAAAAGGAATAATGTGAATTGTCGGTCAAAATATATGTGCATATTAAATACTATATTATAGCATTAAAATGTAGTAATTTTTGAGTGGTAATCTAGATTAGAGTAAATATTCATTTTATTCTCTGATAAAAATTTGAGAAAATAAATTAACCTCTTAGAATTTAAAATTTATCGGATGATTCTTCATTATTCAAAAAAAAGGACACATTAATTCTTTTATACAAAATTTGTTAATAGTACTAATTTATATAAAAGAACTAATAAAGAGCTACTAAAAAATTTTAAATTTTTAAAACTAATTTATCTCCTAAAATTTTTATTAAAGGTTAAAATGAATATTTATTCCTCATATCTATACTACTATATAAAGAGGTTGGAACGTTTTAACTTTTTTTTTTGGTCATATTTTATTTTTCATTATCCTCTAACTTCTCTTAACTTATTTTTAACTTTTCTTAACTTCTTTCAATTTTTTTAATTTTTGAAAATTTTAAAAATAATAAAATTACTTTAATTTAATTTTTAAAAATAAATAAAATAAAATTTTAAATTAATAATAAAAAAAGTGGATTGATAGGCACTTTAATGCTGTTGGACGATACGAGGAGCGCAACCTATGTTCTTTATTCGTAACAAATGTAGCGGTGACACGTGTTGTGGATATCGCATGTGTCACTCTACGATTATTCATTATCCACTTCAACGAAGGAACATGCCTGTATACATAACATAGTAAACCAAGCGAACCATTTCCCCTTGAAATCCCCTTTTCTGTTCTTCGCCAGATCCGACCATGGGTGGCGGAGGAGCTATGAGGACAGCAGCCAAGATCGCCGGCATCGGCGTTGGCCGCACGGGCTTCAGGGGCGCCTCGGCGGCGCATCCGGCAGAGCATTCAGTGAGGAACGCGTCCCGACCGGCATCGGCCATGGTGTCGTCGCAGGGAGCGAAGCCAGCGGAGATGGCGCCGCTGCACGCGGCGGCGCCGCATGAGTTGGACGACTGGGAATTCGCCGACGCCGGCGATTTGGTGATGGCCGCTGGGGAGCCCATGCCGAGGGTGGTGTTCGGAGGTATCCCCACCTTTGAGGAAGCGAAGGAAGCCACCACCGAATTGAAGGAAGCTATTGATAAGTATATATTCTCCTTTTTTATTTTTTTTGGGAAAATTTGGTGATCAGAACTTCGTGAAAAATTTTAGATTTTGGAATTTTTTTAGTATGTTTATGATCTTGATTTTTGGTTGCATGTAGGTTTGAATTTTTTTTTTCTTTTTGGTTTACTAGTGTTGCTTTTGGATTTGTGTGATTTCCGTAATTCAGTTTCAAATTATATACTCATTTTTTTCCAAAAAAAAAAAAAAAAACTTTTCTAAAGATTCCGCGTTTACGCTGTTTCTGTATCCTTTTTGTTATCAGTAATAACAAAAGGTTTTATTTATTTATTTGTTTCTTTTCAGATGTCCCAAAAAAATAACAAAAGGGTTTGAAACTGAGTTTCAATTTGATCCATTGCTATAGTAGCAGTGAATAAGAGTTTTTTTTTTTTTTCCCGGCTGTTTTTTTCACTGATAGTGAATGAAGCACTGAAAGAGGGTTGAAATTAATTCTTTTTGAATTTATTAGTAGGGAATAGTTTCTGTCTTAGAGAACTGGGTTCTGTATACCAAGGTCATTTCTTTATGAAAATGAGTTGTTTCAGTATCCATTCTGATTGAAGTTAAGCTACAAGGGAGGCATATTCTAGGAAGATTTTATTTTGGCCATCCTATCAGCTTTTTTGTGTTTCATATTAGAAAGGTGGATCTTGTTTAAGTGAGCTTGTAGTTTAAGTTAGTGATTTATACTTTAGCATGCTTATGAAGATATTTACAGGATATGGCTTTAACAAAATCGTGATTCCTATGACCCAATATTAGAAGTATTTATTCTATATGCAGTGCCAGATTTCTGGCCGGCTTATCACACTGACTTCTTACTTACTTAATGTTTGGCCACGAATTCAATTAAGTTCCTAGTAAACATTATGATATCTGGAGCATCCAAGTTTGATTATGGAGAGTGATAAAACTATCTGTTATGAAGTTAAGGCAAAGAAATTGGTTGTTGTTGTTGTTGTTGTTGCTGCTGCTTCTCTCCATCTATGTAGACTACGCTAATCATTATTTTTTTTTCTCCTAAAAAATTGTTTGAGCATAATGATAATGTGAATGTTTAGAATTGCAGGCAAATTGTGTCATTCTTATTAGCAATATTAGGGAGAAACTCTTTTGGCTTTGATGGTGAACATAGTTATAGATCTACAATGGATGCTTGAAGTTTAAGTCAAATATTGTGCCTGTTCACTCTGAAGAATATATACCCGCACTATCCCTCTTCTAAACTTTTTAAGTATATCTTATCCTTGTTTCTAGAGATGATTATTATCTCCGTAAATTTGGATACTGTAAATGATATTGCTTTTGGTCAATGTTGGCAATTGACTTATTTAATGTCTGTCAGTTTAGAGTATTTGATTTTCATTGTGAAGAAATTATTGCTGCTTAACAATATTTGATGAAATTGTATTATTTGAATTGCCTTTCTTGGGGGTAGGGAGCAATGGTATGGTAGGGAAAAAGGGTTATGTTATTTGTATTTTGGGCCCTAATCCATTTTCCTGATGGAGGTCGTTTGTTCGCAGACACATACATGCTGTAGATTGTCATACATATGATGATGCATCTTATCTCTATCCTAAGGTCATATTTATCATTTTTCAGAATATACCTTTCTCCTGATTCTTCCCATTGTGAGGGTTCATCTCCTGGTAGTCAAGTCTCTGTTCTGTCTCCTACTCATGTTGAGCCAGAGACCAAATCTTGTGTCATCGAGGCTATTTCAAATCCTTCAGTCCCTAAGCATGCTCTTCAGGCTTTTAAACTGCTTAGCACAAGTCCTCAGGCGCAGGTAATTGGTGATGTTTTTATCTCCAAATGAGAGCTACTGCACGGCATCTCAAGGGTCTCTTTTGCAATCCTGTTCTATGCAATCACTGCAGTTGTTCATTTATTGAATTAATAGAATTCGCTTGTCTTGGGTTTAACCAGACTGTTGTGGCCTCGATTGCTTGTGACCCGAATGTATGGAATGCAGTCATGCAAAATCCTGCTGTAAATGATTTCTTCCAATCACACCAGAAAGGTAACCAGTATTTAATGGGTCTCTCTCTCTCTCTCTCTGTCACACACACTCACACATCACACACACACACACACACACATGATCTCATGATCTCATCTTATATACTTTATTTTATTGTGCTGCGGTGGCTGGTTTTGAAGCAGAGGAAACTCCTGAAAAGGTTGAAGAGCTTGCAAATTGTGTTGCAGTTGCTGGTTCTGAAGCAAAGGAAACACCTGAGGAAGTGAAATTGTTGCCTGAGTCTCACCCGGGGAATGCTTATTTCGATTTCATGGGTATTCTGCAGAATTTAAAGCTAACAGTGGTTGAAATGGTAAGCCGAGTGTCAAATTTCCTTCAGAACATATTCCCAACAGCTGAGAAAGAGGAAGCGTGTGCTGATGCGGATGGAAATACGAAAACAAATTTCATGGATACCAATAAAATCATGGGAGGAACTTTCATGGGATTGGCAGTGCTGGTGATAATGGTGGTATTGGTAAGGAGATCTTAAACTCCCTTCTTGGTGGAACTACAATTTGTCGAGCTTTCTAATCATCTTCTCTAAGCTTTGCGTTAAATATGAAATACATTTGAAGCAACAACATATGAAATGGTTGGCTACAAGTTCCTGTATATTTCTTAAAAATTTAAAAGCAAGCCAGCTACCTGGTTGTTTTGGTTAAACGTTCTAGTTTTTTGAATAACTTCGCCCATATTTCTTACAATCTCATTATTTATACGCAGAGATTTAGGCACTTAAATTGATACGTGGTGATCGCGGTTCAAATAGTGGTGAGTTGAGTTATGTAAATGCCAAATGATATATTGCTTTTACTAATAGGGTAGATTCTTGGTTTTTGGATTTTTTTTTTTTTTGGTTTTGTGTGTGTGTGTGTGTGTGTGTGTGTGTGTTGGGGGGGGGGGTTTTGTTGGGGTTGGGGTGTGGTTTGTGTATGTTAAGGTCCACGCTCACAATCCTACATCAATATTATAAAGTATCTATAAAAAAAACTTCTTAAGAGCACATCCTAGCCAAATATGAGATTTTAACTTTAACCAAAATAAACGCACGGCACTCTAAATTTGAAACATTCTCGATTCGCAAGTCCAACGTCACCCACTTGGTAGGAGGTGACCATGACCTTGCTATAGAGTGGCAAAGATTAGGGATCTGCATTTTGGTCACTATTGGAATATTGACTTTTCATAACTTGGTGGCTCAAGACCCAAAACGTGGCATGTCGTTTCTAGAAGCCAAAATTATGTATGAATTTCCTATAACAGTTACATTGTTTATATATTGGGATAAAAGAATAAGGCTCCTTAACTAATTATTTCTTAAAAGGATGAGATTTTTTAATTAATTATGATATCTTCCAATGGAATGGCAATTTACCTTCTCCTATAAGTACATGTTTAAGCCACCTAGGGATGTATCTAATTTGTCTCATGTATGCTCTCTACATAACACAGTAATTTGAGCATGAGAGTGCCTTTTGTAGGCACACCCAGTCGCACTCTGCCATGAAACAAATTGGACACTACGTTAGATCATCACTCGTTCATTTCAGAACTCGGCACTTCTTTATCCCAAATTTTCGAAATGAACATTAGTGTTGTTTTCGGGAATCAATAACTTATTCGCACCTTTCTTATCGTATAACCTAACTATAGCCAACACATATAAGCAAGGAGGAAGCACCAATCCTAGCCTTGTGATAGCTTAGAGACCTCTGTCACCCAAAGTTAGTGGGAACAATCCCATACGGCTGGTCCCCAGCCAGTTAGGAATGGCACAATAGAAACCAATCTCACGATACGTGTGAGGCCTTAAGCTTATGTAGGGCCAAAACTAACGAATTGAGGAACGAAGGTGAAGGAAAGAGGGGAGTGAAATTGGTTCTTTATTGTTTAATAATAGAAAATTATATTAAAAATTTAGAACAATTAAAACAGAAAATTCAGAATTAAAACTTAAAAATAACCTGAACACAAATAATGCAAAAAATTAAAAAGTCCTAGAGATGTGCACAACGATTTATACCAGTTCAATTGCAAATTGCTACCTAATTTAGTCCTTAATTATTTAGGATTTGCCTTCACTATTGAATTTTGGCTTATAAGGATTTTAATGACGCTTCCTCTACCCAATCCCGAAATAGAGTATTTTGTGATTTGATTCTCATAAGAATACTATCAAATTTTCTTTTATTTAGAGTATACCCGTGATCTCTCTCTCTCTCTCTCTCTTGTATAATATGGACTGCTACCTATGGTTTCTTTCTCAATAGAATACCACAAAACCTCCCCCTATGTCCAACTAAAATAGGGTAATCTCACAAGGTAGGGGTGCTCTTATAATTGAAATACAATGGGTTTCACACAATACTCTCTATCTTAGGTAGCTATACAATTAAAAGAATAAGGTTATGATGAATAAGATAATCAGACTATTTCTTCTTGATGGAGGTTCTTGTCTTCCTCTCTATTCTTTATGTCTTTATATAGAGAATGAGCCATTAGTATCCACTAGCCGTTAGAGAACATTTAGGCTTTCATTAAGACCAAAGAATTTGTTCACATAATGAAATTCATGTAGTTACTACATAGTCATTGATTTCTGCCTGTAGTTGTTGGTTTAGTTGTTGTTTTTCTCTTAAGTGCTCAAGTATCCAAAATTTCAGCCATATGACTATTAACTCTTAATTGCCTTCCTTAATCTTGATTTTTTTGACTAAAATCAAGATTAGAATGATTTCTACAATTTGAAATGATTTTATAAAAATATTTGATATCAAAAACAAATTTTCATGAGTCAAATTGGGAGACTGTAATCCAATAATATTTTTCTTAAACAAGAATATAATCAAACAATATTGACATCAAATAATATCAAATTTAACATTATTAACAAAGTATTCACCATCAAAACATTAAACCCAATAGAAGGAAACACGTTGATGAACTAACGCAACTCATCAACCAAGAGAAGAACAAAGTAAATATCGTCAGAACAAACGTCAAGTTGACTAAATCCATTAAGATCTCAAAACAATTTTGAGATCTCTTACCCCTCTCGGAGTCCCAAGGCGAATTATGTTTTCAACCTTCCCTTCCCTGACTTCAAGTGCGCATCACTTCTCAAAAGCTTCAATATCCAAGCCAATATAAAGTGATACGATGGGATCGTGAACCTAAGGAGTATCTGGATTCATTTAACTTGCTTATAAACATGGACCCATCATGAGTAGAGCTTTCTCAGTGACCTGAAGAAGATTGCCCTTAAGAGGATTTCATTGCTATCACCTTGGTCCATCAACAAATTCTAAGAACTCTTAGCTAGATCCCTAACCTAGTTCACCACCAGTAGGGCGTATCCCAAGATTTTGCCAATTTCATAGGCTACAAATAAAGTGGAGATGAATCGCTTTGGGATTATATGACTACATTCAATAGGGAGGCGCTTCACAGAAAGTACCTTAATAAAGTCATCGACATGCATGCTATGATGGTCGAATTTCACCCGAGTCCCTTCGCTGGTTCTTTGGCTAGAAAACCACCTCCAAACCTTGTTGAATTGAAATACAGGTCAAATAAATACATAAAAATGAAGGAGATGCTGAAGGTCAACAAGATTTAAATCCAAAAGGAGAAAAAGATTCTTTAAGAAGTAAAATCTCGAAAGGAGATTAAAGTCCTACTTGTGACAAAGCGCAAAAGTAATTTAAGTTTTCCAAAGGATGAAAACTAACTCCATTAAGTCATCCCAGACGAAGACAAAATTCTTACAATAACAGGGCTCCACAAATCTTTTAATTTCCTTCTTCAACGAACATTTTGAGTATGTGTCATCCCACTAGCTACCCTCTTTATATTGTCTTCAAAGAGTATTCGGTAACCAGCATAAAAAATTCTGTGACTTCTAGCATCGTCAGGTCGTAGGCAGTTACCAAAAAATAATCTCAGGACCAAGGCCAGCAAATTATAGCGAGTCACCAAAAGTGATCATGGGACCAGCTTGCCGGGTGGCGGCGAGTTACGAAAGAGTGATCTTGGGGCCAATGTCACTTGGTGGAAACGAGTTACCAAAAAAGCGATCACACAACTAATGTCACCGGGTGGCAATGAGCCACCAAAAGGCAACTTGATCTTCCACATCATCTAATGTTTCTAGATAGCAGCAAGCTTCCAAAAAGCGAGCTCGAGACAAACCTTTACAAGTGACTAGAAAGTGACCCAAAACTCCTTCGGCTTCAAGCATCGCCCAACAGCATAAAGTGTTGGGCAGTAAAACAAGTCTACAAAGAGCACCCAAGAAGAAAATAAATAAAGCATAACAAAAGAATATAAAATTTGACGTGATTTAGTTATTTTAACTTATCTCTTAAAAAAAAAAAACTCCACTAATAAATATTTTAACTTACAACTTTTGTATGGTTAAGTTGCAAATCTTTCTACTCAACTCATCACCCAATAGTTCAATTACACCCTTTCTTTAGTGTATGTCCTCTTTCTCTTGATAATGTGTGTAATATTCAAAGACTAACTCTCTCTTTGTATGGGAAGTCTTTCCCCTTTTTCTTCAAACTCATCGATGTAGGACTCACACACACAACAAATCCTTCCTTGAGTCAAGTTCCTAGATACCTTAACATTTTTTGATTTCATCTTTACTTTACTAGCTTCAGGCATTTCTCTCATGAAGTGATATTTCAAATAGCAAATGTTCTTCTTGTCTTTTCTACCATGTAGAATCAAGCGGCTTCCCTTACACACTTTGCATGTCTTTCCAATTCCCACATACTTGTACCCATGTGATATTATCTGTCCCAATGAAATATCATTGGTAGTAGGCACATACCTCACATTAGGAATATTTTGGACTTTACCATTGTGGAGTTTCAGGCGAACTCTTTCCATGCCTTCAACTTTAATTTCTTTCCTACATTGATACAACTAGTAAACATGGCTTGATCCTTACACACATGCACATCAGTAGCAGAATCTAGCACCCATCTAGAATGATTCTTAACAGAATTATTATCAACAATCTCTACATGATACAAACTTCATCATTAGTACTCAGCTACCTGAACTTTTCCTTTAAATTGCTTTAGACTCTTCAAGTCTTCTCTTAGTGTTGCACATTGAGATTGGATGTGCCTTTTCCCTTCGCAAAGAGTGGCACACTACCTTACTGAAGTCTCTTTCTGTAGACTTTCTTTGTTGTCCACCTCTCCATCTAGAATTATTCATTCCTCTTCTAGAATTCTCAACAGCTAATATTTTTCCACCATCATTGGTATGATCATCTCTATGCATTTGCTGATCCTTCCAGATGACAGTAGTAATATCATCTAACTTGCTTCTATGCTCTTTCCTAATCAACAGGGGTCTCACCAATGATCTATAAAACTGAGGCAAAGAAGCTAACAAAGCAATCGCTTGCTCTTCATAACTTAACTTCTCTCCTACACTCAACAAGTGACATACTAGCCGATTAAACTCATTAATATGATCATGTAAATTACCTACTTCTTCCATTCTCAATGCGTACAAGTCTATCTTCAAGCTCAAACAGTTGGTTAATGACTTTGACACATATATCTCCTCCAAGTTTTTCTACATCTCCATTGGTGTTGTTTCATTCAACACTATATACTTGATTGCAGGAGCAAGAGCCAAACAAATAGTACTTGTAACTTTCCTTTGAATAGATTTCCATTTACTATCCTTCAGGCTTTTCTTTTTCCAAAGCCGCATCTAAACCTTGTTGCACCAAAAGATTTTTTATTGTACATTGCCATATAGTGAAATTGCCTTTTCAAAGAGCGGTACCTCAAATTTCATCATACTAGCCATGGTACAATGAAGCACTCCTTCCGTCTTGAACTGGCTCTGATGCCACTTGTTCGGGAGTAGAAAAACCCACAAAGTGCACGTAGGAAAAAAGATAAACAAAGCATAATAAAAGAACACAAAATTTAACGTGGTTCAATTATTTCAACCTACGTTCACGACCCCTAAAAAGGGATAAAAATAACTCCACTAATAAAAATTTGAACTTACAACTTTTGTACAATTAAATTGCAAATCTTCCTACTCAACTCACCACCCAACAATCCAATTACACCCTCTCTCTAGTATATAGACTCTTTCTCTTGATGGTGTGTGTAACAACCAAAGACTAACTCTCTATTTATAGGGAAGTCCTTCCTCTCTTGCTTGAAACTCATTGATATGGGACTTGACTCACAGACTTAACATAAAGTTGATAAAAAGTTATCGCGAGACCAATGTCGCTAGGTAGCAGTGAGTCACTTAGATGTGTCTTGAAGCTCTTTTGACTTCTAGTCAGGTAGTAGTGAGTTACTATAAAGAAATCTCGGAACCGGGTCACCAAGTCAAAACAAGTAACTAAAAGGAACTAAGTTCCAAAATGCAAACTTGATATCCGACTTCATCAGATAAGTATGGGATCCCCACACAATAATCCACACTTTAGACTAAGGAACTATGTTTTCAAAATAATTATAGGCTGATGCCTTTCTCTAGCAATGCACTTAGGAGGTCACTTACTGCTATGGCTAACTAAGAATCTCTCAGCGTATGTACCTATTCTAGATGTTATCATCATTAAGGATCTTCAAATCCAAAAGACTCGGGTATGTAACCCATTTCTAGTATATCACAACATAACATGTATAAAAGAACAAAAGCAAAGGTAAGCTACCCTGCGAGCTTGCCAAAAGTATGAAATCAAGGGATGATGTGTTATGTCCAAATAATAAAGGCAGAAGAAGGGGAGGAAGGAAAGCATCTAGAAAAGAATCTCTTTAGTTAGTAGGTTGTTTGAGGTTGTGGAACAATGTCTATTGACTAAATTAATATGAGATGAAGTTTGTATGTTTATTGAAGTAAAACTGTAGTGCAGAATAATGAGAGTATACAACTTTGAAATAGTAATGAAAGTAGACAAATAGCTATTAATTCAACTGTAAGTATCAATAACATTCAACAATCGTAATGGAGTTAGGACTTTCCACGGACGTAGCAATATAGGTTCACACCTGAAGAAAAAGAAAGTGAAATCAGATCAGAGGAGAAGGTCTCAGAGAAGGCAAAAAGAGAGAGTTCAATAAAGAGGTTCATACCATACGCATAATCCACTCACAAGCGTATCCCTCGAATTTTGTGCTTCTCCTCTTGACTCATGTGCTTTTCCTCCTGCCCACCAATTCTGAATCTATTGCCACCTAGCCACTTGGTGTAACTAACTTAGCTGAATGGTCAATGCCAGGTTGTAACTTTAGCTCTAGCTCATGAGCCTTGCTAGCAGTCTCTTGGTTGCATGTTACAATGCCCCCCCATCAAAAACAACCTTATCCTCAAGGTTGAATTGAGGATATGACTTCTTAATCTACAAAACATCTTACCATGTAGCTTCATTAGGTTTTGTCAATTCCTACTGGATTAGAATTTGAGGAATTTTTGAGTGATCCTCTGATGATAGTGCAAGAAGCTAGGATCTTAAGGGGCTAGACTATTGGACCAAGGTCTGATGCAGTTAATGGCAAGGGTAGATACTATTTCTGAGGGTCTCCTTGAAACTTTTTCAGCAAGTAAATGTGAAAAACTGGATGAATTCGTGCTGTCTTTGGCAATTTCAACTTGTACGCCACCTTGCTTATGCGAGCTATGACCTCAAATAGTCAAAAATACTTCAAACCCAATTTCTAACTTTTCTTCAAAGAAACTGAATGTTGCCTGTAAGGCTCAAGCTTGACTAAAGCATAATCTCCCATTGCCAGCTACAATTCCCTTATCTTCTTATAAGCTTGATTTTTCATATAATTCCGAGCCGTCAATAAATTCTGTTTCAACCCTTCCAATGCTTTATCCCTTTTTCTAAGAGTCTCTTGCACTGAGATTGGGTCCTTTGCGTGATTCTCATATCTGATAATTGAGGGAGGGTCTCTACCAAACACAGCTTTGAAAGGAGACATACGAATGCTACGATGAAAGGAAGAATTATACTAGAACTGAGCCTAAGGCAACAGACCGTACCAGGTCTTAGGAATGTCATAAGAAAAGCATCTTAAGTACATTTCTAGAGTCTTGTTCAACACCTCAGTCCGCTTACATCGCTTAGGGGCGGTAAGAGGAGCTCATTGCCAGGGTCGTCCCTTGCGATTTAAAAAGTTGCTTCCAAAAGGGGCTGATGAATACTCGATCTCTATTAGAGACAATGGATTTGGGGATGTCATGCAACTTAACTACGGTATTGACAAAAGCTTCTGCTACACTCTTGCTTGTGAAATCTGACTTCAAAGCAATAAAATGGCCAAACTTGGACAATAGGTCAACAACTACCATAATGGTGGAATAACCATGTGAAGAAGGCAGATTAGTGATGAAGTCCATGGCAATATCATCCCAAACTTGCTGTGGAATTAGCAATAGCTGCAACAACCCTGCAGGTAAGGCTTGATCCACTTTTGCTTGCTAACAAATTCTGCATTCTCTCACAAATTTTATGATATCCTGCTGCATCTTAGGCTAATGAAATTGTGCAGAAATCTTTGCAACTATCTTAGTGACCCCTGCATGGCCCCCTATTTTTGAGTTATGAAACTCATGCATGATTTGCTGAATTAACTCTTCACGTTGGGGAATTACAATTTTGCCTTTCAGAATAAAGAACCTATTCTTGATGTCATAGTCAGAATTTGCCCTTGTCTTCGCTACACATGAATAGTAGATGTGCTTCAGTTCATCATCCTGTTGTATCATTGCTGCCAATTTCTGCAACCATTTACTAATTGGTTCAAACCAAGCCATCATCAAACTTTTGGATAAGGCATCTGCAAGGATATTCTCCTTGCCTGGCTTGTGATGTATTGTAAAATCATACCCTAGAAATTTTGGCAACCACTATTGTTGCTCAGGTGTCTAAGTTTTGCTTTAGCAATTCCTTTAGACTCCTCTGATAAGTCTTAATGGTGAACCTATGCCCAACAAATAGTGTCAAAATTTGGCTAAAGCTTCTGTGATAGCATAAAATTCCCTAGTGTAAGCATATTGCTTTTGCATTCTAGGGGATAGTTTCTTAGAAAATAAGCAATAGGGTGTTGGCCTTGACTTAAAACACAAATTTCACTTCCGAACCTGAACCTGAACCATCAGTTGCCAAGATAAATGGTTCTTGAAAATTGGGAATTGCTAAAACAGGTGTTGATGTCATAGCATCTTTGAGTTTTTGGAAAACCATTTAAGATGTTGTATCCCATTTAAATGAGTCTTTTTCAATAAGTCAGGTAAAGGAAAGGCTATACTGGCATACCCCTTCACAAACCTTTTGTAATAGCCTGTGAGACCAAAAACTCCCCTAAGTTGTTTTAGATTTTTAGGTTTAGGCCATTCCTTGACTGCAACTAATTTGGTGTTGTCCATTGCTACCCCTAAACCTGATAGTGTATGGCCCAAATAATCAAATCTCTTACACTCCAAAAGAGCATTTTGAGAATTTAGCATAGAGCTACTATTGTTGCAAAATTCTCAGAACAACCTCTAAATGACTTAAGTGGTCCTTCCATGGGACTATAGACCAAAATATCATCAAAGAACACCGAGAAAAATTTTCTCACAAGGCCTTTGAAAACCTCATTCATTAAACTTTGGAATGTGGCTGGGGCATTTGTAAGGCCAAATGGAATAACCAGCCATTCATAATGGCCATGGTGTGTTTGAAAAGTTGTCTTATGTCTATCTTGTGGATGCACCAATATCTAATGGTAGCCAGACCTTAAGTCTAGTTTAGAAAAGAAGGAGGCACCAAAAAGTTCATCAATGAGTTTGTCCACTATGGGTATAGGAAAGCTATCCTTAATAGTGATAGTATTAAGGGCTCTATAATCAGTACAAAACCTCCAGGAGCCATCTTTCTTCTTGACCAAAATAATGGGCGAAGAGAAAGGACTTTTACTTGGTTGGATAATGCCTTCTTTTAGCATATTAGTCACCATTTTCTCTATTTCTTCCTTTTGGCAGTGGGGGTATCTGTAAGGTTTCACCTTCACTAGATTTGATCCCTCAACTAAGGGAATGGAGTGATCATGTGTTTGGGGTGGAGACAGACCCGCGGGAGTGCTAAAAACTAAGCTATAAGTATGAATCAATAAAGCTAGTTTAGGTTCCATGTCAGTAGGTAAATCTAGTAGGGGAATTTATTGTTGTTGTTCTTCTATCAACTACATATTGTAGACTTCAGCAATGGACTTAGTGTGTACTAATCTTCTGATATGATGCAAGTGAGCTTGAGTAGGAAAGTAGTCTAAATCACCTTGCAACTTTGCCAAGTTCCCTTTATGTAGAAACTTCAGATTCAAAGCATCATAATCTGCTAAGTGAGGGCCTATGGTTTTCAACCACTTAGTATCGAGGATCAAATCTACCTTAGAGATTGGTAGTAAGTAAATGGGCAGCTGAAGGGTGTTTCCTTATGCTATCACAACTAGTTGCAGGACTAGACCTTTCGCAATCATGTAATTCCCATTCCTAACTATCACCTTGAACATAAGAGCAGGCTCAATAGGGAGTTTTAAAATTTAGCCACCCTGGCTGGAGGAAATTATCTGAGCTTCCACCATTTACAAGCACTTTAATTGGAAGTTTATTGATATGAGCTGTGAATCTAATAGTGCCCACACCCCTTCAAGGCATTTAGAGATAAATGGTGATCTTCACTCCCTAACTCTACTATTGTGTCTTGTAATTCAGAGTTCTCATGTTGCCTATTGTTGTTAGAATCTGCTTCTTCTTCCTCGGATTGTAGTAGCAAGTATTGACGATTTTGACATTTGTGGTTGAAAGAAAATTTTTCATCACAGAAATAACACAAGCCTTTTTCTTTCCTTAATTGCACTTCAACAGGGCTAATTTTTCTAACATTTGGGTTTCGAAGTGGCGGTGAGGTTGGAGTAGGTAGTAGTGACTGTTTTGGGAATGGTTTAGGTGATATGTGTGGGGGCAGGTAGTGAGAAGTGTTGGTTGTGTAGGTAGATTGGTGAGTTTTTTGGTTTGGTGTATATCTGTCCTCATGCAATTTAGCTAGTGCTACTGCTTGAAGTAATGAACCAGGGGATTGTGCAACTACATCCCTTCTAATCTTATTATGCACCACTCAAGAAACAATTAAGTAAGGCTTGTGGAAGACCAAATGATCTATTAGCTAGAGACTTGAATTTAAGAGAGTATTCGTAAACTAACTCCGCTTGTCAGAACTCTGAACAACTCGCCATTGGACAATCAAAGGAGAAGGTCCAAATTGAGACTCTAGAGCCCTGGTGAGGTCATGCCAAGAATTAATTGTAGACAAGCGTTGTAGCATCTGAAACCAAGGTACCATGCCTTTTCAAAATGAATGGTAGCTATATCCACCCATTCCTCATTTGGAGTATGATGGTAATTAAAAATTTCTCGGCCTAGAAAATCCATTGCAACACTGGAGTATGACCATCAAAATGAGGAAAACCAAGTGTTATATCCTTCATCTGAAATGTTGTGTGTAGCGGATTCGATGTTGGGGAGGATGTGTTCAACGAAGAACCCCCATGTGGCTAAGAGTGATTTTGTAGGAACAGCCAATGCACTCGTAGTCGCTCCATTCTTTCTCTAGCATCAGCTTGAACCTCGGTTTGTGTGAGCACGTTGTTCTGATCGCAGTAAGTCTATGAGGTCCAACAACCTCCTAACACCTTGATTCTTAATCTTACCACCTTGATTCTTGATCTCCATTTGTAACTCCTTCAATCTAGTGTTCTCAACCATGGAAGTCAATGAAAGCACCAATGGAACAATGTCTATTGATTGAATTAATACGAGATGAAGTTTGTATGTTTATTGAAGTAAAACTGTAGTGCAGAACAATGAGACTATACAACTCTGAAATAGTAATGAAAATAGACAAATAGCTATGAATTCAACTATAAGTATCAAGAATATTCAACAATTGTAATGGAGTTAGAGCTCCATGGACATAGCAATATAGGTTCACACTTGAAGAAGAAGAGAGTGAAATCGGATCAGAAGAGAAGGTCTTAGAGAAGGCAGAAAGAGAGAGTTTAGTAAGGAGGTTAATACCACACGCATAATCCCCTCAGAAGCATATCCCTCCAACTTTATGCTTCTCCTCTTGACCCATGTGCTTTTCCTCGTGCCCACCAATTCCGGATCTATTGCCACCTGGCCACTTGGTGTAACTAACTCAAATTGAATGGTCAATGCCAGGTTGTAACTTCGCTTCCAAATTATAAGCCTTGGCCGGGCAGCCTCATGGTTACATGTTACAAAGTCATGGGTTTGTGATTAGTTGCGTTTGCATTTGCCGCTTTTTTGGTTTCGCTTGTGTTCTTCTTGTGTGGGCTTGCGCCTTTGTGTTTGCTTGGTTGGTTGTGCCCCTTTGCTCCTCGCTTTCTATAGACTTTGATCAATTCTTCTAATTATCGAAGAAAAGCTAGCCCGCGAGCTGCACATAGAGCCCAACAACTACCTATTCCTTTATGGGGTGGCCTAAAAGCCACAAATGCTCCTTGAATGAAAATCTACAAATGCAAAAAGGCTTCTAAGTAATGTGGAATCGTAACAGTATTGACAAATCAATCATACCTTGGTGCCAAAAAATGCACAAAACCAGATCTCCGTACAATACAAGATCACAATAAGACATTCGTAAAAAAGAAGTCTTAATTAAGCAACTTAATGCCTTAAAGAAGAAAACAAACCTATCAACCACATGAAATACTCCCCACAAGCACAGTCCAAGGATAATTTGTACCTAAATACTCCTCATGAGCTTGGACTAGGGAGCCTAACCTTGTCCAATGTTCTCGACACTCATTCGATTTGGGGCAAGTAATCAATCAAAACACCTCTAAAATAAGATCTTGACTTCTATATTGAAGATCAATATCAATCCTAACCGCTTGCTTATTTCCTTAGGATCATATCCACTAGCCATTTATTTTAAATCTTCAATCAAAAAACGATCTTATATAAATGAGTGAAGAAAAATTACCAATGATGTCCATGTCAAAGAATCTAATGTCAGACATTCCGCTAACTTTTCTTGAAGCCCTTGGCTTGTGGGCAATGTTTCGGACTAAAATATTGGATTTCTACGACCCAGTGGGAGTTACTTTCCTATCCAAGCTGCACTGAGATAGTTAACTTGTACTAGAAGTTCATCTTTAAGCCATCCAAGTATGGACCTAATTCCTCTCATACATGCTGTCGAAATCATTTATTGACATGAATGTCATAGTGCCTGCTGTAAGTACAGCCCAGACACTCCGCCATGAAGCACATCATTACCTACCTTTGGATTAACACTTGCTCATCTCAGAGCCACACACCTTTTTATCCTAAACTAAATAGCTTCCTCGTGGCACTGCACAAAGATCGCACATGGAAACAGTCTTTAAAATTATTATTAATTTAAAATTATTTAAATTTTTAATTATATTTTTTAATATATATATATATATATATATATATATATATATATAATTAATGCAGAGTTAAAAATGAGTAAATTAGACATCCATCCCTAAAAATATATTTATTACACAATCTTTGTTTTATTTTCAAAACATATACACCAAATATCGTTACATAAGATGATTTTTTAATGAGTTTAAATTAAAAAAATGGAGGGTAATTTGTTTGACAATTTGATTACTACATAATTTTTTAAAAATAACTTAATACCTAATAAAACAATGAATTAGTTGCAATGATATAAACATATAAAGATATAAACATTTTGAAACTAATTAAATTAAAACTTAGATATTGCCTTTATTAGGTTAAATTTAACATAAATACATTGTTTATGGATTAGATGATAACTATTGCAACTATTTTAAATTATAACAATGATATTTATATATGTTATGATTATCCAATGATTGTGAACAATTATTCATTTTAAGAATTTAGACCAAATTTTAGATATTGTGTTTTTCAAGTTTAATTTAACATAAATTGAACATATATAATATAAGTATATTAAAATATTACAAGATGTTATAGAATATATTCCTAAAAGTTAGTTGAAATCATTTAAATTGTCCTTATTTTGATATTGTCAAGTTTAAATTAACAAATATAACTTTTTTTTAATAAATCAAATTAAACAATAGCTAGATATTAGTTTTATTAAATAAGATACCCTTCCCCACCAAAAAAAAATAAGACACCCTCAAATATGGTTATAAAATTAAAATTTATTAATGAGGTTAAGTTAAAATAATGAAGGTAATTTATTAGACAATTTGATTACCCATATTTTTTTAGAAAATCAATATTTTGAATACCCAATAAATTAATGAATTAGTTGAAATGATATAACATATAAAGATATAAAGATTTGAAACTAATTAAATTAAAATTTAAATATTGCCTTGATAAGAATAAATATAGATATTCCCACTTTTTATGAAATAAGCGATATGAATATTTCAAAGAATATATATATCATTATTTCTATAATGTGATTAACTGAGATTAAGTTAAAATTTTAAAGTTATAACCTTCAAAGTAAAGATATGAAACACACTAAAGTAAAATTATATTACATGAATAACATAACAAAGCTATATTTATTAAATTTATTTATATATCATTAAAAGTAATAATATTTGGTAATTTCACTAAATATATGTAAACATTGTATTTATTTTCTATGCACCATATATATGGTGCTGATAAGTGTTTAATTAAAGCACCTATTGAACTAAACTATTTTCTCTCTACATATAGTTGTTTCATCTACACTGCTTCCTTCTCTTTATTTTTACAAATTCAAAAATATTTAAAATAAGAATTTAAATTTTTTTGAGCCATTAATATATTATTTTTTTTTAAAAAAAGCCACTCTTTATTTTCAATCAATATGCTTGGTGTAATGGTCTCATAAACTATGGAAACCAAAGGAGGGTCGATGCATGTTCTCTCTATTGAGGAAGTGTAACGCCTGAATTTTTCAAAACTTTAATTCATGCTATTAATTGATTTATCCGATTTTATTAGGTATGTAAAATTAATTGAAAGTCAATTAGAAGTTAATTAAAGGGATTAGGATTAGAGAGATTGAAAATAAGCATGTAGAAAATCTCAAAAGATTTCTAGCAATGTTTGCCGATTTGAAGAAAATCAATGAATTTCTAGATATTATACTACAAGAACCGATTATTGTGATTTTATACTATGAAACCCTAAATTAGGTGGCTAAGATTCAACTACCACCACCTCCACAAATGGTGTAACAACCTCTATCATATAAGCCATGCTCAAGTCATGGAGTTATATTAAAAGGTTGTCACTGTGCTAAGAAGCCTTTAAAATATGGAAAATGTAATACTGGCCCTTTAACCTGCTCACTTTATTACTGACTAATAGTCTCTGATACATAGATAATAAAATAATTACACTTTAAAGGGAATTGTGACTGACATAATATATAGCACTTACTTCCGACTAGTCGTTAGTTAGCTTCAATGGTCTCTTGATCTGGCTTATGCCTGATTCTTGCTTAATGAATGGCCCTGTACTCTGCCTCGCACTTGATTTTCAACTTGGGTCCTGGAATATTTACAGAAAAGAGAAATATACAAGTAGGCAGTGAGAACCTAAGGTTCTCAGTAGGTAAACTCAAACCAATCTTCCGGTGCCATCATAAATATTCCAGCTGCTTCGGTTTATTATAAAAATATGAACACATATAAACAAATAGTGGTTCAATTTTAAGTTGAAAACACCTTTCTCAAGCTGCCATATTTTAACAACCACTTGCCATATCATATGACGTACATAGAAATACTTGATGGTATAATATGCTTCAACAAGGATCATAATAGTATTATGACTTAACTAGATAATTGAAGATGCACATATAGATGCTTATACTTGAATGTATGCAAGTGCACTTGACTTAATTTATCTCTTCTTTAACTTGCAACTTAACTTTGCCATTCTGTACTTGGTCCCCTGGTGAATGGCCTTCTCACCCCCTCGGGTGATAGCCTGCTTTTTAGGTTTGAGCTCACTCATACATGAGTGACGGATTTACTTTCCCCAACCCTCACACCTGGTCTATTCCCCTTAAATTTGGTCGAGGGCTGGCCCAAGTATTAGTCAGTACCACTTTGTCCCACGCTAGCTAGGTCTATGCCATGCCTCACGTGGTAGCTTGGTACATCTTTCTTGCAAGTTTTCATAAATATTATTCTTCTTTGGACATGATTATACATGTATATGCTACATGCATTCATTCATATACTTCATATTATACTTACATCATTTTTGCATATATGAATCTAATGAGTATAACATATAAATGTGCATAATACTACATAATTCACATATTTCATGGAATTTTAGCATAATCGGATCGAGTCCGCTTCCCATGAATAGTGCCAAATATCCAGTACAATTGTATAACTTGCAATTCAATATAAACCAGCCAATATGTATATATTTTCATAGACTCATTCCTTAGTTTCAACTCAAGCATCAATAGGGCTTTCAATTCATTCTTCTTTATCCTACCCGGTTATTGTATGCTCCACCCTTATTTCAATTTAATTCATGTAAACCTAATTTTTGGATATGTTATAGCCTTATGTGTCTAGTTTCTAACCCTTTTAGTCCCATCTCATTTGGATTTGTATAACTCAAGATATAAATATTTTTCCTCAGCATGCCCTGTTCTTAGCCAGACTTAGGTTCCTATAAAAGAAAATTCACTAAAAATAGAAAACTAGGTGAAATCATACGAATTTTATATCAAATTAAAGCTAACACAATAAGCTTTCAAATGAATTAAGTTTCATGTCATTTGCCTAAGTAGATTTTGAGTTATGAGTCTTGAAACATTACCCTACTGGACTGCCCTGTTCTAGGCCAGTTTAAACCTAAGCCAACTTCATTGATGTGCTGGGAATAAATGACAACAAATCTAATTCTAAAATTTTTATGAGATGTTCTCGTATATGTGTAGGGTGAGTTACACCCTTCTTAACTCATGTCGCTCGGGTCAATCCGCATTTCTAGGTTAAACTTCAAAAATTCATAACTAATTCAATACTAATCCAATGGACTATATTTTATATGTATGGAAATCCTGGATGTCTAGTTTCATATAAAAATAGATTCATCCACTTTCTATGGCTGTAGGTGGAGCCAGACACTGGCCAAGTACGGACGCTGAGGGTTTTCACAAAAACAGATTCTCGCTTTCAGTTCCCTTTGAGTTTTTGATAAATTCCTCAACTTAAAACCAAGTTTCCTCACCTTAAAAATATTAGAAGAACATCAAAGCACCATCAAACAAGTATGGCATAAGAGGAAACATAGCAAGAGCTACATAGTCACACAATACATCAAACAATTAAGGATTTGAGCTACCTACCTTGAAATCCTTGAAATCTATGGGGAGCAAGGAGGCCAAGAACCAACTTCCTAGCCTTCTTCCTTCATCATGGCAACGGCTCATATGAATGCGAGAGGCTCTATTTGATGCTTAATCATGAAATTGTTAGACTGGGTTTTGTAGAAAAGGAGGTGAGGATCAATTTTCATAAAAGAAGCAAGAGGATTTGAGGTCAAGAGGCTTCCAATCTTGAGCTTAAAGTTCTTGGATCATGGACGTAAGTAAAGAAAGGAAGAAGAAGGAGAAGAAAGGGAAGGTGGCTGAAGCATGATGGAGGGCGCATAATGAAGGGAGGTGGGTGAGATCTTTCTAGGCTTTATGACCTAGATAAGGATGGCTTGAGATATTTGGTTTCAATGGTCATGATTTGACCAAATTTCCATCATATGGCTGCCATATGGCACTATCTATGGTGGTGGAGGTGGCTGAATTTCAGCCATTCAACCTAAGGTTATCAGTGTAAAATTCTACTAATTCGGCTCTAGCAATTTAGAACACCAAATATTTACCGATTTCCTCCAAACCGGAAAAACGTTACATTAATAGTTTGTAAGATATCTACATGTTCATTTTAATTTATCTTAAGCCTAATCTCTCTAACTAATATCTAATTAGCTCTTGATTAATATTTAATTAACTTCTAATTGCCCTTACATAACTATCGAAACCAAATAAATAGATTAACGGCGTAAATTAGACAATTTTGCAAATTCCGAACCTTTCTGTTTCCCCTTATAGCTAATGACATATCCATAATTTTGAGTAAGTCCAGGGCACCCCACGCCATTTTACATCCCGACTACCTCCATGGCCCAATTCCAGAGATTTAAACTCCTACGGTTTCACCACGCCGCTTCGTCCGCTTAAAACCCTATTATGCTAATCCTATAAATGTGGGGACATAAAGCGTCATTTTATAAAAATTCTAGGGTTATTGTGGAAATAAGTTTTTGAGGTCAAAACATAATTTCTAAAAATTCGTAGTATCATCATGATTAACAAAAAGTTTGCGTGGCACTTTGTCATTTCTTAATTTTAGCATATGGAAAAGCCATATTTTCAATCTAAGCAATGTTACACTCATCAGATAATTCCAAGCTAAGTGAGGATCGTTATGCATAGCTCGCCTCGAGGAATTCCTCACACCGCCTGGGAAATAATTCAAAGCTCCCATTACGCTCGCTTACAAAAGTGGGGATGTTACAAATGGCGCCTTGGGCAACCATAAAATAGGTGGAGAGATTTGGCCAAATTTCCATCACTCAAGGATCCACCAATCAAACTTCACATGTCATTTTCTTCAATTATAATCCAAAACACTCACAATTTCTCATTTTCTCCTTCTCATTTTCGTGTATTAGAAAAGCTTAGCTCTCTCCTTCTATTTGCTCTCCCTTTTCATCCTCTTCTTCTTGCTTCTTCATCCCATACCACTTTCCACACCCAAAGCTTCCATCTTCCAAGCTCAAAATTTAATTTTGAGGTAGGATTCATGGTTTTTTTCTCCTAGTTTTGAATCAGTAACTGATTGAGATGTTTGTTTTATTCATTCAATTTCTATTATATTGTGTTTATATGAGTTTTGTGGCTAAATTAACATGTACCACTTGGGTTTTGGTTGGGAAGTTGAGAGAAAAACCAAAAAAGTAGCAAAATAGATTCTATCCAAATTGAAAACCCTCGATGGTCTGTACTGCGAAGTGTATGGCTTCGCCTATAGACATCAGAATTTGATGAACCCAATTTTATATGAAATTAGACCTTTAGAGCTTTCCAACCATATAAATTATAAGGTCATTGGATCTATATTGAGTGAGATATGAATTTTTGAAATTAACCTTAGATTTTTACCTCTAATCCTGACAATATTGGGTTGTGCAAGGCATAACTCGCTCTATACAACATCAAATTAAGAAAATTTTTAGAAAGCTAACACATACATATTTATGCCATAAAAATTTTTGATTCAAACCCTAAGTAGGTTGGTCCAAGTAATTCACCAAAGTTGCCTTACGTCCTGATATGGTGAAATAAAAAGCAATTCAACCAATTTTGAGAGCTTTTAACCTGAACTCTACCCACTTAAATGAAACGAAGCTTGTGGGAAATTAAAGCTGGTTTTGTTAGCTTTAAATGATATAAGGTTCAAGTAAATCCAATAAGATTTCTATTTTTGGAAATTTTTCACATTTTAGATTTCAATTTTGTCTAGCAATAGGGCAGACCTAGGTTAAACTTCAATAATTCAAGCTATACTTATCGAAACTTCATGGAACTAAACGGAATTAAAAATAGACAAAAATGCTACATCATATCCAAATTCATATTCAAATGAATTAAGATGACATTATGGTGCATTTTAGAAAACATGACAAAATTGAGTGTTATGAGCAGAATCGTCTTAATGCATGAATGAGCTCAAACGAACTTTGCATGTGCAAACATATGGAAATGCCAATGGTTGGAACATTATATTGGTCCTACCATTGTGATTGATTGTCCTGCTTGAATGACACTATTCATGGGGAAACAAACTTGATCCGTTATGTCCAAAATTCCTGTAGAGAAACATGTAGAAGTTATGAATGTTTTTATGTTATGTACATGAACATTATGCAAGCATGAATATTTGAATGTAAAATATGAGAGACAATTGCATGATGCATGCATGATGATATCAAGAGAGAAGAAAGATATAAGAACTTGTAAATGGACGTACCGAGCCTACATCTTGTAGTGGGCCAGGACAGTTTGTCTAAGACTTAGGCAAACAATGAATTTAAGGGAAATAGGCGGGTGTGAGGCTCTGTGAAAGTAAACTCACACCATATATAGGTACGAGCTTGAACTTGAGAAGCAGGCTATTACCCAAAGGTGAGAGATTATCCAAAAGTGTGAGAGGCTATTCACCTTCAAGAGACCAAGCACACAGAAGCAAGATGCAAGTCAAAGAAAGAAAAGATATAAGAAAGTCAAGTGCACTGCATAAAGTCAAGTATGAGCATTTGCTTATGCACATTTAAGCATCTCATTGTACTATGATGTTACTGTGATTCTGATTGAACTGTGATATTATCATGTTATTTTGTTTATCATGGGATATGCTAAGTGGTTACTAAAATATAACACGCTCGAGAAAGGTGTTTTCAAACTTAAAATTGAACCAAAGCTTATGTGTATGCATCCACATTTTCACAAGAAATCAAAGCGGGCTAATGTTTATGATGACAAACATGTATAAATAGTGGGATGAGTTTACCTATTGAGAATCCTAGGTTCTCACTACCTGTTTGTTGTTTTCTATAAACATTCCAATATGTAGCATAGATCCCAAGTCCGCCGGCAGAGGAGGTCTTGGAGATGGTTACAAAGCTCAAGCACTCTAGACTTGATGCTCCACTTAGAAGGACTAAAGTGTTCGCACTGATAACCATAAGGAGATATATATATATATATATATATATATATATATATATATCAAAGATTTATAGTTATAAACTCTTATTCAAAGAATGAAATATGGAACTTCGAGTCCATATGTATAATGTCTTTTTTTATTTACAAGCCTCTTACAAAGAGAGTAATAGCCTCTGGGGATATGGCTTCTTCTAATGACTCAAGCATGGTGTCTATATTTGGAGGATGTTAGAGGAAATGGATCAAAGTCAAGTAGTTTTTGATGAAGCTTAATAAATGGAATGTGTATTTTATCTCCAAAAAGGGCTTAAAGTTTTGAATTTCTAAAATCACACAAGAGCAATTCAGTGTTGGGAAGCAGAAAATTGCAAAAATCCATTTTAAAGAAATGATGAAGTCATCGCAAAACTAGGAGAGCAAAATCACCATATTAGGAGGTAATTCTTCATTGCAACAAGCACCCAATGAGATACACTTCCAGCTGCATATTCATTGTGAAAATAACATTCACAATTAAGCATACGATATAAAAAATCCTGGTCTACTATGCCCAATAAAACAAACACTTATATGTAGTGTAACACCCTCCGCATGCATAAAGATTATGCTTTAAGTCATAATACCCTTCCTAGGAGTTATCAAGTTTGGCTTAAATAGACCTTGTGTGACTTGGCGCTTAGGTCACTCTCTCAAACCTCTTCCTGTAAATTTGCTCCAAAGAGATGATCATCTTCCTAGCTCTCTTGAGATATCTCGGAGATAACACGGAAATATACATAGGAGAGAGAATTATAAATTCTCAGAGGATTCCTTTAGACTACCAACATACTCGTGGTCATCATTATTAGAACCCTAACCCGTGTTTCTGAATAACATTTATTATAAAAAGGTGAACATGTTATATAAACTTTCCAGCTTTTATAAAGGTTAGCAAACATATTGTCTCAAGCAGGTAGTTCATTTATTCACACACTTGTTAAATTGTGAGAAAGAATCTAAACATTAATATAACAATATGAAGGACGAGTGAGTAAAATGATGCATAAATAAATGCAAATAACTTCTTGGATGTAAGTATCTTTGTCATCTTTTTAACTTTCTTTTTACTTTCTCTTTCTTACAGACACCTACGACATTACGTATCACTGGGTCTCCTAGGGTAGCGATATCGCCTCAAGACTTCAGTGTTACATGTGATCGGGCCGTCCTCAAGTGTACTTCTTACTTATCTTGCACTGCATTTCTGGGTCTCCTAAAGGTGAATGTGCCCTTCTTTCATCTTTGGGTAATTGAAGCTTGCTTTTAGTGATCGGCCTCGCTTCTCTTATAGCTGTGATTATCAGCTTTACTTTCTTAACGCTCCCACCGATTTATTACCTTTAAATTTGTTCAGGGGTCTGGGCTCTAAGTAATATGGAATTATTATTATTCTTTAATCAAGTGAAGTCATGAAATGCACACATGCTAGAGGAAATTGTATTCATGATGCATGATTCATATACTTTGGCTAAAAATTCGCAGAAGATAACAGATCAGTAACCGCTTTCCACGAAAGTAGTACTAGCTTAATCTCAGAAAAATCAGTCATACAACAAAGCAAACATCACATATTAATGCTCTTCAAGATTGTTATAGCCTTTTGCAAATATCTAACACTAATTGCAACTTCTACTCATGCACTAAGGTAGCCACCACTTTAATTAGCACCTCCTCACATCTCCCTCAAATCTAACTGCTTTTGTGTCTTATGCCATAATTTCTACTAAAAATTATTAAATTTTAATATTCTTACTATGTTGTAAAGTGCTTGTTTTGTCTAGTTTTTAACCTTTTTGATCCCATTCAATTTTATGATAAGTATAACTTAAGATATTGAGAGTTTACTCTAAGTCTCGCCTTTCTTGTTAGACAACAATAGGGGTCTAAAATGTAAAAATTCATCGTAAAATAGAAATCTTATTGATTTGAGTTAATCTTATATATTGTAAAGCTAACAGAATCCATATATATATATTTCATTTTCAAAAGGTTTCATTTAAATTAAGTGAGTAGAGCTCAAAGCCAGTATAAGCTCACAAAATTGGTGGAATTGGTTTGCTCACTGTTTTGTCTAGTCAAAGACATTGTAGACAACTTTTTGATGAATTATTGGGAGCAAACAAGGACTCCAATTTGACTCTGAAATTTTTATGGGATGTTTCCTACACATATAGGCTTTCTGAACAAAAATTGGTTCCTCGCTGTACCCTAATTGAAATTGTATAGTGAGTTAAAGTGCCCTATATAACCCACTCTAGTCGATCCAAAGGCAAAAATCTAGGTAAGATCTCAAAATACCATATCTCACTCAATACTAATCCAATGACCTTTATAATTATAGTATGCTGTTGAAAAGCTCTAAATGTCTAGTTCTTCATTTATAATTAGTTTCATACAACATGCAAGTCACATACACTGTGAAAGTACGGACATCGAGGGTTTTCTACTTCTGATTCAAATTTTGTTTTGCTACTCCTTTTGTGTGTAAGTTTCCAACGCTAAACTAAATGTCTCCCATGCTCAAACTGCCTAATTAACCTCATATAAACACAATATATTAGCTACCAAGTCACAAAGATAAGCAAAGTTATTGAATCCTACCTTAGATTTGATGTGCAAGCTAGCAAAACTCAAGTTGTCATGGTAAAGGTGGTTGGTAAAGCTTGAAGAAGGAAGAAGGAATTGAGATGAAATGGAAGTTAAGAAAGTAAAGGGAGTAGCTCACTGGGAGTGGAGGCCTAAATTAGTGAAGGAGTTGGTGGGGATTATGAATGGTTTTAATCACGCATTAATGAAAAGGGGACAAGTTACATCGCTATTAGTGGATGTCTTGGGTGGTTAGGGTTTAACCAAAGTCTCCCTCTCTTTCCTTGTGGCAGCCTACATGGTGCCATTTAGGTGGGGATGGTAGCTGAATCTAGGGTTTTGCAAAGGTATGGTAATCCAGCCACCTTAATCTAGGTTTAAAGTGTATAAATTTATTGATTCAGTTCTAGCAAGATAAAAATATCAATTTCAAACCGATTTCTTTAAATTCCAAGGCAATGCTAGAAATCTTCTCAGAATTTTCTGCATGGTTAATTAAGTTCCTCCTAACTCTACTCTTTGATTAACTCTCTAATTAATCTCTAATTAATCTTTAATTACTCTTAGATAACCATTAAAAACCGAATAAATTGATTAATAGCGAAATTAAACGCTTTGTAAATTCAGGATGTTATAAATTCTTTAAATCCTCAAACATTACCAATCCGGTCTTCTTAAATTTTCTATTTACCAAACTTAAGTTTTCTAACTAATGTTTATATTCCAACCCCAATTAAGTGTATCTCTCTAATGAAATGAAATAATTCAATCAACAATCGCTAATCAAGAGTAATGTTTCTTTGGGATTTTAATCATGCGCAACCAGCCCTATGTCTTTATCACAAATTGGAGGAAAATGGTCAGATGGATAAATTGATGTCGTGAATGTGAATGCTTTTATTGTAGGTTTTGAATGATGCCAAAAGGACAGTAAAAGAATGCAATGTGCTAAAGAGCACAAGATCCCTTGAAGAAGAAAATCCAAGACTCAATGATATAAACTTTGTAGGACCTAGGTTCTTGTTGTTAAAAGATTTTCATTTAGCAATTCTCATTACCAAGCTTTTGAAAAAGTTAAAATTGTTTTTGAAAAATGTTTTGATAAGCTATTGATTTTGAAAATATATTTTGAGAGTTCATAAATAAACTTGTCTTAAAACTTAGTCTATGGAAAAAATCTTGGTTTTAAAGTGAAAAAATTGGTGTTTTAGAAAGTTGTAATCGATTACATAATGTTTTCACCTGATTAAGTTCATAAAATTTTCAAAAAGTCGTTATAATCGTGTTTTTAAAGTGTGTAATCGGACATTACTACAACCCTCATTGTGTCCAGAGTTAATCGATTAAATGCATCAATTACTAGTGATGTGGTTTCTAACTTGTAATTGATTACCAAAACTTGTAATTGATTACCACATTCATATATTTGGCTCAAACACACGTAAACATGCTTTTTGTTCATGGTAATCAATTACCACAAAGCTATAATTGATTATGACTGAGCCTTAATTGCACAAATGGCTAGTTCTTAAAAGTAATGCCCATTAGGTAATTTTGTCCAAATGGCTAGTACAAATTAGGAGGCCTATAAATACCCATTCATAA